>OY728156.1:262397173-263647173 GCA_963277665.1 Viscum album | reverse complement strand
AACATGAAACTTTGAATTTTATTCCATGTCCTTGTTTTTCTACATGGAATACTAGTATGGGTTAACTTGGGTGACCTCTGAACTTATCTTCCTTTATTTTAAAGTGATTGTTTTACTAACTCTTGTTCTGATGTGGGACTTTCAAGGATGTTTCCAAGCTCAATATTAAAAATTGCGAGGACGAAATTCCCAAAAGGGGGGAAGGATGTAACACCCCTGGTAAATAAAGAATATGACATTTTCATATTTATCCATATTCGTGAATAAAATATTAATATGACTTTAAAGGGGATGCTATTCTTGATGGCGTACCCAACACGCAACAACGAGTTTCTTGGGAATCTTACGTTGAACTCTAATAATAAAATAATATTATTTTAAATGGTAGTTAACATGTAGCCTTTGTATTGTCGGGCATGGATATAAATAACTAAAATATGATTATATATGTTTTTAAATGTCTTTACATTTATCCAATAAAAGATAAAGGCTTAAAATACGGAAAGAATTCAATTTTAGGCATATATGCCCTAGTTTTCACTAAAGGTTCACTTATCACCTTTTGATGGAGAACCGTCATTAAGTATATTTTTGTTCACTCTTATACATTCTATTGGACCAAATAAAACTCTTCTTAAGAATTGGGACATCAAATTTTACTTTTTGTAAATTTTTGGTATCTTTCCGATAATGTTCATTTTTTTAATGAATAGTGTAAAATGTTGTATTTTAATTCAAAACTACTTTTTAATATAATTTATTTATATGATTATATTATATTTTGAATTGGTTTTAAATTGAAATTAGAATATATTTTTATCATTAAATCCAATAGTGGTTGTTGGAATTAATTTCACTTTGAAATCAGACTTAAACTAGTGTCAATCTTTTGATACTTATTGTTTCATAAAAACACGCTATTTGCTCTGACAGTAGAAATTAATTATTAAATTATTTAATGTGACTTATATGTTTTTAATTTTGTAAAATATAATTCATTTTTGAATTCGGAATATCAAATATTTCTTAGGGTGAATTCTTGGGATTTTTCTGAAAAACTTCAATTTTTGATGAATAGTGAAACCACTAAGTGGTACTTATAAAAACTGATTTTTCCATTTAAATGAAATTTTTCCATATTTGTGTTTTTAAATTCAAAAATATGACATACATGGTTGTCATTAAGAAGTAAAATGGGGTTCAATGGGATAAAAATTGTTTTTTTGTGAATAGTATCTTATTAAGTTTTTAATCGCGATTAGAGGTAAATAGTGTAGTTTATGGTAAGAATGATGTTTTAATAAAATGAAATGACAAGGACACATGTCCTACCCTCCTTAGATGTGTCATTACCAACCATTAAAATACATGGGACAACTTTGGGACCCCATGGAGCCACATTGGATGGAAAATGACATAAATATCTTTTTATTTAATGTTAATGTAAAAATGACACAAACATGAAGTGTTTTACTAAAACAATTTTTACATGGGTTTATAAAAGTCATATATTTGACTATAAATAGTAATTGGAAAGCTAAAAAGATTTCCTACATCATAGTATTTTTTTATAATTTATAGACGTTAAATAAATTAAATTATTTATGACATCATGATGATGCAGCAATGACCTCATTATTTAACGATTTAAATAAAATGGAAAGATAATGTAATATCTAAGATCTACACATTTACAAAACCTATTATATGAGTGTATTTATAACCCTTATCACATTATCCTAGAAATAAATCAATTTGGGACCTTTAAAATCCGAAACTCTTTTGAAAATAAAGCAACATTTTGTAACTTTACATGAGTGCCCCTCCTCTCCTCTTATAAAAGGCCCCCACCTCTACCTCCTTACCCACACTCCCAAAGCCTTTTGCTCGGCCAAACCCTGCCCATTTGGTCTCTACACTTCACTCTATTACTCCTTGAAGCCTAAATTTGGGCAGAAGTCTTCCCAAGGAAGCCTTTGAGCTCAAACCAAAGGGAGTTACCCGATTTTATGGTAATGTCTTCACTTGTGTCCTTTTGTTTTTTTTTTTTGCTTCTAAAACCCCCTAAAATCTTTTTATTCATTTATTTTGTGACCAATACAGTATCTTCAATATACTAGGATGTTGTTATAAGAAGTATTCATGCTACACTAACACACAACTACATCTAATGGTTAAAGAACTTATTGTTTCCGTGGATGGAGAATTTCTGCCTCCCGAAACGATGATTGTTCAACATTCTTCTAACACCTTCAAAGGTGGAAATTAACATGACAATATATTTATATATGATATATAATATTTTTATTTTTCACTTAAGAATATTTATTTTTCATTTATGGCGTACCTTTCTGGTTTCCATTATGGGTAAACGCGATATCTTCATTTAAGGAATTGCGGACTACCGCCCCCTCAAAGTGATTTGATTCGTTAATACCATATATTGTACATATAAAGGATATATTTAATGATATTATATATTATACCATACATTAATTAAAATACTATTATGTATCATTATGTTTTAATTCCATTAAATATGAAATATAAATGAAAGTAGCGTTCATGCGTACGTACGGCTTACCATCTCCATGAACGGTAGATTTCATTTCTTCTCTCAAAATGTTATGTAATATTATAAGTACATATATATAATGGATATATATATATAATATATTACATCTATATTATGGATATCATTCTGTAATTATAACATATATATTTCTCTCTCATGCTGTTTTAATTCCATTAATATGACAAAAAATGAATGTAGCGTTCATGCGTGCGTACGGCCTACCGTCTCCATGAACGGTGCTTTTCGTTTTTTATCTCCAAATGACATGGAATAGTATAAAATGAATATTTACTGGATATATATGATATTTTAATCATTAATACTATTCTGGAAAGTATTTACATTTAACTACATGGGCAATCTTTCTTCAAACAAGTTCATTTTTGACTCATGTACCAAACATCGGCAAAAACGTCTGATATGAACTAACATTATTAAACAATTTTTATAACATTATAATATATGATATGAACTGAATAATAATCTCTAAAGGAGGTACTTAGGAATTTATTAATTGAACAAATTTTATTATTTAGGAATATAAAGAAACGAACAAGACATGTTGGACTTGAGGTAAGGGATCCTACTCCACTCTTTCTTTTTCAGTACAATATTTTATGTCATTCCTTTTAAAGCTCATCTTTCTTGTTATTTGGATGTTCTTTTATATTAATCCTAGTTTAATTTTTATGTTAATGTTATGAGAGCCCCTATTCTCTCTCATCAGTCCATTTTGGAAGTTTTGAGTGGCGCCGTTAGGCTGCCGAATTTTCGTAAGAGATCTAACCTCTCCCTTTATTTTTAAGTACTCTCCTTTATGTCACTTATTTTAAGCTCTTCTTTTTTATGTTGGGGGATTTTATTTTATATTCTTCATTCTATAAACTTTATGTTAATATGATGAGATACCCTATTTTATCTCATCAATCCATTTTTGTAAGCTTTTTGTGGCGTCGTTAGGCTTCCGAGTGTTCGTAAGGGATTTTTCATCTCACTTTTATTCCCATGTGATTTATGCTAAATTTTCCATAATTTCCTTTTAGTGGTGTATGTACTGCCCATTATTTTACTCATTGTGTAATATACTTTCTTTTATGAGTATTTACATCAATGTTGTATTGTTCTTCTTTCACAAGGTGTATGTTTCGAAAGATACCCATGTCGGTAAGGGATCCTTTCACCCTACTCTTTTTTAAAAGACTTCTTTTGTTAGGTCTTTTAATATACATATTTTTATGTTGGGATATGTTCTCATATATCCTTATTGATGTAAATTTTATGTCCAAGTGATGAGATACCCTTTTTTTATCTCTCATCAACTCATTTTGATGTGACGCCGTTAGGCTGTCAAGGGAACTTCTTAACCCAATTTCGATTTATTTGGGTTCAAAATGTAGTTATTGAATATGTCCTCCTTTGAATATGTGTGAATGACCTTTGATTATTTTACACTTAATATCCACTTATATTTGGTGTATTCGTTTGTCATAGATTATTATGTAATTGATTTATCCTTAAACCAAGGATATCGTCTTTGTAAGGGACTTCGTCTCAATCTCCATTCATTGAGGCATATTATGTTTTATACACAACCTTATTTTATACGGTGTATAAACCCCTTTGACTTTTATGTTTATTCAAAAGGAATCTTTTTTATACGAAGTGTTTATTAAACGAAAAAAGGGAATGTTTTTGTCGTACATATGCGGTGACAATGATTTCTCCGCCGTCGTGACCATTATTTGAGTTTCGGCTTATTCTTCAAGCCATACAGTCTTTTTAAAAGAAAAAATAAATACCATGTTTTACTTTTCATTTATTTTGTATTGAAAATGGTTTTCATAATGTTTTTATATCAATGTGTTGTATTGATATCATGTGATTGAAATGTGGAAATGTTATGTTTCCTTTATACATGTTTTATGTGATACGATTATGTTGAGGTTCATGAGAATTATTATGAAGACGTGTGGTTCCGTGATAAACTAAGGGAGGGTGATCCCAATATAACTCTCCAATGCATTGGGTAACGCGAAGGAGTGAAACGTTAAGGTTTCTCCGAAGAGATTTAGGGAATATACTGTGATGGGTATTCCAAACGTAACCAAGAGGGTTACTCCCTACGTAAGAATGTTATGAATGCCTGAAGTTACCTTTTATGTCTTATGATTTTTATGATATATTCATGATTTGATAAGGTATGTTAAATTTCATATGTTTTATGGGTAAATAATGATTTCATTCATATGTATATATGAACTCATGTTTCCTTTACATATTTTTATAACCCTTACTGAGCTTTTTATGCTCATCCCATGTTTTTGAAATGTTTTTCACAGGTCAAGGGAAAGGTACATGATGTGATGATAGTTTCAAGGATGTGTCAAGAAAGAATCCATGTTGTATTTTAAATATGTTTCTGTTGATGGGAATAATGAATATTGTCTTTTATGTAACCACTTTTTTTAAATGCTGAATGTAATGCAAGTTTCATGGTCTAATTCTCTAAAAATCTAAACCTGAAAAGATCCTCAATGTGTAATCTTGTAATAACTAAAGATTAAGTAAGGTTTAAGGTTGGGGCCTTATAATTATAGCTTCATATTTTTATAGAAGGTAGTAAAAAGTTCATTGAAGAATATCAAAAATGGAGGGGAAGATATTTTATATGTTGCAGCAATAGTAAAAGAGTGATAATTTTTTAGTATTTCAATGTTTAATATATGGGAATAATGGAAATTATAGTGTCAATTCAAAAATATAAGAAATAAACTATATTTCAAGGGAGGTATTATACCATTTTAATATTTAATGATAAAATATTGAAGTATATATGTATTGGGATTCATGAATAATTTTGTAGAGGTGTATCTACAAAGGAATATTAGTTATAAGAAATATTAGATATTGTAGGGTTATTCTGTAGTATTTTTTCATTTCTGACTCAAAAAAATATATTAAACGTGTACTCGTCTGTTCGTACACACAATGATATGGATTGATGATTATTTTTTAAAATGTGAATACTATTTTTAAATGTTGAGAATAAATAAGAATATTGTATGTAATGTAATCACAATGTGAAAGCACATAATATTGGAAAAAAGTGATTAATAAATAGAGAAAACATTAAAAGAGAATAAAATATCATAAATTTAATTTAAATGAATTTGTAATTTTTTATGATGAAGATTTCGAATAAATTTCAACTTCATTTAAAGGATCAGTTTTTCACATTATTAAATACATGGTGGAAAATAAATTAATAAATGAATAATAGTTATAAAAATAAAACTATGAAATTTGCAGATGATTAAAATTAAAACATAAATGAGAAAAAGTCAGTTGGTAATTGTTGACTGGGTAAAATATTTTTGTGACACTATCAACAAAGAAGAATATATGGATGGATAATTTTTGTTTATATGAAAGGTATATATTCCCCTAGTAAAATTAAATATAACCAATTATAAAAATATAAAAGTGATAATTGAATGTGTGTGACTATCCGAGTGATGTCATTTGTTGATAGTGTTCTCTTATAGGATTATCGGACATCTCAGTTGATGTCATTGAACAATTGGTAGTATATTTTGACACTATTATTATGGCTTTTGTGATGAATATAACTGTTGACTAAATTATAATATGTAGAACAACTTAAAATGAAAAATTAAAAAACTCACATGGATTTTTCCATTCCTTCTTTAGTAGTCTACATTGTAACCCTACAACTATTGAGATTGATGGAATATTCATGCTTGTATTAGATTTATTAATATATAATTGTTAATGTGTTCTAGAAAACTATTATATATATATTGTACAGTTAAATTAATGAAATATACAATAAGTATACAAACACCAAGTTGGATCAAATTAAAATTTCACAATTTTATACTCTCATAAGTGACAAATATATTAATTCTGGTACATAGAAACGCTTAATTATATGTATTGAATAAAATAATGTAGGAATACCCATGTTAGATGATATGATGTGGTTTAATAGAAAGCAATCAATTCTACTCATGAACATAATGTATTTCACTATTTTTTTCAGAGTTCATGTTTTGGAAATACAGTAACAAATTTATAGAATGTGTAATGAGACAAATATTCTTGATAGTTAACCATTGCTGAGCACATTAATTTATAAAGACAATCCAATTGTGATCACTTAGAATTAATAGTCACACATGATATCCTAAAATAGTGTTTGATTGAGAGAAGCTCATGATAACATTCAAATCGACATGGACTGAGGAGGTCCTTGAAAATCGATTTAGATATTCAATTGTATATGTTAATGTAATTGGAATGATATGGATAACGAAGCTGGATATACCATCAATGTCAACCTCGATGGAGTTTCAAATGATGGAATGTGTATTCCAATGGTTTTAGAAGTGGGTGAGTGTGGGGAATATTTTGAGGAGATCATGTATTCTGGGAGCGGGGATTAGGACATTTAAGAGTTATGGTAACAACAAACATTCGATGTAGAATATAGATGAAAGGTTTTTTCAGAGTAATAACTCAAATGAAGATCAATATTAAGAGAAGTTAGGGTCTAAGCGTAGTATAATACAATTAATACCTCTAGGAAACTATGGAGTTGTAGTTGGATGATCAATGAAATAGGGAGTACATGATTAATGAAATTAAGAGGGATATAGTCGATAGGATTAAAGGAATTGGGATTCATGGCCAGAGGTGTGTAATAGGAGAAGGAGGAATAGATGAAAAGAAGAAACCATAACCTAGTAAGCTTAGGAATTGATAGTATAATAGATGTGTGGGTGGAGGAGTAACCCTATAGAGCTCAAGAAATCATGAATTTTGATGGTATGTGATTGTGGGAGGGTTGAAAAGAATGGAATATTTTTTGATATCTGGAACATTATAGAGGCTACATTATAGATGAAGGTACCCAGATATAGAATATCTTAGTACTCTGCATATGCATTATCACAATACAAAAACAGTTATTATATTGAAAATAGAATTCAATTTTTCAAAAAAAAAAAATTTTATTAATACTGGTAATATTTAAAACACAAATTAATGGTACACTATAGTGAAATAGAGGATACATAAATGGTGGGAGTTGTAAGTCAATGCATAAAGAAGTGTTTAATGGTAACATATAAATTGTATAAATTTTATGATATGTAATTTTGAAAAAAATACCATATATGGTAAAATAATTTAGAAACATAAACATATTTTCAATATTAATTTAGAAAATATTCACATAATCAAATAAAATAAAATAAAATATATTTTATATGAATATATAAGTAGTGCTAACTTATAGATCGAGACAATCATAAATATTTTTTATATTTTATTCATTGAATAAAAGCAGTTAGACTTACCTAAACTGCAATAGGCTTTGATCAAGTAGAACAATTAAGCTTCAAAATTAAAAATGAATATATCAGTGGTTAAAGAGAAACATAATGAAAAAAACAACATTAATAGAGATACCATTAATTTTCTATATAGTTTATATATTTTTATCCATTATATAAAAAATCTCCATAGTTCATGATATAAATATTACCTTTAGGTTTTAATGATTCTAAAATAGATGTATATTTAATTTACACATCAACATTTATCCAAAAAAGAAAAATAATAATTTAAGTAAGTAAAATACAAATTTGATTATTTTTATTTCATATAATTGTATTATTTAAATATATCAATGAATAAAAAAATTATACCAGATAGAAAGCATTTTTCAAGAAATATTGATCCGAGTATGAAGTTGAAATCCAATAGAAATGTTGAAGACCCATAAATGGTTTACTGAGATGAAATATTAGCCGATGAAGAGATATGAATTGTACCATTAAGATACATAGACACCAAATCCTCATTAATGGAGAAACACCAAAAAATTAATTAGATACTGAAAATGAAACAAAATTGTGGTGGTAGGCCTGGATTCCTAGAGTTGGAGTTGAGCGGGGTGTCGAGAATAGAGGAGCTATAGGGGGTTTTGCAGTGTGTGGAGGTCATAGGAAAAAAGTAGTAGGTTTATCATATGTAGAGGGGACATAACATGCATACATATAAGTATTCCACCTTAAAACATTACATAATACTATATTAAATGAATAATTCACATTGAAGATCTTTTTAGGTTTAGAGTTTTATAATATTATCCCATAAATATTACATATCATCTTCAAAACTACAGGTAGACACTAATACTCAGTATCCATTTTTTTAATAAAATAAAATCTCTTAAAAAGAAAAATGTCTAGTTTTTTTATAGACATCAAGGCTCTTCCATGATCCCATCCCTAACCCTATTCATCTTAAGGACCTATGGAAAACATTTCAAAATCATGGAATGTGCATAAAAAGCTCATTAAGGGTAATATATTAATGAAATGAATCATTAACCCATCAATAAATAACAAAAAATGAAACCATACTTTTCAATCTGAACATACTTCAAGAAATCACAAGATTAATGAATAACACATAGAAATCTTAAAACATAAATGTGACTTATGACATCCTTTAAATACTTACATTGTAGCAATCACAGTTACATAGGGAGTTACATTATATTACCCATCATTGTATATTCCCTATATTTATTAGGATCAATAGTAATGTTTAGCTCCATCATGTTCCACAATGCATTTGAGAGCTATCTCAGGCTTAGCAACCGTTGGTTTATCACGAAACCAACCATATACGTAAACAATGACCAATAATCATTTAATATTCACAACAAATAAAACAAGATTAATGGAAAGATAAAATTTCCACATTTGAGTCACAACATATCATTTCATGATATAGACATAATAAATGCTTTATCAAACCATTTAAAACATTTAATAAAGTGATTTTTGAATCAAGGTGTCCCATAACACTTTGAAACATTTAAAGATATTAATTTTTTAAAACATTAAATTCCATATATATAAATCCTTAAAACCATTTCTAAAACATGGACATGAAATAGAAGGATTTGGATGATTAAATCATTAAATCATTTAAAAGTATGATTTAGTTAAAGAATATTTAACAAAATGATAGATGCTGGAATACCAATAATTGAGGAATACAACATAATCAAAACATTATTATATCACATAAATAAAGGGATTCATGATATAATATTCTAAACAATAGTATATACACCACATAAAAGTGAATTAGTTCTTAAAAACAATGATGTATCAATGGAATGTATTAAGAGACGAAATCGCTTATAAAGATGTTATTTTTATATTAAGAATATTTCAATTACATAATTATGTGTGCCAAATATAAATACACTCAATGTGATTGGATATTTAGTGTAAAACAATTAGTGTTCATTCACCCATATTCATAGCATGACATAATCAACATATATTTTTTTAACTCAATGAATGAATATTGGGTTAAAAAGTTACCTTATAGAAAGTCGACAACCCAAAAACATCACATAAAAATTCCAAAAATCAGTTGATGAGAGAAAAATGGTATCTAATCACATGAAAATAAAATTTACATCAATAAGGATATAGAAGAACATATACCAATATAAGATGTTTTTATTTAAAAAACATAACAAAAAAATATGTCATTCAAAAAAAGAGGAGAGTGAATGGTTCACTAATAAACTTGGTAACATACGAAACATACACCACATTAAAGAAGGTACATACAATGAAGATGTAAATACCCATAAATTAATTTATATTACACAATGATTATAATCATTTTAATTAAATACACCACATAAATGAAAATAGTGTCTAATATAGCATTAATCTCATGAGAATAAAATGTGAGATGAAAACCCCTTTCTAGGTTGTAAACAATCAAGTCATAAAACCAAATGTTAATAACCACCAAATTTATTGCAAAATAACATGAATATAAATATAATCATGATAATATATATCTAATGTCAGTACACAATACACCACATGCAATAAATAAGTGGTGAATAATTGAAATATCACAGAATTAAAAGTGAAATAAGAAATCCCTTACAACGTATCTGGCATGACCTGTTCATTCATTAATATCATGAATAATATAATCAAGTAAATTTATACTAGAATAAGAAAATTGTTATAGTTTATTATTCCTTTTATATAACTTAATAAAGTGTTATAAACATTATTCCATAATTGTAATTTTGTGGAAATTTGGAACATGAGTCAAAAATGAACATCTTATAATTACAAGTTGTCCATGTGGTTAATATTCCATTATCTCCAAAACTATTTTCATGATTTAGATATCTTATATATAATATAAATCTTTTATATGTATCTATTTATAATATTACATAAGATTTGGAGATATGAAATGAAATTCACCATTCAAGGAGCTAGTAAGCCATACATACTCAAGAACGCTACTTTAATTTATATATCATATTTAAGGAATGAAAACATAATGATACATAGGTATATTATAATTCATGTTTAATATTATATTAAATTTTTCTTACATGATTTCCTTAACTCCATCCTTTAGAAGTTACATGTATTTCATTATAGAATCATATCACCTTGAGGGGTAGTAGTCCACACTTTCTCAAATGAAATTATCGTATTTACATGTATTGGAAGGAATGAAGGTATGACTGTAAATAAAGATTACAAATTATTATAGAAAAAATATAAATAATATATACCATATATAAATAAAGTTTCGTCATAATGGTCACCATTACAGGATGTAGGAGAGAATTGAACAATCATCATTTTGTGAGTCAGTAGTTCATCATCCTAAGAAATACTATATTGATTAAACATTAGATGGAGGTGCGTATTAGTGTAGTCAGAATCCATCTAATAAAAAAAATATACTATATTTATTTTATTTTTGATTTTATAATAGAATTGTATTAATAGAGTTTATGGGGTATGAGAAGTCAAATAAATTAAAAGAACATAAAAAATTAGGTAATTTTTTTTAAATCGGGTAACATTATTTAGGTTTGAACCAAACAGTTTACTTGAGTAGTTTTATGCCTCAGGGAATGATTATAAGTAGAGGATAGGGATTTAGTTAGCATAATTGGATAGAGGATGGACGATCCATGGGGCTTTTGAAGTGTGAGTAATGGGATATAAGTGAGGGCTTTTTAAAAGGGGTAGGAGGGGCTCTTTAGAAATGTTTGAAAATGTTATTTTATTATATAATGATATTCAATTTCAAAACGTCCAAAACTCATTTAAGTTGAAGATAATTTGACTCCTATTCTATCTAAAATCATTTAATAAAAATTGGTCAGGTTATGGATGTCACGACCCGTCCTCGGGGCCTGTGCCGTGACTATCCCAAGCCCGCCTTCCATAGGCCAGGGGCTGGCGACTAGCACCAAGGCGTAAATCCCAACAAAAGGGAAGGCATTGCCTTTGAAAAGTAAACAAGCACCACAGAGTAAGAATGTAGAAATGTAAACACTAAGTAAAACTGTACAAGCTGTGCTGAAAGTAAAAGGGCCGGAAATACAAGCCCAACTGTAATGTACAACTGAAAGGGGAAAACAGCAACTGTAAAGAAAAGCCGCATCGTCGATCCGTCCTCTGAAGGTCCCACCTGAAGGGTGGGTACAGATAGCCTCCACAGCTCCTCAGTCCAGCCGTCCGCTCCGAGCACGTCCCGCCCAGTGGTCCACCTCCAGGTACCGTCCTTCTCCGCACGCCTCCACCACGGTCAGTGATGTCCGTCGTCTGCAACCAACACCACGAAGTGCGGGCATAGCCCGTGTAGGGGTGATTATAAGATACTCAGTAGGGACCCCGAGACCTCCGAAGGTCTCCCGAAATCCACGAAGGATAATCCACAAAGGAAAGATACAATCACGAAGTAACATCTAACACGGCTTAGGTATATGCCCATACATATACCTAAGTCATCAATTCCCGTTCGGCTCCAACGTCCGAGCCCAAGAACAACCCAGTCCACACATGAAAGAAAAACGTATACCCACACAGGATAACTCAACACAATCCACAAAGGAGAGAAAACAGTAAATCAACAAAGGATAGCTCAACACAATCCACAAAGGAGAGTAAACAGTAAATCCACACAGGATAGCTTAACACAATCAACAAAAAAGAGTAAACAGTAAATCCACACAGGATCGCCCAACACAATCCACAAAGGATAGTAAACAGTAAATCCACACAGGATAGCTCAACACAATCTACAAAGGAGAGTAAACAGAAGATTCAGCTCACACAGTAATACTTCTTCGGATGATGATAAAGATGATCACTGATCCATCTAAGTCGTCGGAACCGTGAAGGATCGATAGGTAACTAACCCCTGCAATGACCCACACAGGATCGGGCCCACACAGGACCTGTAGGCGCTGGCTCACACAGAACCGCTGAGCGCTGACCCACATAGGATCAAAACCACACAGGATCGGGCCCACACAGGACCGGGCCCACACATGACCTGTAGCACTGATCCACATAGGATCGCTGAGTGCAGTAGTCGTCATAGTCCACTGAGGATCTCTGCACAGTCGTCGCCGCAGTCCACTGAGGATCTCTGCACAGTCGTCGTCGGAGTCCACGGAGGATCTCTGCACAGTCGTCGCTGTCGAAGTAGTAGTCGCAGCCAGCACTAGGGTTCCCGCACACAGCAATCTCGTTCGGGAGGGTCTGCTCCACGAGCCGAGAGGCTGATACATCAACTGACACAAAGTCCTATGTTGATGTATCCAAAAGTTCCGTATCGTCAACAGGAACTCAACGTCGCAGACGGCGCGTCAATCGAACGCCCGGTCTGTGAGTTATTGGCTTTTTCGTCCCAGGGGCCCGGTTGGTTTTTAAGGGAAAACCAACCCGACCGTACTCCACCTGCATCCAAACCTCGGGCGGAGTAAGCCAAAAGATCCATCTCACTTAGAGGAATTCAACGAAGCCGAAGGCACGTCAATCGGATGTTCGTAGCTCAAGATATGAGCGTTTCCGCTCCGGGGGCCCGGTTGGTTTCGTGTACGAACCAACCCGGCCGAAGTCAAGGTATTCTGAAACCTTGAGTGCAATAAACCGAAACGACCGTCTCGATCCAACGATCGCGTTGCCGCTAACGGCGAGTCGTTTGAAGGCCCGTAGCTCAAGATACCGCCATTTGAACGAAAACAGTCCGAAGACGGGGGGGTCTGGGCCCGGGCCGACCTGGCCGACCCGGTCGGACCGATCGGGCGCGGCCCGGCCGGGCGACCGAGCGGCCGACGCGGGAGGAGCCGCCGCTCCCGCGTGACACCCGCGGGACACCCGCGTGACACCCGCGGGACACCCGCTGGACAACCGCGGGACACCCGCGGGACACCTCCGTGGCACCCACGGGGTGCCGCACTGGACACCCGGGGGCGCTGTGTGACAACCCCGCGGCACCCGCGGGGTGCCACCCTGGACACCCACCCCGCGGCACCCGCGGGGTGCGGGCCTGGACACCCGGGGGGTGTCACGTGACAACCTCGCGGCACCCGCGGGGTGCCGCCGTGGACACCCGGGGGGTGGCGCGTGCCAACCCCGCGGCACCCGCGGGGTGCCGCCCTGGACACCCTGGGGGTGTTGCGTGACAACCCCGCGGCACCCGCGGGGTGCCCCCCTGGACACCCGGGCGCGCCGGACCCGCGCGGCCGCGGGTCCACGGGGGCCGCCACCTCCGGCCACCGGCGCCGCCGCGCCGGCGAACCGTGCCGCCGCCGGCTTCCGCGGGCCGCCGGAGTCGCTCTGGTGGCCCGTTTTCTTTCTCGTCAGCGCCATTGTTCCTCCTGGGTTATGTTCTTCACTACGGGATCATCAAACATCTGTTATGGCACGTTCCGTCGTCGCCCTCCAAATCCGCAAAACACGAAGAACGGCGGAGGGTTGCCGGGCCGTGTTCGTTTGACACGCACCCTCCGCGTAAGATAAAAACAACGGGAGAAACAAATTCAACACATGAACTGACAATTTTGATAAAAGAAAATTGTTCATTTGAAATCGGTTCTTTAATTTTTAAAGAAAATTCACGGGAATATAAAGAGGGGTATTCCAAAATTATAAAATCCCTACCTCGTCGATCGTCGCGCGCGGGCGTTCTTCGCGGAAAATCTCGTCGCGGAAGAGAGGGATCGTCGCGTCGTCGCGGGGAGGCGTCGCATCGTCGCGGAATCCAGCGTTGAGTCGGTAAACTCAACGCACCATGAAACAGCAGATTTAATTTAATTAATTAAATCCGTGTTTTTGGTTAAGAACCACGAAGGAGATAAAAAGGAAGGTCCGAGACTCTTACCTCAAGCAGCCGATCGAAGATCCGTCGCGGAGGAAGAGATGTCGCAGAAGAACGTTGTCGGCATTGCGGATCACGACGTCGCGTCGTCGATTTCCGGGTTCGGCGTTCTTCGCGTTCTTCGCGTTCTTCGCGTTCTTCGCGAATGAGGAAGAAGGAACAAGGATTTTGTCTCAACGAGTAATCCCCCAAAAGGTTTTGGTTGGTCTTATTTTATTAATATGCCAACACACGAAAACAGGTTAAGAAACGATTAAATTAATTCGTTGAATTAATTCAACGAAAGATACAGCCCGTTTAATTCGCGAAATAACCCTCCGAATTAAATGTTCTGTTAAGATTTTAAGAAACGCGTCAGTTGACTTTCATTAAGACGGGTTTTCGTGGGTGTGTTTCTTAGCGGAAAGAAACGGCGGGGCTCGTGTGGGCCCCACCTCACAAATATCCTACCAAGGGGGTAGGATATTTCTAGATAGCATCCTATCCGGTTTAACTTAGTTCAAGCCTCCTTTAAGTGGCTTCAAGTGGCTTCCAAGTGGCTTAAGTGAAATAAAATAATGTTTTCGCAAAATTATTTTATTTCTTAACTTTAAGCTTGAAAATTAAAAACCACACCCGAGAAAATGAAACTCCGAAAGAGGAGTTTCTAAGCGAATAACGGCATTGAGATTTCATCGGTGCCCTCAGAATTCAATTCCGGGAACCAGTTCAAAAGTTAGAAAATCCCGCTCGTCCGTTCACTGAACGTACCCGAGCCAAACTTCGGAAAATGATTCCGGGCACACCGGGCCTCGGAATCAGGTGCTGTCAGAAACTGCGCTCTTGTAAAATTCCAAAGAAAATTAAGAAAAAAATATTCCTTGAAATTCACTGGTCTTTACATTACTCCCACCTCAGGAATTTACGTCCCCGTAAAGATACATCATAAACTAGGGAAACAAATGTGGGTACTGAGAAGGCATCTAAGCCTCCCTCTCCCAAGTGCTCTCCTGGAGGTTCTCATGCATCCATCTGATGCGCACAAGTGGAATTGATCGCCCACATTGGACCCGCTCCTATCGATCCTCTATCTCCACTGGGACCTCCGCCAAAGTCTCCCCATCATCCACGTCTAACTCCCCATAGTAAATGATGTGCGTCGGGTCGTGAACGTATCTCTTCAACTGGGATACGTGGAAGACGTCGTGCACCCGGTGCAACTGAGGTGGCAGAGCCAGGCAACAAGCCATCCTCGAAATCTAGTGGCCTCCGCCTCCGATCAGCATAAGACTTTTGTCGGCTCTGAGCTGTACTCATCCGCCCCTGGATGACCTGGACCATCTCCGGCCCGACAAAAGCTGCTATGATTTCTTCTTTGCCGATATGAGAAATCTGGTCCCATCCCCTGGATGAACCACATTCTTTGCCTAATACAGTCAATCCCGACATGGATGATACTAATCCATACCAAGGATGATGTTGTAAGGCCTTGACGCTACTACCAAGAGATCCAACCGTTACTCTCGCCTCCAAGGGTTGAGTCACACTGTCGGCATCAGTGTGTGGTAACTGGGTCTCCTCTAGTAGATGTCTCATAAGTGAGGGTCAAGTCAACAGTCAAAACTGGAACCTCTTAGTAACAACACAAAAGAGGACAGGAATGAAAACATCACAAAGGTATGCGTCTTTTATTATTGCAGCTCATAATACAAAGACGCTACACAATAGTAACAAGGAACTAGAAGTACAAAGGACGTATCCACTAGTTCTGCTCCTGTCCATCTGCTCCCGGAGCTCCATGATTGAAGGCCTCAGCTGCCTGAAGCTGAGCTCGCCCTTATCCACTAACTCCCTGCGGTCGGGGCGGACCTCCTGGTGGTGGTGGTGGTACAGCCTCAAAGCGTCTCCCACCACCTGCTGCTCGGCCAGCTCCTCTGCCTCGTCCGCCTCCTCCCTGCGGACCGCCTTGGTCGACCCTCTGCCTCTGCCTGGGTGGCCCCTTCACCGTCTGCTGCTCCTCGGTATGGCGGGTCAGGCAGTCACGGGCCATGTGGCTCTGCCCGCCGCACGAGTAGCACTGCCTGCCTCTCGGAAGGCTGGCTTCGCGCTGTGTGCCCCGCACTGCTGATCCAGTGTCCTGAGGTCGTCTGCCGGAACCCTGAGTCATCCGTCGGCTACCTGCCGCCGAAGACTCCGCCACCTGCCGCCCTGCAGTATGTCTCGCTGTAGACTCAGCCAGAAAGCTCTCGATCAGAAGGGCTCGCTCTAGCACTCCTGCCTGGGTCGGGATGCTGAGGGAGATCAACGATGCCCTGATCTAATGTCTCAATCCCTGCACGAAGGTCTGGGCCCGGAAGAAGGGGTCTCGTACCATGTCTGTCGAGTAGCGAGAAAGGTTGGTGAACCTCGTCGCGTACTGGGCGACCGTCAAGTTTCCCTGCTGCAGCTGAAGAAGCTCCTGAATGCGCACCGCACGGAGGGTGACCGGGACGAACTCTGAGCGGAAGAGGCTCTCAAAGTCCATCCAGATGAGGGAGGCCTCATCGTGTACCTGGAGTATCATGCTCCACTATCGCCCTGCTGCTGCGTGCAGTAGGCTCGCCATGAGGATCACCATGAGGTCTGCTGGTGTCCTCACTAGCCTGAAAACTCGGACGACTGCCTCCAGCCAGTCCTTGGCTTCCTGGGGGTCCGTCTCCCCACGAAACCTGGGTGGTCGCTGGCACTGGAACTCATGCAGAGCTCCGAGGCGTCGTGCATCGTCTACTGCCAGTGCTGAAAGCATCAGGGGATCGGAGGGTAAAGGTACCGTCGGTGCCTCTACGGACAAGGAGCCCTGCACCGAGGCCTCGTTGCTCGGTGGGCTGTTATCACGCTCCACTCTCGGAACCATAGCTGGCTGCCGTCGTGGGGCCATCCTGAAAGAAACAGGTGCGCCATGGTCAGAACAGTATACCTGGTGAGCTGACACAAGTAATCACAAAGAAAACTTGAACACACATGCAATCAATGTTTTCGTGCATTAAGTCGGAAATCAGAAGTCTGGGTCCTGGTGTATGGATACGTCGGCCGCCGCACCAACACTGGACTCCCTGGACTGATAACCACACCCAATACGCTAAAAACTATTGCTTCACATAGAAGAAAGATCAGAGTCCCCGGTAGAACCGACCACCTCTGATAACAATTTGTCACGACCCGTCCTCGGGCCCCGTGCCGTGACTACCCCAAGCCCGCCTTCCATTGTCCAGGGGCTGGCGACTAGTACCAAGGCGTAAATCCCAACAAAAGGGAAGGCATTGCCTTTGAAAAGTAAACAAGCACCACAGAGTAAGCAAGAGGAAAAGTAAACACTAAGTAAAACTATACAAGCTGTGCTGAAAGTAAAAGGGCCGGAAATACAAGCCCAACTGTAAAGTACAACTGAAAGGGGAAAACAGAAACTGTAAAGAAAAGCCGCAGCATCGAGCCATCCTCTGAAGGTCCCACCTGAAGGGTGGGTACAGATAGAATCCATAGCTCCTCGGTCCAGCCGTCCGCTCCGAGCATGTCCCGCCCAGTGGTCCACCTCTAGGTATCGTCCTGCTCCGCACGCCTCCACCACGGTCAGTGTTGTCCGTCGTCTGCAACCAACACCACGAAATAAGGGCATAGCCCGTGCAGGGGTGAGTATAAGATACTCAGTAGGGACCCCGAGACCTCTGAAGGTCTCCCGAAATCCATGAAGGATAATCCAAAAAGGAATGATACAATCACGAAGTAACATATGACATGGCTTAGGTATATGCCCATACATATACCTAAGTCATCAATTCCCGTTCGGCTCCAACGTCCGAGCCCAAGCACAACCCAGTACACACAGGAAAGCAAAACGTATACCCACATAGGATAGATTAACACAATCCACAATGGAGAGAAAACAGTAAATCCACACAGGATAGCTCAACACAATCCACAAAGGAGAGTAAACAGTAAATCCACACAGGATAGCTTAACACAATCCACAAAAAAGAGTAAACAGTAAATCCACACAGGATAGCCCAACACAATCCACAAAGGAGAGTAACAGTAAATCCACACATGATAGCTCAACACAATCCACAAAGGAGAGTAAACAGAAGATTCAGCTCACACAGGTATACTTCTTCGGATGATGATAAAGATGATCACTGATCCATCTAAGTCGTCGGACCCACGAAGGATCGATAGGTAACTAACCCCCGCATTGACCCACACAGGATCGGGCCCACACAAGACCTGTAGGCGCTGGCTCACACAGAACCGCTGAGCGCTGACCCACACGGGATCGGACCCACACAGGATCGGTCCCACACAGGACCGGGCCCACACAGGACCTGTAGCACTGATCCACGTAGGATCGCTGAGTGCAGTAGTCATCGTAGTCCACTGAGGATCTCTGCACAGTCGTCGCCGCAGTTCACTGAGGATCTCTGCACGGTCGTCTTCGGAGTCCACGGAGGATCTCTGCACAGTCGTCGCTGTCGAAGTAGCAGTTGCAGCCAGCACTAGGGTTCCCGCACACAGCAAGCTCGTTCGGGAGGGTCCGCTCTACGAGCCGAGAGGCTGATACATCAACTGACACAAAGTCCTAAGTTGATGTATCCAAAAGTTTCGTATCGTCAACCAGAACTCAACGTCGCAGACGGCGCGTCAATCAGACGCCCGGTCTGCGAGTTGTTGGCTTTTTCGTCCCGTGGGCACGTTTGGTTTTTAAGGAAAAACCAAACCGACCGTACTCCACCTGCGTCCAAACCTCGGGTGGAGTAAGCCAAAAGATCAGTCTCACTTATAGGAATTCAACGAAGTTGACGGCATGTCAATCAGATGTTCGTAGCTCAAGATATAAGTGTTTCCGCTCCGGGGGCCCGATTGGTTTCGTGTACGAACAAACCCGGCCGAACACATGGTATTCCGAAACCTTGAGTGCGATAAACCGAAACGACCGTCTCGATCCAAGGATCGTGTTGCTGCTGACGGAGAGTCGTTTGGAGGCCCATAGCTCAAGATATGACCATTTGAACGAAAACCGTCCGAAGACGGGGGGTCCGGGCTCGGGCCGACCCGGGCCGCCCGCCTCGACCCGGTCGGACCGGACGGGCTCGGCCCGCCCGGCTCGGCTCGGCCGGGAGACCGAGCGGCCGATGCGGGAGGAGCATCCTCTCCCGCGTGACACCCGCGGGACACCCGCTGGACACCCGCAGGACACCAGCGGGACACCCCCGCGGCACCCACGGGGTGCCGCCCTGGACACCCGGGGGCGCCGCGTGACAACCCCGCGGCACCCGCGGGGTGCCGCCCTGGACACCCCGGGGGTGTCGCGTGACAACCCCGCGGCACCCGCGGGGTGCCGCCCTGGATACCCGGGGGCGCCGCGTGACAACCCCACGGCACCCGCGGGGTGCCGCCCTGGACACCCGGGGAGTGGCGCGTGCCAACCCCGCGACACCCGCGGGGTGCCACCCTGGACACCCGGGGGGTGTCGCGTGAAAACCCCGCGGCACCCGCGGGGTGCCTCTGTGGACACCCGAGGGGTGTCGCGTGACAACCCCGCGGCACCCGCGGGGTGCCGCCCTGGACACCCGGGGGGTCTCGCGTGCCAACCCCGCGGCACCCGCGGGGTGCCCCCCTGGACACCCGGGGGGTGTCTCGTGACAACCCCGCGGCCCCCGCGGGGTGCCACACTGGACACCCGGGCGCGCCGGACCCGCGCGGCCGCGGGTCCACGGGCGCCGCCCCCTCCGGCCGCAGGCGCCGCCGCCGGCTTCCGCGGGCCGCCAGAGTCGCTCTGGTGGCCCGTTTTCCTTCGCATCTGCACCGTTGTTCCTCCCGGGTTCCGTTCTTCACTGCGGGATCATCAAACATCCATTGCAGCACGTTCCATCATCGCCCTCCAAATCCGGAAAACACAAAAAACGACGGAGGGTTGCCGAGCCGTGTTCGTTTGACCCGCACCCTCTGCGTTATATAAAAACAACGGGAGAAACAAATTCAACACATGAACCGACAATTTTAATAAAATAAAATTGTTCATTTGAAACCGGTTCTTTAATTTTTAAAGAATGTTCACGGGAATATAAAGAGGGGTATTCCAAAATTATAAAATCCCTACCTCGTCGATCGTCGCGCGCGGGCGTTCTTCGCGGAAAAGTTCGTCGCGGAAGCGAGGGATCGTCGCGTCATCACGGGGAGGCGTCGCGTCGTTGCGGAATCCGGCGTTGAGTCGGAGAACTCAACGCACCATGAAACAGCAGATTTAATTTAATTAATTAAATCCGTGTTTTTGGTTAAGAACCATGAAGGAGATAAAATGGATGGTCCGAGACTCTTACCTCAAGCAGCCGATGGAAGATCCGACGCGGAGGAAGAGACGTCGTAGAAGAACATTGTCGGCGTAACAGATCACGGTGTCGCGTCATCGATTTCCGGGTTCGGCGTTCTTCGCATTCTTTGCGTTCTTCACGTTCTTTGTGTTCTTCGCGAAGGAGGAAGAAGGAACAAAGATTCTGTCTCAACGAGTAATCCCTCAAAAGGTTTTGGTTGGTCGTATTTTATTAATATGCCAACACACGAAAACAGGTTATGAAACGATTGAAATAATTCGTTGAATTAATTCAACAAAATAAACAGCCCATTTAATTTACGAAATAAACTTCCCAATTAAATGATCTGTTTAGATTTTAAGAAACGCATCAGTTGACTTTCATTAAGACGGGTTTTCACGGGTGCGTTTCTTAGCGGAAGGAAACAGCGGGGCTCGTGCGGGCCCCACCTCACAAATATCCTACCAAGGGGGTAGGATATTTCTGGAGAGCATCCTATCCAGTTTAACTCACTTCAAGCCGCCTTTATGTGGTTTAAAGTGGCTTCCAAGTGGCTTAAGTGAAATAAAATAAAGTTGTCGCAAAATTATTTTATTTCTTAACTTTAATCCCGAAAATTAAAAACCACACTCGAGCAAACGCAACTCCGGAAGAGGAGTTTCTAAGAGAATACCGGCGCTGCGATTTCATCGGTGCCCTCAGAATTCGATTGTAGGTACCGGTTCAAAATTTAGAAAAACCCGCTCGTCTGTTCACTGAACGTACCCGAGCCAAACATCGGAAAATGATTCCGGGCACACCGGGCCTCGGAATCAGGTTCCTTCAGAAACTGCGCTCTTTTGAAAAATTCCAAATAAATTTAAGAAAAAAAAATACTTGAAATTTACGGGTCTTTACAATTGATATTTTTTTAATCTTTGTAATCTTATTTATTTAAATATTTCATTAATTTGGTAAACACTACATCATTATTGTATCATAAATAATATTATTTATTTTGTTGCCTAAAAATTATAAAAAATTCAATGATGTAGGATGTATTTTTATATTTCAAATGAATATTTATATTTGAAGTGATAAATTCTATAACCCTATGTAAAAATTGATTTACTAATAAATATATATTTATGTCATTTTTGTATTTACATTAAATTAATTCATATAAAGTGTCGTTATCACTCCCATGTGGCTTAATAGGGTCCCTAAATCAACTCATGGATGCCGAAGGTCAGAACGAGTATCAAACAGTAGGATTATGACACATTTCAGGGTAATTTAATGTTATTGTAATATTATTTTGTTACCCTTATTTACCAGATTTACCTTTTTACCATGGTAAATAAATGTTTTACTAAAGTAAATATTCATAATGTCTAAAAAGAACTGTTGCCAATTTAAAAAATTTGGACCACCTGATTTCATATATGGAAACCATTTTTTACATATTCAAAACATAGAAGTGGCATAAATTAATTTCAAATTAACTCTTGCTGTCAAAATAAGAAACTCGTTTTTATGAAATAATTATTATCAAAGGTTTGACATTTTTTTATGTCCAATTACCATGTTAAATTACTTACAATGACCAATATAGGATTAAATGGTAAAAATATAATCTAATAAACATTAATAACATTTATAAAGTTAATTCCAAAATATGAATAAATTAGATTAAAGGGAATTGTTGAATGAAAATACAATATTTTTCACTATTCTAAAAAAATGAACATTATCAGAAAAATACCAATATTGTATGCAAAGTAAATATTGATGCCATGATTATAAATAAGAATATTGTTTTTGTCAAATACAACATAAGAAAATTCCCAAAAAATATTTAAAGAGGGTTCTACATAAAAAGGGGAAAATAAACCTTTTAATGAGTATTAGATTATTTATGCTTAAAATTTGATTATTTGTTATTTTAATCCTATAAATTTTATTGTATAAATGTATAAACATTAATAAAAAGTGTATATTAATATTTAATATTTTTTTGTCCATTCCATCAATTATAACAACTAGTCATTAACTACCATCTAAAATAGTATTATATTATTATTTTCCAGTGTGACTCATAATTGTGTGCAATGTAAGATACCATAGAAACCAGTTGTTTCATATCATGTATGCAACTGAACATAGCATCCACTTAAATTTAAATTTAATATTTATTTCACAAATATAAATATATATGGAAATGTTATATTCATTATTTACATGTGATGTTAAATTCTTCCCCGCCATTTGGAATTACGCCCTTGCAATTTAAAAATTTGTCTTTGAAACATCATTAAAATTCCCACATTAGAAAGTGATTCAATAACAAATCACTTTAAAATAATGGAAGAGAAGTAAAAAAGGTCACCTAAGACAACATATACTACGATTTCATGAAAATATGTTTATAGAAGAGAAAATAACTCTCATTGATTAATTGAGAGTGATATAGAACTATATCACAGAGGGATAACCGTTACAATACAATAAACTAGTTGTTGGTAAAATGTATTATGATAAAAGAGAGATTATAATTTTTTTTTCACAATTATCATTTTTATAGAGTTGATGAATTTTATTTATAAAAAGACTATGATCATAAGGAAATATACTAACATGTCATGTTGACTGTCATACATAAATAAAATTATAACCCAAAATCATCTGTTATCCAAACATTATGTATTAAACATAACATGGTCAAAAATGAAGTTCTAGAATAAACATATATATTGTAATATATTCTAAAAAAGATGAAATATATATTTCCCCTATCTTTAGACATCAAACGAAACCTCAAATTTGTTAGTACAATAATATATAATCCCCAAAAGGATAATTCTTTACAAAAATAAATACTAATTTTAATCTCCAAAATTCAACAGAAAGAACCCAATGTTCAAGGAATACCATTCAATAAACAATTTTCATTAAAATTCATGAAATTAATATTAAATATGATTGAATCCCATAACTCAGACAGATTTAATCACATAGACATCAAGAGTTAATCATAACATTTATCTCAAAAAACATCAACTACTCTAAAAGTCTCACAATGATGTGTAATTAACCTAAACACATATTCTATATGATGGATTATTCATTTAAATAAATAACTAAAATCACCTTATGTCCACATTAAAAACATATAATCTTCCAAAATAATATTTCTACCATTAATCCACTAATTAAATCCCATATTATTTTATTTTCATTAATAATATAATGTTTACAAAAGAGAATATATCTTCTAAAATAATCCTTCTTACATAATCAACAAATCATTTTTTTATATTCAGGATATACATTTGATAAAATAGATGTTCCCAGAATCAACATATTCTTGATCCAAAAAATTATTCAACTTAAAATAATAAGTTATTCTATCTAGGGACTTCACGCAGGACAGTGGTAGGGGAAGTACCCTTGTCACCCTTCAGTTGTGGGATTGATTCTCGTGGCTTTGCCAAACACAATGGGTCTTCACCCCTCATATGTTTACCCTTTTTATAGAATTCAAAAATATCCATAGCATTTTTTCACATCAAATTTTTTCTTATACTTTTAATTTTATTCCCAGTACATTAAGACATCAAAATCTTATATATAGTCATTATTTTCACCACCAGATGATGAAATAAAAATATTACCAACAGAAATAACATCATTCCTTTATCATGGTGTCTATATGGCTTCATCACTATCTTGTTCACATAGTAATAATGTATATTCATTGAAACAATTATTTAAATATCATTCAAAATCATTTTCATCATATGTACAAGTAAACATTTTTAATCATGGGACATATGGGTTTTAGAAAAGAACTATTTCAAAAAATAATCATGTTTGACATATAATTTCAAAAAATCTGATAAAACAAATTTTTTATTAAACTGACGGACCAAATTTGAGTTGAATCATTCAATCAATCGTATTTTTAGAGTACCATAAATATGTGCTGAAAAAAATATTGTAAAATAATATATAAATAGGTTGTTCAAGGGTATCCTTGTTGAACACCATTTTCAAAATCATAATATGCTTAAAAATAATGTGATAAGGTAAAATATTTAAAAATGCATTGATATTATTTTCCGTTCATAAAAATATAAGAATATTGTGAAAATATTATTTTATTAAATACAACCCATGATCCATGATGATATCATGGTATAGTGGAAGGGTTCGATATCTCAAAAAACTGCATGCATGTGATTTATATGCTATAAAAAGCATAAGATTCATTTGAACATGACTTTGTAATAAATATTTCTTTCATGTCATCAGGAAGAGATATATATGTTTTTTTTTTGATCCTCCTCATTCTATTTTAAACCAACATTCCTTGATCGGAAAAATTTATAAAACACGGATTTAACTAAAATAATAGATATAGGGAATAACCATGTGTCTAACTAAAACTATTAATCACTAATGTGGTTTAAACCAACCTTTGATACTAACAATAAGGACCCAGAAAGAAAAAATTACATATTCATGATGTAAATGAATAATTCAAATTGATAATCTTTTCAGGATTCCATTTTTAGAAAATTAGGCCATAACTTTTACATATCAACTTTAAAATTACATGTACACACTACTAATCTGTATCAATTTTTTTCATAAAATAAAAACAAATAAAAAAATGGTTGGTTCTATGTTTTAGAAAAATTGACTTTTCCATGATATCTTCCATGACCCTATTCATATATAAGACATGTAGAAAAAATATAAAAAACATGGTATCAGCATAAAAATCTTAGTAACATTTATAAAATCAGGGAAAGACACATTAACCCATCATTAAATACAAATCAATGAAACCATACTTTTCAATCATAACATTACACATAAAATCATAAGATTTATGAATAAAACATTGAATTCCTAAATCATAAAGGTAACTTTTGGTATCCATATCATACATACATTGTATCAATCACAGCTACATATGGAGTTATGTTGGAATACCCATCACAATATATTACCTATATCTCTTAGGAGAAACATTAATGTTTACCGATGTAATGTTACCAAATGCATTGGGGAGATATCTTAGGATAATCCACCCTAGGTTTATCACGAAACCACACGTATACGTAAAAAATGACTAATAATCATAACATACACATAATACATATAACATGAATAAAATAAATATAAAATTTTATTTTTGCAATCACAACATATCATTTCATGATATAGAGACGATAAATGTTTTATCAAACAATTTTCATAACCATTTAAAACATTTAATAATGAGATCAATGAATAAAACATTACTATACATGTATGATACTTTTAAAGGTATTAAGCTATTAAAATATCAATTTATATTTAAAAAATCATTAATCCCATTTATAAAAAATTAAAATGAAAGGGGAGGATTTGAATGATTTAATCTTTAAAACATTTGAATTGTTGATTTTGTTAATGAATTTTTAACAAAATGAGAGACACATGAATTAAAAACGATATGATTTTTTTTCAATCAAAACGTAATAATATTATGGGAAAAATTGGATTCCTAATATAAAATTAAAAATGATAGTACATAGAAAATATAAAAGTTAATTGGTTCTTAAAAACATTGAATTCTCAATGGAATTTAATTCAAAATGAAGTCCCTTAAGAAAATATGTAAATTAAAATAAATAATAAAAAATATATGCATTTCAATAAAAGAGGAGGGTGAAAGGTTCCTTTACTGATTTGGTAACTTAAAAAACACACACCATAGTAAAGAGGGGTCAAAAAATTAACACTTAAATACAAATAATTTAATGTATATTACACACTTAATACAATCATGGTATGTATATACACCAAAAAATAGAAAATAGTGGAAAATATAGCATGAATCCCACAAGAATAAAAAGTGAGATGAATTCCCTCAACCATGTTGTAATCTACTGAGTCGTATGAAAAAAAAGATATTAACCCCACAATTAATCATTGAATACCATTAATATAAAGATAATATTGTTAATATTTATCAAAATGGAAGTAAAAAATACACCACATGAAATATATAAGAAGTGAATAATGTAAATCTCATAGAATTAAAAGTGAGTAAATAAATCCCTTACCACGTTTACGACTTGACCAGTTCGTTCTATAATCTCCTGAATAATAATATGAAGTATGTTTTTAATATTTTAAGAACCTATTTCAAGTATATTATTCCTTTTATATCACTTATTGCTATTTTATAAACATTATTCAATCAATTATGTTAATAATGGTCGTTTTTTCTATATTTCTTACATGAGTCATAAATAAACTTCTTATAATTACAAGTTGTTCATGTGGTCAAAAGACCATTAACTATAGAATGATATTAGTGATTTAGATATCATAATTATCATATATATTAATTATATTTATGTATTTATAATTTTTTATAAAATTTGGATATTATAAATGAAATTCAGCATTTATGGAGACCGTAAGTTGTATGTACGCATGGATGGCACTTTCATTTGTATTAAATATTTAATGGATTTAAACTATAATGAAACATAAGTATATTATAATTCCCGTATAATATCATATGATATATTTATTACATGATTTCATTAACTCCATCCCTTATATGTTCCTTATATGTAATGAATGAATCTTATCACCTTGAAGGGGTGGTAGTCCGCACATCCTCAAATCAAATTATCGTAATTTCACATATTAGAATGCATAAAGTTATGTTTCTAAATAAAAATAACAGAATCATAGTGAAAAAAATACATAATATATATCATATCTATATAAATTGCCATCATAAGTGCTACCATGAGAGGTGGTATGAGATAATTAATCAATCATTGTTTCATGAGGCAGTAGTTCACCATCCATAAGAAACGATATGTTCTTTAACCATTAGATGGATGTGTGTGTAAGTGTAGTTCACATAATTCTCATAAAAAAACATAGTACAATAAGGATAATGGTGTTGTTATAAAATAAATAAATAGAGAGAGTTTATGTGATTGGATAAGTAAAATAAAACAAAAGAACTTAACAAATGACATTACCTTCAAATCACATATCTCTCTTTGGTTTGAACCAAAATGTTTACTTGATTTTCCTTCTGCATAAAGGAAGGCTTCTAGTAATAGGATAGGAATTTATGGAGGTAAATTGGGCAGAAGATGGATGATCAATGGGGCTTGAGATGTGTGAGGTATGGATTATAATTGATGGATTTTTATAATTAGAAGTAGGGGATTAATTGGAAATATTGAAATATTATTTGATTATATAATGATTTTTGGTTTATAAATGTCCAAAACTCATTAATTTTAATGATAAAATTACTCATATTAGAAATAAAATCATCCAATAATAATTGTGAAGGTTTTGTATTTTGTTTTAATCTTTATAATCTTATTTATTTAAATAATTCATTGATGAGGTAAACACATTATCATTATTTTGTCATAAATAATATAATTTATTATATGTTTAAAAATAATAAAAAATATACCATGACTTATGAAATATTTTTATTTTGTTAATTAATATTTATAATTAGAGTGATAACTTATACAACACTATGTAATAAATATTTACTGAATGATACATGTTAATGTTATTTTTGTCTTTATTATAAATCAATTAATATAAATAGTCATTATCTCTCCCATGTGGCTCCATGGGGTCTCCAAATCAACTCAAGGACACTCATGCTCATACATTTATCAAGAAGTAGTGTTATGAAATATGTTAGGGTAATTTAATGTTATTATAATATTATTATTTTTACCCTTATTTACCAAATTTACCCATTAACCATGGTAAATAAAATTTTTACTGAAATAAAAAAACATGATGTCTAAAAATAAATGTTACCTATTTAGACTATTTGGACCTCATGTTATCAAATATGGAAACCAATTTTTAAAATTTAAAACATATAAGTGGAATAAATTAATTTAAAATCAATTCCCAATGTCAAAACAAAAAGGATGTTCTTAAGAAATAATAAATATCAATACATTGACACTTGTTTTTGTCCAATTTCAAAGTGAAATTACATACAATGACTAAAATATGATTAAATTGTAAAAATATAATATAAATTCACTTTAGAAGCATTTATATAGATATATTATCCATATAAAAATATTATATTAAAAGGACATTTTGAAATAAAATACAATTTTCTTCACTCTTCATAAAAAATGAACTTTATCGAAAAAATACCAAAATTTTATCCATAGTAAATTTTGACATCCCATTTATAAATTAGAATATTATTCTGTCAAATAAAACATATAAATGTGTCTAATACAATATTTAATGAGGGTACACCATCAAAAGGTGGTAGATCGACCTTTTAATAAATATTATAGTATTTATGCTTAAAATTGGAATCTTTCTTATTTTAAGCCTCTAATATTAATTAGATATGTGTTAAAACATTTAACAATCATGTATATTCCTATTTTAGTTAGTCTTATACATTCATTCCAATACACTGGAAGGTCCTTAAATACAAAAAGTATTTTATTTTTTATTTTTTTAGTATGACTCAACATTTTGTGCAATGTAATGTTTCAAAAAACCCAATTGTTGCGTATCGGGTACGCCATCAAACATAGAATCCTATTTAAAGTAAAAATTATATTTAATTTAAAAATATTAATTAATATGAAAATGTTTTATTATTTATTTATATGGGATGTTACATCCTCCCCATATTGGAAATATCGTCCTCACAATTTTAAAATTGGACCTAGAAACATCATTGAAATTCTCACATCATTAAAAGTTTCAATAAAAATATCACATTAAAAAAAAAAATACAAAGGTCACCCAAGACAAAAAGAATAATATGATTCCATGAAAAAATTATGTGGAAGAGAAACTATCTCTCATAGAAAAATATAGAGTGATAGGGTACATGATAGATAAAATTAACCACAATAATACCATAAATTTATGGCCGGTTAAAAGTCTGAAGATAAAAGTGAGCATAGAATTGTTTTGCTTAAATATCATATTCATAGAGTTGAATATATTTGTTATTAACAAGACATCAATCGTAAGGAAATATACATACTTTTCTTGTAGTGTATAATCCTTAAATAAAATTCTACCACAAACTCATCATTTCTCTAATCAATAAATATTCAAGATAACATGGTCACTACTAATGTTATATAATAAACATCTAGAGTATCAAATAATCTACAAAACATGAAATATATATCCACCTATCTTTATATATCATCCAAAACCAAAATTGGTAATTACAAGATCATATAATCCCCAAAAGGATAAACATTTATAAAAAAATACAAATATTAATATCCAAAATTCAATAAAAAGAAACCAATGTTCAAGAAAGACCATTAAATAAAAATTTTCCTTAAAATTCATTAACATATTACAAACTAATATTGAATCCCAAAATTCATTAGGATTTAATCACATAGTCTTCCATAGTAAATCTTATGATTTATCTCCAAAATCATCGACTACTCTTAGTGTCTCATACTAAAGTGTAATTAACATAAACACATATTCTCTATGATTAATTAATCATTTCCATAAATAACCAAAATCTTTTTATGTCCACAATAATACATTGATTCTTATAATATAATATTTCAAACATTACTCCACAAATTACATCCTATATTATTTTATTTTTCTTATTAATATAATTTTTCTAAAAGAGATATCATCTTCTAAAATAATATTTACCACATAATGACCTAATGATTTTCCAATATTAATGATATCCATTTGATAAAACATATTTTTCCATAATCATCTTATTAACTATCCATAAAATTATTTATGTTAATATAATAAGTCATACTATCCATGTACATTATGTAACACAGTGTTAGGTGACGCACCATTGTTGGCCTTCGGTTGTGGGATTGATTCAAGTGGGCTTTCCAGATGTGACAGGTCATCACCCATCTTATAGGATGAGATTTCTATAAAACTAAAAAATATACCTAATAAGTTTTAACCTTAAGGCTTTTTATATACCTTTAATTTTCATCCCAACACTTTAAGACCTCAAAATCTTATATATTGTCATTTATTTCACATCCATTTGATAAAATAAAACTATTCTTAATATAAAGAACATGATACCATGATCATGGTCTCTATATGGTTTCACCATAATCTTGATCATGTTGGTATATGTACCATGCATTGTAACAATGATTTTTAGATCCTTTAAAATCATTTTCTTCTTTCATTCAAATCCACCTTTTATAACATATGTCATTTTGGTGTTCGTAGAAAAACAATTTTAGAAAATAATCATATATGACACGTAATTTCAAAACTTCTAATAAATTTTTTTTTACAAAATAGTCAGACCAAATTTATGTTGAATAATTTTATAAATGTTCCTTTTAAAATTCCATTAGTATGTGTGCTAAGAGACTATTTTATAAAAGAATATATAAATCGTTTTTTCAAGGGCTTCCTTCTTCATCACACTTTTCAAAATCATAATATGCATCAAAATCATTAGATATGGTCAAATATTTAAATATTCCTTGACAATAATTTCCTTTATTGAAAATATGAAAATATTTGGAAAATAGGATTTTATTAAATACAAACCATGATACACGATGATATTTAGGTATAGTGGAGGTGTTCGATATCACAAAAAACTACTTTCAAGTGAGTTGTATGATAGAAAATGATTCACCATCATTTGAACCTAACTTTGTAATAATTATTGTAATCATGTCATCATGAAAAGATAGGAATTTTTATTAAAATCCTTCTCTATCCATTTCTAACTAACATTACATGATCTGAATATATTTATAAAACATGGAATTAACTTACACAATAGACATATGGACTAACAATGTTTTTAACTAAAAATTCTAGTCCAGAATTTTTTTTAAACCGACCATTGATTCCAACTATAAGGACCTGGCCTATTAACATTATAAAATTTTGAATTAAAATAAATATTCATATTGATGGAATTTTTAGGTATAGAATTTTAGAGAAATAGTCAATAACTATTATATAAACATCAAAATTATATGTAGACACTGCTACTCAGTATCCATTTTTTTCATAAAATAACAACCCTTAAAGAAAAAATCTCTACATCCATTTTTTAAACAAAATTCCTTTTCATAGATCTCATCCTTGACCCTATTCATCTTGAAGACCTATGGAAAACATTTCAAAAAACTCAGGTGTGCATAAAAAGGTCAGTAACTATTATAAATTAATTAAAGGAAACATTAACCCATAAATAAATACCAATCAATAAAACCATACATTTCAATCATAACATACCTCATGAAATAATAATATTTATGAATAACACATAGAAATCATAATACATAAAGTTAACTTGTGTAATCCATATCATACTTAAATTGTAGAAATCACAGCTAGGTATGGAGTTACGTTTGAATAAAAATCATAGAATATTCACTAAATCTCTTAGGAGAAATATTAATGTTTACCTCTATCATGTTACCCAATTCATTGGAGATCTATCTTGAGCTCACCTGCCCTAGTTTTATCATAGAATCACCCGAATACATAAAAAATGTATAATAATCATTAAATTTTCATAACACAACAAACATGAAAAAACTAAAGAAAAAATTCTACATTATAATCACTATATATCATTTCAGGATATAGACATAATCAATTATTTATCAAAACATTTTCAAAACCATTAAAATCATTTCATGAAAATATTTTTGAATGATTGTTTCCCATAGTACATTGAAAATTTTAATTGTATTAACAATTTAAAAGATTAATTTCCATATAAATAAAACCTTATACCCATTTTTATAACCTGTACAAGAAATAGAAGGATTTGGAATATTATTTATTTAACATATTTAAAATTATGTTTTTGTAAAATATTTTTTTTAAATGACAGACGCTTGATTACAAATAAATAAAGAATTAAATTTAATAAAAAATATATAATATCATAAGAATAAAGTGATTCAAGATATAATATTCCAAAGGACAATATATACACCGTATAAAAGTGAATTATTTCATTACAACAATGTAGTCTCAATGGAATGTAATTTGAGATGAAATCCCTTATAAATATGGTATCTTTAGATTAATGACAAATTAATTACAATATTATGTGTGAAAAAAATTTATACACTAAATATGATTCGATATTCAATTTAAAACAATCATAGGTAATTCACACATATTAATTTCATGACATAATGAAAAAGTAAAAGTTTAACCCAAACTTTTGAAATTTGGTCAAGAAGTTCCCATACAAAAATTATACAGACTAACGATGTCACATTACAATTTAAAAAATCATTTGATGAGAGAAAAAGACCATCTCAACACGTGGAAATAAAATTTACCTAAATAAGGATATAAAAGAACATATCTTGACATAAGAATATGTAAATTAAAATACATAACAAAAAAAGATGAATTTCACTAAAAGAGGAGGGTGAAAGGTTCCCTTACCCATTTAGTAACATACAAAACATACACCAAATTATAGTAGGGTCATACAATGAAGATATAAATACCCATAAATGTATTTAAATTACACAATTAATAATATCATGGGTAGTAAATACATCACAATAATGTAAATAGTGGAAAATGTAACAGGAATCTCATGGGAATAAAAATCGAGATGAAAACCCCTTACCGTGGTTAAATCAATCGAGCTGTAAGACCAAAAGATAATTACCACCATAGTAATCACATAATACCATTAATATAAATAGAATCATCATAATATATATTAAATTTAATTACACAATACACCCCATGAAATAAATAAGTGGTGAATAATGAAAATATCACAGAATTAAAAGCGAGATAAGAAATCTCGTACAACGTTTCCGACTTGACATGTTTTTTCATTAATCTCATGAATAATAAAATAATGTTAATTCATACTTTAAAATACGATATTTCATGTATAATATTTATTTTATATCACTTATTACTTTGTTACACACATTATTATATATATTAAATTAATAATGGTCATTTTGTTGATATTTGATACTTGAGTCAAAAATGATCTTCATATAATTACAAGTTGTTCATTTGGACAAAAGATGCTAATCTCAATAATGATATTCATTATTTAGATATAATTTATAACATATATATCCAATATATGTATGTATTTATAATATTAAATAACATTTTGTGATAGAAATTGAATGCACCATTCATAGAGACATAAATTCGTACGTACGCATGGACACTAATTTGATTTCTATTTAATATGTAATGGAATGAAAAAATAATGATACATCGGTATATTTTAATTCTATTATAATATATTATGATATATATGTTACATGATTTCATAAACACCATCCTTTATACATTCTATGTATGTCATGAATGAGTTATATTACCATGAGGGTGTTGTAGTCCGCACATTCTCAAATGAAATTATCGAATTTACATATATTAGAAACCATATATGACTATTTGTAAATAATAATTACAGAATCAAATTTAAAAATTAATCATAACATTTTTCATAAATAAATACAGTGCCATCATAATGTACACCATGAAAGACGATAGAAGTTAATTGAACAATAATTGTTTTGTGAGACATTAGTTTGCCGTCCACATAAAAAATATGTTCTTTACCATTAGATAGATGTGTGTGAATGTGTTATTAGAAACCGTCTCATAACAAATACCTATAATATTTAGAATTTTGCTTAGATATGAAATAATGTAATAAAAATATTTTATGGTGTTGGATTATTAAAATAATTTTAAATAACTTATGAGAAGATGTTACATTTAAATCGGGTATCTTCGTTTGATTTTAACCAAAAGGATTAATTGAATTGTGCTCATCCAATAGGATTGCCTCTAGGAGAAGGATATAGTATAGGGTGATTAATTGGGAATACTATGGATGATCCATGGGGAATGATAAGTGTTAGTAATGGGTTTGATGTGAGGGATTTTATAAGGGAGTGGAGAGGCTATTTTGGAAAGCTTGAGAATATTATTTTATAATATTAGGATATTTAGTTTACAAAGGTCCAAAACACTTTAAAGGATAATATAAGCTGACTAATGTTCAGAATAAAATCATCCAATTTGAATTGGATAGGATATAGATAATTTTTTAATCTTTAAAATAATATTTATTTTAATAATTCATTAATGAGGTAATGACTGCATCATTATTTGGTGATATATAATTTTATTTATATGATTTCTAAAAATTATAAACAAATACCATTATGTAGTAAATCTTATTATATTTAAAAATAATATTTATAGTCGATGTTATAAGTTATATATCCATATGTTAAAATTGATTTACTATGACATATATATTTATGTAATTTTTATCTTTACTTTAAATTAATTATTATAATGTGTCTTTATCACTCCCATGTCACTCCATGGGATCCCAATCTCTACCCAAGGGTGACCATGGTTACAAATATATCATCCAACAAAATTAGGATACATTTTAGCGTTACTAAATTTTATAATAATATTATTTTTTACCCTTATTTATCAAATTTACCATTTAACCATGGTAAAAAGAATTTATACTGAAGTAAATATTCATAATGTATAAAAATAAAAGTTACCTATTTATGAAATTTGGACCTTATGATTCCAAAAATAGAAACCATTTTTACAAAATCAAAACCTAGATAGTGCGGAAATTAATATAATATTAATTACTACTGTCAAAACAAAAGCGTGTCTTTCAGAAATAATAACTATCAAATGATTGACAGTTCTTTATGTCCAATATCAAAGGGAAATTCCTTCCACTGACCAAAAAAGTAATATATTGAAAAAATATAATCTAATTAAAAATTAAAAATATGTATAAATGCAATCTACCGATATAAATAAATAATAATAATTGTACTATTGAATTAGAATACATTATTTTTAACTATTCATAAGAAATAAATTTTATTAGAAAAATACTAAAATTTATCCAAAATAAATTTGGATGTCCTGAGTATTTATAGTAATATTATTTTCAAATAGAACATATATAATTGACCAAAACTATATTTAAAGAGTATTCTCCATCAAAAGTTGGTAAATCGACCTTTTAATGAATATTAGAGTATTATTGTATAAAATCAGATTGTTTCTTTTTTTAAACCTCTAAAAATTATTGGATAAATGTAGAAATATTTAACAAACATGTATATTCATATTTTAGTTACTTATTTGCATTAATTTTAATACAATGTAATTGATTTACAAACCATTTAAAATAAGATTATATAATTATTTTTTAGTATGACTCAACATTGTGTGCAATGTAAGATTTCAAATAAACCCATTGTTGTGTATCGAGAATGAAATCGAATGTAAAATCACCTTAAAAGTAAAATTAATATTTATTTCAAAAATATGAATAAATATGAAAATGTAATATTCATTATTTACTTGGTATATAACAATATGTGGAGTAGTCGGAGGCCGAGTTGTTAGAGGTGGGTGTGGCACAGCCGAAGGCCGATCTGCCTGTGGCTAATTTGGTGGTTGCAATGAAATAAATGGTGGAGTAAGGGAAAGTGAAGTAACATTATAAAGTGGATTTGTAGTTAATGAATCCAATGGTGGTGGTGTTCTAGGAGGAGTAGTAGGATGGGGATGAGGTGGAGGCTGAGTAGAAGAGATATCCAAGCAGGGACATAAGAAGCATGAATGAAATTTGTGAGAAAGAGGGGTATATTTTTTGGGAATAGATTGGAAAGAATCAATGGAGTGATGTGCCACAAGGAGGAACTAACACGTAATACAATAACAACATAGAAGTAGTATTGAGAATAGATTATATGAATAACATTTATGTGTTTTTCAATAGAATGGTAATATTTAATGTATCCACACATGAATGAGGAAATGATAATACTTAACATGTGGTTCATTTTCCATAAAAAATGACTTCTTAATATTTTATAATTTTATGTAAAGAATAATCTATAATGAATTTTTTACAGGTGTAAAAGTGATATGTTGATTTATATTTTCCAAATAGTGTAAATTATATTTTTTTGACGTTATAGCAATTATATAGATCTAAGAAAAATGATATCCTTGATGCTAGGTAATGAAAAATCATATCAATAATGTTTCCATGGAATGGACCCATAATCAAATGTTGAAAAGGCTACAACACCTATCATTATACATTTGTATTTCTTTAATATAATGATGATTCAATTTAGGAAATTGTAAGAGGGTTTTTAGTATTTTTTAAATACAATAGATATTTTTATTGAGAATGGTTATTTAGAATATTGACACAATATTTTTTCATATATATGTTATGGTATACATGATAACTATTTACGTAAAATGATTCATTAATTTTAGGTTATTGAAGTTATTTCGGATACTCGGTTTCTAATTTTAGTAATTAACATATTTTTATTATTTATTTTAAAGCATGGTTTAATTTAATTTTCTAAGTAATTATGGTAATTAATTTTTAATTTTTTTTGATTACATGATCAATTTTTTCAAATATTTAATATGTGACATTTAGAGAAATGATTGATGTTTAATGTTAAGTTTAATTTTGAAATATAGTTACATTATTTTGAAATGTTTTTTTGATATTTAAATGTTTTAGAAATAATCTTGATGGGTTTTATGCTTAATATTATGTAATTAAATAAGTTGATATTTTGGAATTGTTATTAAGTATTTTGTATCTTTCCTATAATATTAATCCATATATTAGAACATGGGAAAACAATTTATGTTTTGATGGAAACATGAGATAACAAGAATGAATTGTCATTCTAATATAGATTTTTAGATTCAAAAAATGATAATTTTATTTCGTTAATAAGGATATTTTAATCTTAAATTGTAATATACTAGAATAAGAGACCCCGTAGAATTTGATAAAATCACTACTATGGATGAGATTACACATGAAATATGAAAATAAAACAGGTACTTATTTTTTTAATCTTCCTTTTCATGATACAAAATAAATACCTCATCTTATTGAAATTTTTCATTAAATAATATTTTACCATTATTCATTAAATTATTATGAATATATGACCTTAAAACTCATTATAGAATTATATTTTCATAGCCATAGATTTTATATTGACCACGTTCACTATGACTCGCTTTAAGTATTTTGGGGATAATTTTACACCATGTAAAATTATTAATTTTTGAACAACATTCTACTGATGAGAAATCCTAGTGTTTCTATTACATTAGGTATCTATTATGTTTTCAAATTTTCAATTTTAGGGACATTTTTTATTCATTTTTACATTATGGATTTTAATAATGGAATTCAAAATTTATTAACCATTTTTAGGAAAAAATGTTTTCGATAGAAATATTATTTAAATGTGGATAGAATGTAATAAATATATTTATTATATAATATCATTTTGAATAAATTTTATTAATTTTATACATATCATTTCATTTAAAATTATTGTTTTATGAATCATAGAATATTATTTGAATATTTTATTTTTTATTATCACTTAACCATTTTATTGATGGGTATAAATGTTTATAACAACATTATGCAAATTTTTGGAAATTTATTAAATAATTGAATAATTTAAATATAATACAATGAAATTAAAAAATATAAAAAAATAGAGAATATATATTACGATCATTTTTTAATTACGATTTCAACTAATTTTGGTAAATTAATTAAAAATTAATTACTATCAATTCCATAAAATTAACTGACCGAAAATTATATTTTTATTTTTCCAACACATTTAAATAAAAAGTGAGAAACCTTGAGTTCATAAAATATATTTAAATTAATTTAATAAAATAAACCTCATTTTTAAAATATTATTTAATGATAATATTTTATATAATATTAAAGAATTTTTAGAGAAGATATTATTTTTAGGGAATTGTTTAAATATAATTTTTTATTAAAAAAATTTATTTTATTAGAAATAATTAAATCATAAAACTTATTTAACGATGGTTTGAAAAGTAAAATTATTTAAATTTTAGATTTAGTACTACAATAATGATAATTTTAATCAATTTCATAACGATGTTCTATATGAGAAATACTTACTTGTATGAAATAAATCTCAATTGAATTTATTGTTTTTATTATGTAAAATAGAATAAATTAAAACGAAATTATTCCACTTATAGGAATTGAACATTAAAAATTGTTTCCATTATTGGATTCACTATAATTATGATTTTCTTATAAAGAATAATTAATTGATTACTATAATGATTATTGGAAAAATAAAAAAATGTTTACTACTATTATGGTTAAAATGGGTTATCAAGGGTTTAAACTAAAAAGATAAAATGAAATGAAATTTATATTAAAAATTTATATTCTAGAAATATACGCATCATTAATTATCTATTATATTTGATGTTCCATTTTAGGGAATTTTACCTCTATAAATTCATGTTAACGCATTTTGATTTCTGAGAATTTTTATTTGGGTTATCTCCACTATTTAGAAAATGAAACACCCTCTAAACATGTATTGAAACTTCTTAACCCGTTTGTGTTGGCCATGACCTAAAAAATATATTTATTAAATCTCTATTTTGGTCCTTGGATTCATCAAAAATAAAACATAAGATGTCTTCATATGTTTTATTAAAGAAGTTGTCAAAATAGGAGGTATTTTTTTAACATAGAATTTTAATTTATTACTTTTTCAACCTACATAAATTATTATTAAACGATTATCATGTAATAACTTAAATGTCTAAAATATAATGAGTTTTTTATATTTCAAGTTCATGACAATTATCCATCTCATCTTCCCATATATTGTAAATGAAACTATCAATTGTGTGTTTGATGTATAACCACCTAACTAATCGACATTATTGAATTTTCAACACCACCATTCACATGTTCTTCTAATGATTCATATAAATTATAATTTTCATTTTTTAAATTTTTTTTATACTTCTTGAATTTTGATCTTATAAATAATTTTCGGTTCCATTCTATGGGGGATATGTTAATGCTTCTTATTTGTATAATATACTACTACCTTGTGAAGCTATGAAATTTATTTTAAAATTCATAATGAAATGTATTATAATAACAGTAATGTTAATTCATATAGGTTATATTAATGGTTTTAACAGACCTGTAGATATTTTATATAATACCTAAATCCATTACATAAAACGTATAATAATATAATCAAATAAATCGTGTGTATTGAGGACTACCGCCAAAGGGTCCAATGTGATATGAATTTAAATTATGTTATATATAAATGATAATAAAGATATACTATGTAAAATTATATGATATATATTATATAATAATTAATCAAAAAGATGTAATTATTATTCTATATTCATTCATTCAATCCATTAAAAAATTAGGAAAATGTTAATGTGTTTATACGGTCTACTGTCTCTATGAATGGTTCAATCCATTTTTCCACATATGATTATATGGATGGAATGAAATATATATATAATGAATATATATTTTATTAATGACATGATTTTGTTTTTTATAACACCCTTTTATTTTATACTTCATATCTTCTTAAATCAAATCAATTGATCTGATAGATTCTATTATATGCAACACTGATCTTTAAAAAACCGTTATAAACCATTAAATATTACCAAGACTGTTGGAATTGAAATGTGGTCATTATGAATAATTATTTTTCTAATAGAGTATATAACTCTATAATAAAAGCATAAATAAAATGTAGGAATCACTGAAATGGAAATTTGATATCTTAATATCAATATGTATGTAATAAATATTTTAATATGATAAATTCGGTGTTAGTATTTTATGGGGAAAATATTTTTACTTACATTTTTTTAATTAATATAATATTTTAAAAGAAAAATTTATATTCATTCTATATATTTAGAAATTGATATTTTTTTATAATTATAATATAATTTAATAAGACTATAGTAAAATTTTCCTGTTTTAGTAAAATCTGTTAAAATATTTAAATCATGATTTTTAGAATACATGATTATTTTAATTAAAAAAAATTACACATATTTAAAAAAAATCAGAAAATGGTATTCATTTTTTAAAAAAAATACATTGAGAAAATTTTAGGGTGAATCTGTTATATTTTTTAAATAAAATATACATTTTTTGAATTGAGAAATATAACAATATACAGTATTTATTATTTCAAGTAAATAAAGAAATTTTTGGGTCATTGATAAAGTATGGACGAGTTAATCATCCATTATTTCTATTTCATATTAACAAGTTTCTATACATAGATTCAATAATCCGCACAATTTTAAACCATTAGATAAAATAAAAAAATGAATAATATAATAAAAAAACCTCATCTCATCCATTTATAAATTCAAACCCTCGCCTCCCCTTCTACTCAAAAAGAAAAATAATTTTATCTTTCATGAATTATATAAAATTACATTCTCTATCATCATCCCCATGTGAAATGGCTACAGGTCTTACCATTTGTTTAAATACATATTCATTGGGGAGGTTCCAATAGAGAAAATATTCAATAGCTAAAACACTCATTCATGCTCGTTTACATTATATATATCTTATACATTATCTTGAACTCACCTACACAATGTTTCTTGATAACTCTAGTATCATAATTATAATTGAATGTAATATAGTTACACAAATATCTATTAGGAAATCTATTATCTTTGTTTTTTAAAATTTATAATAATCTGTGAATTGTCGGTTAAATGCAATCATAGATGATGAGTTTTGTTTTAAATTATTAAATTTTAATTACTCTTTTATAGTTTTTATTCAATTTTACTAAATCACCCATAATTATGCACAATTAAATGTACCATAATACTATAAAACAGACAATCCCAAAATAACATAATTAAACCCCATAAGGGCTTGAAATGTTAATAAGGGAAATAAATAAAATTATAATAAATTAATTACTTTTTTAAAATGGGTAAAATTATTTAATTAATGAATCAAATTTTATTTTATGGGGCATTATATAAAATTACATGACTCTTTTGTATAAATGATGTGGTTTTCCATATGAAGTTTATTTCAATGTGATATATTTCTTTTTAAAACCATCTATATTTGGTTTTTTAAAAATAATACATTTGTTATATCATATCATTATTTTCATTATATTAATTTCTTTTAAATTTAAATATTATTTTCATTAATTTTATTGGGTATAATATTTATCATATTACAAAATGGTAGGAAACTTATTAACTAAATTTTAATTTAGTGGGAAAAACTTATATTTCATTGATTATTTTTGTTCAAATGTAATGTGTAAAATTACATTTGATTATGTTATATTTTTTAGTTTTTATTTTTATTTATAGTGAATATGCTAAATATATTTATTGGATTAATTTTATGATCCTCGAATAGGATCCCTTCTCAATTTTCATTCGTTGAGGAAAAATTTAGATGTTATGCAACATTTTTGTCTTCAATGGTGTATATAAATATCCTATTATTTATGATGATTATTCATAAATGATTACATTAAATATCCATATTACATATTTCATGGATATGATTATGTATTAAATGGGAAAAAAATTTAAACATCATTTAAATTGAAGGATATTTGATTAAATGGGGAAGATACTATTAAATAATTATCTTTTAATAATGAAATAATTTTTAATGTATAACGATTCAAGTATTAAAATAATCATTTTGATATATGTGGAAATCATTGGACCTAAAGACACAGGTGGGTCCAGGTTTTGGAAGCCCCCTCGATACATTGGTATTTTCATGAGGTAAAACATATGGCCAAATTTAATAGGTTTTAAAAGTACTTTTTAAACCATATCCTTAATGGTCTTGACAATCGAGGTACCATGATGTCTTAGATCATGGAATCCATATTATTAAGAATTTTCTTAAATAATATTAGTCCATATTATCCTTGATATAATTACTATGATCATATATGTGAATTGATATTTTTCTCATGTTATTCATTATATTGAAATCATTAATGATATATATACCTTCCAAAATGTATTATGTAGCATTTTTTTCATAAAATATTCCATTGTATTTAACCATTATTATCATCTAATATCACCCATTAATTTACTTATGTTCCCCAATGTTATAATGTTGTGATTATTTAGTGATTTAATATATGAAATCACTATCATTTATTATATTTTATACGTGATTACTAATTTAATAAGGGTACATGTATAAATATATTTAATCATGATTACTGAAATGAATGCTCTATTGGGGTTTGAAATTTTTTTCAATGTCAAAATAACAAATTAAGGAAATAGATTCTATATACTAGGATTAGGGTATTCGTTTTAGTAGTCACATGAAGTTTACTAGAGACATGAAGAAATAGATTTTAATATAAAATTAACAACATGAGAACAATAATAATTTCTAAGAGTATTTAAATATATTTTTCCATAAGAATAAATTTTATTGTGTTGGTCAACACTCTTTATGATTATGGGATATCTCATTCTAGGTCAATATATACTAATGGATACTAATAGAAGAACTGAAATCAATACATTTAAAAACTGTTGTGATTTAAAAATTGAAAAATTCAACCCAGCTGGTGTTGGAGCAGAATAGATCATGCCCATATTTGGAAATCTTACTTTTGTAATGGTAAACACCTTTACTCGAATAGAGAAACATGAAGTTTCAGAACATTATACTCTTTTGTTGGATCAATTCATGTGGTATAATATATTGTATATTATTCATGAGAATAACCCACTGGTCTATGTGAAATGGATGTAGTCACGTGAAAATATTTATCTATCATTGGGATGAAATTAAATTTTAATAGTTAAAGTGAAATTTTATATTCTCATGGGAGATGATGATAAAATTTGGTTGCTGATCGATAATTATATGGGGGAAGAAGAAATTTAAAATTTGGAATATAGAGTTTCGAAGGAAATAATAATTTAAAATATTTACCTCATGATCAACAAATGTAAATGAAGAGAATATTACATAACATAATGAAAAATGATGAATGGTTTGTTTCAAAGTATGAGGATGAATTTATATGACTAGATAGTTATAGAATATATAAAAAATGCTACTCTTAGAGATATATTGGCCATTTTATTGATGGCCATTATCCAAACATATAATGGGAACTTGTTCCTGAATCGTTTTCATCATATTATAAAATGCTACTACATTCTATCATAACTGTTAAGGAATTTTCTTTACCATGAAATTTCAATAGAACCTATGGTTTGAAGAGGAATAATTGGTACCATGTGAAAGTTAAAAAACAAAATATGAATAGTGTAATGATTCATTTAAAATATCATGAATACTATGGAATAAAACATCTTGTAAAATGTCTAATGGGAACATGAATGTGTAACATGTGTAGAGATAAGGATAATATATCTCATGATATTATGGAATAAAATAATTATATATCTCTAATAAACTATTATTAAATTAGGAGTTATTAAAACCAATTTCCCAAGAATCAATGAAATCATGCATAGAAGATGCCATGGGGAGATGGCTATGATTATGCAATCACGACTTTTGAGATAGAAGTACCCAATGATGTGGACACTAGAACATAAAATAAATTTTCATTTTTGAAAATATTAAAATTTGATTATGAATCACCACACTCTTTTATATCTTTTTACTCTAGAATGAAAATGATACATTTAAATTATTATTAAACAAATTTGGTTTTATAAAAGCATACATGGGAGGTCTCATTTCAATAGTTATGTGTCAGGATGTCCCAATTATAACATATAAATGTGTTTTACTTTGTTAAAATATCATCATAACAATGATTCATTTTGAAATATTCCTTTGTATGAACTACTTATCAATGTATGATGTAAAAATTTATTGAATGAATAATGAAATTATGATATGTGAGGAATATGTATAATTTTATATATTTAGAGAAGAAAATTAATCATCTAAAACTTATCTAGTTCATCCCTGAGTATCTCTACTAAAAATAATTCATGTGGATGAATTGAAAACAACATCAAGTTATAAATAAAGTATGATTAAAATTGTGGTTGAACATTTTATATAGTAATCAATTAATTTATTTCATGATTATAAATTAGGAAACCCTCCAAATTGAGGATTTGAGATTTATATTTATTGTATTCCTAATGAAAGACCAATATGAAAGACAATATAAAAATGGACTCTATAGAAATAGTATACCTGCAGAATGAACTAGTGGAGTTGAGTAATAGAGTATTTATTTTCCTTAATTTCTTCCCCCAGGGAGACCATATTCTATTTTAAAAAATAATGTTTCATGTATCATGGTGTTAACTAATTATATAGAAATGAATTAATTTGAGATAAAAAGGAAAACTCATTGTAATTATAATGAGGAATTATTTTATCAACTTCACAGATAAAATACAATTTTTCGAATTCTGTAATTAACTATTGGATATCATCAATTGTGTGAATTTAATGAAGTCATTTTAATGATAACTTTTTATTTGAAATGTAGAAATTATTAATATTCAGTAAAACCATATGTATTTATCAATTCACAATATATTTTAGTGGATATGATGAACATAATATTAATGGAATATCTTGATGAAATCTTTTTATTCATTGAGGATATAAATTTATGTTTGATGTCATATATAGACCATCAGAGTAACATATATATCATTCATGAGACTCAAAGGTGGAATTAGTTATTTGGTAAATTATGTATGTGAGATTTATGGCTTCAATATGTTTTTTCATGGGAAAATTGTATATAATGATACTATAATATTATTTATTGTGAAGACAATGGTCTTTCAATAACGCAATATTCTAATGAACAAAAATACGATATAATTTTTCATTTTATTAATAGTTTATTATTGGATCTTCATTAATAATTTCTTTTCTTATTTATTATATTATTAACCGAGCTGTCATGTAAATGTATATGTTCATTTGGATGAAAAAAATTTTAATTTTTTGATGATTTGAAGAGAATACTATTCAATGAACCGATAAAAATATTCTAATAGAAAACGAGAGGTTTTGTGATATATAATGATGATTAAAATAATATATTGGGTTGTGTTTTCATGAGAAATGTTAAATTAATGAAATATGAACAATGGTATTTTATAATTAATGTTAAAAATTATCATATTATTGATCTTATAATTTTTGACCTAATTTATTATCTAAAAATATAGAGTCATTATCTCAATGTAAAATGATGAGAGATTTATTAAGATCATAGGTGTGTGAAATACATATTTACACAAAGGGATATCAATATGAGAGAAATTTAATCACTTGATTTAGTCAATGATAATTATTTCTCAATACATGACCACACCAGAAAAAATGAGGTAGTAGATGTATTATGAAGGAATGATCATGGAGTTTTTGCCTAAATGAGGATTGACACAATTCATATATTCATGGACATAGTAATGAAATATATATGATTTTTTAATGAAGAGGAAATATCACACGTTATTTAATTATTTTGAAACCAATATTTATGAAAATATTAAATTATATCAATCTAAAGAATATAAATTTCTATTGGAAATTAATGTTGTTAAGGATGAAAAATTTGTAGAATTTGGGTTTTACATTAGAATTTGGATATTTTGAAAGAGTTTATGTATTCCATCATACCTTTGATATAAATAGAACTATTTTATGATGCTTATTTTTCAAATTTCTATATCTTACAAAGTAGAAAAAATATGTATTGATATCTGAAGGATGTTTTTATGGGATTATTTTAAGCATTAATTCTCCAAATATATGACATGATTCTTTTTTCATCAATAATTAAAAGAAAAAAGATAACACCTTACATGATTAAGAAAAACACTAACTATTTAGATGTGTATGTGGGGTGACCATAATATAGATTTCATAACTTGATTACAAAAGTCCCGGAAAATATTAATACTATATATATTATTGTTGATCTCTTAAAAAATCATTACATTTTTTATAAAAGGTAATTTTTACATCTTGATAGTTCATAAATACTATATAATAATGTCTTTATAATAAATAATTTTTCACCTCTTTATATTATATCTAATTGAGATTCAAAATTTACATATATTATATGGAGGAGTATTCATAAGGCTATAGATACTGATATTCATTCGAGCACATCCTACCACCCCAAATATTACTGGTAGTCTAATAATAAAATTAAAACGTTGGAATACATGTTCAGATAATAATCATTATACTTTCTTGGTTTGTGTATTTATTAATTTCATTTTCCAGGGTTTCCCTGTGATAATAGTCTCTATTAAATTATTCAACGGGTACGATATAAATAAGTACATCGAAAGATATTTCACACTACAACTTTTTGTTATGATGATTGTAAATGGAAACATATAGTCATTGATCATATTGATGAAACAATAATAATGGAAAAGATTATTACAGCTCCTATAAAAGCAACTGAATGTCTGAAAAATTTTATAAATACAACAGAAAAATTTATTCTGAATTTCATGTGGAAGATTTATATTTTACATATAATCTCCATATAACCATCTCATAAGGATCAGTAATAATGGGAAAATTATCCCATGTAACTTCGAACCATTCGAATTTTATTATGGACATGGATTTCTAGGTTACATATTATGAATTCCACCATGTCATTGAATAGTTCATGTTGTGTTCCACATATAATTGTTATGGGAGAACTTGTTAGACCCAATGAATTTACTCACCTATGATAAAATAAATATAGAGACTGATTTTTCTTACTATAAAGAGCCTCTTAACATTGTTGAAACTAGAGAGATGTTATTGTGAATAATATGACTAAATTATTAATTATTCATTATAGAATCTATAAAATGGAAGAACCAATGTGAGAACTCAGTGATGTTATAGAGAATATCTAACCTCAACTATCAGGAAGGTAATATTTATGGAAATATGTGATGAAAATTTATTCGATATAGGTGATAATATGATACAATTTATTTTATTTTATGTATCATTATAAATCAACTCTATTAATTCAATAGTTTATGTATCATGAAAAGATGAGCTTTAAAAAACCATGATATACTATTAAATATAAACACGACCATTGCTATATTAGTTGGAATATTAGTAATATAAATATAAACACAAGAATAATAACCTCACAAATGGAAGTAATTTTTTTTCAACACATAAATGAAAATTTGATATATTTATATAATGATATAACTAAACAAATGATTAAATGTTATAAAATAAGTGAAGGTATTATTATAAACAAATATGCTTATTTAAAAATTATAAATTCATATAAATATTTCAAGGAATAGTTATTTCTATATAATTGATATATAAATTAATATTACAAATTAATATAATAATAATATAACTTTATGAGAGTATAAATATAATATCTATGTATCATAAACTAGTTGATAATATTATAATAAATGCATTTCATAAAAATGAAAATTTTAATGAAAATTTAAATTTCTCATAATTATAAAATTATTATTATTATATGGATTACTTTACTGAAATGTATATGTCTACAAAAGCATAGGCTATTTTTTTGTATTTCTAAAATAGTTTACCATTAATGAATTGTGAAATAATTTAACTTATGGTAGTAAACAATATAAATATTTTATGAAAATATGAGTTTTTAATGATTTATATATGAGGTTAGAACACATTACACTAAAATATATCACACTAATAATTTTTTTAATTATCATGAATCAATAGTATTGATATTTTAGAGCCAATATAACAAATAATTTCATATAATAATAAAAAGACCCCTATCCTCCACCTATAAATAACACCCCTAAACGTCCCCTATTCTTACACCACTATTTACTTTTTTCATTTATAAATTATAGACAATTCCATTCCCAATACAATGACCAACTATTTAGATGATATATTTTTATCAAAAAGGCTAATCCAAGTGACATAAAAAGGTTTCCATAGAGATTATATTCAATATATAAAATCATTCTAGTTTATTGGTTAAATTATATAATTCATTATAGTTATCATAAAATCACAAATCCCACGATATATGATCACAAAAGATTCATATATATAATATACTTTTATATTTTAATATAATAACCATCATCACATCTCTTCCATTATACTATTTTTAGAGAGATGATTTTGTTCTTGATTTCCCAATTCACCACCTTCACAGATGGTGAGATTATATTTTTATTTACTACATCCAATGATTGTAATAAAACTATTGTTATAGAATAATAATGAATATTATGTAAATTTTAGAAGATTATTCTGGTACAAATATGTATATATAATGTCAAATAGAAATAAAAATATGTTCATGATTATCAAAAAATGACAAAATAAAAAAAACATTTTCCTTAACATAATCCAAAATGAATCATCCTCAAACAAAAAATGATATATGGGATCACTAAAATTATGAAATAATATTAGAACATTTTTTCCACTTATATTTTTTTTCTTTTTGACATGAAATCACATTATTATAGACAATTGAACTGACCATAAAACCATGAAAAAAATGATCCTAAAATAATTAAATTAAACAACATAACACATCCAAATAATAATAAATGAACAAAATAAAAATATAATATATATTACGTAAAACTAATTATCTCTAAATTAAGTAATCTAATCTGATAATCAATTAGATTAACTAAACATGTAGTTTTCTTTCGGACATATGCTATGGTTTCTCATCTCACTTTAACTTATGTGAAATATATTCTTAATTAAATAAAATGTTCTTGTGAATGGATTACATATTTCCATTTAATTTATCATTAAATTAATATCATTAACTAAATTGTAATTTTTTTTATTTTATGATCATTAATTCAATGGGGAATATGATTCGACAAATTAAAAGAGTTGTAAGGTTCTACCTTAATAAATTTTCATACATAGGGTTAAAATGATATTTCATTTATTATTTCATAATTACGTAATTTGTAAAATGAATTTAGATTTTCTAAATTAGTATTTACACATGTTATGATTATTTTAATTTAAAACACATAATGTAATAATTTTATTGTTGATATTATCCTATTAAAGAAATTCAACTCATTTTTTGTCATTGAGGCATATATGTGAGGATATGCACTAATTTCATTTTTGAATGTTTATATAATGAGCCTATTATTTTGTATCATTATTCATTGGAGATTTTATCAAAAATGATTATATATTATTTTTTATATTTCATTATTTACTAAACATTATAAGAAAATTATATATGGAATTTACAATGAATGTTATTTTATTTTATAAGGAATTCATGTTAATTATGTATCTTTTACTTAATTCAGATTAATTTTGATATGGTGTATTGTTTCATGAGAGATATAGATAATTTATATAATAGATAATATGTTTGGACATGTAGTCTTGGTTAGGGCCTGGTTCTTGATAGAACATAAATATATTAGTAGTCTCATTTGATGGAAAAATGTGGCCAAATTAAATGACTTTTACCCAAAAAGATATAATCATATAATGAAAGGCCATTATGGTGGGTTTACGATGATTCCTAATATCAGGATATCTAAATTATTAAAAAATTCATTCATTAAAATTTATATCAATATTATCAATTATATATTCTATTTTATTTTGATTATGTATCCTTCATAATTTACACATGAAAGCTTCTAATGTATTTACCTAATACATTCCCTTATGATTACCCATATATTTCTTATATTTTATCCATGTAATGAATATTAAATTACTAAATGAGTTCAATTATTCTATTAATCTTTTTTATGGTTATTTTTTATTAAAAATTTAATAAGTGTTCAATGTTTGTTTGTAGTTCTTCGTGACTACTAAACTGATATGTACTGTGGTATATGAATATTGTTCCAATGAAAATTTAATAAGGTAAGGCACCATCTCTAGGCTACCATTGTAAGGGTAATCACATACAGAGATAAAATTATTTACATCCAATCTAAATTGACCAAAAATAACAAATGAAAACCCACAAACAACAGAATTGTTAATAGTAATAAATAAAATTTTAAGTAAAGAATTATTAATATATATCCGGTGAATAATTATTTGGATAACATAAATAATATTATAAATATATATATTATAGATAATATATATAATAGAATTATTTATAATATATAAAATTTTAAAATTTTTATAAAAGATGTAAATTATTACTGAATGATTTTTTTGTATCAAGTATATTTGTTGTAGATTATTTTTTGTATTCAAAACACATTAATTCTTATGGTGAATATAGTACCTCGTATGAAAGTTCTAAAATAAATGAAATTGTTTTTGTGATATTTAAAGAATCATCTAATATTATTGTCTTATATGGATTTTGAAAACATGTTACATGAGTGGTAATATATCTTCTCTCAAATTTTTTACTAGTGAGATACATTCTATATGAGGTACATATTTATATTTTGTGTTGTATATAATTCAAATGAATGAATATTCGGATGATTACCGAGTATATTTTGGATCTTTACAAATCCGTTATTAGGTCACTCTTTTATGAAGCTGATGATACAAAGGATTCCAAAGAGGTAATGGATATATATTGAAATCTCTCTATTTTTCAGGATTGTCCATGATTAATATCAAATAACTATTTTTAATGAATTAATTCTCAATAATTTACATAAATTTTAGTATTAAATGATTATTTCAATTAAAAAAAATTCATTTCAATTTCTCCTCTTTAAATAGTAATGATTACTATTGAATTTCTATAATTAAATTGTAATTTTTTTCTTAATTCATTCAAAAATGTTTTTATATTTATGTATTTGTTTATAAAATATAGTATAAATAATTTTTTTTCTATCATTAATATATTTTTAATATAATTTTTATTTTTTAATGTTTTTATAGAAATTATTAAAATAAACGTTATTTTATTTACAGTTAAGTAACAAATTGAATATTAATAAAAAAAATTATGAATGAAATAATTTATCAATTTTACATAGAATTGATGGAATTTCTTACTTCCATGAAAAATCATTTCATTGACTCAAAATTTATAAGAATTTAATAATTTTTTCAATTATATTTTTTAAATAATATTTTTGCTATATTGGAACATCATGTTTGTTTTTCTATAGTGATTACGTCATTCTCCTAGTGAAATGTTTTAACTAATCACTAAATATTCTTCTATATGTTTCAAATGAAACATTAAATTAATAAAAAATTCCAAAAAATATCTATTTTAGAAAAATTTCATTCAGTATTGATGTATTATTTTCCTCATTATATTTTAAAAAATAATTATAGATATAATTATAATTTGACATTTTTATTTTCAAAAAAAAATATTTTTAGAATTTTTTATATTTTTAAAGGTTTTTAAAAATTTGAAATACAATTTTAACAATGAATTTTTTTAATTTATAAATAATGATTACATTATATTTTGTAATGAAAACATTAAAATAAAAGTATTTTTGAAATAATATTATGTTTTAATCAGTATTCTTTAATTTGGAAAATATTTTTTCATCAATAAAATTTAAAAATTATATTTTCATATCATTTCCCATTTAAGATTAATTGCATTGTTATTAGCTATGATTTTTAGGGAAATGATCCATGTATACCATTCTAATAAATATTAAAATTTTATTTCTAATTAAATTATTTTTATGAACACCATTTATCTTCAATAGTTTCTCTGATGATAAAATAATTTAGAAGTCAACTTTATTTTCATTGGTTATGTAATTAAAATTTTTTATGAAAAATACTATTTCAAAGGGGTACACAATAATGACATTCTTATGAATCATTTTTCATTTCATGCATTTTGATATGATGAATTTTTTATAGACATGGTCATAGATTTATTATATTTTCATTATGTTACAGTTTGGAATTATATATCACTCCAATGCACTGGTTAATTATTTATATCTCATGAGATAGATATGGAATTAATGGGGTTTGATCTATTTTTTAGAAAGTATTATTTAGAATAATTATTTTCTTACCTCTGATCTATTAATATAATGATTTTTGTGGGAGTCAACCAATTTAATTATAATATTCATGTTATTTCCCCATGACTTCATTCAAAAAAAATTGATTCTTTTTTGTGTGTAAAAATTTAATTTCGTTTTAATATTATATGATCTAATAAATAAAATTATTTTAATACTTATAGATTTATGCCTTCTAAACATCCAATATTAATACAATGACACAATATTATGAATTTTTCCATTAATGGAATGTTTTAATAATGTTATTCTCATGTTCTAATACCCTATTCCTCATGTTATATTTATGATTCTCACATATTTACCAATGTTGATCATATAATCTAACACTTTTTTGTTTCTGTTACCCATGTTATGATAAATTTATGAAATATGATCTTCCATGTAATAGTGAAACTTTTGATGAACTTCAGCAGAGACTTTTTAATTCTATTATTATCTAGTTTTATATGTTTATATGTTACCAATGACACTAATATATTATAATCTGAAATTAGTATTTTTATATAATGTGTTGATTATTCATAAAATATAATTGTTATTTTATTGTATGAAAATTATGGTTCACTATATAGTGTTTCTCTGAAGTATTCAAATTATAATGTTAAATATAAGAGATGTCCTTTCTTATTTATGTACGTATTGTTTATTTATCCTTAATTCCAATGATAGTAAAATATTACAATTATTAATTTGATAATAAAAATATTTAATGAATTTTTTAAAAAATAGATTTTATATTTGTGTATGATATGCATTTTTATTTATACCATTATCAGATCTCTATTCCATGTTGTTTCATATGTCACCATTTATGGTGAAGTGGGTATTCTTTAGATGGATAATAGAAGAGTATAACCAGATAAATTTTTTAATCTTAAGACACAATAATTCTATGATACTAATGATCTATTTAATGCATATTATTTTTTAATAATTTATGAGAATAACGTTTTTGTTTTTAGAGACACCAAATTATATTTTAGTCAAATATGACACCTTCACACTTGAATATCGAAGTTATAGTTGCCTATTATTTAGTAATATAATGTAAAAATGTGGGAATTGATCTAAATTACATCTTGTTTTTTATAGATATGTTCTATTTATAATATATTTTTTCACTTACAAAATGGATTCGTTAGCCTTAAGTGAGGTAATATGAATGTGAACCATTATTCCAACCATTTTATCAAGTTTTCTTCATTTCCCATTTTCAGTGGTATCTAATGTGAAACTAAATGAAAAAATTATAGGTTTATGTCAATGAGAATATATTTTTCCTTTGAATTTCATTCAAATAATCAATTAATACATTGATTAGCATGATAGTTCTTGAATGGTACGTTATGGATTCCAATGTATTTCAGGTTTGAGTGTATTTTTTCATTCTTCAAATGGTATCATGAATTTTCGTAAAATGTGAATATAAAGAGGGAGTATTATTGGGGTTGGAACCATAGTGGTGTATCTCTTCATCAGACTTATAAATTTTCTACTAAATATTGTAATGGGAAACAAAATTATTTCCAATGTTTTGATGATTATAACATATTTCCTAACTTCATAGTGGCACTGAAGTTATATATAACTTATGAACTATTTTGTTACTAATATAGGTATTTAATTATTTATTTCACACCCTATATTGGTATAGGATCAAATTAACATGGTGGATCTATAGAACATTCTATTTAATTATGAACAAATGGGATCCTCCCAATTTTATTTGTAATATTTTTTCATCACACAGATGATGAGTATCCATGGGATGTTGTAGAATGTTATTCCCACATGAGTGGTTCCCTTATAATTGATTCATATTTAGTTACTAAACTAATATACTAGTTCATCTAATTCATTTATTTCAATACATGAAGTATAACTATTTAATATTCCGATTTATATCATCACTAATGAGATACATATTTCTACTCATCTCTCATGGATGAATTTTAAGGGATGTTGATGAGCCTATTTTGATATATACATTCAAAATTTAATATTTTATTATAAATTTTTTCAGATATAATAGACATATATTTAAATTTTCTATTTGATTTTTATATCATTTAAAAAGATAACATAGACTCCTTTTGCTGGGACCCCAAAACTAACCCTTATGGGGAGATTGATGTATTGAAATGTTAATGAGACAAAATATAGAGTAGATAAAAACAAAAATTTGATTACTTCGGTATTACAACATTAATCATTTATAATAAACATGGGTAGTAATATTATTTAGTTGACTTTATTTAGAAATAGGTGACTTCACTTATGTTTAAAATAAGAATTTTCTTTTTTCCCCTTGTTTTAGGGTTGTTTATTTTTCTACATACATGTAACATTTTCCAAGAATATTTATATTTTTTATTATTATATTTAACCAAATAAATTAATTGATATAAAAATAGTGTTTTTTGGTTATTTTAATTCAATCATTTGAATATGCTTCTCCCCTTATGCATTACCACTACTTTTATCAATAATGTCTGAAAAAAAAATTTCACATACGTGATAATTTAAAAAACATTATCAGTTTACGATCATCAAAAAATATAATTTTCCCTATATTGAATATATGATTATCTATTTTAATGAAACAAATATTTTCTCCATGATTGATCTTTATTTTTAATCAACAACATTGAATCATGGAATCTAATATCCCAAAAACTGAATTTCAAACCAGATGTTGCCATAATGTGTACCTTTATATACATTTTGGTTTCACAAATAGTAATATAATATTTGTTTAAATATTTAATATTATATTAGAAATATATATTGATTGATTAGTTAAGTTATTTTAGAATGAAAACACGATATAATATATAAAATAGGATGACTGGTTTCATTATTTTCTATCAATTCTAGAAATCATGATAAATAAATGAAATTCTAAAAACATTCATAAATTATATTTCAAGATTCCAGATCTATTGTTCACCGGGAATGTAGATTCAAAGAAGTAAATTTTATTTTATCATAAAATTTGGATGTATTTATTTTTGTCTCTAAAATGTATTATATAAAAATATCGTTTATTACATTAAATAAAAGAAACACAGATCTAAAATGAACCATGATAAAATATTATATATATATATTATATTTTAAAATAGTAATTAAATAATACATTATTAAGACGATAAACCTTAGTAAGAAATTTATATAAATATAATACCTTATATAATTTAATTGATTAATTGTTAATAAATGAAATTTAATTCCTTTACTGAAGTCATTTTATGATTCAAAAATACTTTTTCATCAAAAAGTGCATTTTTTTCTGTTATGATTTTAATATTAGAATGATTTTATTTATCATTTTGAATCATTATATAATAATATTTATATCATTTTTCAAATATTCATATGAACATAATTATAAGAATAATTTTTGAGAAATTTATTATAAGACTGATTTTACAAACAACCATAAAATTTTAATTTTTTGTTCAATATTATATATTAATTCAATGTAAATAAAGTTTCACATGAAATTTTACAAATGATTTATAATATTATTAGTTAATTTGTATTAAAAATTATTTAATAATCTCATTTGGAATGATTATAAAATTTAATTATTTTTAAAAATTATTTTTATATTTGCTATAGACTTTTTCAGATGATACATTATTTGTGTTTCATGGGTTTCAATTAATATTTAATTATTAAAAATATATTATATCAATTGAAACAAATGGATTCAAAAAATTTAAATCAAAATGTTGAAATTCTAAAAAATTCACATTTTATTTTTTAACATTATTATATTTTGTTTCCAGGATAATAGTAGAATGTGGGGTTTCAGGTTAAACCTATTGTGATGGGGCTCCAAATACATATTAAACATTATGTTAATAAAATTGATGAATATATTTCATCCATAATGATAAAAATATTAAAAATATTATAATTAAATTACATATGGGATTGAAATTTCATTGAAAATATTAAGGTAATAGGTTAATTCAGAAACATCACACTTGTGTTTTTAATATTTTTAATATATTTTATAGGGATTAAAATAGAATCACATAGAATAAAAAATGTTGTTTTAGATAAATATAAAATTTCTCATCATGATAAATTAATACATTTTTTATTAATTATATAGTCACCATAAATTATTATGCATCAAAATCAATACATTTTGCAATGTTACTAAAAGTATTTTATTATTATTATCAGAAGGTAATTATTATGGATGGTAAAAATGTCCATGATATGTAAGACTGAATATAGGGGACACATCACATTAGAATAATAATTTTAAATGTTTTCTTGATTTATTTAACTAAATTTTTTCTCCAATTTCAATATAATTAAAATTATTTTATTGTTGTATTTATATTAAAAAAATTTATATTTATCAATTTTCTCACTTTTTTTATTTAAACGTATATAATAAGTAACATTCATACTAAATGTTCATTAAACCACCACAAAAATGAAAATTGAATATTCTTGTAATACCTTTATTGTTCAACGTTTTAATTTGGTATAATATATGGATTAATTTTGAGACCAGGTGTTTAAAAGGTGTAAAATAATGATGCATGGTGTGCCCGAAATAAATGCTTGTATAATATTAAAATATTAAATAGTTTGCGCATTCAGTTTTCCTGAAAATACATTATATCATTTAAATGAATGCCCAGATTAGAAATATAATGCCACTATTGTGTTTAATGAATCTTATCTAACCAATGAACATAATTACATTGACAGGGATAGATCGTTTGTGAAATGTAGTTGGGAAATTTTGAATGAGTAAAATAAACAGAATATTTAATTTATTTCATGTTATTAATAACATTGAGACACATCCACATAATTTTTTTTAAGTGATCTTTTTTTAGCGATCTATGTTAGGAAAATAACCATGGAGGATTTAGAGAGAATCCTTGGAAAATTATATCGATGGTGACGATATAGACATGGATTTAGGATCATTTTTATGGGATTTTCCAACGATAATAAATTTTAAATATGTAATGATCCAATTAGTAGGTATGGTTATTTGCTTTCACATTCTTTTCAATGTACATAGATTCATTGAAAAATATTGACCAACCAATGAATATCTTGATCCCTAGTTCAAATGTTCTTGCAGGATGAGATTTAATTCCTAGATTTATGGGGTCGAAATTTATATTAATATGATTATTTAACATTCTTACGAGATTAAATCAAATTTGAAGTGAAAAACGGTCGATATTCATTTCTCAGGTTTTTCCATGTTAATATTTCAAACACCATTTCATAATTTTTTTCATTATTCTCTATGGGGTTATGAAAGAATGATCATTGCACCTTCATTTTAGGGAAAAAATTCGAAAATTAATATCAAAAACTAGGACGACCTATCATAGGTGAAATAGTGATGAAGAAGGTAAAATTTATGCAATTCAAGAGGTACTGTTTAGTGGGTGGATTTTATAAGAAGGATTTAAATTTGGTTTTTGATCTGGTTTGATTCCATAAAACACATTGATTTGGTGAATGGGTGATGAAACAATTAAGTATTAGGATATTCAGGGAAAATTTCTCCCATAACCATGGTTCAGATCACCGGCCGATGTGTGTGGAAGAAGAACATGGAAGTTTATAAAATCCTGATGAACAAGGCATGAAAACTGAGGCTACATGGCGTGTGTCCCAAAAGTGTGACAGATAGGGTTTTATTAGATAATTAAATGTCACACAATTTATGCCTCTCACAAATGGAATGTAGCCCCTTCCAAAACAATCTACGCGTATATCTGAAAATACACAGATATGGGGGAAGTACACATGTTTTCTACAGGGTGTGTACTCCCTCAAATGAATTTTCCTGGACAAAGTACATGGACAACCCCTTGTAATGGTACACAATCAGAGAATCAAAACATGAAACCTTGTACTATCACATGGATGTAGTACACGGGTGTACCCTTGCTATAAAGACAAAGAGTGTGACTTCTTCTACCCACCATTTACCCATATTGTACATGACACAGTTGGAAATACAAAGATTATTGTACAAGGGATGTACCAAGGTTCAAGGGACACAATGTGTTACCCTACTACACGATGTTTATAACTTTATACATGTTTTTATTAACATGTACACCATATATTATACATGTTTTGTTTGGATTTGATCCCTTATAAATTATGTGAATGTATGTATGAATCATTTCCTACATATTGGAATATGATACCGTTAGAAAGTCATCATGGATGTAGTTTTTAAAATCCCCCAAAAGGCCTAGAACATGATCCAATATTCATTATTCATGCCCCTGGTATAGTATTTGGCATTTTTCTGACAAAAAATACAAGGCGTAGATCCTCTACCTATTAGTTTAATGTAGATAGAGTTATTAATATCACCCCATAGACCTGGATATGATCCTCATATGTGGTATCATATATCTCTCTTTGGATATATCTGTATATCTCTTTAATTATGGTTTCTGATGAAAAATAGATCTCATATGGACATCAATAGTTCAAATAGGCTCAGTAGTGTGTTCTCCTAGATGATGGCTTCAAGTAATATTATAATTTAATTCCTAGTTATGGTATAATGTGGTTGAAACTAACCTCTATACTGCATATCATGGTTTTAGTATATCTATATATTCATTATATATGTGATATAGAGATATAATGGGTACATCTAATTATATCATTCATTTCTGTGTTACATTGTGGTTTCGAGGTGTTCTACAAGGTATTTGTATACCCACCTCTTCACTAGATTTTCTCTTACATGCCATGTCTTGTGAAAATGAGGGACTTTTTGATTGACTCTATGTGATACCATGAATAGATATAACTTTTCATGATAATGAATTTTAATGATTGATCCTATGTCTATAGATAGAAGTCCTAGTACTTTTTTGTAATCTGATTTTGGTTATATACATTTTTTGGTAGACCTTAATTCTGGACTTGTTTAGTTTTCTTCACCTTACATTCAAATCATACTGTCTATGGGATATTGTGTTATGCATCGATATTTTGGCATATATATAGCTATATATGAAATGACTCCCATATTAGTGATATAACGACTTGGTGCTATTCATCAGCCCCTAGATAATTGGAGGTGGGTTTCAAGAGTACTGGCACAAGACCCACATGGGAGGTTCGTGGTAGGGTGGTATAAGTTGGGGAAAATTCAATGATAACTTAAGGAGTCTATGAGATTGGGTTGGGGGAAAATTTTTCAGGTGTTTCGAGTTTGGATTTCATGCCAGGGACTATATTTTTAGTGTGGGTGGAAGACATATCCATACATTATTACTCTATTTTCTATCTTTTTGAGTCAATACATGAGAAATTTTTTTAAGGTAAACAAGGGTACATGAATTATATAATTTCGGGTTTTGGTTACAATTACTTATTAAGTAACCAGTAAATATTTTTTTTTACAATGGAATATCATTTTTCTTATAAAATGTCTCCAAGATGTAGACGCAATAGGATTCAATATCTCGACCATGAGGATGGCCGCCTCAATGATATGACATTGATAAAAGTTCTATTTTGCTCGATGAAACATCAAACTGGTGCACCAGCTATACCACCCTATGTAGAGAAGGCTGGGGCACCCCTAAAACTAGTAGATGAGAAGTGTAGGATGAGTGTGCTTCTTGAGTAACATACAAAAAGACCCCTTAGGTTCAATGGTTACCACAACCCAAAGGCATCTAAGGAGTGTATTGATGAGGAAAGTCATGTTTTCTATCTTGTAAAGAAACTAGCAGATTAAATGGTGGTCCTAGATCTAATGATATTATATGGTTTGGCAGGGTGATGGTGGGATTTGGCTATCCAGGCACATGAAGAGGTGACTCTTTCATATAAATTGTTTGATAGTCTCTTTAGAGAGGAGTTCTTATCATCTAATCTAAGAGATGTGTGTATATATGGCCCAGTTCATATCCAATAGTGTAGTATGATAGTCGATTATTATTCATAGAGGTTCAACAACCATTACAGACATTAACTGTATATTGTTATAGAATACTACTTAAGGTCATTGAGCATTGAGTGTGTTCTGCGTTGATATATTCATGTTAGTGTCGTCCCTCTTTTTATATCAATTAATAAATGCATTCATGAGAAATAATTGGTAGTTAAAAGCTTCATAGATGAGTAGATACAACAAATGATGGTGTGTAGTGGATGAGCATGTGGAGAGACCCCAACTGAAGGAAGTCGACATTAGTCCTAGAGACCGAGATATAGGAGACGTTTCAGGAGGAGGTCCCAGGATAGATGATCTATAATTCAGGGATCACATGGCCAGTTCAATCTGACTAGGGAGATTTTGTGGTCTTCATGTAATTGTCTGGGACATCTCTCTCAATATTGTCTGAACCATCAGGTGACTGATAGGGAATCTGTGGATGGGCCGCCAAGGTAGAGACCATTATAAAGGTAGGTAGATTTATAGGGAAATGGATGTGGAGGAGTATGAAAAACCTTCTTTTTATTACAACATAAACATGATTTTTTACATAAAACATCACTTGAAACCACAAAAAATATCGAGAGTTTTATTTCCATTGGGGCTTAGGATCATTACATAAGAACATAAAACATAAAATACACCATCTTTATTGAAAACATCCTTTACATGACCACTACATTCCTTCGTACTTAGCATTTCATGGGATAACCTGAGGACATGCATAAGAAAAGGGTGATATATAAAGCCCAGTAAGAGAGTACACATGAAATAAAATTAGGATTAAAATACATGTTCTACAATAGTCATATCAATAGAGAAAAATAAAAAAATCATGAACATAAAGGCATGATAATGCATGATTATCATAACATGGAAATGTGGCAACAACACTTAACATGGAATTAGCTTGAGCCAAGTCTCATTGCACATGGGGCAGGAGTAAATCCTCATTGCACATGAAGAATGAGTAAACCCTTGTTTCACTTGAATTATCTTGATTCAACACTCATTTCACATGACGTATCATGATACTATACTTTAACCAATGAATTGGAGGACTATAAGGGCGCACCATTCTTAAACATTTCATTTCATGCATAAGTGTGCCACATGGATTATAAAATATGGATTCATAAAACAAAATAATTTATTCCACGATAAAAGAATGTGGAATTCATACATGAATCTTTACAATCAATATGTAAATGTGAATAAAGGTTAATACATTTGATGAAAAAATGGGCATGGTATTCACTACACAATGACATTGGCTTATAAAATCGGTGTGATTTCGGTAGCGTAACGACGTGACATAAGAATTCATAAAAATAGTTGATGAGAGAGAAAGGGGTTCCTCATCATACTTACATGTAATGGATATTAAGGAGGTCATATAAATACATGTCCCAAAAATTTTAATGAAATTTAGATTCATGATACAAAAGTATTGCTTGAATATAAAAGAGGAGAGAGAAGTTCCTATCGGAATATCGGCATAGTAACAGGTGTAAAAGGGAGGAATTTAATGAGAGAGAAAGGGTATCCCATCATTCAAACATAAAGAGGGCAGTATGAGGGAGGTGACAAAAAATACCCAAACATTTGTAATTGAAATTAAAATCGAAAAACAACTTAATGAAATTTCGACAAAAATAGAAAGGAAGAAAAAACCCTTACTTGGAAGTTTGCTTCCAAAGGATAGAGAGAGGCTTGTAAGATGCTTCTTGGGAGCTTGGGGCACCTTGGGAGGATTCTAGAGAGAGTATAAAAGAGGTTGGGAGAACTCCAAAGTCTCTGAGTGAGGAGGTAGTGGGATCTTAGGTGTGTTTATATAGGAAAGGTGAGGGAATTGTTTATTATTTAGGTTTGGGACCCCTTATGTTAAATTAATCCAAAACACAAACCATCCCATGGTTTTTGACCATGGTTTTTGGAAAAGGGAAGTGGAAAAAATTATTTTATAATTCCAATGTATGATATTCTTAAAATGTTAGGGTTTCTTATGTGGAGGTGAGTCACACTCCCATGGAAATTAATTTAAAAAGACAAGGTGTTTAATAAGTCTTGAGGGGTCCATTAATTCATTGAAAAGTAATCCAAAAAAAAAATCACATTATTTTAATGGTAAAACATATATTGGCAGAACATAAAGATATAATACTTTATTACATCACAATTTGGTCATTATGATGTCATAAAACACATTATATATTTAAATGGTATTTAATTTTTAATCAAAAATTTGATTGTCTCAGAAAATTATGAAAAATTCACTGTAGGATAATTTCGATGTCCTGATTCAAAAAATAACATTTAATTTATCTAAATAATTTTCTATATATGTTAATTTTCACTTTTAAAAAAAACTGACATTTATAAAAAATTCACGGTTTTTGAGAAAAATGGCTTTCAAACCTTAAAAAAAATTATAATTTCATTCATACAATTAAATGATCATGTATATATAATAAAATTAATCTAATAATAATGATAATAATATTTTATTAAAATATTATTTAATTCAAAAATCTCATAATTTAATAAAATAGTTTTCTTTAATAAATAATAACTAAAAATACCATTTGTACTTTAAAAAATATTTACAATGTATCAATAATGACAAGAAATTATATTCAATATTATATAAAAAATTAATGTACATGAACATAGTACTACCGATTAGTTACATAACCCCTTAAAACAGTCGCATAAGTCATAAGGGTAAGGTGTGCGATGGTGACATACTCTTGGGGTGGATCAGATAACATCGCTCGAGTGGTAATTTCTATCAACTTCCACTTCTCCCGTAGACAGTCACGTTCAAGCTTGACATGGTGATGATCATCTTGGGCTTGGTCAAGAGCGTAAACCAAGGATGCCGGCTCTTTTACGAGCTCCGATAAATGGGCTTCATATGGGGAAATTATATTGGATGAGGTCATCTCTTTGTCTATGTAAAATTTGATGTGTTAAAGACCTATATTTATACTAATCTTGTGATCACTGTTCAAAGGCTATAAAAGTAACGATCACAATTCATATCATAAAACCAAATGAGTTGGCATTTTATTAAAACATTTTATATAATGAGTCATTTAATAAGATCAAGAGGGATTTTCCATTAATGGAACTTTGGGTCGTTACAATATTCCCCAACATAAGAAATTTCACCCTTGAAATTTTCCTTTTCCCACACTAAAACAGATGTGGGTAACTCAGCTTCATCATATCCTCTGATTCCCAAGTTTCTTCTTCAATAATGTGGTTTCTCCACAACACCTTGACGATGGTAATTATCTTATTTCATAGAATTTTTTCTCTACGATCTAATATCTTCACTAGTTTCTCCTTATAAGAAAGATCATCTTCCAATTGTACCACCTAAGAAGAGAGTACATGTGAAGGGTTCAGTATATACTTCCTTAAGAGGGATACATGAAAGACATCATGTACTTTGGCCATGGAAGGTGGAAGTGCTAGTCGATAGGCCACAGCCCCGACACGATCAAAAATCTCGAAGTGGACGATGTACCTTGGACATAACTTCCCTGTACTTCCAAACCTCATGAATTTCTTCCATGAAGATATGAATAGAAACACCATGTATTAAAAACATTAAACTCAATATCTCATTGATTATTATCTGCACAACTCTTCTGTCAACTCTGGGCTGCTTTGATATTATTCTTAATGGTGTTCATCTTCTCCACCAATTCTTCGACCATTTCTGGTCCAAGAAGCTTACGTTCACCGACCTCATCCCAACATGCCGGTGTTCTTCACCTTTTCCCATACAGGGATTAAAATTGTGCCATTTGGATGCTCGAGTGGAAACAGCTATTATAAGATAACTCAACCAGAGGAAGATGTTGATCTCATCCACCATTAAAGTCCATTGATCATGCTCTCAACATATCCTCAAGTGTATGGATAGTCCGCTCGGATTGGCCATCAGTTTGAGGATGATAGGCCGTACTGAAGTTCAGTTCAGTATTCAGAGCATGTTGAAAACTCTTCCAAAACATAAGGGTGAATCTTGGATCTCGGTCAGGCACAATAGATAGTGGTACTCTAGGAAACCTTACCAATTCCCTGATATATATCCATTCCAGATGATCCAATGAGAAATCCTCCCGAATAGCAATGAAGTGTGCAGTATTTGTAAGAAGATCCACAACAAACCATATTGCATTGTAGCCTTTGGATGTCCTTGGAAGTCCAGTGACAAAGTCCATGGTGATGTTTTCCCATTTCCATTATGGTATGGGAAATGGTTGCATCGTCCCCTTAGACTTCTTCCTCTATGCCTTCACTTGCTAACACACCAGGAAAATTGATGTATATTCCGAAATCTCCTTCATCATATTATCCCACCAAATGTTTTCTCAGAAATCGCGATACATCTTTATGCTCCCTAGTTGAATAGAGAAATTTGAACAATGTTCATCATCCAAAAGTTCATTCTTCATCTCATTACATGATGGAATAGATAGTATTTTCCTAAAACGCACCATTCCTTCCTCATTAACATTAAACTCCATTGATTTCCCTTTTTTGATAGCTTCCACTTTTTCTTGAATTCCTACATCATCCTTTTGAGCATCCTTTAACCTTTTCAAAAGAGACGGTTGAGGAAAACCTTGTGAATGGATTGATGATGTTCCCTTATATATGATTCCCATGACCATCTTTATCAAGTATAAGAAGATTGGATCCTTCTAAATTCTCATCATTGATAGAATCACTGGATCCTTTATACTTAGTGCATCCACCACCTTGTTCGCATTCCCAAGGTGGTAATGGATTGAACAGTCATAATCCTTGATGAGATCTATCCAACTTCTCTGGCACATATTAAGATCATTCTGTGTGAATATATATTTTAGACTCTTGTGGTCAGTATATATCTCACATTTCTCCCCATAGAGATAATACCACAATATTGTCAAGGCAAATATCACCACCGCCAACTCCAGATCATGCCTTAGATAGTTTTTCTCATGGATTTTCAACTGCCTTGAGGCATATGATATCACTTTATCATTATGCACCAGCAAACCTCATAATACCTTCTTCGACGCATCACTGAATACCATAAAAACCTCTTCACTTGTGGGTAATGTGAGCACGGGCGCAGTGATAAGCCTCCTTTTCAACTCCATGAAGCTTTCTCCGCATTCATCACTCCAAGAAAACTATACTCAATTTCAAGTTAGCTTGTTATGTGGGTTGGAAAATCGTGAGAAATTTCTCACAAATCGTTGATAATATCTTGCTAACCCCATGATGCTACGGATATCCATTACCGATGTTGGCCTCTTCCATCCCTAAATTTCATCAGGTTTGGAGAGATCCACAGATATCCCATTGCTTGTGATGATATGGGCCATGAATGAGACCTCCTTCAACCAGAACTCACACTTGTTGTACTTTTAATAGAGCTTGTCCTTGCGCAAAGTCTCTAGTACAGTTCTTAAATTCTCCTCATGATCCTCCTTGGTTTTGGAGTATATTAGAACATCATCTATAAATACTACCACAAATTTGTCTAGGTAATCCTTAATGACTCTATTCATCAATTCCATGAAGATTTCTGGAGCATTGGTGAGTCCGAAAGGCATTAATATGAATTCATAGTGCCTGTATCTTGTAAGAAAAGTAGTCTTGGGGATATCTTCTTTCTTCACCCTTACCTGATAATATCCCAACCTCAAGTCCACCTTGGAGAAGTATTGTGCTCCACACAGCTGATCGATCAAGTCATCACTTCTTGGGAGAGGATACTTGTTCTTTATCGTGATTTTGTTATGTTCATGATAATCGATGCAAAGTTGCATTGGCCCATCCTTCTATTTGACGAAGAGGACTGGTGCACCCCATGGTGAAGCACTTGGGCGTATAAACCCTTTATCCCGATTCTGTTGTAGTTATTTCTTCAGCCTTCAAGCTCTACAACATCCATTATATATGGATCCTTGGATATTGGTATTGCCCTGGGTATAAGTTCAATTGATAATTCAACATCTTCTCTAAGAGGAAGACAAGGCAGTTCCTCGGGAAACACATCCACGAATTACCACACAATAGGTATTTCTTCAAGGATGGTTTCTTCCTTCGACTCAATCATCTTAGCCAGATATACATTATCATGAGGCATTAATATCCATGCTTGAGATAATGGAGCTAATGCAAATTCATCTTCATCCTTACACTTGTAAATAATCGGGGGTCGATTCTCCATATGGAGTGTGATTTCCCTCTCCTGACATTTTATCTTGGCTCTATATAAGGAAACCCAATCCATGCCATGAATTGCATAAAATTAAACTAAAGGGAGTATGACGAGGTTCTCCGGAAAATTCAATCCCAAGTTTATAACAGGGGAGGACTTATATTCATGGGATGCAATGATTTCTCCATTTTCCGTACTCATCGACATCTTCACATCCATGATTTGTGGTGGTGCTAGGATTGTTCTACTAAACATTCGAGATATAAAAGAATGCGTAGAACATGGATCAAAAAGTACACTGACTACTTTTGAATGAATAACTAGCGTACCTATCACCACTTCATTGTCCGGGTTCACTTTGGCAGAAGTGATGGAAAAATCTCTTCCTTGCTGCCTTGGAGGTTGTTGGTTGTCTCCAAAAACCGTTGAATTAGAGCACTGATTTGAAAAATGACCTGGTTCTTTGCATTTTTATCATTGAACAACACGTTTAGGTTCTAACAGAGCATTCATCACCTTTTCCGCAGTCGTGGGTCCTTCTTTCCGATAGTTAATAGCTAGGTGCCCTTCCCATACACACATGAAGCATTTCCTCGTCCCCCTAAGGAAATTTCTAGGGTACTTCTTTCTGCGCATTTTTCAAGTGGGGTGCTGGATCTTCTTAGCACCGTTGGATTTTTCCAACGGAACACTAGTATTGAAGTCCACCTTACGCTTCTTATCCCCATGATACCCTTGTGATTCTCCGATCTCCATTTCGACCTTGAGGGCACATCAGAAAATTTCCTCATAGTTGTCGATGTCACGGATCGCTAATGCATTCCACAGGCTAGGATTTAGCCCACCAAAGAAGCAGTCAACATTGCATTCTGGGGTAACGACAAAGCCATAAGTATATCGTGCATGCCTTTTGATGTTTTCCTCGTACGCTCCAAGAGATTCTTCTTCTTTTTTCTTGAGGGAAAGGAAGTCCCTTTCCATTTTAAGCTGAAGGGTGCGTGGAAAATATTTATCCAAAAACATTTTCTAGAAATCCTTCCATTCCAATGCCTCGATATCCTCCTCAGGCTTTGTATTTTTGAGCAACATCCACCATTGATCAGATTCACCCTCCATACGATAAGCCACTAGGAGAACCTTCTCTTGTTCAGATCATTGAAGGATGGAGAAGATCTTTTCAATAGAGTTGATCCACTGTTCAGTGATTGTGGGATCAGATGATCCACTAAAAGTTTGTGACCTTTGTCTCATGAATCTCTCGATAGCAACTTTTTCTTTCTTAGGGGAGGTAGAAAATTCCTCTTGACCCGTTTTTCTATTCAAAACTAGATTTATCTAAGAGAGAAGCATGACAATGTTCGTGATTCCCGCTCCCATTGGATTGGGCATCTCATTAGTACAGTCATCACACTGATATTCACAATGGTTGTTAGCACGAGTCCTCCTATTACAAGCCATTGGGTAGAATAAAAGGAAAGTTAGGGGTAACACATAAAGGGTAATCTAAAGACAAATGTTGATGACTTATATATAAACATTCATTTCCTTAACTCATGAGACAATGGGCTTCAATCTATGAATTTCATAATCTACATTATAACATATATTCTTAGGGTCATTTTTTAATTCCCTTAATAAGGGTTCATACTAAGCTTGTGAATTTAACTAATCATATCCCCCAGGATTGTCAAAACTAAGAGTGTAGTAAGGCCCATTGTCGTGCAGCAGTTCCCATTTGAGTCTAGCTCAATGCGGTGTTTTCGGGTATTACCCCTAGGACACATTTGTTCCAGAGCCTCCTCTACTTGCTGGTATCCGGACATCGATGTATTATCATGATAACCCACTTACTCAATACTCACCACAACACATGGACATTTTTATTATACATAGTCTTGTATCTAAATCATTACTAGGGTTTTCTAATCCCAATCCCCAATATAACCAATCCTATCCTTTGATACCAACTATGACAACCCATCTTTTTATTACAAGTTAATCATTATTTATTACATAAAACATCACTGGAATCAACAAAGAAGATCGAGAGGTTTATTGTATTTGGGGCTTAGGTTCATTATATAAAAACATAAAACAGGAAATACAACATCTTTTTTGAAAACGTCCTTTACATTACCACTACATTCCTTCATACTAATCATTGCATGGGATAACCTGAGGACATGTATGACATCCCTGCTTTTTATTAAAACATAAACATGATTTATTACATAAAACTACACTTGATACAACAAAGAAGATCGAGAGGATTAATTTATTTGGGGATTAGTATCATTACATAATTACTTATAATATGAAATAGAACATCTTTATTAAAAATGTACTTTTTATGACCACTACATTCCCTCGTACATAGCAGTGAAAGGGATAACCTGAGGAAATGCATAAGAAAAGGGTGAGCTATAATGCCCATTAAGGGAGTACACATGGAACAACATGAAGAGTAAAATACATGTTATAAAATAGTAATATCAATATAGTGTGAGAAAAACATGAACATAAAGGCATGATAAAGCATGATAATCATAACATGGAAATGTTTCAACGACACTTAACATGTAATTAGCATGAGCCAAGGCCCATTGCACAAGGAGCATGAGTAAATTCTCATTGCACATAATGCACGAGTAAACCCTATACGCGCTTGAATTAGCATGAGTAGACAATAATTTCACATGACGTATCATGGTACTATACTTTACCCAATGCATTTGAGCGCTATAAGGGAGCACCCTTCTTAAACATTTCATTTCAGGCATAAGTGTGCCACATGGATCATAAAACATGGATTCATAAAACATAATAATTTATTCCACGATAAAGGAATATGGAATTCATACATGAAACATTACAATCAATATTTAAATGTGCATATAGGTGAATACCCTTGATGGAGAAATGGGCATGGTATTCACTACACAATGACATTGGCTTAGAAAATCGGTGCGATTTCGGCATGGTAACGGCGTGACATAAGAATTAGTAAAAAAGGTTGATGAGAGAAAAAGGTGTTCGTCATAATATTTACATGTAATGGATAGTAATGAGGTCATATAGATACATTTCCCAAAAATTTTAATGGAATTTAGATTGATGATACAAAAGTATTTCTTGAATGTAAAAGAGGAGAGAGAAGTTCCTTTCGGAATTTTGTCATAGTAACGGGTGTACATGGGAGACGTTTAATGAGAGAGAAAGGGTCTCCCATCATTCAAAAATAAAGAGGGCAGTATGTGTGAGGTGATAAACCATACCCCAACATTTATAATTAAAAATAAAACGGAAAAACAACTTAAATATAATTGGAAAAAAATGAGAAAGGAAGAAAAACCCCTTACTTGGAAGTGTGCTTCCAAAGGCTATAGAGAGGCTTCTGAGAGGCTTATTGGGAGCTTGGGGAACCTTGGGAGGATTCCAAAGAGAGTAGGGCATAGGTTTGAAGAACTAAAAGGGCTTTGAGTGTGGATGAAGTGGGAGCTTGGGTGGGTATATATAAGAAATGTGAGGGAATTCATTATTATTTAGGTTTGGGACCCCTTATATTAAATTAATCCAAAACACAAACCATCCCATGGTTTTTTCCCATGGTTTCTAGAAAAGGGAAGAGGAAAAAAAATATTTTATAAGGGAAAAGTATGAACTTCTTAAAATAATAAGGTTACTTCTGTGGAGGTGAGTCACACTTCCATGGAAATTAATTTAAAAAGTCAATGTGTTGAATAAGCTTTGAGGGGTCCATTAATGATTTGAAAAGTAAGTCAAAAAATCCCAAAGTCACATTATTTAAATTTAAAAACATATATTGGCCGAAAATAAAGATTATATTAATTTATTACATCACTATTGGGTCATTACGATGTCATAAAACACATTATATATTTACACGATATTTAATTTTTACCCAATAATTTGACTATCTCAGAAAATTATGAAAAATTCACCGTTGGATAATTTCGATGTCCTGATTCGAAAAATGACATTTAATTTATCTAAATAATTTTCTAAATATGTGAATTTTCACTTTTAAATTAAAAACCAACATTTATCGAAAATTCACGGGTTTTGACAAAAATGGCTTTCAAACCTTAATAAAAATTTTAATTGCATTTATAAACATATAAGATCATTTAAATTTAATAAAAATTGATTTAATAATAATAGTATTATTTTATTAAAATATTATTTAATTATAAATACCTTAATTTAATAAAATATATTTCATAATTAAATAATAACTAAAAAGACCATTTGTACTTTAAAAACTATTTACAATGTATCAAAAATGTCTAGAAATTATATTCATTATTATATAAAAAGATAATGTAATGAACATAGTACTAATTATTTGTTACATAAGCCCTTAAAATAGCCGCATAAAGCCTAAGGGTAAGGTGTGCGATGGGGACAGACTCTTGGGGTGGCTCAGATAACATCGCTTGAGTGGTAATTTCAATCAAGTTCCACTTTTCCCGTAGACGGTCACGTTTGAGCTTGACATGATGAAGCTCATCTTTGTCTTGGTAAAGAGGGAATCCCAAGGATGGCACCTCTTTTCCATGCTCGGATAAATGGGCTTCGTATGGAGCAATTCTATTGGATGAGGCCATCGCTTCTTTTCTACGCATTCATCACTCCAATCAAACTTTAATCCCTTTTGAGTTATCTTGGTAAAACGGTTGGACAATTGTGAAAAATTTCTCACAAATCGTTGATAATATCCAGCTAACCCCAAGAATTCACGAATATCTGTTACCGATGATGGCCTCAACCATCCCTCAATTTCATATTTTTTAGAGGGATCCACAGATATCTAATTGCTTGTTATGATATGGCCCAAGAATGAGACCTCTTTCAACCAGAACTCACACTTTCTATACTTTTCATAGAGCTTCTCCTTGTGCAATGTCTCTAGTACAGTTTTTAAATGCTCCTCATGATCCTCCTTGGTTTTGGAGTATATTAGAATATCATCTATAAAGTCTACCACAAATTTGTCAAGGTAATCTCTAAATACACTATTCATCATGTCCATGAATATTGCTAGAACATTGGTGAGTCCAAAGGCATTACTATGAATTCATACTACCCATACATGGTACGAGTAAATACTCATTGCACATAAAGCATGAGTAAACCATCGTTGCACTTGAAATATCATGAGTCAACACTCATTTCACATGATTTATCATGATATTATACTTTACCCAATGCATTGGAGTGCTATAAGGGAGCACCCTTCTTAAAAATTTCATTTCATGCATAAGTGTGCCACATGGATCATAAAACATGGATTCATAAAATATAATCATTTATTCCATGATAAAGGAATTTGGAATTCATACATGAAACTATATAATAAATATGTAAATTTGCATAATGGTGAATACCCTTGATGGAGAAATGGGCATGGTATTCACTACACAATGACATTGGATTAGAAAATCGGTGCGATTTCGGCAACATAACGGCGTGACATAAGAATTCATAAAAATTGTTGATGAGAGAGAAATTGGTTCTCATCATATTTAAATATAATGGACAGTAAAGAGTTCACATAGATACTTATCCCAACAATTGTAATGGAATTTATATTCATGATACAAAAGTATTTCTTGAATGTAAAAGATGACAAAGAAGTTTCTTTTGGAATTTTGGCATACTAACGGGTGCACATTAGAGGCATTTAATGAGAGAGAAAGTGGTCTCCCATAATTAAAACATAAAGAGGGCAGTATTAAGGAGGTTAAAAACCATACCAAAACATTTATAATTGAAATTAAAAGGGCAAAACAACATAAGGAAAATTGGACAAAAATGAGAAAGGAAGAAAAAACCCTTACTTGGAAGTGTGCTTCCAAAGGCTAGAGAGAGGCTTGTGAGAGGCTTCTTGGGATCTTGGGCAACCTTGGGAGTATTATAGAGAGTGTAGGGAATAGGTTGTAAGAACTCCAAAGTCATTTATTGTGGAGGGAGTGGGATCTTGGGTGGGTTTTTATATGAAAGGTGAGGGAATTCTTTATTATTTAGTTTCGGGACCCCATATATTAAATTATTCCAAACTACAAACTATCCGATGGTTTTTTCCCATGGTTTTTGGAAAAGGGAAGATTAAAGCATTAATTTATAAGGCCAAATTCTTAATGTCTTAAAATATTAGGGATGATTATGTGGAGGTGAGTCACACTCCAAAGTAAATTAATTTAAACAGACAACGTGTTTAATATGTCATTAGGGGTCTATTGATGTTTTGAAAAGTAAGCCAAACAAACCCAAAATAACATTATTTTAATGTTAAAACATATATTGGCCGAAAATATTGATTATATTATTTTATTACATCACTTCTGGGACATTATGATTTCATAAAACACATTATATATTTAAACGGTATTTAATTTTTACTCAAAAATTTGACTGTCTCAGAAAATTATGAAAAATTCACCGTTGGATAATTTTGACATCCTGATTCCAAAAATAACATATATTTTATCTAAATAGTTTTAAAATTTTGTTATTTTTCACTTTTAAAATATAAACCGACATTTATAAAAAATTCACGGGTTTTGACAAAAACGGTTTTCAAACCTTAATAAAAATTATAATTGCATTCATACAATTACAAAGTCATTTATATATAATAAAATTAATCTAATAATAATAATAATATTTTATTAAAATATTATTATTTAAAAAATCCATTAATTTAATAAAATAGATTTCTTAATTAATTAATAACTGAAAACACCATTTGTGCTTTGAAAACTATTTACAATGTATCAATAATGTCAATAAAATATATTCATTATTATATAAAAAAATAATGTACATGAACATAGTACTATCTATTAGTTACATAACGCCTTAAAACAGCCGCGTAAGCCAAAGGGTAAGGTGTGCAATGGTGACAGACTCTTTGGGGGGGGGGGGGGCTCCGATAACATCGCTCAAGTGGTAATTTATATCAACTTCCACTTCTCCCGTAGACGGTCCCGTTCGAGCTTGACATGGTAAAACTCATCTTGGGCTTTGTCAATAGCGAAGCCCAAGTTCGCCACCTCTTTTCCAAGCTCTACTAAATGGGCTTCATTTGGGTCAATTCTACTAGATGAGGCCATCGCTTCCTTTGTCTAAGAAAAATTGGATGTGTCGAAGCCCTATATTTATAATAATCATGTGATCACTGTTCAATGACTATAAAAGTAACGGTCACAATTCTTATCATAAAACCAAAGGAGTTGACATTTTATAAAAACATTTTATATAAAGAGACATTTAATAAGATCAATATAGATTTTCCATTAATGAAACTTTGGGTCGTTACAAGGAGGATATGCGAGACCAGTAGTATGTGGTTGACATTTTGACATATTAACACGACCCCTACAAGGTGGTCAATGATAGGCTCAATGAGTTAGAGAATATGGGCAGGCACATCAACTTGTGTTTGGGGCGTACGATGATTGGCTCTGGGACTGATTTGTTGTATGGTCAGTGTCTTTTCTACATTGGTTTTAATACTTATAGTCACATGTTGTTATCATTAAATTATTGAATCATATTTTTGGAGGACTAAATAGTATGGTTTTACTGATGAATCTACCCATACCATTATGGAAATATACTTGAGAAGACACAGTGTTTACATATCTATGTTGATAATGTGACTTGATCCTTGGGGGTGATTATTTTGGTTGGAACCTATTGGTGGATCATTTAGGATTTATGACATCATTCATGATATGAATTGGATATGTACATTACATGCCCAAAATTACAGATTTAGTAAAATGGTTTTGTGTGTCAATATCGACGGAACATGAATTTACTTTTCTTGTTAAAAGGAAATATATGAAGCATATAATTGACTTGGGAATAAGAGGGTTCAATCTATTACTCATTAGTTGGATAGTATGAACTTCTGTAAAGATAATTTTTTGAGTTACCAATTTCATGAAGTAGTGGTGGAGTACAAGGATTTCATCCATAATTATTGTTATATGATTACCTCAAAATTGAGAGATAGACATCACCATTTATTTAAATCATGGGAAAACATCTCTATCTACACCAGGATATCAAATGAAAACCGTAGAGTTTCACGAGCAGAGGGTGCAGTTGAAGGACTTCCAAAAGAGGGGCTTATAGAGACCTATTGTTTCACCCAAGGTGGCCGCAATTTTTTAATCCAAAAGGAATATAGTATCCTGAGGTTGTGTGTGAGATATCAGATATCAAACCATGTAACAGAAATGAACATGTATCCACTACCGAGAATCGATGAACTCTTTGACCAGTTTAGAGGGGAATGATGGTTCTCAATGGGTTACCATTGACTAGGATATCACCAATGATGTATATGTGATGAGGATATACTGATGAAGTATTTCATTTGTATTTACAGTCACAATGAGGGTTTGGTGATTCCATTATTTTCCATGAAACCCCCGACAGTGTGCATGGGACTTAAGAATAAGATATTAAAGTAATATATAGACCAGTTTGTGGTCATTTTCGCTGAATATGTCCTTTTGTACTCAGCGAATATGGAGTAGAAAAAGATACACTTAATGAATGTTCTATACATACTCTAGGGGATCATAATTATGAACAAATTTATTTATGACAATTCTTGATTTTAGAATTCCACATTTTAGGACATGTTTTCTCATCAGGTGGAGTGGCTATGGACCAGGCCAAAATTCATGCACTATTATGATGGGTACCACCATGTTTCATGACAGAGGTATAGAGAAACCACTGTCTAGAAGATTATTATTGAACATAAATAATGAATTATTCCTGAATTTCAACAATAGTTTCAGATTTGTCTCAAAAGGTGTATCTATTGGTGTGGACAGAAATGTGAAAGAATTATTTTCAGTATTTGAGGAAATATTTTATGGGGGCTCTTATCATTAGATTTCAATGGGATGGTGTTGAGTACATAGTGTTATGAGATGTAACAGAAACCTATCTTAGATGTATCTTGTAATAGTGGTATGCTGTGATTTCCTATAGGTCATACCATTTGAGACCACACAAGTAGAACTATGTGACACATGATCTTGATAGTTGTAGTAATCTCGTTGCTGATGTGGAGAAGCTACCTAATAAAAGAGAGAGGTTTACTTTCTACTCTCATATAAAGTGGATCATGTATATATTCTCTGAAATGGATTTAATATTTAGATAGAGGTGATTGCTATAGTTCATCTTGGACTAATAATTTTAGAATTTATAGTCTCTGGGGAAATTAAATGTGGATGATGATGATCATAGCATGAGATCTAGTTCATAGTTTTCGAAAAGGATGAAACAACATACAACTTCAATGCAGTTAACATTTATAGATATATATGATGCATCATACCCCTTAATTATGGTTTTTACCCCACCGTACCTACAGTGAATCAGGGAGGCTTAACATGGGGATACTGACTGTGATAATTTATTGGGAACAATATCCATAGGGAATGATCCATATAGATATTAAAAAGAATGGGAGCACTTTTTTCATCTTATAAGACGTATTGTAGTAGTAGTGGAAGTGTAAGATGATGTTATATGGGAGTTTCATACATCACATTTGGAGGCACATAAATGTGTTGTGATGATTTACCTAGACCTTCAACATCATTTTTTGTGGCTAGAGATTATGAAATGATTCATAGTGTTTGTTCCTTGATAACTTACTTATTATCATGTGATGGATAATCACTAGGTTCTAACATTTTTAGCACATTCCCTTTAGGTTCAAAAATGGATGTGGTATGATATATCAATGGGCTTTAAGATATATTTTCCTCATACATCTTGGTGTGACCATACCATCTGGGTAATTGTTGTATGAATCACCATCTCATCCCACTCACTAGATATCTGAAATCAGAGTTCATTGAAGAGAGTGGGACATCTCTATGATAAAAATACAGATCACATTTTTTGTGTTCCATCGAGGATAGTTTTATATCATTATGATCATTTTAAGACCTAATTTTAAAATGGATTGTAGGAGGTTATTGATACCCATTTATGCTTGAGCATAGAATTTAACAAATATCAGGATTGCTAGATACATCAGAACATTCAGGTTTAGGAGGGACTTCGTTGAGGATCCATGTGGGACTTCAACTGTATTTGTGAGTATCACCAACAACTAGTGGAGTTAAAATAAAATATAATCAATCATTAAACCATTTCTATGGACCCATTTTGACAATTTTTATGGGTGACACTATAGGCCACCATAGTTCTGAGGTGAACTAAGAGACTCTGCACTGATGGGCCCATAATTTATGTGAACTACTATATAGAAGATGAAGATCATACAAGTGATGATGAAGACTATCCAGATGCATCAGATTCCTTTTTCTGAAATGTGGGGGATTTATTCTATGTATAATTAATGAGAGCATGTATTCATATGAGATTCACCTCAATATTGGTTTATGGAGATTTTCTAGGGATGTATGATAACATGATGTTTTTGGTTATTTATAGATACTACGCAGAGTTGGTGAGGTTGAATAACTCTTACATCTACCTTTGTTTTAAGATCAGGCACACAATATCTTAAATGAGTATTAGATGAGGATTTACATGCATGAACCATTACAAACCATCAATAAAGGGGAATTGGACATTGATAATGGAACAACATTCACTATGTACCCATTAGAGATTAAGGACCAACATGAGAGTATCCTTTTAGGTGAATGATTTCTTAGTTGTAATTATGTGGCATCATGGGAATCTACAAAAGAGAACCGTAGAGTGGGAGACTTAGATACCTTCTTAGTACTCTCATCTTTTTTAGTAGCCTTTGTTTTGTATTTTGGGGAAGTAAATCACTAAGGGGTTCGAATGTAAAATCAGGGATTTAATAGGTATTATGTTAAAATATTATATAGATTAATTTCAATACCATGAGCTGAACGGCCATGAATTTCTAAGGCCCGAAGTTCCCATCATAAATATCAGAATAATATTAATATATTAAATATAAATTTCATTTATGTTTTTCTTAAACAGTGTTATAAATTCTAAATGGGTGCTTGGATAAGAAATTTGAGGACACAATTCATTCATAGCAGTGACTTCACCCAAGAAACGACCTAACATCAGAAGGAACAAGTCAACTGCAAAAAGATGTTTTATTCATTATTAATAGATAAAATATATTGAATATTTTTTTATTTAATCATTTCATTGAATAATATATGTTATAATTCCTTTTATTTTATGTGATATTTTACGTAGGGATCAATGGTAATGATTATTACAATAGAAATTCCCTATATAATTCAGAGAGAAACCCAAAGAAATAATTTAATTAGTGATGATAGAGAAATGAATTGAATATTTTTCATGGAAGGATTCACCAAAATCAATCATTATTAAATAGAAAATGATCCAATTCCCTGGTAGGGCATGTTGGTTTGAAATTGTTTTCCCTATTTTTTTTATTTAATGATGAATATGTAACCAACAAATGAAATTAACGATCCATGGTTCAATTTTTTTTTGGAATGAATTTTAATTAAAAGAATTAAAGAGATCATTATTATATTTATTTGATTATTGATCATTCATACAAGTACATATCAACACTATAATGAACATCAGATAAGATTTATTCCTTATGTTTGATCATTGTAAAATTCTCTCCCACATTTTATACTTGTGTTCTTTGTTCTCCCTGGGGTTATGAAACATTTTTTGTTTCACCTTTATTTCAAAGTTTGATGATGAAAAATTGATGAGACGTCATCAGTATGGCCTATCATAGGTTCAATGGAAACAAAATAGATGAAACAATGATATTAAGAAGATATGATTCCTCAGATAGTTTTCATCAGATGGAATTAATGTTGTTTTCTTAGATTATGAAATAATATAAATACATTGATTAAATTTAATATTGATGAAATGTCATATGATTTAGAGTTTTTAGGTGAATGGATGACTAGAAAAATATCTATATAATTGGACTAGGTGTACAGAGAACAAAATCATGATTCTGAAAAATACCGATCAAAACAGAATGTATCCTATGGTTTCATGGCATATGGTCCCCACATTCCAGAGTCTAGAGTTTAGGGAGATACTTAAATGTCAAATGGCACATGATCCTTTCACATGGCCTATAGAACCTTCCCAGTGGCTTGGCGTGTATCTTCGTAGATACAAGAACATGGGGGTGAAGAAAATGGGTTTCCTACATGGAATGTACTCCCTGACATGACTTGGCAAGGATAGCGAACATAGAATAACCCATGTACTAGACATTAAGAATAGATACACACATTGAAATAGTGTATTGACACACAAGAAGAGTAAAATGAAGGATTAAATATGGAAGGACATGACATGTGAATTCTTCTACATGTCATGTACCCATATTTTACATGACAATATTTAAATGACATGGTCCATTTCAACCTAGTAGTTATTAGGGTCATGTGATATGGTGATTGATCCTACTACATTCCATATATAAGTTTTTAAACAGTTTGATTAACTTTTTCAGTATATATTGGAAAATTTTCATTAGGATTTCTTCTCTTATACATTACATAATGGAAGGTGTGAATTATTTCCAAGTCATATGATTATGATATATTAATCATGAACTCCTTGATAGAGTTTTTGGAATCCCATGAGTGGCATGTAGCAGTATCCTATATTTATTCATCATGTCCTCTATAGAGTCTTTGGTATTGACCCAACCGACGTTACATGGTTTCTATAGTAAACTTTGTTGGTTAATAAAGATTGATCTTTGGTATAAAATCATGTTCGTGGTTGTGATTATAGCCTTTTGTATAATATCTCTATCATTATATATTTTCAACGTATCTCTCACAAGATTGTTTAAATCGAATAAAAATTCTTAGATAGATGATATTAGTGCTATCAGAATCATGATTGTGTTATCTCAAATAAGTGCTTTATTGAATATTCATATTGAATTCATAGTGCTGGTATATAATGGTTGGGACTTACCTCTAGACATTGTATCATTGTTTGAGTATATATGGCTGTTATATTTATATGTTTTGTAGACATATAATTTGTAGATATGAATGAATTTTTCCATTTATTATTACATTGTGGTTATGGTGTTTCCCACTAAGAATTATTATATGCACCCAGGAAAGGGAGTTTACCACACGTTTCGTGTCTTCCATAGACGAGTATCCTTTTGATAATGTCTACGGTGAATCATGATTAGACATAGTTTTTTATGATCAAGAATCATGAGGTTTGTTCCCATGTCTATTAACAATAGTCCGAGTACCTTTGAATATAGGTTGGTAATGTGGGTAGACTTATTTTGGGTTGGCTTGTAAACTATCCCATTTTGTGTTACAACACATTGCTTTATTAACATACTATGGTTTGAATCTATTGGTATGCATGCATTTGGTTTTTATTGGTTTTCACATTTCATCATTTTTTGGGCTTGGATATGTGTGTGTGTATGTATGGATACATAGTAAATTCCTCCCATGTTAGTCATATGCCTACTCAATGATAGTCACAAGCCCCTGATCTATTGGAGAAGGGATTGTGGTGTAACAATATTGGCCCCTCAGTGATGGGTTTCTATAGTTCACTTTTATTGTTTATCGAATCAATGGATTTTCTAGCCACCATATCCAGATATTTTGTTTTAATTTTTTGAAAATAATAATTTTTATCCAATAAAAAACTACTTATCTTTTATTTATCATTGTGACTAAATATGTCTAATCATTATTATCTGAGAAAATGATTAGAAAATAATGGATATTATTATTTTTTATGGTAATGTTAGCTTAATAAATATGAATACCATTATGGGTTTTGATATTTATGATAAATCATAATTACATTGACTTATATTTATCATTTACATTTTCTATGATGGAATATTAACGGATTAACTATATTTTGGAAGTTGTTTTATATTTTTTTATCTGGGTAAACCATTTGTTTCATATAAAGGATGGTTATAGAATATTTTCATTAAATTTTATTTTATTAATTGCATGTGGCATTGAATAATTTAAGGGGGTTTAAATTTAATCTATTTTGAGGTTATTATGGTTAATAGGTATATTAAATTATTTATTTGGGAATTCATTATGATAAACAATTGGTTTCATTTTTTAGTTTTCAAGATAGGTGTGTTATTTATATAATTTAGTTTTTCAATATTATCCGCATACCAATAAAAATATATAACCATTTTTCTTTTGGTAATTAAATTTATGATAAATATTATATATATATATATTAAATTAGTATTTCAATTAGAAGTCTATTTCTAATTTTAGTGATGAAAATTTAAAGGTAATCATAATTTGTAGGAAATATTACACTTTTGTAGAAAATTATTAATGTGTAAAAATACTCTAAAATGTAACTATATTTTATTATCATATTGTTATATGTTGTAAAATAAAAACCCTCTATAGAAAATGATATTTAATTTAACTATTCTTCAAATTTTACTAATATTAATGAATAGATGGTCTTTTCAAATAAAATTAATATTAAATTTTTTGGTAAATAACTATCCTCTGGCAATTCAATTTAGTATGATCAATTTCTTCTAATATACCAAGTATTCATTTGGATGTTACATTATCTCCTTTGTTTATATTTTTTTAGTCCCATCTAATTGTATACTATTTGGTAAACTATTTATTTCTTATTTCATATGAAATTTATCTTTCCCATTCAATATTTTCATTATGATGTTTATTTACTCTGTATGAGAATGTGGGTTTTGAAAAATTGTAATTTAAAATGATAATGATTTTATTACCGAGCTCAATTTAAATTTATGAAAATGTATTATATTAATGGATGAAATATAATAAATATTTATTGAAAAAAAAACACTATATTTGATATCAAATACAACACATAATGTCGTAGTCAAATTAAATGAGTCATATTATTATATAAATATTGTTGTAATGAACATGGAATTAATTTTTTTGGTATGTGTATGATTAAAAAAATAATAAAATTTATATAATGTTCATAAGAAATATAATTTTTTTAATATGTAGAAAATAAGTAATAATTTTTTTTGTAATGAATATTAATGCATTAAATGTTTATGTAATAATTTTCATCGGGTAGTGTGGGTATAATTTTATAACAAATTATTTTAAAAAAGTGAAAATATTTTTCAAAAATTGGTTATTTATATCAATTAAGTATTCGAAATTTGGTATATTTGTTGGTTATATTTTTTTTATCATTATGAATAATTATATTTGTTAATTTTTTTTATCTTGGAATAGGTAAATTTGGATCAAATATATAAAATAAAATTTTATAAGGCATTAAATGTTACATACATGACTTATTTTAAAGTTAATTTCCATTTAATTTCCATTCATGCTTTGTTTTGAGGGTTTCCCAAGCCTTTATGGAGGAATGGGTGAGTTTTTATAAATTTGGCCAAACCGTGAGCCCAATTCCAGATTTAAAAATAAATTTTGATTCCTTTATAAAATCTTCATTTTTCAAAAAATTTCATCCATTACAATTCCTAATTATCATCCCCTGACATATTAACACCACCATATTTATTTGGACAATTTATAAATCCATAATCTTGGTGGATATGGGTTTTTAGTTAGGGAATTGGGCCTGCCCGAAAGCCCATTTTCTGCATTAAATATAAATTGTAATTCTTTAATATCTCCTTCGATATTTGCGCTTTTTCAGTGATTCCAACTCGCACCCAAGCCATTTACCTAAGGCGCGACCCCATGTCCTCCTCCCACAATTTGGAGCTCGATAGAATCGCGAAAATAGTCTAAACATCTCTGGATTTCCGAAATCGTCCAGATTTTGGAGAGGTAATTGATCCTTTCATAACATCTTCTATTCTTAATATTTTCCCCCAATTCCAATTTCTACATGACCTTATCATTCTTGGTCTAATATCCATTAAATTTTCATCTGTTTTAAAATTCATATTTTGGTGTATTTTGGTTCGTTTTATTCAGGTTGTTTCAAGTAAGTGTTTCTTTCCTTGATTTCCTCCCCTTCCTAAGGGATTCATTCACCCTTTCAATAAGTTCATCATGTCCAGAAATTGAGGTTCAAAACTAGGGTTTGATTGGGTGTCTTTGTGGTCAAATATTGTGGTCTAGGGCTGGATTTATATTCCTTGAGGTGCGGCGGTAGTGCGGTTGATGTTTCGCACCATGTTTTGAGGGTTTCATCATAAAAGGTAGGTGATTCCATGTGTAAACATTTATAGATCAGTTAGTTTGCTTGAATTACATATTATTCATGTTCCTAATATGCTATGTGTGGTGTGTGAACTGTTTATTTTGGATTTAGTAAAGCATTTGTTTTTATAGATTCATTTTAGCTTTAAATTTGGTGTTTTCATGTGCAACCCTTTGGGTATTGTTTGGGATTGTTTTATAACATATAAATTTTGTTTAATAAATCTTGTTCGGGATGAAAATTCTGATTTGGTGGGGTATTGGTGTGCCACTAGGTCTTAAAGTGGTTTTTAAGGGTTTAAGGTGTAAATCTTTATCGTACTTCTTGAAAGTGATCTTGAAAACATGTGTGTTTCACGTGGATCTTTCGTACTGTTGTTTGAGGTTGTTGTATAAAACATGGGGGTTGTTTAATAAATGTTTTTGGATCTTCCAATTCTGTTTTGAATTTGTATTGATGTGATTTTGGCCTTGAAATATGGTTTTGAAATGGGTTTTATTTGAAAAAATTTGTTAAACTATTTAGAAATGTTTTATGAAAGTTTTGAGTGGATTAATGATTTATGTAAGCGGTGAAACCATATTGAAAAACTGTTTTGGATTCTTTATACATTAAAATGAACCATTTTAAATGTGAATAGTTCTGTTATGTGATGTTTATCATATTTTTAGGGACTTCACAAAATTGTTAAAGGATGTGTTGGATTGTGAAAGTTATGAAAAATGTTTTGTGGGCTATTTTGGTGTGAGTTTGATTTCAAAAATGAATTTGAATGAAAAGTTAAATTTGTGACTTGTGTGATTTTCATGTGTCTATTTGGATGATGTGTTATTTGGAAGTGATATTTTCATGTGAAAAGTATATTTCTTGGCTTGTTAAACTTGTTTGAGCACAATGGGAAAACCCGGGTATCTAGGTGGGTGGACGTGTACTAGTATGCTAGTGAATCTGTGAGGTTTGGCCTCAGTTTCACTTATCAGGATTGACACATAAACTCTAACTAAACTATGATGTTGATGATTGGGGACCACTAGGTTATGGGTATGTTCCCTACTAGTGGCTGGTGCACGAGAACGGATAATTTTTTTGATTACTCTCACCGAGATACGAGGTACCTGGGACCCACAGCTAGCTAGTGCCTAGGGGTTATTTCCTATTGGTTGTGCTCATTAGATCTTTTATACTTACCGTCGGAATATGGTATATTTGTCTGGAAAAAATCAGTAGCTCTTGAATTTATTTTAAAAGTGTTGATTCATTAAATTAGCCCACTTGAAAACTGTTTTTTTACGTTGCATCTTTTAGAAATTGTTACTAGACATTACATGTTTTTGAAAACTTGCAAGCTTTTCGTCTTTGAATGTTTATCATAGGAAATCTCTTGGTGGTGGTATCCTACTGGGAATTGGCTCACACCCTACTTACACCCTTGGGTGTATGTAGACTTGGTTATTTTTTTTGTTATCGTAGGTTTGGGTATAACATTTGTGCCAACTGTTCGGGTTTTCACTGGACATTCATAATGCGGTGTTGTGGAGATGGCTTGAGGGAAATGCCTCTTTCCATGTTGAGGTTCTTGGGCTGTTCATTTTTTTTTGTTTTGTTCCTTTTTTATAGTCTTTTTGAGTAGTTTTAGACAATGTAATTCAGTTATGATTTTCTGTAAAACATTGTTTGGTTTGAAAAATCCAGATTTGTTTCATTGGATTATTATGTAGTTTTATGTTTATAAACTCAGGTAAATCATTCCCAATTTTCATTTTATGATACCTGGGCACTTGTTCCAGCCTGTGGGGATTGGGAACGCCCTTCGTTTCTTTCCATGGACCGGTTTGGGTGCCCATTTTGAAGGCGACCAGATTCGGTTCTAGATAAAATTGTATCAAAGGAGGTTCGCTCCATTTGAGTCATGTTATTTGGGAAATAGTCGGGATAGTATAGAGTTATGATTGTTGGGACATGGAATTCTAGTTATGGGTAGTGTGATTGATCACCACACCTCATTTCAGGATTCATGTCTCCAGGGGATGTTGAGATTTGTTCTAGGTCTTTTGGTTTTCTTGGTTTGATGTTGATTAGTGGAAATGAAAAGAGAGTTGGGTTAATGGTCTCAATGAGCTCGCAGGGTCTGGAAAGCCACGTAGAGCTGGGGATATTCCCTAGAACACTCTCGGTGACAGTGAAGTGATTGGAATATGGCCGCCAACCATATGTCCAAGTTACCCACTGAAACTAGTTTCCTCTCACATTGTCTTGTGTTCTTTAGTTTTGAAATCTTGGAACATTGGTTTTAAAGTGACTTGGTTTTAAGAAGTGTAATGTTTTTGTGAAATGATTTTCAAATAAAGATGGAATGGTATGATTTATGAAATTTTGGAACTGAATATTCAGAATTATGTTGAAATAGAAAATGGTGTGATTACACCTCTTTTTAAGGCAGAAACTGTATTGATGTTGGTTTTGAAAAGTGTTTGCAATAGAGTTTTCTAAACAATCAGAGTGTGTTTTAATGGGATGAGATGTTTTGAAATTGATGTGAATATCTTGAATGTGAGTTATTTTCTAAATGGTTTTGACTTTCTGAATTTTTTTGTAAGATGTGAGTTGGGATTTTGAACTCGTGGTTAGCTTTTATGAGAAAAAAAAAAGGATGTGTTGGTTGACCGTTTTGGATTTGAAAATTGGAAAGAATTGTTGTTTTAACCTTTGGTATTTCCTTTAGTGACCACATGCATGGGGTTATAGGGGATGATGGATGGTTGATGGCATGACTGGATGAGTGCCGGGATGGATATGAGGAGGGTGTCTAGTGTGGCACAAAAACATGCATGTGTGAGGCCCATGGGGTACCATTGGTCGATACTCTTACCGCTGAACCACTTGTTTTCAAAGAAATGGTTTTAAAGAAAAACATGATGTCTTGATGAATTGTTTTGGGATGGTTTGTATTATGGGTCTTTGAAGATGTTGTTTTTGTGGGATGTTTTTTTTAGTCTAATAACCCCTCCTATTTGAACTGTGTTTTGGGATTATGTTTGGTCGGTAAGCTAGGTAGAAGGACCAGTTAGTAGTCTCCTATGAGATATGTTTCGGGACACCTTTACAGTGGTTTCTTTCATGTGTTTGGATCTGGTTTGAGTCATGTTTTGACTAATGGACATGCTTGGTTGGGTCCTTGTGTTCTCTCATTGGATAAAGTACGCCCCCATTAAGGATTAATGCACAGCTGAAGTGCCACCCGTATTGTTTCGCCATTGGAAAATCCTCCAGTTGATCAATATAAGGAATATTTCATCGATCATTGTTGATTGAGTCTACACCCATTCATTTCGTTGATTTTTGGATCCTCTTGTAGTGGTAAAGTTATTGTGGAAGGTTGAAAGAAACCTTAGTTTCTTATGTTTCATGATTCATCGAAGGTGGAAGTGTTCTTTGGTTGTTAGTGTGGATGAATGTCTTGATGGTGTCTAAGAGGGCCTCTGGGTTCTTTATAGTTTCATTGAAGAATGAGTTATTATTAAACGACCAATTTTGAGATTCTGGTCATTATAGGATATTGTGTCCACTTTTTGGACTTGTCTGTTGTTTAGGGACTTTTAATATGGTCTCGTTCCATGTATTGTTTCTATCAATCTCAAGGGTCATGTTCAGTGATGCATTGTGATGTTGTGTTCTCTTTTGACTATAAAGGTGAAGGTCACACAATCCTATGAGGTTCTATTTTATGTTGGTATTATTTCTCCCTTGGAAAAAACATCAAATCTCATATCTTAGAGGAAGGTGTTTATACGTGTCCATCCCTTCTGTTGTTTCTCACCCAAAGAAACAAGGTGCGATGTTTTTGCATCTTATGATCTCTTGTTTCAGTGAAATATATGGTTTTGGTAAAGTGTGTTTATGGAGTGTGTTATGTCTTGATGAACCAATCGGGTTATGCGGTGTAGTTTTTTGTGGCACCGATAGAAGAAGTTCCACATAGGGGTTTCAACAGCCTAACTGCGTGGCCGAAGATGCTTCAATATTTTGAGCTCCAGCCATAGGTCCCGGAGAGAAGCTGGCGCGTAGTCAGGGGAAACATCAGTGTCGTTTAATCCCTTGTATAAAATCCAATCTGCAGTATGAAAGATAGGAAGAGTTTAACCCTATGGTGTTATCATATTACTTCTATTGTTCCCATTCGGTGTAAATAGGTGGAGAGTGTTGTAACCATGTCATCACAAAATGTTATTCCCTCCCCCTTTGGTTTCCATTGGGTCTTTGGAGAATAGTTTGAAATTTTTCTAGAGAAGTTGAGCACAAAGTTTTCACATGGTTACTTCTAACCATGAAAAAAATAACCATGCAGATATAAGGATCCACATAGTTATTGCACAATTTCCCCAAACTGTGCAGACTAACCGTGCGACCGTTCCAACTCTTTAATTTTGGGGTCTTTTCGTGTCGGCCCACGCCGATCGGTTAATATGGTTGGTTCTTATGGTGGGGAGACACACTACGAGTCGTATATAAGTTCTTTTGTAAATTTATGATGGAAGTATACCCTTTGTAATAGGGAGTCCATTCAGGGCTCCCCCTGTTAGTGTCCCGATTCTTTCTCGAGGAAAAAAATATAAGTTGTCTCTTATGGTGGGGAGGTAATTATTGTTCCCCGATACCAGTAACTTAGACTTATCCATGGTCGTGGATTGGAGGTACGTAGTCTCATTCAGAGATATCAAGCTACCTACATCTTCATTTAGTAATCATTAGGATTGGGGAGTACCCAATGGTCTAGTTAATGCAAGGTAAGTGTAACCTTTTTCGATGTTGTAGTTCATTTGGGTGAATTGCTTGAGTCTTGTTCAGATAGTGTTTAATTAGTTTTATTTTGGGATAATGTATAAATGTGATTGATCATTTCAGTAAAGTGGTGTATGTTTGGGTTATGAGATTAATCATTCCTTAATTGATCACTGAAGGTGTTTTGTCCTTTTGGGGTGAAACCTGGCAAAGGCGTTTCTCTTGGTTTCTTAGTTGGGTTTGGTTGTTTCTTTGTCCTTGATGTGACTTTCTGGGGCGGGAAGTTTTAATGGTGGGAAGAATTGTCACATAAATGACTTATTTTAAAGTTAATTTCCATTTAATTATCATTCATGCTTTGTTTTGAGGGTTTCCCAACCATTTATGGAGGAATGGGTGAGTTTTTATGAATTGGGCCGAACCGTGAGCCCAATTCCAGATTTAAAAATAAATTTTGATTCATTTATAAAATCTTCATTTTTCATATTTTTTCATCCATTCCAATTCCTAATTGTCAACCCCTGACATATTAACACCACCATATTTATTTGGACCATTTATAAATCCATAATCTTGGTGGATATGGGTTTTTAGTTAGGGAATTGGGCCTGCCCGAAAGCCCATTTTCTGCATTAAAAATAAATTTTAATTCTTTAATATCTACTTCAATATTTGGGTTTATCGGTGATTCCAACTCTCACCCGAGCCCACATACCTAAGGCGCGACCGCATGCCCTCCTCCCACAATTTGGAGCTCGATAGAATCACGAAAATAGTCGAATATTCTCTGGATTTCAGAAATCTTCCAGATTTTGGAGAGGTAAGTTGATCCTTTCATAACTCCTTATATTCTTAATATTTTTCCCCAATTCCAATTCCTACATGACCTTATAATTCTTGGTCGAATATAAATTAAATATTTATCTATTTTAAATTTCATATTCTGGTCGATTTTGGTTCGTTTTATTCAGGATGATTCAAGTAAGTGTTTCCTTCCTTGATTTCCTCCCCTTCCTAAGGGTTTCTTTCACCCTTTCAATAAGTTCATCATGTCCAGAAATTGAGGTTCAAAACTAGGGTTTGATTTGGTGACTTTTTTGTCAAATATTTTGTTCTAGGGATAGATTTATATTCCTTGAGGTGCGTAGGTAGTGCGGTTGATGTTTCACACCATGTTTTGAGGGTTTCGTCATAAAAGGTAGGTGATTCCATGTGTAAACATTTATAGATGAGTTAGTTTGATTTAATTACTTATTATTCATGTTACTAATATGCTATGTGTGGTGTGTGAACTGTTTATTTTGGATTTAGTAAAGCATTTGTTCTTATAGTTTCATTTTAGCTTTAAATTTGGTGTTTTCATGTGCAACCCTTTGGGTATTGTTTGCGATTGTTTTATAACATATAAATTTTGTTTAATAAATCTTATATGGGATGAAAATTATGATTTGGTGGGGTATTGGTGTGACACTAGGTCTTAAAGAGGGGTTTTAAGGGTTTAAGGGGTAAAACTTTATCGTACTTCTTGAAAGTGATCTTGAAAACGTGTGCGTTTCATGTGGATCTTTCATACTATTGTTTGAGGTGGTTGTATAACACATGGGGGTTGTTTAATATATGTTTTTGGATCTTCAAATTATGTTTTGAATTTGTATTGATGTGACTTTGGCCTTGAAATATGTTTTTGAAATGGGTTTTATTTGAAAAGCTTTGGTAAACTATTTAGAAATGTTTTATGAAAGTTTTGAGTGGTTTAATGATTTATGTAAGACGTGAAACCATATTGGAAAACTATTTTGGATTGTTTATACATTCAAATGAACCATTTTAAATGTGAATAGTTATGTTATGTGATGTTTATCATATTTTTAGGGACTTTATAAAATTGTTAAAGGATGTGTTGAATTGTGAATGTTATGAAAAAAGTTTTGTGGGCTATTTTAGTGTGAGTTTGATTTCAAAAATGAATTTGAAAGAAAAGTTTAATTTGTTACTTGTGTGATGTTCATGTGTCTGTTTGGATGATGTCTTATGTGGAATTGATGTTTTCATGTGAAAAGTATATTTCTTGTCTTGTTAAACTTGTTTGAGCACAAAGGGAAAACCCGGGTATCTAGGTGGGTGGACGTGTACTAGTATGCTAGTGAATCTGTGAGGTTTGGCCTCAGTTTCACTTAGCAGGATTGATGCTTACAACTCTAACTAAACTATGATGATGATGATTGGGGACCAATAGGTTATGGGTATGTTCTATACTAGTGGCTCATGCACGAGAATGGATAATTTTTTTGGTTACTCTCACCGAGATACGAGGTACCTGGGACCCACAGCTAGCTAGTGCCTAGGGGTTATTTCCTATTGGTTGTGCTCATTAGATCTTTTATACATACCATCGTCATACGGTATATTTTGCTGGAAAAAATCAGTAGCTCTTGAATTTATTTTAAAAGTGTTGATTCTTTAAATTAGCCCACTTGAAAACTGTTTTTTTAAGTTGCATCTTTTAGAAATTGTAACTAGAAATTACATGTTTTTGAAAAATTGCAAGCTTTTCGTCTTTGAATGTTTATCACAGAGAATCTCTTGGTGGCGGTATCCTACTGGGAATTGTCTCACACCCTACTTACACCATTGGGTGTATGTAGACTTGGTTATTTTTTTTGTTGTCGCAGGTTTGGGTATAACATTTGTGCCAACAGTTCGGGTTTTCACTGGTCATTCATAATGCGGTGTTGTGGAGATGACTTGAGTGAAATGCCTCTTTCCATGTTGAGGTTCTTGGGCTGTTAATTTTTTTTTGTTTTGTTCCTTTTTTATAGTCTTTTTGAGTTGTTTTAGACTATGTAATTCAGTTTTGATTTTCTGTAAAACATTGTTTGGTTTGATAAATCCAGATTTGTTTCATTGGATTCTTATGTAGTTTTATGTTTATAAACTCGGGTAAATCGTTCCCAATTTTCATTTTACGATACCCGGGCACTTGTGCCAGCCCATGGGGATTGGGAACACCCTTCGGGTCTTGCCATGGACCGGGTCGGGTGCCAATTTTGAAGGCGACCAGATTCGGTTCGTGACATTAAATTATTTCGACAAAAAGCCACAATTTAACATAATTTCTGTATTTCATCCATAATCATCTAGTCATATAAAATATAAATTTTTAACAAGGTTCTCTTATTTTAGTCATTATAATATTTAAATTATATACAATATTAAAAATTACACATTATTTCATTTAATATATATAATATATATATAAATTGATAAAACCAATATTTTATTCTAAATTTAAATTTTAAGGATAAATTATTTTATCATTTAAAATAGTATTTTGTTTTTAGTGATGAATTAAATAAAATAAACTCATAATAAGTTCTCAAAAAATTTAATTAAGTATGAAAAAATGTAAATAATTAACATATGTCTCTTTTTTAAGATGATAAATAATGTATCTATCAAGTCAAACATGAGGTATGTTGAACTTTACTTTTAAATTATCAATTTAATATTTTTAATGATTATTTCTCTATATAATTTTCATCAATTCCTATATTCACAAATTTATTTTATGAACGTATTAGTATAGAAAGAAATGAGTGTTATGAACATTTAATAAGGATTTATACTTCCATTCTCATTATATAAATATATATATTAGGGGAATTTTTTAACATTCGTTTCCAAATTATAAAAGCAATGTATTGTTTTAATATATATGCAATGAATGGTTAATTTTTCTCCAATAACAATATTTCATGTTCGTATTGCATTATAATATTATATGATTTTATCAATGTAAAAACTCAATTTCCAATTTTTTTGGTTATTATTTTTAAAAAATATAATTATATTTGATATTTGGATATCATGAAAATGTTTTTATTATGGGTGAAGATTAAATTATTTAACATTATGAGGAAAATTAAAAAATTTATTTTTTTAATTATGATATGGTTCATGGGAATTTACAATGATGATTAGTGTTTATGATATATACTAGGTATGAGAGACACCATTAGAAATGATGGATGTGTGGTAACAACATAAAGAAATGTTTGATTGGTCCAATATTGAGCAAAAATTCACTATATAATGATAATATTAGATATTAACAATATATTTTATTTATATTGTATGTGTAGTTGTAGGAGTGATAATAAAATAATTTCAAAATTTTACCTACATAGATTTAAATTTATTTCTAAATAGTTTTCAAGAAAATCATTTGATTTCATATGGTTGGAAAATGATTTTTAATTATAAAAGAATGCTTTAAAATTTTCTACGTAAAATTGTTTATTTTATTGAATTCATTTAATTGAATATATGGTTTACCAACGAAACCCAAAAGATTAATATTATTCATTTATTATTTACTAAAAACGTTTTTCAGTTATTTTGAAGTCGTGAATTTGATTTCTTAGTTTTAAAATAATTATAGGATCTCAAATTATATTTTCCAAAAATAAAATAGTGTTTTAAGATATCATAGATTTAAAATTTAAATTACATACTTCAATCATACTTTTTTATATTATTTTTTGTATTATTTATCAAATAATTTTATAGAAATTTTTTCAAATACTTGTAAGGATGATTATATTTTTGGATGAGGATAGGTAGAAAATTTTAATGATATGAATTATTATAATATTAAATAATTATATTGTTGAAAATGTATATTTTGTGAAAGTGTCCACCTAAAATGTGTTTTTCCTAATTCCACAAATCTACGGACACAAATGGTCAGTGGGGATATATGTTATACAATTTTTTATTTTTATGTTTTATGATTCAGATGATTCAAATTGGAGAACACTCTTTGTAAATAAATAAAACATTAAATTTATATTTTTTATAGTATATTTATGTGTGCATGTTCATGGTAGTTATTATGACGATGTTAGTAGAACCATGGAATGTAACTGTGATTTAGTGATTCTTGGAAAAAATAGAGAATTATTACCATTTTGTAAATGAATTTTTGTATTTTGAATTATTTTTTGAATTCTACCACTCATATGGGGGAATGGTTATTATAGGAACAGAAATGTCATATTTTTTATTATGAGTTGAAGAATAATTTGACATAAACAATGGTGATATATTATCCATTTATGGGAAATAGACATGTTTATTTATTTAGCCATTTGGTTATATTCAGTTGTATTCTAATATAGGACGATCACATTGCGTATTAGCATTCTCATCCTCTTAAGACTCATTATATAAATATCCCCAAAATTATATTAATCATAACTTTATGATAAATTATCCCATTAATTAATTGTTTTTCATAATTTTTAAAGTCATAATATCTTATAGGATGACACATTATTATTTAATATCATCATAAAATTTTATAAATGTTTGATAGGATTGAGTATTGGATTATATTAAGTCTTTTGACATTTTAATTACATATGATGTTTGAAATGATAATATTTTTTTGGATTTTGTAACAAGAAAAAATTCATTCCCAACCATTAAATATTCATCCATGGAATAGAATCTAATGGACCAATTTACTCATATGAATTTAGGGTTCATAAGGGATGATATCGAGGTAAATTTTGCTAGTGTTATATGGAAAATGTCACATCTTGTAATGACTATACACGAGAAGTCACATGATGATGAGTTAAAAAAATTAATGAATATATATATATAGGGGGGACATCCATTTATTGTCAATATTTTCTATGGATATCATTTTCTTCATTAATGACATATTTTCCTATTAACTATGTGGAAGGTTCTTATGGGGGTTTATCCCCATTCTAATTAAGTGTAAGGTTTAGGAATGATGAAAATTATTAATTATATGACGATTAATTTTTGGTTTGATGGTATGAACCATGAAATTGTTTACTTTTTTCCATTTGATTACATGTCATGATACTATATTCGAGAATAAAATGCATTTATTCTGTATTCATAAACATTTATAAATAATATGGATGTTGGATGTGATATTAAAGATCATTACTATCTGGAATGAACATTCATATTGATTATGAAAGGATATTTTTCTATTAACTAACCTAATAACTAAATAAGTAGATATTATTCCATTTATTTAGATCTCCAATGTTTGGAACATGAAAAATATGTATGTATATAAGGTCATTAAATTATAGTTTCTTCCATCTTCCATACATTATCAATGTTATAACTAGTTTACATAAATAATTTTTGATAGGCTCCCGAAAATAAAACATGACCCAAGTAATGTTGAATACATCCTCAAATCCATACATGAAATGTCTTATGATACATGTTAGATGAATTACTGAGTAGAATATTTGATCTAGGGTCATTGACATTAGTGGTTCTTTGGATTTCCATATATGGTAGGTTCAGTTCTCAATAAATAATATTTTTTGGTTATCAATCATGAATAAACTTTTTGAGGGATCTATAGATTTATACGTCAATCATCATTCTATTAATGAAATATTTGTGAATAGTCCATGTATAGACTGTGTAATATACAAGATATGATGAAAATAATTTAGTTTATTTTTTAAATGGTGTTAATAATGTAGATCTAGTTTAGACTCATCTTCATAAGGTCCCAATATAGTTTTCAGTTACTGAGGTTGTGTTTTTTACAATATCGGATTGGTTTGTTCATCTATCCTAGGGTATATATAAAATGTTTTAATGAATATATGTGTGTAAATTATTAGTGATTTAGAGAGTATTTAAAATGTTATATACATCTTGGTACTGAAACCATATAGAGAATTAGTACATGATATGATTTATGTGTCCCAGGTGAAGAAGGGAATTTTATAAAACATTTATGTCTTGATTTGGCCTCAAATTAATGATGAATTGGGTGCTTTATTAGTGATAATATTATTTATAATATACATTCTCTTATAAAGGTACTTTATAGAAGTTCCATAACTATTGTATAGATCTGATTGATGTGTGGTTCTGATAACAAAAGACATTATTATGTTTGGAATTAATGTTAAATAATAGCCTAAAATATTTGGTAACGAGACCACTTTATAGTATTTTTGGGAGGTAAAAATTATTATTGTTATATTCTATATACCTAAAATAAAATATTATGTATAATCCATTGATTCCATTGGGTATTAATTTTATCTATGATATGTTTTTTTTGTAATTTATTCCATTGATTTTTTTGAAATTGTATTTCCCTTGATAGTGGTTGTGAATATGTTATTGATCTATTTTATAGGGGTTGAGAGATAAAAATATGTCCATATTTGGATATTTTAAAATTTATTATAGCCTTATTCGCTGTATAATTTCAATAGGGACCCCAGTGTGGGACACTAACAAACATGTGGGATACCCTATTTCCCATAAAAACTCCATGGAACCAATTTTCAAACAGCTAAGGCTAATGGTTAGTTAGTGATATTTATCTCGACAATAATTGATATGGTTGTTTTTTATTCCTTTGATTTATTTATTATTTTATAAAATAATAATATGACATGAATTTGATTATCACCTAAATAATATAGAATCACTATATATAATAATATGTCTCTGTGAATGTTTATTTTACGTTTCTGTAGATATTTTTCTCTATGATTTGTTTTTACTAATAATTATATCTTATATATATCATTGTATTCAATTTTCATGCACATATGTTTTTAATCAAAGGATGTGATATTATGTATTTTCATAATTTTTTTTTATTTTGGAGTCATGATACTTGGATCATATCATCCCCAATTTATCTTTATTCTCTTCAATAATGGAACCCTTATTAATTGATAGTTTATATTAACATATCGGAGGTAGTTTAATGAAGATAATTTAATCAAATAACACCATTAATTCATGTTAAATTTGACATGAATTTATAATTAAATCATGGTGGTTAAATTTTTTATTAACTAAGATTTATAAATTGAATAGTGTGTATGTTATTCCACTTGGACATGTATTTTTAAACAATTTAATTATCTTTGGAAAAATGATTTGAAGTAAAAGAACATTTTGATGAAATAAAATATGAAATTAGGGTATGGAGAAATTTATACAATTTACATGAAATATACTATTTAGAATTAAATATTTATTCATAAATGGTCTATTAATGGGTGTATTTGAAGTTTTATTTCTTTTTTTTACTAAATAAATGTTTTGATAATGAAATGAATGGAATTTTAAAATTATTTAACAATTATTTAAATAATTGATACCACAATTATTTATTATCTTCCTTGACACACATGAGATATTGTGTTGGTAGATTGAAAGGAAACTCTTATGTCACATACTGAACCTATAAGTAAATTAAATATCATTGAAAATGATAATAAATGACATAATTCAATTGAGTATATTATTTTGGATATTCTCTTATTCACCATAATCTTATAACGTATGAATGCTTTAATGCATTGTGACATACATCAAAGAAATGTTATAGAATCCCTTTATAAACATATCCAAGAGTCTCTATAACATCATCTTATGCATGAATATTGATAATTGAATTTATTTAAAAATAAAAATGAAATTAAATAATTTACTCAATTATATTCTGATAGGAATTCATCTTTATATACATTTTTTAAAAAATGTACAGTTTTATCGATTCTGTTATTTTAATTAGATTTTTTGAAATTAATTTTCAAATATTAAGGGTGAAATTTTTTTGAATAATTATTTTAAATGAAAGTGAGATTAGTTGTTTTATATAAAAATGAATGATTATAGAATACTTAGTGTGATCATGAAATATTTTTGTCTCACACCCTACCTTTATCATTAAAAATTGGTATATAATGTTATTCATGTTCCATTGAAAGGGATGAAAAAAAATGATGCAATGGATTTTGTTGATTTCAAGGACCAATTTATTTCATAATGAATGGTTTTTGAATGAATCAAATTGTTTTCATTGAGTACATTCTGTATTTCTACATACATATAGGTATTATTCCCTAGAGTCAGAGCTATGTTATGATGTCACAAAATTGAAAAATTTATATATTTACAATATAAACATATATTAGACAATTTGGATGAAAAATTTTGTTTTTAATATTTTTAATATTTTCTGGATATTCATAAAAAAATTTCTGAGGCCAAATTTAATGATTAAATACAAGGATTACTATATACCAAATAGAAATATTGTCACCAAGAAAAAATTTCATGTAAGTTGACTATTAGTGGGTGTATTAACTTGAAGGTTCAATTTTATTTATTTATTATATTAAATTACATATAAATATGTACCCTATAAGTATCCCATTGTCGAAAATCCCCATGTATAAGATCATTAACATATATTATTAGAGATGAGGAGGATAAATTCATCATCATAATTGAATAACCATGAATATGTGTCAATAAAATAGACGGGTATTGTGATATTGATGTATAGCATAGAGGATAGTATTCTTGTTTGATAGTGGTCACATTATTAATTGATGATTCATCCATCTTTAACCTAGGAATTATTATTAATGTATTTACATATATATTTAGGTTTATCAAACATTTATTTTTTTTCAGTGTTGGGTTTTGATGATTGTCATTGTCTTAAAAGGACCCATTGTAACTCGTTTTCTTAACCCTTTGGTATATATCATATACAACATTGTCCACTTCCACAATTCATATAATGTAATGGGTAGATAGAACCACACTGTAAAGAATTGGTATGTTACTTCTTTCATGTTCATTCCTCCCCACCCAATATTTACATGGTTTCATCCCCATTTAGTAAAGGGGTCACAGTTTATCATTTTGAAGGTGGGTTCCAATTAATTTTTCCCTAATATTCATGTAAAATTCATGCATGATATTGAATTTTTTTTTTGGGTTGGAATGTGGATTGATGTGGAACATAAGTGTTGGTGAAATTGGTCAATGTTGGAATTGATTCTCTTTGTCGGTGAGTTTTAGTGTTTAGTGGATTTGGGGATGAGATTTATTGATGAAATTATTAAGTGGGGAATATAATGACACTAATGAATTATTATACTGGGATTTCAAAAAAACTAGGTTCAGTAATGGATTTTAATATAGAAATGAAATAGGTATATTCATGTGTTTTATGTGTGAAGGTTCTTTATAACTAAATTAACAACCTTATTATGCACCATGTATATTATGGATCAATGCAATGTAGTACCATTAAAAATAAAATAAGGGTTTCCTGAGAAATTAAATATTATATTACATGGGTAAATACAACATGTCATGTGAACCAGTGGTGTTGGCTCATTGTGTACCTCTTTGTAAATTAACATGTAAACATCAAGGAACATGGATATAATAATATTAAACATGAAAAACTAGTAATACATGCCTAGGTCCCATGGTAGACATAAAAATAATCTCCCCATGTAGACAAAACTTGTTTATTGTTATGGGCTCCCATGCCATGTTTTTGGGAGAACACAAACAATTGTTGATGAAGTGTCACACATCATGTGACCCCAATACACACAATTTATTTATTCCTAAAATTTCTACCTTCTTTTTCTCAATATTTTGTAATAATATTATGGGACACTAATATCATATACTATATATTTTATCCATGTGGGATTTTATTGTTGAATTCATAGTGGATTTTACGATATGATGATAGTATTAATGATCATGAATCATTATCAAGTTATTCTTGACCTATGGTAGTTATCATTTAGGATCATAAAAGGGATTAAAAACACATTTTATGTAGTATTTAAAGGTTCACCCATTATTTTTACACTGGGGGAGTGGCACCCCCAAACACACTATGGTGAGTATCATCTATATTTAATGTTTCACCCCCTGATACAACAGAGAAAATTTATTCTATCAATTGGTTTAACCCCAAATATGTATTATGGTTAAATTATCAATCTAGCACGAGGCACCCCTCTGATTAACTAGATTGTGGGTACATATTCTTTATAGTGGAAGAATTTTTTTGGAATGGAGTGGGTAATTTGTTGGACATTGTATCGCAATGTCCTTGGATAGTGGTTTAATGCTACATGTTATCCACATAGATTAATTAGTGTTTGTGTGTGTTTTCTGGAATCATAGATATCCCTTTAATAATGTATGATGACTCATATTTATTTTTGGTATGTGATGAAAAATATCCCATTTATCTCTCTTTTTAGTTTTAATGAGAATAATTTTTTTAGATTAATTTCAATATTGCTTATATATTGAAGAGACTAGTTTAATATTTCTATCCCACTATTTATGTCACATTAACGTAGATTAGATTACTAATTAGTTTGAATATACTCACCCCTATACCGGATTTCCTACAAGTTTCCTTCTTTATATAGGTGACAGTATAATATAAGGGGAATTCCTTGGAGTATAGTAGTATGTGGCTTCATATATCATGTTAGGCGGTTTAATATATAAATCATGAGTGGGTCTATTTTAAGGGATATTATTTAGTTTCTTTTCAAGTTGATCATCATTCTAGTTGAAATTAAATTATTTCGTTATTTTCTTTATGTTGTATATCATTCTACTCTGAATTATTGAAATGACCTTATATTTTCTTAATGTTTTTGTCGGATGAAATAAATGTAATATATGTTATGAAAAAAAACTCTTTTTTGGAAGTGAATATAAATAGAAATGTTGACCATCTAGGTATTTCACCATTATATTACAGTAATACTATTAAGAACATTTTCAATATGACCATTGAAAATTATAATCATGATATAAATATAATAATTTTTTTTATAAGTTCAATTAAAAATGGATAATAAACAATGAAATAAGAAATGATGGATGAAATCCATAAATATGTGATTTATGACACACATTTCTAGGAACATTGGATATAGGTTTGATAACATGTCTCATATATAGACTAACCCAAAGAACATCTTCCATAAGTGGGCTTTGAACTAAATCACTAACTAGAGAAGTTCAGGTTTGTGGAAGTTACCACTCTGGAGATGTTAGCTAGGCCACCCCATGAATCTATCACCATCGGACATAATTCCCATAGATCTTTTACATGTGTTATTTTTAATGTTCATATTGATATAACTTTTAGTTTCTAAAGAAGTAAAATTGTTATTCCATTAATTTTTTTGAGATAAATTTTTCACAAAAATATAATGATTGTGATAAATTGATTTTCTATATTGAAATTTCAAATTTTAGAAAATTTATAATTATTATAATAAATTTAAAAATTAAGAATAATGATTATTTTATTGAATCTTTATTATAAAAACTTTTTTCTATAAATATATGTGATATAATAAATTTATATTTTTCATGTGTCAGAAATTTTAAAATGCAATTTATATCCGCTTTTATTTTTTTATAAATTTAGATTTTAATATTTGAAATATTATATTATCATATTTTTAGAATTAATATGTTAAAATAAATATCATTTTTGAAATCATCATATAGATATTAGGTTTTGGTGAAATGTTGAGATTTTTTAAATAATCCATTATTTTTCTATGTATGATAAAAATACAGTTTCAGTTTTTCAATATTTGTAAAAAAATTAATTATTTCAGAAATATTTAATACGTACAATAAAATTATGGTTGACTATTATGGATTAAAATATCATAATATGTTTTTAATTTATTTAATACAGTGGTAAAATATCATTGTAAAACTAATGGTTATCATTTAACACTACCTAGATGTCTATGGAAATTAATAAACAAATACTCCTATTTTCCAATAAATTACCACACATTTAACCATTATATTTCATTCCTAGTCTATTATTCATGGATCTATGATATTTTTAAATCCCATTGAGATTTCACATGGTATCTTCATCACCCCAATGTCATAATCATTTATTTTTAAGTGTTACTCTTCAATGAATTAAAAATTTCAACGTATATTTTTCATTCAAGTTACAATTTTTATGTGCTATGTATTTAAATTTTAGAATTGTGTTATTTTTTACAGTAAATTACATCCCTTTAATATAGTAATGTTTTTTATGAATCTGAGAACTTTTCCCCCATATTTTTTTGGATATTCATAATCTATGTTTCGCACCATAATTCTGTGAATATTACATCTTTATATTTCTCCCTTTTTGTAATGAAAATTCTATTTTTTATCCTTTTTATAATAAAAAAATTATGTTTTTATGTATGTTCTCATATATTTTAATATTTCATATTTTATTCAGGGATTTACATTCATTAATCCCACATTGCTTTTCTATTTGTTTAAAAATACTGAAAGATCAATACTTTAAGAACTTATTAATAATATAAACATTTTGATATAGAATCCATTTATATTATTACACATGCTTTATATATTAAATGGTTTGTTAAGATCAATGTGTCCCATTATAATTAATACATATGAAGGGTGAACCTTGGTGAATATCCTTGATATTATTTATAAAACCATATTGATAAAACTCAATGATATTTTTTTGAATGACTTAATTGAATATTTTATACACAATTCCATTTTATGAGTCATGTTATTTATACTATGATATCTCACTTTATTCCCTTTTCACATTCAATTATTCCACATTTTCTTATTGATATTTGTCAGTACCACATATAAAGTGCTTCCCTTTCATTTTTTATTGTTCCTTATTCCCACCAAATCCATTGATGTATGTCTCCAGGTTATGAGATGCTGAAAATACAAATTGTATGATCATATGATGTATAATTTCAATTGTATTATAATAATTTTTTTATTCTTTCCATTATTATGTTCATTTTTTTCTAGATACTAAACAATAAAATATCCTCTATTTGTACAATTCAAATGAAAATATATGTAATAATAAAAAGGATTCCATATATGGTATTAAAAGGTGGTTTTCATATTTATTGAAATTAAGAATTTAAAACATTAGGAATAATGTTTAGGTCACCTTTAATGTCTTTTTATTTAGATATAATATTGTGTAACATGATTATGAATAATTAAATCCATGTATATATATAAACAAGTGGATATTTTTTCACATAGATGTACCTTGGGATAATAAAAAATTGTTGTGTTTGACTGAATCAATATACCATAGTGCAAAACAACAATTGTTACTAGTAACCAATCCAACACTCTTGTGGGATATGTTTTTTATTCATCAGATTATTATGACCCATTATAAAGTAATTTTAGATAATTTTATTGATGTTGATGAATAATACACTTAGTATTTAAGACATACCATTCATCAAGAATTTTAATATTATTAAAATAAAATAATTTCACACATATTTATTCTTTTTTTATAATGTTATGGCAAATATGAGGAACCACAATGATAGTGAGCATAATAGACTAGGAACTGATGGCCCTCCAGTGGAAGTGGGAAAGAAAAAATATATGGGAATGATGAACAACTAACTTGACTTCTGATAAATGTCATGAATCAAATATAGGGACATGATTATCATCAAATTTAGAAACATTATATTGAGTTTTTTATACATCAATGAACACCTTAATTTAGAGTATCTTTTTAACCATTTATTATTGAAGAATGTATATACTCTATAGAATTGATATCTTTTTTACTCAATTTATTTGGGGAAGATAATGTCACCATAAATTTGTACCAGTTATAGGGGGAAGACAATAATTTAAATGAACTGATTACAAACATGAATATAATAAGCGATATTATTACTATGTAGTGGGTAGATCTCAGTGGATCTACATTCAAAAAATGTACATCGTTCGATGTGAATGAAAATGTATACCTAACTTATAAAGATGAAGTAAATAGGAAATGAATATATGGGAATATATGATGTGATATTTATATGGATTTATAACTAATCCTATAGTTTTTTATGGATCCTAATTGAATATTTTATATATTCTTTAGTAAACTAAGAACTCATTTTTGTAAGAATATTTTCTACTCGATACTATGACTATTACGAGGACACTCTATGATTTTCAATAAATGATGAATATTTCTCATGAGACACAATTTTCATAGAAGTTGAATGAAAATAATAGATCAATATATCTATTCATATAGAGTAACATTGATCCAATAAGAAGAAAAAATCAGGTTAAAATTTCCAAATGTAACAAAATTTGGAATAAAAATTTAGTGAACATTTTGATCAAAAGGGGGAAAACATTAAACTATGGATGATATTTCAATATTTCCAAAACAATTATCATAGTGAGGTGAAGTCTCAACATCTAAACACTAACGATTATGGGATGATGGTGTGTGGCATGCCTAATGTCTGATTATTCATGTGTCAACATATAAGTAATTTCTCCAATAATTGTCCAAATCTTTTTAGAATGTAGTGGAATCACTATCAATCAATTCATTATCTAATGAAGAATAATCAGGTATTTTATACCAAGATAGTTGATACTGAAGGAACAAATGATGTGGGTGTAGGTATTCTCATTATTCGTTCAACGATATTAATTACATTATATGATTATAGTTCCACACATTTCATTATTTATTATATGTTTACAAATAATATTTAATCAATACCTAAACTAGTAGGAGTATAATTATTTTTATGACTATTGGATGGATTTTTGAAGCATCAATAGTTTAGAAAAACTCTAGTATTCACATTGGTAATCATAGACTCATCAGAATTAATGATTTCATTCCAATGATGGAATTAAATATCATACTATGGAACGACTAGATGTCAATGTATAATGCTAAGATCAACTATTTTAGAAATAAAATATGTGTATAATTGAATGGAAAAATTAATTTTGTTTTGTAATTTGAGATATCTCAAGTGGAGCATTATCTAGATTCACCCTCGATGGTCTTAATTAAAGATATGATAATTGAATATGAAGAATGAAATAAAATTATACAAAACAATAAGTGGGACCATAATTTAAGAATAAATTGAAATGTTTCCTTATAAGTTACATGGAAATCCTTTATAAAGAGAGGTTGTGTTATTTATTGAACTCATCACTATACCCAATATGATATAAAAGACCATGAATAGAATGGTAAATTTGACACAACTAAATTTAATTAATCCACTACAATTTTTTGGAGAAGAGGTTTATCGAACCAAATGTGTCAAAATGGGGAGTACATAATATAATTTTTTATATTAAGTATGGATCAATGTGTCTATTGATTTATTGTATAAAAATTATTGGATAAGAGTTAAAATAAAGTACCCTCTTCAAATGATTAATAATTTATTTGACAATATTTACAGGGATCAATTCATTCCACGGATGTATCTATGATATTTTAGTCATCAGTTGTGGTGAATAATGAAGATATTTCATAAATATCTAACAACTAAATATATGATAATAATGAGTTTTTTTCTTTATATCACCATGATTATTAATCATTATATTTTTATGGATATGATGATTAGAGTCATTTAAGAATTATTTTACAACCTTATGGTAGTTTTTACACATGACATTATAATATATTCTATAATTCATGAGGGTAATTATGATCCTAAAAAGGTTTTATGGGAACTATAAATAAATATTGGATATTTTGATTTTTCTGAAAATGTGAATTTTTTTCAACAATTTTAATTCTCAATGAACTTTGTATCCAATGATGAAATATATTTTAAACATACCATGATAATGATTGTAAAAGAGTGACATAGTCCTATAACAACAAATAATAATCATCATTTCCTTATTTTAGAAGGATTTTATTGGCGGTTGGTCAAAAAAATTCACATCAATATAATCATGTAAACATGTTTAATAGAAAACAAGGTCAAGTAAATATATTTTTTTTGAGTGAAAACGTTTTTCCATGATTTGATAATATATTATTTATTGAACCCATGTGAACTATACCATATATCATATAAGAATTCATTATTTTTGGGATGGTGCTATTAAATGGATTTTGTGCATCCTCGCATAAAATTTCAAGGTGATCGTTTATCTATCCCTAAAATGAAATTGTCTTTAGAATCATTTTCTTACACATAATATGGAAGTGTATGTGTTTTATTTTGTTATGAATATATGGATAAACTATATTTATAAAGATAAATTTGATATATACTGAATCCACCGAGGGATGAAGTGTATTATTACATAAGAATGAATTGAACATGAGAAAGAGGATATATATTGATCTAATTAAATATTATGATTGTTCAATTAATTATCATACTAGAAGATTAAAAACAAAAATTATAAATTAATTATAATTTATCCTATTGTGAATGATGTTTTAATGCTTTAATTAGATCTATTAATCAAAGTCCATTTAAAATAGGAAATTGGAATAATAAGGGAAGGGATATTATAAACCTATCCCAAATTATTTCATAACTAAAATTACTTTAGAATATTAAGAAATCTAGAAGATAAGTACATTTATTTTAGAGAATGATATAGAATCTGAAGAATATAATGTTTCTTTAGTTTAATATGGATCAATAATGTGTAATTAAATTTCGTACTACGATTTGTCTTCTATGTTTTCTAGAAATAATGAAATAGATGATTAATGAATCTCATGGATCTAAATTCTCTATACATCCAAGAATAAATTATATTTATTAGGAAACTGAAAAACCTTATTAGCGGGATAACATAAAAAGGGATATTGATAACTACAATAAAAGGTTATTGGTGTAACAACAAGTGAAGGTTGAGAGAATAGTTTCTAAAAGGGTATTAATATCACTAACCATACCAACATAGATGCTGGATAATATCATTATGAACATTGTCACTAATCTTCCAAGAAAATCCAGAGGAAATAGTGTGATATGGGTTGTAATGGACAGTCTCAACAATACGTCCCATTTTAACTATATTTAGAGAGAATTATCTCTTCATAATCATGCCAATATATACCTAAAGGAAATTGTATGTCTTCATATAGTTCCAAATTCTATCATTCGATATCATATTTTAATATTAATATAATAAATATTGGGTAGTACTCACCACTATTTCAATACATAGTTGAATTTCTATATTACCTATCACTCTCTAACTGCAGGCCAATGTGAATGGTCTTTTTAAACTATTGATGAATCTTTTTGAACAATGTTAATGAAAATTAAATTTAGACGGGATAAACTTCTAAATTTAGTTGATCCCACAAATGATAAAATCTTCAAATTGGGTATTTAAATGGATCCATGTGATGATCTATAGAGAAATTTTTGTAAAAAGTAATCTTCTTGTGATGATTATTAGGATAGTTAGAATCATGGGCATGAACATTTCAATGACATGAAAAAAATTATTGATAGTATCAAAAAAACAGAAAGGCTAAATAGAGTTATCAGAATAACTATGATGAATACCATCAAAGGAACATGGTGTTTTATGTTGGAGATAATGTATTCTTTATAATATCACATATGATGATAGTCATTTGATTTTAGAATAATCATAATATGATCATTAGGTACATTCACATTATCAAATCATTGATTACATATGAGAAGTGTCATATCAACTATCCCATCATCCAAATATAGCTCATGTGTATAAATTTTTAAAAATATCTCTCTTGAGGAACAATATTACTAACCCTTAATATTTGATGAATCTAGAGGTTTTAAATTGTAACATGAACTCTCTAATGAGGATAAGCTAATGGAGATCGTGGACCATAGATTAAATTTTCCATGTAGTAAAAAAAACACCGCGATGAAGTGTTATGTAGAGTCAAATAATTTCAAGAAGCAATGCAAAATCATTAGGAAAAAAAGATACCAAAGTAAAAAATTTTTTTTTCTCAATAGAGATAACTAGTTAAAATTTAGGAGATAAAAATTAAATATTGGGAGAAATGATACAACCCATACTATATAAAATTATATTTTTCTCCCAAAAATTTGTATTATGTTATTTTATTAAAAATAAAATTTTTAATGAGGTTAATATAAAGGGATATGTGACAATGATGTATTTTTACTAATGATAAATATGATCATTAGTAATTAAACTCTTTATAAAAATATTAATGACATAATACGTTTTCACATGTAGAAATAATAAAGGATAATTAATACAAAAATATGATAATATTTCCTGAACCAACAGTGCGTATCATATGAATCCCATTTTGTTGAATCATTTGATGGAGGTAGCATCACTGTGATTTTCTATTGACCATTCCCATGTTTATATTCAACCAGTTATGCATGAAAAATTTCACTTACAGGAGAAGTTTAGGTTATTGGAAATTGAAACAGGGGTGATGATAGCTAAGCCACTAAAGGAATATATCCCCATCACACACCTTACCCATAATCCATATTTATGTTTTTTTATACATTATCTGTAAATTATTATGTATATAACGAATAATCCAATCGTATAAATAAAATTTTTTTTTCATCAATTCCATTTTGAGATTAGTTTTTCATAAAAATATCGTGAATGTAATAATATTTTTGAGATATAGAATAAGACATTTTTGAAAAATGATAATTATTATTGTAAACTAAGTTATAAATAATGTTATTTACATTAATTAAAAATCATCATATATACAATGTTCATTAATTTAAAGTATAATTTTTTTTCAAATGTTTGATATTTAACTATGCATTTTCTAGACGATTTAATTTTTAATAAATATATAATCTGATATATAGATGTCAAAATTATTATATGTAATATCTTAGAACTCTATTGTAAATTCCCTTTCTGAAATATGTTGTTTGATGTGTTTTGGGAGGATAAGGTGACGTATCCTCAACACTTTTCCAAATTTCCAAACTATTTCATTCAATTGTGTCAAGAAATAGTGTCACTTCATTTGCCAAATTTCCAAAATGATCCCTTAAAAAGATTCTCACAAAATTGGGTAACATCCTTTTCCAAATTTCTATACTATTTATTGAAATTCTTTCCAGAAATGGTTCCACTTCATTTTCACGATTTCCAAACTATTTCATGAAACCATACCTCAAAACAGTGTCACTTCATTTTCGAAATTTCCAAAATATTTCACGAAACTATATCATGAATGAGTATCAGTACCTTTTACAAATTTCCAAACTAATTCATGAAACTATGTCAATAAATGGTGGTGTTTCCTTTTCAAAATTTTCATAAATAGTGAGTTGGAAATGGTGAGTTTGAAAAGGTGAGTCAGAAACTGTGTTTTCGGAACGTTGAGTCAGAAACGGTGACTCAAAATTTGAGATTCAGAATTGGTGAGTCGGAATTGGTGAGTGTAAAACAGTGAGTCTAAAATGGTGATTCAGAACTTGTGAGTCAAAAATTAGTGTCATGAATAGTCTTTCTAGAACCATTTAATTTTTTTGTGAAATTCATAAATTTGTTCAGATTTCCCAGTTTCACCCATATAACATTTCCATCTACAAAAAACACAATCAAATCCTTTTTCAGTTATAAAGTCCAATTATAATCCCATGAATCCTATAGTAATTTTCATATGTTTTGGATGAATTTACTTCTTCAAACCACGTGGATTAATTAGATCATTTTTAATGGAAAATTTAGCATATCTGAAGCCATTTCCACATTAAATAATCTAATGGTATGTGATATAATAGTCCATTGTTCTACCTTATACTCAGTGTGAGATTTTTAAACCATTTCTTTCTTCGCCTAGATGTCTTCTGATTAGGCATTTTTCCTTGGATAGGCTCCCCTTATATCTCTTCATGTTGCATGTGCATCCACCGATTTGGTCCAACCAGGCATTATCAATCAATCTTTGATACAAAGTATGATCTACCATTGTTAAATTAGGTTCCTCTCTTTTTGTTTCTCCATATAATTTTATGTCATGATATCTCCAAATTCTTAATTTTGGTTTCTTAGGTGTTGGCTAGTGTGGTGGTGTCTCTACATCCTTGAGTGGATGTATTCCTATAGGAGAGATGATCATGATCAGTTTTGTTGGACTATTCTCAAGCAAATAGTATCAGAAACGTTTTGAGTTATGGGATTCATGGAATCACTATTCATTTACGTACAGTAGATTGGTAAACATATTTTATCCCAATAGAACATAATGTAGTTGACATAATAAATATTTGAACCAGATTTATAAATTTCAATCTATTGTATGTAATTGTATCTTTTTTCTCTAGATGGTTTGATATATATTACTTCAATGTTTAGAATGTCATTAATTTTTGAAATTATTGATGAATGTAAAAATGGATGAATTGTAAATTGTTATCAAAAGATAAAGAGGAATGTGAATGAATATTGCATTTGTTATAGTAACAATTTTTAATTAAAATATTTGATGGGCCAAAGGTGTGTTTTTTCTTGTTGAAATTAAATTAAAAGACTTTCAATTAAAATTTTAGTTATTTTGTGATAGATTACTATTTAGGTTTTCCATAGTTGCTACGAAAAATTAATAAATTGGTTAATTATAGATGAATTAAATAACCAGATAATTGAAAAATATATAATTCATTTTAGGTTCTAGGATACCCTCTTACTTGTAAGGTTGATTTCCCTGTGATTTTGAACCATTAGTGCTCATTATGATTGAAGGCTAGATTCCATATTTGAGGTCTATGATCCTAGTTGATATGTTTTTTATTTCCTGATTCATGTTTTGTAATGAGATACATTATTGCTTTTTGGATGTGTGTCTTTAGGGAGGCCCATTGGTTGTTGTAGAATTTAACGCCTATAGTGGATAGATGCATTAGTTTGTGCATGTGGTTTTTGGGGAGGACACTAGAAAAGATTTAACATGCTGTATATGATTGTTGAATAATTACTAAATCATATTGGTTTTTTATCTTTCATAATTTCCCCACAACTCAATTCAGCTGTTTTATCCAATCCCCTTAAAAAAGAGGAAAATTAACGTAGGGAATGACCCACTCTTTCAATGTTTTGATTATTGGTGGAGAATGGGTCTAATATCATACATTAGTTGAAAAGGATTTCGAGGCACTTCATCTACTCATCGTGTTGCACCCCCTAGTGTTTGGTATCAAATAAATGATTAATATAATTAATTGGAATATGGGAATTTAATAATTATATTACTAAATGATTCTATAAATTATGTTAATACATGGTGTTGGATCTTGCTGGTACACAATGTACATGTGGAAAATTAAAGGGACAATGGATCATGGTTGGAATGCTAATGAAATGTAATGTGATATTGATAATGGTTAGATATTGTTTATATATCTAATTACAGAAATTTAAAACTAATAAAAATGAAATTAATAAATATAATAAATATATTTAAATGGTTGTGCGTTTATATGATACCTAGTCTAAGTAGTGGCAGTCGGGAGTCCAAGAGATTTTAGTTAAAATTGAGTATGTGTCTAGGTTATTCCAAGAGTGTTGTTGTGAGATACAATATATACAATATTTTTTTTTCTATATGATTCTCCGCCCCATTAGTTAGGGAAACTAAAAACTTGTGTATTATGACCCATGGGGGTGTTTTCCCATAGATTATATTGGTATGATGGTTGGATAACTAACCCAATTAGCCCCACCCTCTTCACTTTGTAGTTACTTGTTTTGGTATCCACATCGGGTAGATTACCCCATATACATGAGTAGAAGGATGTGATGGATTATTTTTTTTAAAACACATATATTCTAGATATAATTTCATATGGACTACAATTCATGTAATGTTTATATGATTGGATGGCTGAAAGAACCTTATTTGGTGTTTGGGCTATAATGCCTTGAGGTTTAATTCCAAATATATTATACACATTATACGTGCTAGGGTGGATACCAAAAACTACCTACGTAAATAGGTTATGTGGATGTGGTGGTTCTACTACATGAGGAGAATGTTGTAGTTCTTCGCCAATGTATCTGTTGGAAATCCTTTTTTGGGAGATATTCTTTAGAGGAACGACATTGGGGAAAAAAGGAAAACTAGTGCAGAAGTAGTTGTCGGTTATCCATGATATTATTTATTTTATTATATGCAATTGAATGATATACTTGTATAGAGTAGACAAATGTGGGGCATGGAAAATTGTATACCTATTTACCTGATGATTTAGTTTTACATGTTGTTCACTATTCTTTAACATGATTTCTTTACATTTTCACATTAGCATATGGGGAGATCCAACTAAGTACTCTATTATACTCCTCCGATGTATATATAAATATTTTTCATGTCACATGTAGGTTATTTGAGATCAATCTTGTTTCTGCATGATTGGTGTTTTTGGAGCTATTTGGGATTTTTGGTCATTGACATTTTTACATTATTTTTGTACCCGCAATTTAATGTTTATGTAGATGAAATTTATTCATGACAATACATATGTGTACTTTGGATTTCATTCCTATTAGAGTATAAGTTGGAGACATATGATGTCTATATTATATATCTATTCCTTATGTGTTCTCTTAATGTGCAATGCCTCCCAAGTTTTCTATCTAATATACCATATGTGTTATTAGACATCCTGGGACCTACTGGAGGTGGGATATAGGGTACATTATCTGCATTATCCCATTTTTAGCTAAGTAATGGTACACCATGTGGTTAGGAGGTTGTGAAAAAATGGTATCAGATTGAGGTAAGTGGATATGATTGAGTTTGGTGTCAGGCACATGTGAGGTTTCATTGTATGGTATGGAAATAATTTCAGTTATGTTTACAAAGTGATGGATACACTGCATAATGCATGAGACATATGAGTTTAAGGCCCCAATGATCTGATGTATAGATCATTAAGTATATAGTGGGCAATAAATGAAGTGATACTGGATTTAGGGCAGAGATCAAAGAAAGTATCATGCATCATTCTTATGTGTGATCATGTTTGGATTCGTATATGTAATTATAGAATAATCAAAAATTAATAAATAAAGAAAATTAATTATTGATTGTTGACTCATCTATATTCTAGGATTACGAACGATACCTATTTATTAATAATTTGGTATGAATATACCATATATCATCATCAAGATTTCATAGAAGATGTCTAGAAGGCTGCACCAACAGATCACCCCGTGGTAGAGTTTGATGATGACTGATATTTGAAGAGGAAAATCGTAGTGTTCCATTAACAGTGTCTGTAAAAGTACATGGGCTAGATTTTAGATGAAGTCACATAAGACTGGTTAGAAGAGGTTGAGATGGCCTTCATTTTAATCTTTTCTCAAAAGGAACATTGAGTGTCTTTGGTTGCAATGATTCTATATGGGGATCTTATACAGGTGGTGTTATTTTATGAAGATTAATAGCCATCAGTGTTTGTTGGAGAGCGATAAGCTATGATGGGTCAGAGGCATGTTTCACTCTTACCATCCATGATGAATGAGCTGATGTTATTTTCATCAGAGGTTCATCAGTTGGTGATTCCTAAGGTCGTAGAAGAGTTCCATGATGTCTTTCTTGAAGTGGTTGTAACATTACCCCCTTGATAAGAGATCTAGTTTGGGATAGAGATACATCTATGAGTGTATTCTATCTCTATTTATCAATATAGGATGGACCCATTTGAGTAATGGGAGATTTGTATGCAGCTTCATAGTCTCTTACAGCGTAGATTTGGCCAAGTGTGTCCTAGTGGGGTGCACTAGTTTTGTTCATGAAGAAAGATGATGATAGTTTGTGGTCGTGTATCGACGATTATTGCTTAAACAAAGTGAATGTGAAGAATCACTATCAAATTCCGTGGATTGATGATTTATTCAATCAACTTAAGTGTAAATGTTGTTCTTGAAGATCGATTTTCAGTCAAGATGTCATCATATGCATGGGATGGATGGGGATATCCCGAATAAAACGTTTTGTTTTCATCGTGGGATTTATGAGTTCGTTGTAATGCCATTAGGTGTAACGAATTCTCTAGCCATGTTGATGGGGTTGGTGAAAACTATGTTTCATGAGTTCATGGATATGTTCATAGTGGTTTTAATTGATGACATTATTGTGTACTCATCATCTGAGGAGGGTCATGTAGAGCATTTTCACAATATTTTGAGAGTTATTAATCAAAAACATCTACTTGGGAAGTTGACGACGTGTCGGTTTTGGGTTGGAGAAGTATGTTTAAATGCAAATGTTGAATCCCAGCAGGGAGTATCTATGGATCTGTCGAAGATAGAAGTAGTTGGGTATTGGTAATCCCCCAAGACTATGGAAGATGTGTGAAGATTTTCTATTCTCGGAGGCTACTATAGGAGGTTCATAGGAAATTTCTCTTGGTCTATCACTCCCATGAAATCATTGACAAGGAAGTATCTACTATTCATAAAGACTGGTCCATTCTAGGTAGCATGCAAGTATCTGAATGAGATGGTGGTTAGTGCTCAGATTCACTGTATGTCAGTAGAGGGAGTACAATTTGATGTTTTCTATGATGCTTTAATTATAGGGTTAGGAATCACTCTAATGTAGCAAATATTGGTCATTTCATATAGGTCTCTGTAGTTGCATCCCCATGAATATAAATATTAAACCCATGACATCATGTTAACTGGTATGTTTTTTTCTCTAAAGGTGGGAGACATTACTTCATTGGTTAGGGATTTGTGGTTTTCATCGACAAAAACAACATGAGTTATGTTGTCTCCCAACGTGAGTTGACCATGCAACAACATTAGTGGATGGTGTTATTATAGGAATTTAACATTGAAATAATGTGTACACCAGGGAAGAGTAATGTTTTATCTGATGCACTGAGCAAGAAGTCATATACTGATGATTTCAATGAATCTAGTGATTCATTGAATGTATTATAAGAACATTTAGCATTATATTTGCATGTTGTATAATTGGGGGGAAGAGTCCTAGAATGGGTATCTATAGGTGGATGTATGGAGAGACCGAGTTGTTTTGGGAGAGGCCCCTTTTGTTTCGTTTGAGGAAGAAAAACACCGAGTAATGTATCAGTGAAGGCTTTTAGTTTCCTTTTAGTTTCATGATATTTTCTTAAAGGGTTCTATAATTCACGTTTAGTAGTGTATACTGTCATAAAAATAGAGTTTCTGAGCCTTGGGGAGTTAGTTTTGGTGGCCTGGGTTTAAGCACGATGTTTTAGAGTTTGTGTCTCAATGATTGGTCTTCTAAAAGTCGATGTTCGAGCATAGTGTTCCCAATGGGTTTCTCTAGTTATTAGATGTTATTTAGGGGAATTGGGAGTACATATCAATGGACATTGATTCTTGTTTACTTCATGATCTGGGAGGAAGATACTTTATATGGGAGTAATTTTATCATTTGACAAAATCATCCCACTTCATAACGATCTTGGAGTTGATCTCATTATATATTTTTTCAAGGTAGTATCTAGAGGAGGTGGTAATACTCCAAAATGTATTGAAGATGATAATTTCTGATAGATATCCTTCTTTCTCCTCCAACATGTACAGTGTCCTCATGAATTCTTTCAGTTCACAATTATTTCATATCACAACATTTCATCTACATATGGTATATCAGATAGAGTGGATTATCCTAATTCTTGAAGACATGTTGTGCTCTAGTGTCCTCGAATTGGAGGTTCGTAGATGAGGCACATAACCTTGGTGGATTTCTCCTAAAATAATAATCTTCACTCCACCATTAGTATGGATATGTTTGATATAAGGACAACCATTCTGTTCACCATTATGCAGGACTAGGGTTGGAAAATTACCAATTTTCCAACCATAACAGGTGCAGAATATGACAGATATGGTTCAAGATATTCTTGAGAAGATCAAGGAAGCATAGGATCATCAATAATAATAGGATGATCAAAGGAGTAGATCATTGGATTTTAATTTTTTTCATTATATGTTTCTAATTGGGACAACCTATTGTGGGATGATATGGTTTGGTCATTGGAGTAATCTTTCTCCCCAATTCATTGGACTGTTCGAGGTGTTGGCTCATGTAAAAACTATGGTGCATCGAGTAGAACTTTCCCCAAGAATGATAATGTTTGGAAATGTTTTTTCATGTGTCACATATTTGTAATTTTCTTCATGATGCCTTCCACATCATTTCTTGTTGTGAGATCGACATTGATAATGATGGGACCATCGAGGAGAAGCCTCTAGAGATCAAGGACAACAAGTAGGTGTATTGTGGGGGTTCTATTCCCTTGGTTCATGACTCCATGAAACCCAGGGTCATAGAAGAATGTACATGTAAACACGAGTCAGAGATACATTCTCAATACCTTGTGTTGTTTGATGTCTAACTCTTTTCATGAAACTATGCTTGTTTGTGATTATATATCATTCATTTTTATGAGATGACATGCTTTTCATTCTATTTTTTAGCTTCCAATATTTTTCTACTTATCTCATTGGATTTTTTATCCCTCTTCTATTTCCTCTTAGGAAGGTTTTGCTTTCTGGAATAAGAGATTGTTGTATAGGCATCTGATGTAATGGCCCAGCCCACAATGGTCAAATCACCTTTTCAAATATAGTGTTTGATGTGTTCTATGAGTTCATGGCGACTTATCTCCACCACATTGCCAAATTTCCTAACTATTTCATTAAATGATGTCAAGAAACGGTGACACATCCTTTGGAAAATTTCCAAACTGTTTCACGAAACCTTTTCATATCCTTATAAAATTTTCTAAAAATGGTTACTTAGAAATATTTTGTAAAAAATGGTGACAAAGAAAGTGTATGTCAGAAATGGTGAGTCAAATATATTGTCATTAATAATGTTTCTAGTACTGTTTCCTTTCCATTGAAATATTTCTAGGAATTTCCATATTTCCCAATTTGTCCAATATATCGTATTCTTTAAAGAAAAATGCATTCTTGTAATTTTATTAATATGTTTATGAAAATTCAATTTCTATAAAAATTATATTATTGTTCTTAACGATCAAGATTACTCTACTTAGTCAAACTATGTGGTTTAATGCAATGTGTTTTAATAGAAAATCCAACATACCTTAAACCGAAGATATATTAAATCTTTTTAATGGATGATATATATTACTACCATATTCTACAATATTTTTATCTAGGGTGAGATTATATATACATTATATTCTTCATATATGGCTCGTGAGATCAAGAATTCCTCTTTGGATGGGTTCCCATTGATACTCTTCCTGCTTCATGTGCACCCTCTGTTTGGGGTCAACAATGATCTATCAATCAATCATCGATATAAGGTAAGATCTTAAATCATTATTATGGATTCATCTTCTTATGATTCTCTTTTCCCTAGTATTTCACGATATCACCATTTTACTAATAGTTATTTCATATGTGTTGGCTATTGTGGTGGTGTCTCCAAATCCTCAGGTTGATGCAGTCCCCTATAAGAGTTGATCATTATATGTTTTGTTTAACTGTCCTCGTGAAAAGATCATTGGTAACCTTATAAGGTAGGGGATTTAAGGTGTCAATATAATTTTACATGCAACAGAAGAGTTACAATGTTTTATCCCACAATATCAAAATTTAATTAAAATAATAAATATTTGAACTGGGTAAATCAATTGGAATCTATTGTATGTTATAACCTATTATTTTTATAAATACTGTGATATCTGTGTCTGCCTTGTTTGAGAAGTTGTTCATGATAAAAAAATTTAAAGAACGTAAACATGGAATAATATTAAATATTTTAAAATGATAAAGAGTCATGTAAATGAATCTAGTTGATGTAGTAGTACACATGTTTAGTTTAATTAATTGATTATCATGATGCATGTTTATGCATGATGCTATTGAATTAAAGGAACATAAATTTATTTTTTTTTGTTAATATGTGATATTTTTTTATTATTCCCATCATTGGAACCTATGATAAAAAAATTGGTTATTTATAGATGTATTAAAGATATAGATATTTGATAAGAACATTATTTTTGGTAGGGTTCTGATTTACCATCTTTCTGGTTTGGATGAGTTCCTTATGCTTTGGTTCCATGAGTGCTCATTATGTATGAATAATGGATGCCTTGTTTATAGTATAAGATACTTTTTGATATGATGTTTTTCTCTACAGCTTGTGTTGTGATGTGAGGCTGGATGGATATTGGGATATGTTGGGGAAGAAAGGCTTATGGGTTCCGGTAGTAGTTGATGCGTAGAGTGGGAAGGTGAATCATTTTTTTCATGTGGTTGATAAGGAGGGAACCAGATTCGAAGAAAATTAATGGATATTAATGTTTGATACCTTCTGAATCTTGTTGGTTTCTTGTTTTCTTTACATTCCCCACTACTCAAGGAAGCTTTTTTTCAACCCTCCTTCCAAAATTGGTGAATATGTGTGGGGTATAACATGTCATTTCAGTTTTTATCGTCTCGAGGTATAATGTGTCTACAATCTTTCTATAGGTGAAAAAGACTTGATGGCTAGTTAATATACTCACGGTATTAATCTCCCATAAGTTTTCTAGCATATAATTTTTTTCTATAATGCGTGGGATTATGGGAATATAACAATTCCATTAATAAATGATTGAATAAATGATATAATTCTATTCAGTTAGACCTAGTTGGGATGTAAATTTGTGTTTTCTATTTAAAGAAACTATGGATCTTGTTTTTAATGATAATAAAATGTAATGTGGAATTGAAAATTGTTAATTAATTATTAAGAAACAAATTAACGAAAAGTGAAACTTATTAAAATATAATGAAGAAATATATATAATATCCTTAAATATTTAGGTGATTATGGAATACCTAGTCTTAAATGTGTTAGCGGGTATTCTAAGTGAGATTAGCTAATGTTGAGTATAAATATATGTTATTACAATATTGTTGTTATGAGTTATATTATTTTTTTGTGTTTCATTAGAATACCTTGTTCCATATGTTAGGGAAAATTAAACATCTAGAATTTTAAGCCCTATGGGTGTTTTCCCTAACATTCAGGCGGGAGGATGGATGGTTGAATACCCAATTTGGCCCAGTATCACTTCATAGTAGTTACTAGTGCTGGTAGGAACATCAGTTAGTTTTCCCCATATATGTGTGTAGAGGGTTGTAATGGATTGTGGTTATTCACAAAAATATATTCTAGATATTGATTTCATAGGTTGTAACATTTATAAATTGTGATGGATAGATGAAAATTTCCCATTTTAGTGGATATAACAACTTTAGGTTTAATTCTTGATGTATTATACCTGTTATACTAGAAATGGTGGCTAACAAATACTTCAAGATTACAATGGTTTTATGAATGTGGTGGTTTTTCTACACTAGGTGCATGTCATAGTACTTCTCCCGGGCGTCTGTGGGAAATCTTTTTTTGAGTGAGATTCTAAGGACGTGCGACATTGGGGAAAAGCAGCAATCCAGGGGGAATTATTAGTGGGGTACACTTGATATTATATATTATATTATATACTTATGTATGCGATATTTTTTGAGAGTATCCAAGAAGGGAATTTGAACTTAGTATACTTGTTTACCTGATATGTTAGTTTCACTTGTTGTTCAATTTGTGTTATCATGTTATCATTACATTTGGATGAGAGAAACTGGGGATGAACCTAATGATTATACTGTTATACACACCCAACATCTATATAAAATATTTTTCAGGTCACTTAGAGTATGTTTGTGGTCAGGAAGGTTAATAACAGCTTGGAGTAGTATGAGGTGTTCAGGATTTATGGTCACTACCATTTTTATTTTATTTTTGTTCTTGTATTTTTTCATTTCAATTTTAGTAGTTTTTTGCATGAAATTACATATGTGTACTTGGGAATTCCATTATATTACAATCTGAGTTGTTGTTGGTTGGTGTATGTCTTATCACACTCTTTCGAATTTGTTCTATTTTAGGGTAATTCATCCCATTTTATGTGTTTACTATTCCCTCAGTGCAAGTTCCCAACGTACAACCTACCAAAGTAAGGTCATGGGGGTCATTATCTCCTTTATCTCATTTCTGGTAGATGAGGTGTACAACATATTGGGAGAGTGTATGTGACGAAAATGTATCATAGGGAGATTAATGGATATGATGGAGTTTAATGTTAGTCACATGTGAGTTTTCAATGGTTGGTAGGGAAACAATGTCAGTGATGTTTAGAATGTATTGTAACCACTAGATACTGGATGATACATAGTCATTTAGGTCCTCTAGGGATCTGATGGATAGATAATAATGTTTATAGTTGATAGTAAATGATGTATTACTGGATTCAGGGTAGCAACATATTAATAGATCATGCATTTTTATTCTTTGTTCCTGTATTTAAAAATAAGAACATGGAATTTGATAACCTCAAATGAATAAACTAAGACAAATTGTATACTATAATTGGATCTCCCATATTCCAGGTATAGGATCAATAACATTTTTTTGCAGGCATAGATCTAGGTCAAATTTATCATCCTATATTCATAGAAGATGCCTAGTAGGCTACTCCAGTAGATCTCTGCATCATAGAGTTTGATGTCAACGACACATAGAGGATAACACACTGAGAGATCCAACAAAAGTTTATTTAGAAGTAATAGGTCTATGTTTCTAATGCTGTCATGAAATAATTGTTGGAGAATGTTGAGATAGACTTCAGTTAAATCCATACCCATAAGGATCACTAGTTTCCATTCATTGTGACAATGTTTCACGGGACTGTGATGTCAGTGGTGTTCGCCGATGATGATGGGAGCCGGCAGTGTTTGCGGGTGAGTGAGACCCTTACATGGGTTAAACGAATATTTTGTCCTCATAATACTAGATAGATGAGATGATTAACATGTTCATCATAGGTTCTGTATTTGGAATATCCTAGGTTCACAAAAGAGTACTATGATGTCTTTCTAGAAGAGATTATAGCATTTACCCATCGACCAGAGATTGAGATTACGATAGATCTATAACCATAAGTATCTCATATCTTTATGTAACATTATAATATGGTACAATCTATGTTAGGGGAGATAGTTATATATATCTATAGTCGATTAATGTCCATTTTTGATTATCTGAGTGTGTCGCTGTGGAGTGTAGTAGTTTTTTCATGAAGAAGGCTGACAACAATTTTTGGTTGCGTATCAATTATTGTCTCTTAAACAAATTTAATGTGACGAATCACTAACCTCTTCCATTATTGTAGGGTTTATTCAATTAACTTAAGTGTGATTTCTAGTTCTTGAAGATTTATTTGAAGTCAATATTTCATCAAATTCATGTGATGAATGAGGATATCCCAAAGACTACATTCTGATTTCATCATGGGTATTATGCGTTTTTTAATGCCATTCGGTGTAACAAATGCTTCTTATGTATTAATAGGGTTGATGAACATTGTATTTAATGAGTTCATGGATATTTTTGTAGTGGTTTTAGTCAACAACACTTGTGTGAACTCTGCATTTGAGGAGGATCATATAGAGAATATGACAAATATTTTGGGAGTTCTTCAACCACAAAAGCAATTTGGGATGTTTTTTAAGTGTGTGTTTTGGTATTTAGAGGTCTGTTTCATAGAAATTATGAATCCTATAAGATATTAGTTGTGGTTATGACAAATATAGAAGTAGTCGGGTATTAGGAATCCCCCAATACAGTATTAAGGGTGGGATGATTCCATGTTCTCATAGGATACTATAGGAGGTTCATAGTTGATTTCTCTCGGAGCGTGAATACTATGACATCATTTACATGGATGTGACTAGAGTTAATATTGACTGATCAGTTCCATAAAGATTTTTATTTCCTGAAGGAGATGTTGGTCAGTTCTTTGGATCTTTATATGCCAGTAGTGGGAGTTCAATTTGATGTTTTCTGTGATACTTTATGGAGAGATTTTACTCTAATGTAGCATCTATTGGACATTTCTAAAGGGACATGGATGTTTCCACCCAATGAAAATAAGTATGAATCCCAATATATCATGTTCATGACCCTGATCTTTTCTCAAAATGAGTGGAGATATTACTTCATTGGAAGTACAATGTGGTTATCACTGACCAAGAGAGCCTATTGTATGTTTTCTCCCAAAGTGAATTGAACATGTAACAACATTGGAGAATGGAGTACTTATAGTAATATTAATTTTAAATCTTCTATACACCTAGGAAGGGGAATGTTGTAGCAGATGCAATAAGCAAGATGATATTTAGTGATGCAGTCTATAAATCTAGTGATTCATGAAGAGTTATAGAATATGTTTTAGCATTCCATTTGCATATGTGATATGTTGGGGGAAGATATTGTCTTGTTTAGATGGTGGTATATTTTTATCTAGTGTAGTAGAGGGATGTGTCCTAGTGGGGTTATCTAGACATGAACGTATGGAGAGACCGAGTTATTTTTGGTGAGGCCCCTACTATTTGGTATGTGTAAGAACAACGTCAATTATTATAGTAGGGATGGATTTTTGTTTCATTAGTGATGCATGAGACTGTTATCAGAGGGTTCCATAATTCACCATTAGTACTGCATCTTGTCATAACAATGATGTACTAATCCTTGAAGAGTAATTTTGGCGGCTTGGGATGAATGATGATGTTTTGGAGTTTGTGTCTCAATGTGTTGTCAACTAAAAGGTAATGTTCAAGCACCATGTCCCTCGTGGTATTATCCAACTATTAAATTTTCATTAGTGGAAGTGGGAGGAAATTAAAATAGACTTTTTTAACAGTTTACTTCGAGATCAAGAAAAAAATGATATATGGGTGGCATTGGATCATTTAATGAAATCAAACCACTCATAGAAATCATGGAGTCAGTCTCAGTATAGGTTTTGTCAAGGAAATATCTAGAGAAGGTGGGGAGACTCCATGGAAGCTTGAGTAAGATTTTTTTTATCGAGATCCTCATTTCATATCCATTTTGTGGAGAGGTCTCCAGCACCCTTTCGATTCTCAAATATTTCTTTAGTACTACTTTTCATCCATAGATGGGTTTTCAGACAGAGCGGGCCATCCTACCTCTTGAATACATGTTGCGCTCTTGTGTCCTAGATATTTGATATTTTTGGATAAGGCACATTACCTTTTTTATGTTCTCTTAAAACAATATTTTTCACTCCAACATCGTTATGGAGACGTTAGAATACTTATATTGTCGAACTTTTCTTTCTCCATTGTGCTGGACTGAGGTTGGAGAGTCACCAATTAACTAATCAGGACTATTAAAGAATATGATAGAAATGAATTAGGTTAATTGACAGAGGATGAAGGTGGTGAAGGATCATCATAAATCATATTATGATCAAAGGAGGAGGCCATGGGATATTGAATTTTTGGATCATATGTTTTTTAAGGTGACTACCTATCATGGGATGATAAGGTTTTGTCATGTAAGTAAGATATCATCCCAATTTTTTGGATTGTATGAGGTCCTAGATCATGTAGGAGCTACGATGTATCAAGTAGCACTTTCCCCCTAATGATAAGGGTATAAATTTTTTTCCATGTGTTTCACCTATATCGTTATTTACATGATCACTCTCACATCATCGATTGGGGCGATATCGATGTTGATGACGATGTGACCTTCAAGGAGTGGCATATGGAGATCTAGGACCACCTGTATAATGTTTTGTGTGGGGTTTTATTTATGTGGTTCATGTCTCATCATGACACCGTTTCGTGGAGGAGAGTATATTGTAACATGAGACTTAAATATGTGCTCATTACCCTGAGTATTTCGATGTTTATCTCGTTTCATGTAATGATGTTAGTTTGTGATTGGATATATTTAATTTTTAGGATATGGCATTCTTTTGATTCTTTTTTCTTGACTCCTCTCTTTTGAGAGGTATCTCATTATGATTTCCTTCACACCCCATTTCTATTTCCTGTTTGGTTGTTTTTAAATTCTGGAAAAGGGAAATGTTTGAGAGGTGTCTGATGTAATGGTTGAAGCCTCATTGGTCAATTGCCTTGCTGAAATATGGTTTTGAGGAGTTCTATGAGGTCAAGGTGACTTATCTCCAAAACACTGCCAAATTTTTTAACTGTTTCATGAAGTTGTGTCCTGAAACGATGACACATCCACTGTCTACTTTCTAAAATTTAAAAAATAAATGTTTCACGAAACACTGTTATTTCATTCTAAAAATTATCAAAAATGGTGATTGAGAAACATTGTATAAAAATGGTGAGTAAATAATGGTATGTTAGATATTTTGTGTTAAAAACGTTGTCACGAATTGTGTTTCTAGGATTTCTTCATTACCATTGTCAAATTTCTATAATTTTCCAGATTTCCTAGTTTCTCTAATTTAACATTTTATTTTATAAAAAATGAATTCAAGTAATTATATTAAAGTTTTTACAGATGATTCAAATACCAATACTCTTATATTTGATTTCATAATTCTCGGGATGCCTTTACTAGGTCAACCTAGATATTTTAATGTAATCCCGTTTAAATGTAAAATCCATCATATCTTAAATTGATGCTCCATTATGCCTTCAAATGTGATGATATATCATCTTCCCTTGTTCTACATTCATGTTCCCTTGTGATATATTATGTAACCATTCCTTTCTTTCTATAGGACAAATGAGATCAAGAATTCCTCTATGGATTGGTTCCCATTGAAGCTCTTCCTACAGCATGTGAACCCATTGTTTGGAATCAACCAAGACATGTTAACCAATATTTGATATTATGTATGATCTACCATCATTTTTATGAATTCCTTTTATTATGTTTCTCTATGCCCTATTCTGGAATTCCATCTCCATGTTCATAATTGAGTTTTCATAGGTGTTGGGTATTGAGTTGGTGTCTCTACATCTTCATGTGAATGTAGTGCTTTAAGAGAGGTGATCATGATATGTTTATTGAAATATCCTAGTAAAAAGGGAATCAATATCCTTTTGAGGTAGGGGATTCATGTATTCACTATTATTTTACTAGAAAATAATATAGTTAGAATGTTTTATCCCACTAAATCATAATAAATTTTACATAATAAATATTTGAACCAGGTAAATAAATTGAAATCAATTTTATGTCACTACCTATTGTTTTTATTAATAGTTAGATAACAATGCCTTCCACGTTAGGAATTTCATTATTGAAAAAAAATTGGTAAAGAATGTAACCTAGTATTTGTAGTAATTACTTGTCAATGATACAGAGTCATATAAATGAATATGGTTTTGTATAAGTAAGCATGATTAATTTAATTAATTTATGATCAAGAGGCATGTTGATGCATGATGATATTAAAATAATGAAATGTCAATTAAATTTTTTGTTAATTTATAATAGATTACTATTTAAGATGAACATAGATGGAAACTGAATTTTATAAATCAGTTTACTTTATATTGATTAAATAACTACATAAATTATAAATAGATCATTTCTGGCAGATTTTTGATTTATCCTCTTACATGTATGGTATAGTGTCTTGAGTTGTGGATTCATGCGTGCTAATTATTATTGAATGATGGATTCATTTTGTATGGTCTATGATCCTAGTTGATGTCATGTTTTTTTTCTACTGCTTGTGTGGTTATTTGAGACATGATGGTTGTTGAGATATGTGGGGGAATTGAGGCCCATTGTTTGGGGTAGCAGTTGATGCATATAGTTGAGAGATGATTCAATTTTTGTATGTGGTTATTGGGGAGGATACCAAAGATGAAGAAATGAGAGGGTTATGCATATTGGGTGATTGATGAATCTTGTTAGTTGTTTGTATTCTTTATATTCCCCATTACTGAAGAATTTTTTTTTTCAACCCTCTTCCAAAATAATTAAAAGATGTGTGGGGTATGAAACATGTTTTCTCTTTTTACCCATTCGATGTATAATGGGTCTATTCTATTTCTATTGGTTAAAAAGCCATTATAGTTAGTTATTATACACACTTTTCTGATCCAATTTATGTTTGGAAGCATATAATGTTTTCCTACAATTCTTGGTATTATGAGAATGTAATAATTCCATAAATAAATAATTGAATAAATGATTTTAATCCCTAGGGTTGGAGCTGGCTGGGATGGAATTTTGAGGTTTCAATTTAAAAGAACTATGGATCATTATGGGAATACTAATGAAATGTAATGTAGAATTGATAATAGTTAATTAATGTTAGTGGATCGTATTAATGTAAAGTGAAACCAAAAAATGGAATGATGTAATGTAATATATATCCTTACATTGTTGTGTACTTATAGGATTCATGTTATTAGAAGTGTTAACAAGGATTCCGAGAGACATTAGCTGATGATGAGTCTAATCCTATGTTTTTCCTGTACTATAGTTGTAAGATATAGTATATTCTATAATGTTTCTTGTTTTAATACACTAGTACACCCCAAAAGTTATGGAAACTAACACCTCATGGCTTATAATCCATCTGTGGTATTTTTATCAAACATTATCGTTGGAAGATGGATGTGTAACTGTCCAATTTGGCCCCGCATTCTTCTAATGGTAGTTACTCGTGCTGATTGAATCATCAGTTTGTATTTCCAAATATATTTTTATAGAAGGATGTAATGTATTGTGGTTATTCACACAAATATATTATATATATTGAATCATATTTACTACTATAGGTGTAACATGACTTGGATGTGATGGGAGATGGATAATTTCTCACTGTTGGTGATATATTTCAATGTGGTTTAATGTCCAATGTATGATAAAAGTTATAAAATATTTGGTGGATCTAGAAAACTACTTGGTTACACTGGCTATCTGGAAATGTTAGTTTTTATTCAAGAGATGCATTTCATATTGCATCACCTAGGTGTCAGTGGGAAGGAATTTGTGGATACATACTCTTAGGACATGTGACATTTGGGAAAAGAGTCATACTAGATGGGATGTAGTATAAGTGTTCCCTTGATATTATATATATTATATTATATATTAATATATGTGATACATGGTGAGTATATCCAAGGTGACGTAGTGAACATTGTATATAACTTTACCTAATGAGTTAGTTTCACCTGTCGTTCACTCTGTGTTAGAATTGTTTATTTATTTTTTGACAAGAGAATCTTGGGAGGACCCAATTTTGTATACTTTTATACTCACCCTACATATATATAAACTATTTTTAGGTAACTTGGAGTTGGTTTTAGGTCCGTCTAGTTACTCAATTCTTGTGGGTGAAGACTCTATTTTGGATTTGTGGTCACTAACATTTTTACATTATATTGGAACACATAGTTTTCCATTTTAGTTGTATTTGTTTTTTCATGAAATTACCACTGTTTACTTAGGATTTAATTTATATTATAGTCTATGTTGGAGTTGGATGGGATTTTCCTTATCTCTCTCTTTCGAATGTGTTCTCTTAGACGGTAAAGCTTCCCATTTTATGTGTTTACTGTACCACTAGTGCTAGTTGAAATCATGGAGCCTACTAGAGATGGGTCTCAGTGTCACTATCTTCTTACTCAAATTTGTGGTACAGGAGGGATACACCATCATTTGGGGGGTTTTTGAAAAAAAGGTATCATATAGAGATTAATTAATAGGTTGGAGGTTGGTTTCAGGCATATGTGAGGTTTCATGGGATGGTTGGGAAACGATGTTAGTTCAACTTAGAAAGTGATGTAAACACTAGATACCAGTTGAGGCATGGAGGATTATGTCCCCTAGGGATATGATTAATAGATAATTATGTATATAGTTTCTAGTAAAATGGGTTTTACTAGCTTTAGGGTAGAGAAATAGGAATAGATCATGCATCATTCTTATGTCTTCTTGAGTTTTAATTGGTATTACATGTGATATGTTAACATAAAATTAAAAAAATTAACCAAATAATTAATAATTTTTTTGTCTTCTATATTATATGTTTAGGAACTGTAATTATTTTTTTTATAGGAATGGATATAGGTCAACGTCCTTTTCTGGTTTTCATTAAAAATGACTAGTAAGATATTCTAGCTGATATCCACAATGTAGAGTTTTAAAATGGCGACAGTTGGAGGAGTACACTCCATGTGATACAACACTTGTGTCTATATAATAAAGAGGGATCTATTTCAGATGAAGTCACAAAATAATGGTTGGAGGAGGCTGAGATAGCCTTTAGTTAAATCTGTTCACAGAAGGAGCACTTGTTGTCATTCCTTGTGACTATGACGCATGGGGAAAAGAGCTAGGTGGAGTTATTCAATGATGACGGAGAGATAGTGCTGTTTTTTTGTGAGAGAGACCCGCTGATGGCTTAGAGTCATGTTATGGTCACATAATACACTATGGATGAGATGATTCATTGTTCATCATAGGTTCAGAAGTTGGAATTTCCTAGGTTCGTAGAAGAGTACGCTGATGTCTTTCTAGAAGAGTTTCTAAAATTTCCCCCTCAATGAGAGATTGAGTATGGGATTGAGCTACAACCATAAGCATCTTATATCTCTATTTATCCATATATAATGGACAATTTTGAGTTATTGGAACTACATATATATCTCGAAATTATGTGACATTACATTTTTGATTGGAAAGGGTGTCAGTGTGGGATGCACTAGTTTAATTTGTTAACAAGGATGACAATAGTTTGAGGTTGTGTATAAATAATCATCCCATAAACAATATGAAAGTGAATAATCATTATCCTATACCATATATTGGTGATACATTCGATGAAAAAAAAATTGGATGAGGTTTCTCAATGATCTATTTGGGTTCATGATAGCTTCCGATGCATGTAAAGGATGAAGATATCCCGATGACTTCTTTCCGTTGTCTTCATTGGAATTACAAGTTCTTTGTAACATCATTAAGTGTGAATAATTCATTATCTGTATTTATGGGGTTGATAAAATCTTTTTTCCTGAGTTTTTAATTATGTTCATTGTGGTTTTCATTGACGACATCCTTGTGCACTCTGTGCCTGGGTAGGAGCATGCAGAGCATCCGCACACCGTTATGGGAGTTATTCATCAACATTAGTGGTTTGGTATGTTTTTTATGTTTGGTAATTGTTATTGAGATGTACATTTAATTAGTAATGTTGTATCATATCATGATGTATTGGTGGATCTATTGAATATATGTGAAGATGTGTCTTGGGAAGCCCACATTACAGTTGAAGAGGTATGAAGTTCCGTTGGTCTCATAGACTACTACAGAATGTTAGTAGCTAATTTATCTCTGGTTGTGACTCCTCATAAGTTATTGAATAAGAATGATATATAATTCACAAGGAATGATCAGTGGTAGTCATATTTTGTGTATCTAAATGAGAATATGTTAAGTTCTCTGGTTCTCTTTCAACCAAAAGATTGTTTTTAGTTTGATTTTTTTTATGCATCACGTCTATAGTTCGGTTGTGTTCTAATGCAGAAAAGATCAGTGATTTTATAAGGTTAATTGCTATTATGTCCACATGAAAGAAACTATAAAACCATTGATATTGATTTAGTGGTAGTGGTGTTTTCTAGAATGTTGTGGAGACATTACCTTTTTGGAAAGCGCATTGTGGTTTTCACCGATTTCAAGTGTCGGAGGTATGGTCTCTCCCAGCATGACTCGGACTTGAAACTATGTTGGTGGACGGATTTCATATAGAGTTAATACCCCAAAATCGTTTATACACATGGGAATGAGAATGTTGTAGCAGATTCGTTTAGCAGGAAGTCATGTATTGATGCAGTGTGTGAATATGGTGATTAATGGGGAGTTGTGGGAAAACATTCTTCATTTCATTTAAATATGGGATATGATGGGGAGCATATGATGTCTTTTAAATATAAAGGTGTAGTTATCTCTTTTTTAGCATGTGGAAGAGACATAGTTTGGGGATCTATAGGGGCTGAGTTTTTTTGTGGAGAGGCCCCTGTAGGTTGTTCTAAGGATGAACAATACTGAGCATTATATCAGGGAAGGATTTTCATTCCTTTGGAGTTGTGTGAGATTGATCTAAAATGGTTCCATAATTCACATTTAGTGGTGTATCATGGCATGAAAAAGTTGTACCAATCCTTCAAGACCCTTTTATGGTGGACTTAGATAAAAAATGTAGATTTAGGGATTGTGTCTCAATGTTAGGTTTTCCATATGGTGAAGGTTGAGCATTGTGTCCCTGGTGAATTTCTCCAGTTATTAGATGTTCCTCAATAGAGATGGTAGGGATACTCAATTGATATGATAAGAGATTACCTTTATATCATTGGTGAATGATGATATATGGGTGGTAGTGGATCATTTGAAAAATCATCCCACATCATAGTGATAAAGGATTCGAGCTCAGAGGTATTTTTTCGAGGTAGTATCTAGAGGGGGTTGTGATACTCCATGGAGTCCTGAGGATGAACATTTATAATGGAGAACCTCATTTCACCAACAGGGTGTGGAGAGGTCTCCATCATTCTTTTGATTCGCTGATATTCTTTATCACTACATTTCATCCATAGAAGTATGGTCAGCTAGAGCATACCATCATGACTTTGGAAGATATGTTACACTATTGTGTTCTAGATTTTATAGGTTTGTAGGTGATGCAATTAACCATGGTGGAGTTTGGTAACAATAGTATTTATCATGAAAAAATCGATATGGAAATGTTTGAATCATTGTATATACAACCATTCCATTCTATATTATAATGGACTAGGGTTGGAAAGATTGAAATTCTCAGTCCAGAACTGGTACAGAATATGACATAGCTAGTTCAAGGGATTTTTGAGAGGACGAAGCCAGGCCAGGATCATTAGAAATCATATTTCTATAAATGTACAATACCATTGACGATTTCTGTTAGGGGTCAAGTTTTTATGAAGTTTACACCATGCATGGGGAGATACGTTTTGGTCATAGGACTATGATTTATCCATATTTTTTTGTGTTTTTTGAGGTATTGGATCATTTCATAGCCATTGAATATCAAGTATCACTTCCCCCAAAATGAATAGGGGATACGATATTTTTCATGTGATACATGTCTATTTTTATCTTCGTTATTACTCTCACATCATCTATTGGGGCGAGAATGACATTGAAGATGATGTGAAATTGAATGAGTGGAAAATGGAGATCTATGACAACAAAGAGAAGGCGCAATACAAGATTTCTATTCCCTTTGATCGTGTCTTGTAGAGATACAGTGCCGTGGAGGAGAGTACATGGGAATGTGAGATGCAGATATGTTCTTAGTACCCCAATATTTTTGGTGTTTAAATCTTTTCATGCAATAATGTTCATTTTTGATTGAATACCATTATTTTTTCTGAGATGTATTTCATTTTGTGATTTTTGTGGCTTCCCCTCATGTGAGAGGTATCTCATTGGGTGGTTGTTCATACCCCATTCTGTTTTCTATTTGTTTTGTTATCTATTAACAAGGATGAAAATGACTGAGAGGAATGTTATTTAATGGATCAAAAAACTCTTGTCAATTCCCTTAATGAAATATTTTGTTTTTTGTGTTCTAGGAGGTCATGGGGACTTAACACTAATACTTTCCCAACATTCATAAAATTTTCATGAAATGGTTTTACGAAGCGGTGCCTGTTCCTTTTACAAATTTCAAAACATTTTCATGAAATTGTTTCATATTATGTTCTTAGTTTCTTTTCTTAATATACATAAATGGTTAGTCAGAAAACATGAATATGAAACATTGTGTCAGAAATTTTGAGTCAAAAAACACCGACTTAGAAATAATGAGTCAGACATTGTGAATCAGAAATGGTGAGTCTGAAACGGTGATTCTGAAATGGTGACTCAGAAATGGTGAGTCAAAAATAATGTAATCAATGGTTCTTCTAGAACTATTTCTTTTCCGTTGTCACATTTTCGTTTTTTTTCCAAATTTCCAAATTTCTCTCCTTTAACATTTTATTTAATGAAAAATGCATTCATGGACTTTTTTTAAAGGATCTGAGGCCGATTTAAAACCCATAACTCATATATTAATTTGTTAAAGGCTCATGATGCCTTTACATGGTCAAAATTAATATTTTAAAGAAATTTTCATTTAATGGAAAATCATGATTATCATAAGTCGTTGCTCTGTATAATATTCTAATGGGGCGATGTTTCCCCATCTATTATTCTTTGTTTTTGTTACCCAGTGCAAGACACTCAAACCATTACATTATTCACATAATATACATGTGATAATTTATTACACATCAGATTGGTTCCCCTTGAATCTCTTCATGGTGCATGCGTGCCCCCAGTTTTGGTGCAACCTAGTCAAATCGACCAATAATCGATATAAGGTTTGATATATCATCATTTGTTTGGTATCATATACTTCTATTTCTCCATTCCCTATTATGAAATTATATATTCATGTTTCTAATGGTGTTATCTTGGGTGTTGGCTAGTCTGGGGGTGTCCTTACATGCTCAGGTGAATCCAGTCCTCAAATAGAGGTGCTAATGATATGTTTTTTTTATTTATCTTGTTCAAGGAGAATCAAAAGCATTTTGAGATAGGGGTTTTGTGGAATCAATATTCTTTTATGTGCTGCTATAGAGTTATCATGTTTTATACAACAGGATAACAATGGAATTTAAATAATATATAATGGACCCGGTTAAATAAATTTCTATCAATAGTATGTCATTACCTAGTTTTTTTCTCGATAGTGTGATATTGAAGAATTCCATGATTATCGTGTCTTTTATGAGGGAAATTGGTGATGAAATTAAACTTGTATAAATTTTATTTATTTTTCAAATATAATGATTCATTTAAATGAATCTAGATTTTTATACAACATGCATTTTTATTTGAATTAATTGCTGATCCGATGAATTTGGATTCTTGTTCATATTGAATTTAAAGCATCTCAATTAATAGATTAGTTAATTTTTCATAGTTTTAAATATTGGTATCCCATGGTAGGAACTTATAATAACAAATATCAGTTAATTTTTTATGGATCAATGAATTGGATCTTTGATAAAATGATAATGCCTAATAGGGTACTATGTGACCTTTTTTCTTATAAGGTCGACTACCATGTGCATTGGACCATGAGTTCTCATTGTGTTTGAAGGTGAGATTCCTTGTTTATTCTCCGTGATCCTAGATGATATAATGTTTGTTTCTTGTTACTTGTGTTGTGATTTGGGCATGGATTATAGTTCAGGTATGATGGTGGGGAGGGCCATTGGTTTGTGTTGATGTTAACTCATAGAGGGTCGAGATGCATATTCGTATGCATGTAGAAATCAATAATATGATAGGCATTAGATGTGTTTTGTCTAAGAATATGTTATTACCATAGATTGGTTGTCAGATATATTATATTCATAACTATTTGAGTTTCTATATGCTACTCCACCCCCATCAGTTAGGGAAAATGACAATCTATGGATTCTAGGTAAGGGGATTATTTTCCCCAACATTCTAGGGGGAGGATATATGGCTGACTACCCCATTTGTCCCAGATCTCATCCCTTAGTAGATACTAGTTCTAGTATGAATTGCGGTTAGTTTTCCGCAAATATGTGTGTAGATGGTTGTAATGGCCAATAGTTATTCCCAAACATATTTTATAGATATATTTTAATATGGCTATATAACTATTACATGCATAGGTTGTGGTGGCATAAGGATCCTTACTAGGTGTATGGAAAAATACCAAGTAAATTTGGATACGTATAAAAATTAGTTATTATGCTTGATTGGAAAGTTTGGGTTCTTTTCTGAAGTGCCTGAGGGAACGATTTTGGGATAGAGATGTTTAGGACATTCAATTTTGCGGAAAATCAGCAAGCCAATGGAGAAGTAGTAGCGAGGTACCTATGATGTTAATTATTATATTATATACTTCCTTAAGAGATATTTTGCTAGAGTATCCATGGTTAATCTGAGAAACTATTAAACATGTTTACCTAATGAGTTAGTTTCGGTGTTTTTTCAATGTACATTAGCATGATTTCAATACCTTTTCCCGAGAGACTTCCGGAATGATTCAAAAGAGTATGTTGTTATAATATCCCTAAAAATATATAAAATATTTGGAGGTCCCATGGAGAATATTAGAGATAAAAAATTTTATTTCTTTCTTGGGGTTGTATGTACTCTCTGGTCTTTGAGGTAACTATTGTTTTTACTTTTTTTGATACTTGCAGTTTTCGGTTTTATTTGTAGTAGTTTTTCCTGACATTACATATGTGTACTCAAGAATTTTATTATATTTTAGTTTGAGTTGAAGTGGGATGTTGTCTATATTGTCTCTCTATTTAAAATGTATTTTCATAGAGGACAATTCATCCCATTTTTTGAGTTTATTATACCCTTGGTGCATGTCGCCAACCAGGGGCATATTAGAGGCGGGGCTCGAGGCTCATTATCACTCTTATATCATTACCAACTCAATATAAGTACACCTTGTAGATAGGGGGTCATTAAATTATATATAGATAGTTAATATGAGAAAATAAATATCATTATTCAAATAATCACATCTAAATTAGGTTCTTCTGAATTTCATTGTATTTTTTTAAAATGCCATACTTTTTCGTGAATATTAAATATACTATTTGAGTTTTTTGTTTTGTTTAATTCCATTATACTTATGACATAATGATGAAATAAGTAATATAAAATTATTATAAACTATTTTGTATGAAAATATAAAAGTAGGTGTCCCAATTATTTTATATCATGTCCAAATACAATTTTAACATCATGGTTTTTTCGTTATAACTACCTAAGTGTCCAAATAAATTATTCCAGAAATCATGTTCTTTTTTTAAAGATACAAATATTTGAGGAGTTATCATTTATACCCAGTTTATCATTTATTAATATATTATATATTTAACTCCAATGTAATCCTGTCGAGGTCTCCACAATCTCCCAATGTCCCATTTATCATGTTTTAGGTGTTACTATTTATGGTTGGGAAAATATCTATTTGTATTTTCCATTCATGTTCGATTTTTTATGTGTTATGTCTTTATTATTTCAAAAAAAATGTTTTTTTACACATTATTCTATTACATTATGGTATTGGGATTATTTTATTAACATGATACCCTTTTCCTCTCTCTTTTAACCATTTTCTATAAGCATGATTCATAACATTATGATGAAGAATTTTCATTTAATGATTTACTCTTTTACTTAAAGAAAAATTGCATTTTATTTTTATCTTTAGACTAATCAACACAAATTATTTTCTAGGGTAATTAAACTTGATGTTAAGGTGATCAATATTATTCAGGGATTATAATACACGAATCCCTCTTTCCCTTTCCCTGGGTTATGAAAAACATAATGATTTTATCAATGAAAATATCTTTAAAATCAATATGTTTTAGATATAAAACACGTTTCCATTATTATCCTAGGTTTATTTATAATAAAATTATTTTCTTAAATGAGTATTAAATTAAGAAATTAATATGTAGTGTATTCCCATATATCACTCTAATACAACGTGTAATAAATTTAATAGCTAGAGACTACATGTTTTACAATACTGTGGTGAATAACCATAGAAATTATTATGACACGTCAGTGATTAAACTTGGTGATGTCGTTATGAATGAAACAATTAAATGTTTTATACATAGTTTACATTATGATAAATTTTATTTGTTATTTGATATTTCCCTATTTCTATCCCATTTTATTATTCCTCATGTTCAAATTGATAAACTAAAGATTAACATGTAAATTGTGTCACATTCTTTCTAATAAGGGGGATTATGCTCACCATTTCCTCTAATTTATCTCCCCAGATCCTGAGATACAATAAATTTAAATATTATGAACCTATTATAAATCCAATCAGGTGGATTAGAATAATATTTTTATCTTTAATGTATTATGTAACTTTTTCATATAAACTTTACTTTAACATATCCCGCAATTTCACCATAGAAATTAAATGTTATGTAATAAAAAGAATAGATTAAATATATATACTATAGGTTATTATACATTAATTATTTTACATGATTTTATATTATTATATTTTTATAAAAATATTATTGATGTGGTTGGGAAAATTTATTCATGATCATTAGGCTAAGGACTCCAATATAATATTATGTCATCTCATTCATCATTACATTCCCCTGAATATTTTAGGCGAGATTACGGAGCCATGTTTCATTTTACGTTATGCAAAGATTCAAGTAACTAATATATAAAATGATAATAATTGTGTTCAATATAATATGAGATATTCATCACTGTTCTTAAACAACATCAATAAAATATTTATTAAAATTTTATCTCATTAATATCAACATATAAATTAATCAGATAATCGAAAAAAAAATTTGAATCTATGACACAATAATGTTTTTTATATGTTACCATTATAAAATAGAAGTTAAATTATATATATTTAATTAAAATAATTAATTTTTGAAAAATGCAGATTACTAATTATCATTTATTAACTACTGAATAAAAAAAAATAAAAAATCAATTAGAAGAACATGAAATGTTATTCTAAAATCCTACATTTAATTGAAAAATAGAGATATAATGTTTTGATAAATTATTATATAATTAAATTATTGAACATTATTTAAACTATTTGATAATATTATCTGAATATTTTAAATAATTGGGTCCAAAATATCATAATGTTTTTGGTTGAGATTTTTATTCAAAAGGTAAATTTCATAATGAAGGGTGATAAATTATAATTTTTTTTTTAAAAAAATGCCTTTTCGTGTCATGAATATTCTCGTTCATTTTTTCTTAAAATTGAAAAAAAAATTAAATTTCTTTCATTATATCACGAATAAAAATATATATTTTCTTATAATAGAATATATAATTATTTTTTTATGTAAATTTTTTTAAACATTTTAAAACATATAAAATGAATATCATGAAAGAGGGATAATTTGAAAATTAATTCTCCATTATAAATGAATTAAAATCAAGAAAATGGATTATTTTTTTAAATAATATTGTTAATATTATAAAAAAAATTCATATTAAATTTTTTATAATTAGTTTTAAAAATATTATAAATTAATTACATTATTTAGGATGAAAACAGGTTTATTGGGGGTTTAATTACGATTGAATATGGTTCAAAATGATTTTAATCATGTCATATTATCATTATAATTAAATATATTTATGTTATAACAAAATATGTCAGATAATAGATCATTTTAGATCCTTTTTATGGAGATAAATTTCGATGTATTTCATTCTTTTTATTAAAATTCACGTTGCATCTGATACCCACTTATAAAAACCCTCGCATTCTTTTCGCAAAATAAAAATTTATAATCCCTTTAGTTTAGCCAAGTCCCATACAAGTAAATTATATAAATACCTCCACAATGAAAATTACCTTTTTTATTATAAACCCAACCAATGAATTCTTTAGGTGGAAACCGATATTGGTCATCTAAAGAAGAGGTAATGTTTTTTATCGAGGGTGTCTGTTTTATTTATTCATCCAACTTATTAAAATATTACCAAATCATGATGATATTATAAGGCCCCAGCCTTAAACCTTACTTAATCTTGAGTTATTACAAGATTACACATTGAGGATCTTTTCAGGTTTAGAGTTTTAGAGAATTAGATCATAAAACATGCATTACATTCCACATTTAAACAAAGTGGTTACATAAAGATAGTATTCATATTTTCAATCAACGAAAACATAATTAAAATAAAACATGGATACTTTCTTGACACTTCCTTGACACTATCATCATATCAAGTACCATTCCCTTGACCTGTGAAAAACATTTCAAAAAAAGTGGGATTTGCATAATAAGCTCGGTATTTGTTATAAAAATATGGAATGGAAACATGAGTTCTTATATACATAAGAATTAAATCATACATTACCCATAAAACATAATCACTTTAATATACCTCATCATATCATGAATAAATCATAGAAATCATAAGACATAAAGGTAAGTTGAGGCCTTCATAACATACATATGTAGGGAGTAACCCTCTTGGTTACGTTTGGAATACCCATCACAATATATTCCCTAAATATTTTCGGAGAAACATTAACATTTCACTCCTTCATGTTACCCAATGCATTAGAGAGCTATATCGGGCTCACCCGCCCTTAGTTTATCATGGACCCACCCGTCTTCATAATAATTCCAATGAACCTCAACATAATCGTATCACATAAATCATGCATTAAGGAAACATAACATTTCCACCTTTCAATCAAAAGATATCAATACAACACATTGATATAAAAACATTATGAAAATCATTTTCAATACCAAAACAAAAGAAAATTAAAACATGGTATTTATTTTTCTTTTTAAAAAATGTTATGTCTTGTAGAGGAATCCAAAACTCAAATAATGGTCACGGCGGTGGAGAAGTCATTGTCGCCGCATACGTACGACAAAAACATTCCCTTTTGCCGTATAGTAAATGTTTCGTATAAAAAAGATTACTTTTGAATAAACGTAAAAGTAAAAGGGGTTTATAACCCATATAAAAGAAGTTTGTGTATAAAACAAAATATGCCTCAATGAAATGAGATTGTGATGAAGTCCCTTACCATAGGTCGGACTTGACTCATTCATTCATTAATCTCCTGAATAATAAACTTGAGTTAATTTCTTCTTATTTAAGAACCTTATTCAAGTTAATTATTCCTTTTATATCACTTATTGTCATGTCATGAACACTATGTAATTATTTAACTTAAAAACGGTCATTTTAACGATCATTGGTACTTGAGTAAAAAATAAACACTTTAGAATTACAAGTTGTTCATGTATCCATTATATACAGAATGGTATTCATGATTTATATATCATATATATCATATATATCCAGTAAATACATTCATTTATAATATTATATAACATTTAGAGGTAAGAAATGAAATGCACCGTTCATGGAGACGGTAAGCCGTACGTACGCATGAACGCTGCTTCCATTTATATTTCATATTTTATGAAATGTTATCATATTTATATAAAGGTATATTATAATTACAGTGTAATATCATATATAATATCATAACTCCATCCTTTATACATCCCACATATCGTATTAACGAATCAAATCACATTGAGGGGGCGGTAGTCCGCACTTCCTTAAATGAAGATATCGTGTTTACCCATAATGGATTCAATAAATGTATGCCCAAAATAAAAAATACAGAAGATTAAGGAAAACATATACATATTATATATCATATATAAATATAGTGTCATCTTAATGGCCACCTTTGAAGGTGTTAAAAGAATGTTGAACAATCATCATTTCGGGAGGCAGAAATTTGCCATCCATGGAAACAGTATGTTCATTAACCATTAGATGTAGGTGTGTGTAAGTTTCACTCGAATAAGTCTTATAACAACATACTAGTATAATGAATATACTGGAGTTGTTACAAAAGAAATGAATAAAAATAGTTTAGGGGGTTGGAAAAAGCAAAATAAAACAAAAGGACTCAAGTGAAGACATTACCTTAAAATCGGGAAACTCCATTTGGTTTGAGCTCAATGGATTCATTGGGAAGACTTCTGCCCAAAGTGAGGATTCAAGGAGTAAGAGAGGGAATTGGAGAGAAAAAATGAGTAGGGGTTGGCCGAGCCAAAGGCTTTGGTAGTGTGGGTAAGGAGGTAGAGGTTGGGGCCTTTTATAAGAGGAGAGGAGGGGGACTCTTGGAAAGTAAAGAAATGTTACATTATTTTAAAATTATTTTCTGCTTCAAAAGGTCCCACATTGATATTATTCGAGGTTATGGTGATAAGGGTTCTAAATCCACCCATCCAATAGGTTTTGGACATGTGTAGGTCATATATTTTACATTATCTTTTTATTTTATTTAAATCCTTTGTTAATGAGGTAATCGTTGTATCATAATGATGTCATAAATAATTTAATTTATATAATGTTTAAAAATTATAAAAAAACAATCATGATGTAGGAAATCGTTCTATATTTCTAATTAATATTTATATTAAAAAATCGGACTTGTATAACCCCATTTAAAAATTGTTTTAGTAAAACAACTCATGTTTGTGTCATTTAAATTTTAACATTAAATAAAAAGATATTAATTTCATTTTCGTACCAAAGTGGCTCCATGGGGTCCCCAAGTTGACCCATGGCTTTCCATTGTCAGACATGACACATCAAATAAGGGTAGGACATGTGTATAGGTATTTTCATTTTATTATAATATCATTTTTGCCTTAAATTGCACTAATTACCTCTAATCGCGATTAAAAACATAAAAGATTCTATTCACCAAAAAATTATTTTAATCTCATTGAACCATATTTTACTTCTTAATGACAACCATGTATGTCGGATTTTTGAAAATAAAAACACAGAAGTGGGAAAGTTTCATTTAAACGAAAAATCAGTTTCTTTAACTACTACTTAGTGGTTTCACTATTCATCAAAAATTGATGTTTTTCAGAAAAATACCAAAACTTCAGCCTAAGCTATATTTGATATTCTGAATTCAAAAATGTTGTCCATTTTACAAAATTCAAATCATATATGTTACATTAATTAATTTAATAATTAATTCCCGCTGTCATGACAAATAGCGTGTTTTTATGAAACAAAAAGTATCAAAAGATTGACACCAGTTTAAGTCCAATTTCAAAGTGAAATTGATTCCAATGACCACCATTGGATTAAATGGTAAAAATATATTATAATTTATCTTCAAAACCAATTAAAATGATAATCTAATCATAAAAATAAATTAGATTAAAAAGATGTTTTGAATTAAAATACAACAGTTTTCACTATTCATTAAAAAATGAACTATATCAGAAAAATACCAAAAATTAACCCAAAGTGTATTTTGATGTCCCAATCATAAATAATATCTTTATTTTGACAAGAATAGCTTATAAAATTGTCAAAATATAGATTTAAAAATGGTTTTCCATCAAAAGGCAGTAAAACAATCTTTTAAAAATATTAGTGTATTCCATGCTTAAGATTGGATTTCTTTTCATTTTAAGCCTCTAAAACACTATCTAATTCATTAATAGACGTAGATAAAAATATATATTATTAATTACTTACTTGGGATGTTACTTCCTTCCCCCTTTAGAAAATTGCGTCCCCGCAAATTTATTTAATAATCGAATAAGTGGGGGGTATTTAGCCCTCATTGCATTTTCAGATTTCCATGTTTCCTCTTCAATCGTGTGGTTTTTCGAAAAAAAAAACCTTTACCTGATTAATCACCTTATTTCGTATCACTTTCTCCCTATGGCCAAGAATTTGTACCGTTTGTTCCTCAAAAGATAGGTTCTCTTTCAGCTGAACTACCTCTAGACTCACAACATGAGATGGATCTGGAATATACTTTCTCAACATCGATACATGAAAAACATTGTGAACCTGAGATAAACTCGGAGGTAAAGCCACTCGACAAGCAACTGATCCAACTCTCTCTAGAATTTCTTGTTGTCCAATGAACATTGGACTTAGATTTCCTTTCTTACCAAATCGCATCACACTTTCCCATGGTGATACTTTAAAAAAAACATGATCACCTAACTCAAAAGAGTGATCCTTCCTCCTATTGTCCGCATAACTCTTCTGCCTGCTCTGAGCTCTTCTCATGTGTTTCTGTATCAGCTGATCTTTTTCTGCCAACACTTCTACCAATTCTGGTCCCATCAACTTCCTTTCACCTACTTCATCCCAAAAAGCTGGAGTTCGACACCGCTTCCCATATAACGCCTCAAATGGTGCCATCTGTATACTGGAATGAAAAATGTTATTATATGAAAATTCAACCAAAAAATGATGTTGGTCCCAAATTCCCTGATAATCCATAGAGAAAAAACGTAGCATATCCTCCAATGTCTAAATTGTTCATTCTGACTGCCCATCAGAATGAGGATGAAAAGATGTATTAAAATTTAATTTAGTACCCAACGACTTCTGAAGGGCTTTCCAAAAGTTAAATGTGAGCCTGGGATCACGGTCAGATAAAATTGAGAGTGGAACTCCATGTAACCTTAATATCTCATTAGTATACAAATGGGAAAGTTGATCTAGGGAAAAAGTATCTCGTATAGCAAGGAAATGAGTAGATTTGTTCAAGTGATCAACAATAACCCAGATTGCATTATTACCTCAAGATGTCTTTGGTAATCCCACAAAAAAGTCCATTGATATATTCTCCCATTTCCACTCTGGCACTGGTAAAGGGTGATGCATCCCTTTCGGTAACTGCTTCTCTTCTTTAACAGTTGACAAGTCAAACACTTCACAGTAAAATCAGCAATATATCTTTTCATTCCATCCCACAAGTAACACTCCCGCAGATCCCTGTACATCTTAGTACTACAAGGATGAACAGAAAACAGAGAACTATGAACTTCACATAACAACTCTCTATTAAACTGTGAATCACAAGGCACAAACAATCTCTTCCCAAATCTCAAAACACAATCATTATCAATGTTAAATTCAGGCAACTTACCCTTCTGAACCTGCACTACCTTTTTCTGCAAATCACTGTCTTTCTTCAATGCTTTCATGATTCTGTCTGATAGAGAAAATCTCACTGATACCTAAAACAAAACAGAAGATCATCCTGCACCAAAATCTTCTATGCCAAAGTTCATCAAATCCTTAACCAAAGGATCATGTTCCAAACACAATATTTCTAATGAAGAATTACTTTTTCGACTCAAAGCATCAGCCACTTTATTTGCTTTTCCCGGATGGTAATGAATTGTACAATCATAATCATTGATTAATTCTATCCATCTCCTCTGTCTCATTATCAATTCGTTCTAAGTGAATATATACTTTAAAATTTTTTTGATCAGTATATATTTCACACTATACTCCATACGAATTATGCCTCCAACTTTTTAGAGCGAAAACTACAGCAGCTAATTCCAAATCATGTGTACGGTAATTTACCTCATTAGTTTTTCAACTGTCATGAAGAATAAGCAATTACCTGATCATTCTGCATTAGGACACAACCAAGTGCTTTCAATGAAGCATCATAGTAGATAACAAACTCCTCATTCTTGTAATGTAGTTCCAAAACTGGTGCATTCACCAATCTTCTTTTCAACTCTTGAAAACAATCATCACAATCTTTTTTCCAGATAAACATAACACCCTTCCGAGTTATCTTAGACATTGGACTAGATAACCGTGAAAATTTTTCAACAAACCTTTTGAAGTTCCCTGAGTCAACTGAGCCATCACTGCATCAAACTGTTTAGTTATGATTCTGACCATCTCAGGATACTGATTTGAATGGTCATTTCCCTCGGTATTCCTTCCCAGAAATGTTGTTCTGTTTCCTCTACAAAAAAACATTCTGAACACTGAAATACCCTAGGTGAAGCAACATGGTAATCTTCATATGCTATATCATTTCAATTTGACCATAATTTTTTTGGATAATAATTTAATATAATTATAACTCCAAAAGTTATCTAAACCGAGCTCTGATACCAACTATAAGGCCCCATCCTTAAACCTTACTTAATCATGATTTATTACAAGATTACACATTGAGGATCTTTTCCGGTTTAGTTTTTTAGAGAATTAGATCATAAAACTTTCATTACATTCCACATTTAAACAAAGTGGTCACATAAAGACAGTATTCATTTTTTCCCATCAACAGAAACATATTTAAAATAAAACATGGATTCATTCTTGAAACTTCCTTGAAACTATCATCATATCAAGTACCATTCACTTGACCTATGAAAAACATTTCAAAAAAACTTGTGATGAGAATAAAAAGCTCAGTATGGGTTATAAAAATATGGGAAGGAAACATGAGTTCATATATACATAAGAATGAAATCATACTTTACCCATAAAACATAATCACTTTAACATACCTCATTAAATAATGCATAAATCTTAGAAATCATAAGACATAAAGGTAACTTGAGGAATTCATAACATTCTTACATTGGGAGTAACCCTCTTGGTTACGTTTGGAATACCCATCACAATATATTCACTAAATCTCTTCGGAGACACCACAATATTTCACTCCTTCGCATTACCCAATGCATTAGAGAGATATATTGGGCTCACCCGCCCTTATTTTATCACAGAACCACCCGTCTTCATAATAATGCCCAAGAACCTCAACATAATCGTATCACATACAACATGCATATAGGAAACATAACATTTCCACCTTTCAATCACAAGATATCAATACAACACATTGATATAAAAAAATTAAAAAAACCATTTTCAATACCAAAACAAAAGAAAATAAAAACATGGTATTTATTTTTCTTTTAAAAAAGGTATTTCTTGTAGAGGAAGCCAAAACTCAAATAATGGTCACGGAGGTGGAGAAGTCGTTGTCGCCGCATACGTATGACAAAAACATTCCCTTTTTTCATTTAGTAAATTCTTTGTATAAAAAATATTCATATTGAATAAATGTAAAAGTGAAAGGGGTTTATACACCGTATAAAAGAAGGTTGTGTATAAAACAAAATATGCCTCAACGAATTGAGATTGAGACGAAGTCCCATATCTCGGGTCCGACTTGACTCGGTCGTTCTTTAATCTCCTGAATAATAAACTTGAGTTAATTTCTACTTGTTTAAGAAAATTTTTCAAGTTCATTATTTCTTTTATATCACTTATTTCCATGTCATGACCACTATGTAATTATTTAAGTTAATAACGGTCGTTTTAACAATCATTGCTACTTGAGTAAAAAATAAACCCTTTATAATTACAAGTTTTTCATGTATCCATTATATCCAGAATGGTATTCATGATGTAGATATCATATATATCATATATATCCAGTACATGCATGCATTTATAATATTATATAACATTTAGAGGTAAGAAATGAAATGCATCATTCACGGAGACGGTAATCCGTACGTATGCACGAACACTACTTCCATTTATATTTCGTATTTTATGAAATGGAATCATAATGATATAAAGATATATTATAATTCCAATGGAATATCATATATAATATCATAACATCATCCTTTATACGTCCCAAATATGATATTTATGAATCAAATCACTTGGGGGGCGGGGAGGTAGTCCGCACTTCTTTAAATGATGATATCGCGTCTACCCATAACAGAAACCATAAAGGTATGCCCAAAATGAAAAATACAGAATCATAAGAAAAACATAAAAATATTATATATAATATATAAATATAGTGTCATATTAATATCCACCTTTGAATGTTTTAAAAGAATGTTGACCAATCATCATTTCGGGAGGCAGAAATTCGGCATCCACGGAAACAGTATGTTCTTTAACCATTAGATGTAGGTGTGTGTAACTGTAGCTCGAATCCTTATTATAACAACATCATATTATATTAAAGATACTGGAGTTGTTCAAAAGAAATTAATAAAAAGAGGTTAGGGGGTCGGAGATGAAAAATAAAACAAAAGGACTCAAGTGAAGACACTACCTTAAAATCGGGTAACTCCATTTTGTTTGACCTCAAAGCCTTCTTTGGGAAGACTAATGCCCAAAGTGGGGCTTTAAGGAGTAATAGTGGGAAGTGGAGCGACAAGATGAGTAGGGTTTGGCCGAGCCAAAGGCTTTGGATGTGTGGGTATCGATGTAGAGGTTGGGGCCTTTTATAAGAGGAGAGGAGGGGCACTCTTGGAAAGTAAATAAATGATACATTATTTTAAAATGCGTTTCAGATTCAAAAGGTCCCACATTGATATAATTCGAGGGTAATGTGTTAAGGGCTCTAAATCCACCCATCCAATAGGTTTTGGACATGTGTAGGTCATATATTTTACATTATCTTTTCATTTTATTTAAATCCTTTATTAATGAGGTAATCGCTGTGTCATTATGATTTCATAAAAAATCAGACATGTATAACCCCATTTAAAAATTGTTTTAGTAAAACAACTCATGTTTGTGTCATTTTAATTATAACATTAAATAAAAAGACATTAATGTCATTTTCCTACAAAAGTGGATCCATGGGGTCCCCATGTTGACCCATGGCTTTTCTTGGACGGCCATGACACATACAATAAGGGTAGGACATGTGTCTAGGTATTTTCATTTTATTATAATATAATTTTTCCTTAAATTGCACTAATTGCCTCTAATCGCGATTAAAAACATAAATGTTATTATTCACCCAAAAAATTATTTAAATCTCATTGAACCACATTTTACTTTTTAGGGACAACCATGTATGTCACATTTTGTAAAATAAAAACACAGAAGTGGAAAAGTTTCATTTAAACGAAAAATCAGTTTCTTTAACTACCACTTAGTGGTTTCACTATTCATCAAAAAATTGAAGTTTTTCAGAAAAATACCAAAACTTCACCCTAAGATATATTTGATAATCTGAATTCAAAAATGATGTCCATTATTCAAAATTCAAATCATATAAGTTACATTAATTAATTTAATAATTAATTCCCGTTGTCATGACAAATAGCGTGTTTTTATGAAACAAAAGGTACCAAAAGATTGACACCAGTTTAAGTCCAATTTCAAAGTGAAATTGATTCCAATCACCAACATTGGATTAAATGGTAAAAATATATTCTAATTTCACTTCAAAACTAATTCAAAAGATAATCTAATCATATAAATAAATTATATTAAAAAGAGATTTTGAATTAAAATACAACATTTTTCACTATTTATTAAAAATTGAACATTATCGGAAAAATACCAAAAATTCACACAAAGTAAATTTTGATGTCCCATTAATAAATAATAAGTTTATTTTGACAAAAATTTCTTATAAAATTGTCAAAAGATATATTTAAAAATGGATTTCCATCAAAAGGCAGTAAATCAATCTTTTAAAAATATTACTGTATTCCATGCTTAAGATTGGATTTATTTTTTTTTTAATCCTCTAAAACACTATCTAATTCATTAATAGACATAGATAAAAATAAATATTATTCATTACATACTTGGGATGTTACATCCTTCCCCCCATTAGATAATTTCTTCCCCGAAATTTATTTATTTATCGAATAAGTGGGGGGTATTTAGCCGTCATTGCATTTTCAGATTCCCATGTTGCCTGCAAATTTTTAGAGAGAAAACTACATCAGAAAATTCCAAATCATGTGTAGGGTAATTATCTTATGAGTTTTCAACTGTCATGATGAATAAGCAATTACCTGATCATTCTACATTAGGACACATCCAAGTCCTTTCAATGAAGCATCACTGTAGATAACAAACTATCCATTCCTGGAACGTAGTGCAAAAACTGGAGCATTCACCAATCTTTTTTTTCTACTCTTGAAAACAATCATCACATTCTTTTGTCCAGATAAACATAACACCCTTCCAAGTTATCTTAGACATTGGACTAGATAATCGTGAAAATTTTTCAACAAACCTTCGGTAGTAACCTGAGTCAACTGAGCCATCACTGCATCAAACTGTTTAGTTATGATTATGACCATCTCAGGATACTGATTTGAAAGGTCGTTTCCATCTGTATGCCTTCCCAGAAAAGTTGTTTTGTTTCCTCTAAGAAAACCATTCTGAACACTGAAATACCATAGGTGAAGCAACATGGTAATCTTCATATGCTATATCATTTCAATTTGACCATAATATTTTTTGGATAATCATTTAATATAATTCAAACTCCTAATGTTATCTAAACTGACCTCTGATACCAACTATAAGGCCCCAGCCTTATACCTTACTTAATCTTGAGTTATTACAAGATTAAACATTGAGGATCTTTTCAGGTTTAGAGTTTTAGAGAATTAGATCATAAAACTTGCATTACATTCCACTTTTAAACAAAGTGGTTACATAAAGATAGTATTCATTTTTTCCAATCAATGGAAACATATTTAAAATAAAACATGAATTCATTCTTCAAATATCCTTTACACTATCATTATATCAAGTACCATTCCCTTGACCTGTGAAAAAAATTTCAAAAATACTTGGGATGAGCATAAAATGATCAGTATGGGTTATAAAAATATGGAAAGGAAACATGATTTCAATATATACATAAGAATGAAATCATTCTTTACCCATAAAAAATAAGCACTTTAACATAACTCATCAAATCATGAATAAATCATAGAAATAATAAGACATAAAGGTAACATGATGCATTCATAACATTCTTACGTAGGGAGTAACCCTATTGGTTACGTATGGAATACCCATCACAGTATATTTCCTAAATCTCTTTGGAGAGACCTTAACGTTTCACTCCTTCACATTACCCAATTCATTGAAGATATATATCGGGATCACCCACACATATTTTGTCACAGAACCACCAGTCTTCATAATAATTCCCAAGAACATCAACATAATCGTATCACATTAAACATGCATATAGGAAACATAACATTTCCACCTTTCAATCAAAAAATATCAATACAACACATTGATATAAAAAAATTATTCAAACCATTTTAAATACCAAAATAGAAGAAAAGTAAAACATGGTATTTATTTTTCTTTAATAAAGGTATGGCTTGTAGAGGAAGACGGAACTCAAATAATGGTCACGGCGGCGGAGAAGTCATTGTCGCCGCATAGGTACGACAAAAACATTCCCTTTTGTCGTTTAATAAACGATTCATATAAAAAATATTCCTTTTGAATAAACGTAAAAGTCAAAGGGGTTTATACACCGTATAAAAGAAGGAAGTGTATAAAACAAAATATGCCTCAATGAAAGGAGATTGAGATGAAGTCCCATACCTTGGGTCCGACTTGACTCGGTCGTTCTTTAATCTCCTGAATAATAAACTTGAGTTAATTTCTACTTGTTTAATAACCTTTTTCATGTTCATTATTCCTTTTATATCACTTATTTCCATGTCATCAACACTATGTAATTATTTAAGTTAATAACGGTCGTTTTAACGATCATTGGTACCTGAGTCAAAAATAAACCCTTTATAATTACAATTTGTTCATGTATCCATTATATCCAGAATGGTATTCATGATGTAGATATCATATATATCATATATATCCAGTACATTCATGCATTTATAATATTATATAACATTTAGAGGTAAGAAATGAAATGCACCATTCATGGAGATGGTATGTCGTACGTACACATGAACGCTGCTTCCATTTCTATTTTGTATTTTATGAAATGGAATAATAATGATATAAAGGTATATTATAATTCCATTGTAATATCATATATAATATCATAAATCCATCCTTTATATGTCCCACATATGGTATTTATGAATTAAATCAGTTTGAGGGGGCGAAGTCCGCACTTCCTTAAATGAAGATAACACGTTTACCCATAATGAAAACCATAAAGGTATGAAAAAATTGAAAAATACAGAAGTTTAAGGGATATAAAAACATATTATATATCATATATTAATATAGTTTCATCTTAATGGCCACATTTGAAGGTGTTAATAGAAAGTTGAACAATCATCGTTTCAGGAGGCAGAAATTCACCATCCACAGAAACATTATTTTCTTTAACCATTAGATGTAGGTGTGTGTATGTGTAGCTCGAATACTTCATATAACAACATCCTAGTATATTGAAGATACTGGAGTTGTTACAAAGTAAATGAATAAAAAGAGTTTAGGGGTTTGAAGAAGAAAAATAACACAAAAGGAATCAAGTGAAGACATTACCTTAAAATCGGGTAACTCCCTTTGGTTTGAGCTCAAAGGCTTCTTTGGGTAGACTTCTGCCTAGTATGAGGCTTCAAGGAGTAATAAAGGTAACTGGAGAGACAAAATGAGCAGGGGTTGGCTGAGCCAATGGCTTTGGAGGTGTGGGTATGGAGGTAGAGGTGGGGGCCTTTTATAAGAGGAGAGTAGGGGCACTCTTGGAAAGTAAAGAAATGTTACTTTATTTTAAAATGAGATTTGGATTCAAAAGGTCCCACATTAATATAATTAGAGGGTAAGGTGATAAGGGTTATAAATACATCCATCCAATAAGTTTTGGACATGTGTAGGTCATATATTTTACATTATCATTTCATTTTATTTAAATCCTTTATTAATGAGGTAATCGCTGCATCATCATGATGTCATAAATAATTTAATTTATTTAATGTCTAAAAATAAAAAAAATCATGATGTAGGAAATCTTTTTCTATTTCTATTTTATAGTTATAGTAAAATATCTGACTTGTATTACCCCAATTAATAATTGTTTTAGTAAAACAACTCTTGATTGTGTCATTTTAATTTTAACATTAAGTAAAAAAGTTATTAATGTCATTTTCCTAAAAAAGTGGCTCCATGGGGTCCCCAAGTTTACCCATGTCTTTTTCTAGTCGGCCATGACACATCCAATAAGGGTAGGACATGTGTCTAGGTATTTTCATTTTATTATAATATCATTTTTGCCTTAAATTGCACTAATTACCTCTAATCGTGATTAAAAACATAAAAGTTTCTATGCACCATAAAATTATTTTAATCTCATTGAACCAAATTTTACTTCTTAATGAAAACCATGTATGTTTGATTTTTTAAAATCAAAACACAGAAGCGGAAAACTTTCATTTAAATGAAAAATTAGTTTCCTTAACTACCACTTAGTGGTTTCACAATTCATCGAAAATTGATGTTTTTCAGAAAAATACCAAAACATCACCCTAAGCTATATTTGATATTCTGAATTCAAAAATAATGTCCATTTTTAAAAATTCAAATAATATAAGTTACATTAATTAATTTAATAATTAATTCCCGCTATCATGAAAAATAGTTTGTTTTTATGAAAAAAAATATCAAAAGATTGACACCAGTTTAAGTCCAATTTCAAAATGAAATTGATTACATTGGTCACCATTGGATTAAATGGTAAAAATATATTCTAATTTCACTTCAAAACCAACTAAAAAGATAATCTAATCATATAAATAAATAATAATAAAAATAGGTTATTCATTAAAATACATTATTTTTCATTATTCATTAAAAAATGATCTTTATCGGAAAAACACCAAAAATTCACACAAAGTAAATTTTGATGTCCCAATCATAATGAATAAGTTTATTTTGAATAAAATAGCTTATAAAATTGTGAAAAGATATATTTAAAAATGGTTTTCTATCAAAAGGTAGTAAAACAGTCTTTTAATAATATTAGTGTATTCCATGCTTAAGATTGGATTTATTTTCATTTTAAGCCTCTAAAACACTATGTAATTCATTAATAAACATAGATAAAAATATCGATTATTCATTAATTACATGGGATGTTACAGATATAATATCATTGATATATCACATATACTACAATGTAATTATTTTAATAGAATACCCTATAACTATATCATCTTCAATCAAATGGGAAATTAAATCGTCTATTATGTGTACCATGGACTACCATCTCATGAACCGATATGACTCATTTCCCATCAACATCTCTCCCTGTTAAATAGAATAATATATTTAATATATCTAAATTTTTGATAGTTTTATAAATTTATAGTTAATATATTTTAATATGAAATAAACCATCAAACATTCCAATGCATTTATATATGATTATGTCACTTCAACGTACAATAGACTTCCTATTCAATATGGAATATAATTTATTTTAACTAACGCATTCAATATAAGAAAATGAATGAAAAAATATTTAATTTATGTGAAATATATGAAAATATATTCAATATGAAAATTAATATAACATCCACATTCATACCCTAAATTTTTTTTGCTAATGAAACCATTTTTCCAGCGTATTTATGGCCCACATTTTCCATAAAGGGATGATATTCATTATCAAAGTTGAAATACTATTAAATATTCATAAAATTTATGTAATTCATAAATATTATTTTTATAAAAATTATATAAATCACGAGATTATGTAATTATAAACAGTTTTTATGATCCTAAACATTCATTACAAAAAAATCATTAGATGATAAGTTATTTGAATCCTGAATCAATAGTCATAATGAATAATAATTAATGAATGTGAGAAATTTTATTATAAAAAATAACATAGTTTATTATATACATTAATATAGTTCATAAATAACATAATAAAATCATTAAAACCAATATACATTAGCATCCGTAACACATGAAGGAAATAAAACCCAATGTACGGGTTTCTTAACACAGTATCCATTTTTTGTTTAAAATTAGACATCATTAATTATTTTCTCCCATGAGTATTTATAAAATGAACATTGTTATTATTGTTTAATATTTCCTCATGTATTTTGTTTTTTTTTAATTTTTCACATATAATTAAATCCATTATTGATCCTCATATAAATGATATAAACACTGTAAGGGGTTATCATCCCACATTTACATATGTGGAAAAAATTCTATAATCAACACTTATTTTTTTGTGGTATATTTTTCCCTTATGGGGCATTGTGTGAGGAATTTTCTTATCTCCGTTGAATTTAATGTTTCACTCGATGATTACTTCTTATGTGGGATATATGATTCAAATGTTACTAAGGAGGTAATGGTTAATTCCAAAATCTTGATGTTACCTTGTTTGATTATATTGTGTTCTCCTATAGTGAATTTATTCAAAATTCCATACTAAAACCTATATATTTAATTTTACTCTTGTTACCGGAATATTTTTATGTAGTAATAATGATTTCTTATCTTTGGTAGATAAATTTATTGTGATTATTATTTTAATAAAAACTAACATCATATCACTCTTTGATCAAAAATCTATTTTCATCCGTATACATTATTTGTAATACTATTTTAGAAAATTATTGTAATTTTATCCAAATGACGATAAGATAAAATATTAAACTGGCATTAATTTTTATATATATTTTAAATGTTATATTCCTATCATTTTATGAATGATTTATTTTTCACATTTTTCAAAAATGATAAATAAATCATGGTTTTAACATTCCTGAAATAAACATGGTTCTGCTTTATAATGAAAATAAATATTTACAAGGTTTATTTATATAATTTAATGGTGATTTTAAATTAAATGGGTATTCAATTCTTCTCAACATTATGTTTTATGATAGTGATTTGGACGTGATATTTAAAAAAAATTCAATGATCTTTTTAGGAATTTTATATGAAACCACATAAGCATCCAATATTATACATATGACTCACTAGGGATATATTGTAAAGATAACATTGTCCATATTCCTTTATAAGGTTTATGATTTATTTGACTATGGATGTACTATTTTAATATCACTCACCATATTACTATTAATGGTTATTGATCATATATATATATATATTAATAATTATTTACATTTCATATTCATCATATACAATGAAAATGTTAATGTGGATTGTGTTTCACCCATGTCAATTGTAGAATTCATGATAAATATTATGTGATGGTCCTAGACAACTATGTCAACTCAATGCATCATTTTTTCTCAAGAGACTAAAAAATAGGTTTATTTGATTGAGGCATTTGAAAAAATATATAAAATGACTTTTTATGCGTACTTCACATTAATTTACCACTAATAGCAATATAAATTATCCATTAATGATATTATTCATTGTTTGTACAAGTTATTATTTGATTAGTTTTCATGTCCATGTATATGTATAAAAATCATATGATTATTTATATTGAAATATTTAATAATACGTTATTCATTCCACATTTTTACTTGATATTGATTTAATGGAATACAATTCTAGATAATTACCAATCCATATTTCATACTCCTTATTTATTAACGATAACTTCTTTTGTAAGAATACACGTGTTATGAAATTTATCTCGTCTATTTCTTATCTTTCCACTCCTAGATTAGCAAAAAAATGTGTTTTGTGATTTATTAGAAATAATACTAATGTTTATAATGGGTCTCTTGCTATAATTTCATTATATTATTTTATTATTTAATTGTAATATAATATTGAAGTATATATTTAGTTTTCTGATAATACTAATTTGTATGGTAAATTTTTATTTGGTTCCTTATACCACGTTATAATGTAATAATGAAATAATTGATTATTTGTAATAAGGGTTTAGGTCGTTTTAGTTTGTATCAATGAATGATTTGTAAAAACCATTTGAACTATAATTATAATACACATATATTATGGAATATAATCATATGAAAAATATTAAGGACAATTTGAAATATTAAATATAATCAAAACACTTTTGTATGGTATGTTTTTCGTGGGTTTCCTAACAATACACCCACATATTGATATTACATGTGTAATTTTTTTTGAATATATTATTCAAGGGAAAAATATAAAAAAGAATTTTATTTAGTATATCATCGATATTATTATGATTCATGGTGAGCGTCCCATTTCTTATCACCTAGATTGAAACTACTAAATGATATTATTTTGTTAACACACTTTTTTTAAAAACCATTTTTTGTTATTGAAAAATATATTTATTATTTGAGATCATTCTCGATGGAATGGTGTTCATATTATGAGATTGGATATGCATGAAAATTTTGATTTATGATACTTGTTTTTCTTGTTTTGAAATTATACATTCATTTTCATATTATTATTATTTAATGTATAATATTCCATATATATGAAATTTCAAAAAGCTTATATATGGGAAACAATGTCTATGCTCACAACCCTTTTAGGTATTTCCATTCAAGGATACATATGGAAGTTAAAAAAAAATTTGTATGGGGAATTGAAAAATTTATAAAAAACTATGGTATATCAAGAAATAAATTTGGAATATACATTCCTAGAGGTAATATCCTTTTTATCCACCATTCAATATAATAATTTAATAGAATATTATACATAATCAATTTTAATCATTTTGTTGGAATAAAAATTTATTTTTTCTTATCAATGGATGATTTCATTAATAATAAATTTACCACACTTGATGTAATGAACGAGGAAATGTTATCATTGAATTAATTCCACTATTACGTCATAAAAATTATTAGTATTGATTTTCAAAAAACACGAAAGTTGATGAAGAAATAAAATTCATGGAATATAGTTATTTTAATGATGTATTATTAGAAAAATATATTTATCTTGACATACCTGCAGTTATGGTGGGAATATTAATTTCTATAATATAAAAAATTAAAAAATTATTTATATTTTTGGGTCCATATTGAAAATTTTATAAAGGAATGTTTTTGAATACATATGTAATCCAAAAATAATGACTGGCCCTTTAACTTATGAAAATAAGAAAATTCTTTTAGGGTTAATATTATCCGAATCATTCACAACATAAAAGGATATAAGATTATGTTCTATCAAGGAAAGTAATAATTCTCTAATTTATATGATTTAAAATATCAAATATAAAAAAGGGATATTGATAATTCATTGAAATGGTGATAAGTAAAAAGGGATAAAGAGAAATAATAACATTCCCATATGCATGATTTTTTAAATGAACTACCATGTTACAAAGTTGAAGTAAATGATAATTTGAATAATGTGTGGAGATAAAATAAATTAAGAACATGAATATATGTGTATTAAATAATTCTTTAATTTTATGTAACTCGACTTGGAGTAGATGTGGTTATATTTGAATAAATTCCAAAAGCTTATTTTTAATGAAAAATAAAATATGTTATGATATTAGAAAATTATTATAATGTTAATTTATAATATTTGGAATGACTATTGTAATTGTGTATTTGTATTCCTGAATTATTTTGTAGAAGTGGTTTATAAATTGTATTATCATGTATAAAATCATGAAACTTATATGTATTGTGTTAATTTTGGTATCATATATTTCGAGAAGTCTGTTTAACTTTAGGGTTATGGTTTCCTTCATGTTTTTTTTAGTTTTAGTTAAATCGTTTATTAAATGACATAAACAACACTATATGAGGATTTAATTGATTGTAGTTCAACATTATTGATGATAAATTTTGGTGATATTTATTATAATAGAATCCATTTGTTTATGGTATGTTTTATTAAAATATGTATTTAAAGAATAATTCCATAACATTTTTTGAGAATAAATTTAATGGTTTTGATAATAATTAGGGTTTCTAAAATAAATTATTTTGTAAAATTATGGTTAGATTACTTTTCTTTATTATATATGGTTCATATTAATATAGTTATATATATATAAAAATTCTCATGATGGGTGACAAGCCATCTCACCTTTTGAGGTTGAGTGTATTGATCACCCAACCAAAGGGAGATAATAAAACATAGAAAATTACTGGCCAACATGATGTATCAATTAATATGAATTATTTTATTATGTGATTTTATAAATAAATTCTTCGGTAATTGAAAATACAAAACATTCATTATTAATTATCTAGTTTATATGTTAATGTATTTTATTGGATAATTCCTGAAAACAAGGTTTTTGGTATTATTTTGACACAGACAAGAGGAATTGTCACTCTTTTATGGATTTTTTTTATAATAAAATGTCATTTAAGTTCTTAATACCTAAAAAGGATCAATTTTCTTATAATTTATTAAAGTAAAAAAGTTATTGTTAATAGATCGAATTACATGTAGGGAATTAAATAGTATGTATATTCTCTTGGGTTCATTATAATTACTGTAATAGAATCCTTCAACTATATGAAATGAATCAATAAAATTATCTTATAAATATAAAATCCATTAAATATATAAAATTCTAACTCAATAAATAACAAATGTTTTATTTTCCATAACTATAAATAGATCATTCACATTATTATTATCAATGATCTATATATAATTATATAATTTGTTACACATTTCATCAATGTCAATATTTTCACATCACACAATTTTCCAATAACATAGAAACATTGTTATATGTCATTTTATTTTATTTTATTCCATACGTATCCCACATTTATTAGGATCATTATATTAATTTATATAGTTTTTTTCCTTTATAATCTACTTTTCAATGTTACATAGAGTAAATGATCCCCATTATTTGGAATGTATTTATTTAAGGGGGTAAAAGTTATCAAACCAATATCTTGATATGATAATTTGGTTTTTCATATTGAAATATATATATTTAACTAATCATAAATGAAGTATGAAAAATATTTAATTAAATTTTCTCTATTTGGTAGTCTACGATGCACACAACACCGATTTATAATGAAATGTGATGTCGTATTAAAATATTATTATTAAAACCTATCAATTATAACCAAGATAAAAAATAATTGGTAGTAAGGGGACCAAATAAATTATTAAAATTATGATTTATATTTGTTTATTGTTTATTTATTTATTATAAATAATAAAATCCTTTAAATGATTATGAATTATTTTTTTGAAAAAAATATCTTTTCGTTGAAAAAATATTTCTCCTCATTTTGGGAACATGTATAATAATTAATACAAACCAGATTATGATGTTTTATTTTATGAATATTATATTCCTTCTTGAAATAATAGTTTTAATAATTATCTTAGATATAATGTTTTATAATTATATTGAAATACTAATAGGATGTTGAATAAATGAAAAATACGTTTCTTTTATGAAAACATATGTAATGTTTAAAAAAAGTTAAAGTTCAATTTTTATTTCATATTTTTCATAAATAATTATTTTTTATTTTATCATTTATATTCTCAATAATTATATAATATAATTAATAATTTTTAAATCAAATTTATAAGAAACATACATTTTTGTAGCATCTGTGGATTTATTATGAAAGAAAATACACCCAATTCCATGATTTTTTTTTAACAATGGATTACTTATAAAATATGGGATTAAAAAATTTAATCTACGAGGTCAAACATTATTTTTCATCCATTTTATGATAATATTCTATTTTTGGTCTTTTTATTAATATATAAACATGTGTGTATTTCATTATTTTAAAATATTTAAAATGTGTACTTTCCACCAATTCTAAAAGCGTGAAATCGCTCATCACCTATTCAAAAAAAACATACAATTTTTGAAAATACCATAAAAAATTCATTATTTCCATACCTTCTCTTGGAATAAGGGTCTTATTTTTCTCAAAATTTATATAAAAAGAAGTATTTTCCAGAAAAACAAATTGTGTCAACTAAATAAGAGGTAACATTTTTAAATGACTATTTTTTCTCCCACCTTCTTCAAATAATATTCCACCATGATAATATAATAACACAAATATCTAAATAATTTTTATATGTTATTATTAAAATTGAATTTGCATCATCAATATACTCTTATATAAAATAATAATCATATCTACTAACCATTTTTTCAGAACACTATCACCTCATGAACCGATATAATTAATTTGACATCAACACCAAAATTTTCAGATGTAATTATTGATTTAATATATAAATATTATATTTCTACACTATCATAATTTTTCAATTATAATAACACATATACCCTATTACACTCTATTATAGTTAGATACTCTAAGACCACTCATGTGTAAAGAAGATTAACACATCCTGGATTGATGTCAATCATTTTCAATAAAACAGTACAAGGAATAAAATAGATTATAACATCAATGAATATATGAAAAATTTATGACTTTATTTAGATTTTGGAAAATTTATATACCATCCATTTCCATACACATTTATCTGTTAAGTAAATGATGATATTGTTCATGAGTATATACGATATCCCATCTATATGAATCGATGTGATTCATTATCCATGATGACATTTTCATAATTATTCATAAAATATATGTAATGAGTTTACCTTATATTTATAAAATTAATAAATTAATTTAATTTATTTAACTATATACTAATTCATGATATATAACATTCATGAAAAAATTATAGGAGATTTCATGGTAATTTACACATGAAAAAATATTTTTAATTAATGATCATGGCTAAATAAGTGAAATTGATATAAATTGATAAAATGCGATCTTATAAATATAATATGTCTCCAAAAAAATTTAGTAACAATTATAAAACCATAATAACTAAGTTTCTGAGATGCATGAAAGAAATAAGAGAAATGGTATGGTGTTTCATAACTGAAATTATATTTATAGGGATAACCTTCGATGTCCTCGATTATGTAATGCCATGAATATGTGAAATATGTGTTATTATTTTTTATATTATATTTACACTATTATCATGTTTATTTAAATTTTCCATATAAAATTATTTCATTTATTAATAAACTAATCAATCATACAATATTTTTAAGGGTTTCTCATGTCACTTATTCTTCAGTGGGAGTCATTTTATATTATGAAATTAATTACATTGTGTGACATATATATCTACCCATATATATATTGTATCCTAAATCACATTATCTTTAAGGTATAAGTTGTTTTATTTTATGATTATTTCTTACATGGGGTATTGATTAATACTCTTCTAAGGTGGTTAGTGTATATTTCTACATATTATTATAATATGTGAATGTTTATGATTATGTCTACTTTGAGGAATTGTTTTATATTCATATATTAACTAAAATAAAATTTATTACCATCTACATATTCATTAATTTTTTATTTAATTTTTCTTTATACTTGTTTAAAGTTATATAAATTTATGAGAAAATTATTTTATATAATAATTACATTTATTTTATCTTTGATCGAATATCCATTTTCATCGACATGAAATTTTTCAAAAAATGTTTCCAAATTTTTATATATTTTCATACCATAGTTAAATGTAACTTTCACACATGTTTTATATTTTATAATCAATTTAAATTAAATCTTCCTTCTATTTTATAATTGAAGATATTTTAACTTTTTATTAAAAATGTGAAATGTGTATTTGTTTTAACGTATTCTTTGTGATGTTATTTTTACACTATAATATAAAATAATTATTTTAATGATTCTATCATATTTTTTGTTATTATTTTCAATGAAATCGGTTTTATAATTATTTTCTAGCATTTTGTTTTATAAAATTGATTGTAATAGTTGAAAAATTTCATTCCTTAAGAAAATGTTATCAATCTCATTATTTAATTTATATTCATCATAATATTATAACTTAATGATACTTATGATCCAACGAATTTTTATGATATCATCCATAATTTTTTTATGAGAAGTTAGAATATTCTGCATTCGAATTTTTACTAATCATATTGATACAATTTTCAATAGGACTCATAATAGTTTATATATATATATATATATATATATATATTGATAGGATAAATTATTAAAATCTTATATCTAATATTCTCATTATAAATGCTTATTTTGATAATGGTTATTAACATTCATAAAAGGAATGAGTGGGAATTGTAATGTAATTGGAAGGGCTAGTTGATGCCTCTTGATTTTTAATTATGTGTCGTTAGAAAAACTAATTTGTTATTTGGATGTGGTCATTCTAATTTATGTTACACATCATAGAATGAGGATTGGATGTCATTTTTATTATGTCTAAACCTATTCAATTCTATATTATGAGATTACTAATTAACATCCATGTGATTATTAAATTAATCAAAATATCATTTGATATGTTTTTTGATTAGTTGATATTTTCAAAGAAATATATAGTGATATTTTATTCCTTCCAAATAACACTAAATTTATTCAATAAATGAAATTTTTTATAGGGTATTTAATGTTCCATATTGATTATGCCTTATTTGTTCACAGGTTGGTCCATTGTAAAGATACAACGATAGATATTTTCTGCTCAATCATATCTTGTATATTCTTTTAAATGACACATGCAATTATATTATCACAGTTCTCTTGGAGTAATAGAAATTAATAATGGTTTAGTCAAAAAATTACTATATTTTAATTTATGATTAAATTTTAATATTATATTTGAGTTGTAATGCCACAACCCCAGTTACCTAGAGTTGGTTAATTATTACATAACATTGGAATGATTACTAGGAATATTGTCCTGAAGGAGTGATCAGTTTAGAAGTCTTGGAAAATTGTTTACATAAATGAATTTCAATATTACAACTTCAAAAGAAAAACAAATGTAATGTATACCATTAGAAACATCCAAGCCTCCTAGATTATGCCTGAAAGTCATGCATAACTAACATTGTTCATTTTCCGGGAAAACAAAACATAAGAAAGGTGTGAGTTCAAATACTCAGTAAGGATAATCGTATAGAGGAACATTAATAAATATGCATAAACAATTAAGGCAATTAATAAAACTAAAAAACCATTTAACATAAACATTATAATAATATAGAAAATATAAATCAAAATAATTCCATTTACTTACTCACATTGATATTCTATTATTCTAATAATCACATGTAATATCAAAATACACTTTCATAACGATGGAATTCATAATTCCAGACTTTCATAGCCGCATAGTCATGGCCTTGTGCCAAGACTACAAATAATTTTTTTTTCAATGCCTTGTACCAAGACACTAGTCTGTATCATTAGACCTACCGATGCATCGATGGGATATAGAGGCCTCCACCCATCACCTACTAGGTCCAATTCATTCCTCATGTGAAAAGGTTTAAACATAACATAAACATTTGTATTAAAACTGGCATACGAAATCCCAATATTTTACCCATAAACCGTGAATTGTATAAAAATAACCCATCCACATTCAAAAATATCACAATACCTTCAAATCAATATGGATGATTTATATCATAATTACTCAATTTCAATCTTGTTTAAAATCCATTAAATGATTTTGACTAAGATTAAAATGATTTTTAAATCTCTTTGAGAGAGAAATCATTTTTTCATGAAAACATTTAAAAGTCACACAATTAAGACTGGAAAAAATTTAAAGATACTTTTGATTCAAAGTGTATCATAACACTTTGAAACTTTTGAATGTAATTAAAATTTTAAATCATTCATGTCCATTTAATAAATATCTAAAAACATTTTCAAAACCTGGACATTAATGAGAATAGATTGGAATAATAATTCATTAAAACATATAAAAAGATTTTTTAGTAAAAATTAATTTAAAAAGAAAACATTTTAAAACTATTATATGAAACATTGAAATGGATAATAAATATTTCCTAGTAGATACTTACGTAAAAACATCTTGATACAATAAAGAGATTTTGAAATCAACCCTCATATTGCACTTTCCTTTGGTCGGTGGTAGGTTTAACATCTGCTATAATGACCATAGTATGTTATTAAATTATATAGAACCATATTCATATTTAGTATATCATACATTAATCATTTATGACTTTATACTACCCATTTAATAATAATTTCCAAGTTAAATTAACATTTCAGCTAATAATCGCTTTCTTTATCGTATATGTTTTAACTTGTTATTCTTGATCGTATCAATTAGATAATGATTTAAATACTTTGATAATATAATAATTGATTTATATATCATATAAATTTTGAATATAAATATTTATAATAGATTGATATATGAAATAAAAACACCGTTTATGGAGACGGTAGACCATACGTAGGCATAAACATTGTTTCTGTTTTCATATCGTATTAAACGGAAGTAAGTGAATAAGATATATGTAATTACATGTATATATATATATATATATATATTTCCAGTTTCATTATTATGTCATATATTAAATACTTATTATTAATATATATTTTTATAATCGTCGATGAATGGTGAACGTTGAAAGGATTGCCATCGCATTGTTGAGATGATAATCCGAACGTACGCACAAACGATAAATATAATTTCCTTAAAAGTGTTGATTTTGATGGTATATTAACTTTATAGAGACATTAGCATGTTATTTTCATTATTTATATAAATATTACCCTTAATTATACACATCCATATAACATAGTGTTGAATAACAAATTACACCACGGCGTGGAGACGGTAAGTCGTACATACACACTTATGGTGGCATTATCATTCCAAGGGAGTACAGAATAATGATATGGTTGTTACATATTTATAATAAAATAATTATATATATATGTTACTATAATTATTATTTTTTTATGGTAATAACAATAAATGAGTAAGTGGAATATGAAAAGAACACGAAAGATGTTGGTGAAATTATTACCTCTTCATCATGGTTCTTCCTTTTGATTTCATCAAAAGGGCACTATATGTTGGCTTTAAGACCAAAGGATTTCCTATAAGATGAAGTTAGGATAGATTGGAGGATATTTTTTCATTGTTTTTCAGAGCTAAATGGATTTTTTTGGTCTGAATTCAATAGAAGGGGAAGTTCCATTTTATAAGAGGGGTGAGGGGAACCTTAGAAAAAACACAAAATATTATTTTATAAAAAAATAATTTTCTGTTAATAATGGATCCAAAAAATTTATTTAAAATATAACGTGTTGATGGGTCTAAAACCAGTCAACACATAAGATTTAGGTAGGTTGGGGTCACTATATCAACTTTATCATTTATATTTAACTCTTCGTTAAATAGTTTGACATTTAACATGTCTCTTTGTATTTTTATATTAAATAGATAATAAAAATACTCTAAACATACAAAAGAACCTAATGTGGTTCATTAATGACATATATGATTTTTTTAATACCTTTGGCCGATCCTTAGATTTTTAGCAATACAATACCAATTAGTAATATACTATTTGTTTTAAAAACTTTTTTATGTCATTTTTGACACTATACGGTATATTGTTTTTTCTAAATTCATTACATCAATATTACTTTTGAAAAAAATCATATAATCAACCATAACATGTCATAGAAACATATTCCATTATTGAATATATAAAAAGCCTCAAATTTTATTTAATTGGGTATTTATAATATCAGTTATTTTATAATTTCATTAATAAGCTAATTACTGCATCATCATTGTGTCACAAATAAAATAAATTATATAATGTATAAAAATTATACATAAAATACCATTATGTAGCAAATCATATTATATTTATAATTAATATTTATAGTTTAATTTATATTATGTGTAACCCCATATTAAAAATGTATTAGTTAATAAACATTTTATTTATCACTTTTCACTCTTCTTTGAATTAAATAATAATAAGTGTAATAATCTATCCCATGTGGACCTAAAGGATAATATTTTATTCCTACGTTTTTTGGTCAAATTACACTTATACAATAGAATTATGACAAGTGTTAGGGTAATTATGATATCATTTTTACCCTTAATTACAATATTTACTTTTAACCGTGGTAAATAATAGTCAACAGTTATTATTCACCAAAATGTATATTTATGTTATTGAACCACATTTTACTTAGTGATGTCAACAGTGTCTCTTTGATTTTAGAAATTCAACTGACAGAAGTTGTAAAATTATGTATTATGTCAATTTGAAAATGTTCATATGGGGTGGGTAAAAGATGGTAAAACGTTCGATAAAATTTTATACATCTATTTTTATTAAGAAATGACTCCAATGAATTACATAGAACATATATAGGAATTATATATATTTTTTGACTTAAAATATATTAAAATAAAATAAATAATTATTTAAATAAAATGGTTGTTTAAATAATAACAAAGTGATTTTCACTATTCATCAAAAATTGAATGTTATCAAAACAATACCAAAATTTTACCCCAAGATAATTTGGATATTCTGAATTTGAAAATGAAGACAATTTTACCACATTAAAAACATTGAATCTGCATTTAATAATTTAAAATTAGTTCATCTTGTCAAAAACAGAAATCATATTTTTAAGAAATAAAAACTATCAAAAGATTGCAACTTGTTTATGTCCAATTTGAAAGTGAAATTACATACAATGACTAGAATAGGATTAAAGGGTGAAAATATAATATATTTATACTTCCAAAATATTAAAATATCTAATTTAACAATATAAATTATTTTGATTTTAAAAGTTGTTTTCAGTTAAAATATAGTAGTTTTCACTATTCATCCAAATATGAATGTTATCATAAAAACCCAAATATTTTTTAAAAACTAAATTATTCAGTCTCGATTCTATAGAATATTTTTATTTTCTCAAATTAAATATATAAAAGTTTAAAATATATGATTTAAATAGGGTTTTCCATTATAAGGTGGTAAAATTTCATTTTTATGGAAAATAATTCATTTATCTGAAAAAATTGAATTTGTTCTTACATTATGTATAAGAGACTCAAAATATGGATTATAAAATTATAAGGATTATAAAAAGTTTAAAGGTTTGTTATTAGTATTCATAATTGCTTTTGAACGGCTAGTTAGGTAAGTCATGGTGTGCTTGAACTCGGTATTGTGTGTAGTGGAAGTTATTGAATTGCTTCGAAAAAATAACGTAGTATGAAATATTGTGGGGTTACATTCTTCCATTCTTCAATAAATAATGTCCTCGCAATTTGAAATTGTTCTTTTAAAATAAAATGATTAAAATATAAAATACCAATGTGGGAAAACCCGCATCAGAAATTAGGATGATAATAAATAGTCTTAATAATATGAAAAGGAAAATGATAGGGTCACCAATATATTATGATCACATGATTAGGAGAACAAAATTAAAGGATAGACATAAATATTTATAGGGAGTAATTTAGGTAATCAATCAAAAACATGTGTAAAATTGAGAGCCTCAAATCTATCAATCTATAATGATTTAAAATACCATCGGTTCAAAAAAACCTAAGGGATTATGATATCATATTTTTTGTTTTATGTTAACTTCCCTAACGATTAAGAATTAATTTACCCATTTAATAAGTGAAAAAAATTATATATATATATATATATATAGGTCCATGACAAGTAGAGTTTCATCCTTCAACTAATTTCTACCACAAACTCATCTTTCACTCCAAACGTTTTAAAAAATATAATATATTTATCCTAATCATATAGGGTTCCAAAATAAAATAATGAATTTAAAATCCACCTATCAGACCCTTTAAAATCAAGATTATAAAATCCATCGACATCACGTAGTCCAGTGGTAGGTGATAAATACAAATCGCACTATGGTTGTGGGTTTGATTCCCATAGCTTTGTCCGACATGACAGAATGTAACATAGTCTCCTTGTTGTCCTTTTTATAACAATCCAAAAATAAACATAAAAATAGTATCCAATTTCAAAATTAATTCATTCAAACCTTTAGAGTTATCATAAATACTTCAATCCAATCTCTTATACCAAAATTTATATGCAAGTTAAACACAATGAAGATCCATTTTTCCATGTAATAACATGTGAACACCATGATCATGTATTATTTTAAAACATGGTAATTCCCTGAATTACCATAAAACCTTATTCATTGAATTCATGCTCCATTCACCTTTATATAATACTGCATATTTTCCTCATGTCCAAAAATATTGATTATTCCAACAATGATGAAATAAAAACTGTTAATCAGTTCCATGGAAGTCAAGAATATCCAATATATTTTATCCAAATCAAACATATCTTATTCCAAAATAACTACCTCATTATCAGGACCGTATTACAGATTACCATTCCTTCAACCATGTTTTTTTCCAAAATGTGTAGCTTACTATTATGTATCTTTTATTAGAACCATATAATCTCAAATCCTCAATAAAATAGTACTGATGTACAATCCTTATTTTTCTATATAATCCATATAACCAATATATTGTCGATACAACACTCAATTGAAAACATTATATAATAACAACATAAGAATACTATTCATTCATCTTCATCTGAGGTAGTATCATAACATTATTTTTATCCAATAGCATCATTTATGGTATACTCTGATGACTGGGATACTGATTCACGTAATGTCCCGATGCCTTGCAGATAAAGCATTTTACATTTGAAACCTTTTTATTATCCTTTGAACCACGTACTTGGTGTCCATTTTCTTCATACATATTACAAACTCCCAGTCCCTTCATGAATTTACAAATATGATTATTTCAACTTTTATCGCATATGGTAAAATCCTTCTTTCCCCTCTTCAATTTATCTATCTTTCTCTCAACCATCATTTTCTTCTCTTGATCCACTTAAAAGACATAAGACTCAAGGAATTATTTTCTTATCTTATTAATAAATGATATTATTTCTTGATATGTTGAGAATACATGGTAGACTATTTCCCTTCTAAATGTTGGCCTAATAACATGAATGATATGATCCTTCTTTCTCATTGGATCACACATATTGTCGGTGTTATCAATCCTTCTACTAGGTTCCATTTCTATACAATGTCATACAATATGTCAGTTTATGAATTGTAATGAATAATTCCTAACATGTAAAATACCTAATGTAAATTGAACAGTTTATGGATATAATCCGTAATCATAAAAATGGATTCTTTGAGGACATATTTAATCATAAATCATTCATAATTTCTTGTAATGAAAAATTTGAGTTATCCTATGCATATCCCCCAGGAGTGTCATAACCAAGAGTGTTGCAAAGCCTGTTGTAGTGCACCTGTTCCCGTTCAAGTCTAAATCAATGTACTGTTTTTGGATTTTTCCACTAGGTAATTTGGTGATAGCCACCTCTATATGCTCATATCTAGATAGGGATATATTTCATGGAAAACATACAAAATATATTCCTTACCAAAATTCTTGGATGTTATTCTATAATAATCATCAATGCCTATATTTTAGTTGTGTTCTATATTCAGAGTTTGTCAAAATCTACTTCAAAGGATGTTTCTAGACATTCATTGATACAAACTGTAATGCCCCAACCCTAGTTACCTAGAGTTGGTTCATTAATACATAACAATGGCATGATTATATGGAATCAAGTCCCTAAGGACTTATCAATTTAGATGTATTGGAAAATATATTACATACATGAAGTTCAACATTACAACTTGAAAATAAAAACCAACATTAATTTAATCCATTTGAAACTTCATGCCTCTTAGATTATACTTGCATGTCACTCCTAAATAAATTCTTCATATCCTGGCAAAATAAAACATAAGAAAGGGGTGAGGTCAAATTCTCAGCAAGGATAACAATATTGAGGAAACATTCATAAATAAGAATAAACATTTAAGTAATTGTATAAAACTAAAACAAATGAATTTTCAATATAAAAATCATCATAATATAGAAAATATAAATCAAAATAATGAAATTTACTTACTCAAATGGATATTCTACTAGTCAAATAATCACATGAAATATCAATATCCACTTCCATAACGATGGAATGTATAATGCCAGTCATTCATAACCACATAGTATAAGGCCCCATCCTTAAACCTTACTTAATCTTGAGTTATTAAAAGATTACACATTGAGGATTTTTTCAGGTTTAGAGTTTTAGAGAATTAGATCATGAAACTTGCATTACATTCCATATTTAAACAAAGTGGTTACATAAAAGACAGTATTCATTCTTCCCATCAACGGAAACATATTTAAAATAAAACATGGATTCTTTCTTGACACATCCTTGACACTGTCATCACATCATGTACCCTTCCCTTGACCTGTGAAAAACATTTCAAAAACATGGGATGAGAATAAAAAGCTCAGTAAGGGATATAAAAATATGGAAAGGAAACATGAGTACATGTATACATAAGAATAAAATCATACTTTACCCATAAAACATAGGTACTTTAACATACCTCATCAAACCATGAATAAATCATAGAAAAAATAAGACATAAAGGTAACTTGAGGCATTCATAACATTCTTACATAGGGTGTAACCCTCTTGGTTACGTTTGGAATACCCATCACAGTATATTCCCTAAATCTCTTAGGAGAAAACTTAACGTTTCACTCCTTCGCGTTACCCAATGCATTGGAGAGCTATATCGGGCTCAGCCGCCCTTAGATTATCACGGAACCACCTGTTTTCATAACAATGCCCAAGAACAATAACATAAATGTATCACATAAAACATGCATAAAGGAAATATAACATTTCCACATTTCAATCACAATATAACATTTTAGGATATTGAAATAATGAATCCATAAAAAAACCATTTTCAAAACCATTTAAAACATTTAAAAGAGATTTTTGAATCAAAGTGTCCCATACCACCTTGAAGCTTAAAATTTTAAACCATTAATATCCATATAAATAAATCCTTAAAACCATTTTGAAAACATGGATATTAATAAGAACAAATAATTAAAACTTTTAAAATGATATTTTGGTTAAAGGGGTTTTACCAAAATTAGTGACACTTGAATACAATAATCGAGGAATAACATTTAGTCAGAACTTTATAATATCATGATAATAAATGGATTCATGATATAATACTCCAAAGTACATTATATACACCATATAAGAGTGAATTGGTGCATAACAACAATGAACCCTCAATAGAAATGTCAAATGTGATGAAATCCCTTATAAAGAAGGTATCCTTAAATTAAGGACAAATCAATCTCAAAAATATGTGTGAAAAATATAAATACACCCAATATAAGTGGATATTAAGTGTAAAACAATAAAAGGTCATTCACACATATTCAATGGATGACATATTCAATGACTACATGTTGAACCCAATGAAATCGAAATTGGATTAAAAAGTTCCCTTGACAGCCTAACAACATCAAATCAAAATGAGATTATGAGAGATAAAGAAGTGTATCTCATCACTTGGACATAAAATTTACATCAATAAGGATATATGAGAACATATCCCGACATAACAATATGTAAATTAAAAGAACCAACAAAGAAGTCTTTTAAGAAGAGGAGGGTGAAAGGTTCCCTTACCGACTTGGGTATCTTTCAAAACATACACCCCATGAAAGAAGGACAATAAATCATTGATGTAAATACTAATAAAGTAAAGTATATTACACAAAGTTTATAATAATGGAAGTAATACACCACTCAAAGAAATTGTGGAAAATGTAGCATAAATCTCATGGGAATAAATGTGAGATGAAAATTCCCTTACGAAAACTCGGCATCCTAACGGCGCCACATAGAACTTCCAAAAATGGATTGATGAGATCAAATAGGGTATCTCATCACATTACAACAAAATTTATAGAAATAGGGATATGAAATAACATCCCCCATCATATCAAATAAGAGCTTAAAAGAAGTGACATAAAGGGGAGTACTTAAAGAGAAAGAGAGAGGTTATATCTCTTACAAAAATTCGGCAGCCTATCGGCGCCACTTAAAACTTCCAAAATAGATTGATGAGAGAGAATAGGGTCTCTAATCACATGAACATAATAATTACAGTAAATTTAATATAAAATATCATACTAATAACAAGAAAGATGAGCTTTAAAAGGAACGACATAAAAGTGTGTACTTAAAAAGAAAGAGAGGAGTAGGATCCCTTACCTCGGGTCCGACTTGACTCGATCGTTCTTTAATCTCCTGAATAATAAACTTGAGTTAATTTATACTTCCTTAATACCATTTTTCATTTTCATTATTCCTTTTATATCACTTATTACCATGTCATAAACATTATGTAATCATTTAAGTTAATAATATTTGTTTTGCCGATATTTGGTTCTTAAGTCGAAAGTGGACTTCTTACAATTACATGTTGTTTGGGTGGCCAAATGTTTATTACATCCAGAATTGTATTCATGATGTAGATATCATATATTTCATATATATCCAGTACATGCATTCATTTATAACATTAAATAATCATTTAGAGGTAAGAAATGAAATGCACCGTTCATGGAGACGGTAATCCGTACGTACGCATGAACGCTACTTTCATTTCTATTTCGTATTTTATAGAATGTAATAATAATGATATAAAGTTATATTATAATTCCAGTATAATATCATATATAATATCATAGTTCCATCCTTTATACGTCCCACATATGGTATTTAACGAATCAAATCACTTTGAGGGGGCGGTAGTCCGCACTTCCTTAAATGAAGATATCGCGTTTACCCATAATGGAAACAATAAAGGTATTCCCAAAATGAAAAAAAACATAATATTATGTTAAAAATAAACATATTATATATCATATATAAAAATAGTGACATCATAATGGCCACCTTTGAAGGTGTTAAATGAGTATTGAACAATCATCGTTTCGGGAGGCAGAATTTCGCCATCCGCGGAAACCGTATGTTCATTAACCATTTGATGTAGTTGTGTGAGAGTGTAGCTCGAATAAATATTATAAAAACATCCTAGTATATTGAAGATACTGGTGTTGTTACAAAAGAATTAAATAACAAGAGTTTAGGGGGTTGGAGAAGAAAAATAAAACAAATGAACATGATAGAATGAATTACCTATAAAAGTTTAACTCCTTTTGATTTGAGCCTAAATGATTCCTTTGAAAGGATTCTGCCCAAAGGTAATCCTCTAGGATGAGTAGAGGTATGTGGAGAGAGTAAATGGGCAGGGGTTGGCCGAGCAAAAGGCTTAAGGAGTGTGTGAAATGAGGTAGTGGTGGGGGCCTTTTATAAGAGGAGAGGAGGGGTACTTTTGGAATGTAAGAAATATTACTTTATTTGAAAATGTGTTTCGGTTTTAAAAGGTCCCACATTGATATAATTCGTGGATAAGTTGATAGGGCTTCGAAATCCCCTCATCCAATTGGTTTTGGACATGTGTAGGTCTTAGATTTTACATTATCTTTCCACTTTATTTAAATCGTTAAATAATCATGTCATCGCTGCATCATCATGATATCATAAATTATTTATTTTATTTAAAGTCTAAAAATTATAAAACAAATACTATGATGTAGAAAATCTTTTTAGATTTCCAATGACTATTTATAAACAAAAATCTGATCTTTATAACCCCATGTAAAAATTGTTTTCGTAAAACATATGATGTTTGTGTCATTTTTACTTTTACATTAAATAAAAAGTTATTTATGTCATTTCCCAACCAAAGTGTCTCCATGGGGTCCCCAAGTTGACCCATGGCTTGTCGTGGTCGGCCATGACACAACCAATAAGGTTGGGACATGTGTCTAGGTCACTTTATATTATTAAAGCATTATTAATACCTTAAACTACCCTAATTACCACTAATCGCGATTAAGAACTTAATAAGTTACTATTCACCAAAAAATTATTTTTATCCCATTGAACCACATTTTACTTCTTAATGACAACCATGTATGTCGGATTTTTGAAATTCAAAACACAATGATTGAAAAATTTCATTTAAACGGAAAATCAGTCTTTATAAGTACCACTTAGTGATTTCACTATTCATCAAAAATTGATGTTTTTCAGAAAATTACCAAAAATTCACCCTAAGCTATATTTGATATTATGAATTCAAAAATTAAGTCTATTTTACAAAATTCAAAATATATAAGTCACATTAATTAATTTAATAATTAATTCCCACTGTCAGAGCAAATAGCGTGTTTTTATGAAACAATATGTATCAAAAGATTGACACTAGTTTAAGTCCAATTTCAAAAGTGAAATTGATTCCATTGACCAACATTGGATTAAATGGTAAAAATATATTCTAATTTAACTTTAAAACCAATTCAAAAGATAATCTAATCATATAAATAAATTAGATTAAAAAGTGGTTTTGAATTAAAATACAACATTTTACACTTTTCATTGAAAAAAATGAATTTTATCGGAAAGATACCAAAAATTTACACAAAGTAAATTTTGATGTCCCAAATTCATAAGAAGAGTTTTATATGGTCAAATAGAATTTATAAGAGTGAACAAAACTATATTTAATGACGGTTCTCCATCAAAAGGCGATAAGTGAACCTTTAGTGAAAACTAGGGCATATACGCCTAAAATTGATTTCTTTCTGTATTTTAAGCCTTTATCTTTTTTTGGATAAATGTAAAAACATTTAAAAACATATATAATCATATTTTAGTTATTTCTATCCATTCCCGCCATTACAACATCTACATGTTAACTGCTATTTAAAATAATATTATTTTATTATTATAGTGCAACGTAAGATTCCCAAAAAACTCGTTGTTGCGTGTTGGGTACGCCATCGAGCATAGCGTCCCCTTTAAAGTCATATTAATATTTTACTCACAAATATGGATAAATATGAAAATGTCATATTCTTTATTTACCTGGGGTGTTACATCCTTCCCCCCTTTTGGGAATTGCGTCCTCGCAGTTTTAAAATTGCGCTTGGAAACATCCTTGAAAGTCCCACATCGGAACAAGAGTCGGTAAAACAATCACTTTAAGATAAAGAAAGATAAATACAGAGGTCACCTGAGATAACCCATACTAGGATTCCAAGTATGAAAATATGGACATGGAGAAAAAACAAAAGGTCATGTTCTGATGGAGAGTGATAGAAGACATGTTTAGGAGAAATTTAACCACGAGAAAATCACAAACTTGTGATGGGTTAAACGGTATTCGATTCCCCAGTAGGAAAAGCTAATAGACAAAATTTTTGTTTTAAGTTACTTTTTATTGAGGAATTTATTCATAAGGAAACATAATCACTTATCATATTGACTTTCAACTTTTATTAGACTCCATACACAAACTCATATTTTCTCCAAAAGACGAGTAATTAGGAAGACTTGTTCACATTAAGAGTACTATAATAAACTTCTAGAGAATCACCTAATCCACAAAATAGAACTATATACTTACCATGTCTTTATACTCTAACCATAACCAATACAAAAAAGGTTAGTACATGATCAGATAATCCAGAAAAGGATAACCCTTTATAAAAAGAAAATCTATTCTTAATCTCTAAAATTTGTCAAACAAAACCCAAATTTCAAAGAGGACCATTCAATAAACAAATTGTCCATAAAATTCTTCAAAGTAAACCAATATAAGATTAAAACTCAAATATTTGAAGGATTTAGTCACATAGTCTTCCAAGTTAAATCGTAACATTTATCTCCAAACAACATCAGTTTCTCCTAAAGTCTCGTATTGAAAAGTAATTAACCTAATCACATATCCTCCATGATAGGTTAATCATTTTCATAAATAACACAAAATCAACTTACTCTTAATTCATAAAATCATATAACTAGAATGAATCAGTCAAACTAACCAGGGACTTCACGTAGTCCAGTGGTAGGCGATAAATACCAGTCGCACATTGGTTGTGGGTTCGATTCTCGCAGCTTTGTCCGACGCGACGGGATGCCACACGGTCTGCGTGTTGTCCTTTTTCCAAAACTATATACTTCTTAAAAAATTCCCCAAAATGAGATAAAATCTTCAAGAATAATCATAACATATTTTATCCTCAAGTTTATCTCATTCCTTTCATTTTCAATCATATCATAGAGTAACCCATATTTACCTAAAAAGTAAGGATCATATAAACCCTAATGGTTACCTTAATAATTATTACCTGAATTTCAACATCGAGTTGGCCATCTCGTACATGATTCATTAGAGAACTCACCAAGGTTTAAGTGGTTGATCATGACTCCTTGATAGTTGGTTTATGACAACTATGAGATTCCTCATTTAATCCCCCATCTCATCCAGTATCTTAATCAGAGAACCACCACAGTTTCCTTCAAACCCATTGTCACTTTGGTGCCTGCTAGATCCATCCATTTACTAAAACCAAAAAGGTCAGTGTGAGTATATCAACAAAACCATCATCTAATAATGAGGAAGTTAAACACTAAGATATACTTACTCATTCACTTTACCTAAAACTAGGACTCTTTCTGAAATCCTAACCATTATGGTAATGTCACTAATTCTTAATGAATACCCTAACCTATAAAGTTATCTAAACCGACCTTTGATACCAACTATAACGCCCTGGCCTTAAACCTTACATAATCTTGAGTTATTTCAAGATTACACATTGAGGATCTTTTCAGGTTTAGAGTTTTAGAGAATTAGATCATGAAACTTTCATTACATTCCATATTTAAACAAAGTGGTTACATAAAAGACAGTATTCATTTTTCCCATCAACGGAAACATATTTAAAATAAAACATGGATTCTCTCTTGACACATCCTTGACACTGTCAACACATCATGTACCCCTCCCTTGACCTGTGAAAAACATTTCAAAAACTTGGGATGAGCATAAAAAGCTCAGTAAGGGATATAAAAATATGGAAAGGAATCATGAGTACATGTATACATAAGAATGAAATCATACTTTACCCATAAAACATAGGTACTTTAACATACCTCATCAAACCACGAATAAATCATAGAAAACATAAGACATAAAGGTAGCTTGAGGCATTCATAACATTCTTACGTAGGGAGTAACCCTCTTGGTTACATTTCGAATACCCATCACAGTATATTCCCTAAATCTCTTCGGAGAAACCATAACGTTTCACTCCTTCGCGTTACCCAATGCATTGGAGAGCTATATCGGGCTCACCCGCCCTTAGTTTATCACGGAACCACCCGTTTTCATAACAATGCCCAAGAACCATAACATAAATGTATCACATAAAACATGCATAAAGTAAATATAACATTTCCACATTTCAATCACAATATAACATTTTAGGATATTGAAATAATGAATCCATAAAAAAAACCATTTTAAAAAACATTTAAAACATTTAAAATAGATTTTTGAATCAAAGTGTCCCATACCACCTTGAAGCTTAAAATTTTAAACCATTAATATACATATAAATAAATCCTTAAAACCATTTTGAAAACATGGATATTAATAAGAACAAATAATTAAAACATTTAACATGATATTTTGGTTAAAGGGGTTTTACCAAATTTAGTGACACTTGAATACAATAATTGAGGAATACCATTTAGTCAGAACTTTATAATATCATGAGAATAAATGGTTTCCTGATATAATACTCCAAAGGAGAGTATATACACCATATAAGAGTGAATTGGTGCATAACAACAATGAACCCTCAATAGAAATGTCAAATGTGATGAAATCCCTTATAAAGAAGGTATCCTTAAATTAAGGACAAATCAATCTCAAAAATATGTGTGAAAAATATAAATACACCCAATATAAGTTGATATTAAGTGTAAAACAATAAAAGGTCATTCAAACATATTCAATGGATGACATATTCAATGACTACATGTTGAACCCAATGAAATCGAAATTGGATTAGAAAGATCCCTTGACAGCCTAACGACATCAAATCAAAATGAGTTTATGAGAGTTAAAAAAGAGTATCTCATCACGTGGACATAAAATTTACATCAATAAGGATATATGAGAACATATCCCGACATAACAATATGTAAATTAAAAGACCCAACAAAGAAGTCTTTTATGAAGAGGAGGGTGAAAGGTTCCCTTACCGACTTGGGTATCTTTCAAAACATACACCCCATGAAAGAAGGACAATAAATCATTGATGTAAATACTCATAAAGGAATGTATATTACACAAAGTGTAGAATAATGGAAGTAATACACCACACAATGAAATTGTGGCAAATGTAGCATAAATCTCATGGGAATTAATGTGAGATGAAAAATCCCTTACGAAAACTCGGCATCCTAACGGCGCCACATAGAACTTCCAAAAATGGATTGATGAGATCAAATAGGGTATCTCATCACATTACAAAAAAATTTATAGAAATAGGAATATGAAATAACATCCTCCATCATAACAAATAGGAGCTTGAAAGAAGTGACATAAAGGGGAGTACATAAAGAGAAAGAGAGAGGTTAGATCTCTTACGAAAATTCGGCAGCCTATCGGCGCCACATAAAACTTCCAAAATAGATTGATGAGAGAGAATAGGGTCTATCATCACATGAACATAATAGTTACAGTAAACTTAATATAAAATATCATACCAATAACAAGAAATATGAGCTTTAAAAGGAACGACATAAAAGTGTGTACTTAAAAAGAATGAGAGGAGTTGGATCCCTTACCTCGGGTCTGACTTGACTCGATCGTTCTTTAATCTCCTGAATAATAAGCTTGAGTTAATTTATACTTCCTTAAGAACCTTTTTCAAGTTAATTATTCCTTTTATATCACTTATTACCATGTCATAAACATTATGTAATCATTTATGTTAATAATATTTGTTTTTCCGATATTTGGTTCTTAAGTCGAAAGTGGACTTCTTACAATTACATTTTGTTTCTGTGGCCAAATGTTTATTATATCCAGAATTGTATTCATGATGTATATATCATATATTTCATATATATCCAGTATATGCATGCATTTATAACATTACATAATCATTTAGAGGTAAGAAATGAAATGCACCGTTCATGGAGACGGTAAGTCGTACGTACGCATGAACGCTACTTTCATTTCTATTTCATATTCTATAGAATGGAATAATAATGATATAAAGTTATATTATAATTCCAGTATAATATCATATATAATATCATAGTTCCATCCTCTATACGTCCCACATATGGTATTTAACGAATCAAATCACTTTGAGGGGGCGGTAGTCCACACTTCCTTAAATGAAGATATCGCGTTTACCCATAATGGAAACCATAAAGGTATGCCCAAAATGAAAAAAAACAGAAGCTTAAGTTAAACATAAACATATTATATATCATGTATAAAAATAGTGACATCATAATGGCCACCTTTGAAGGTGTTAAATGAGTATTGAACAATCATCGTTTCGGGAGGCAGAATATCACCATCCACGGAAACCGTATGTTCTTTAACCATTTGATGTAGTTGTGTGAGATTGTAGATCGAATAAATATTATAACAACATCCTAGTATATTGAATATACTGTTTTTGTTACAAAAGAAGTAAATAAAAAGAGTTTAGGGGGTTAGAGAAGCAAAATAAAACAAATGAACATTAGAGAATGAATTACCTTTAAAAGTTTAACTCCTTTTGATTTGAGCCTAAAGGCTACTTTGAAAGGATTATGCCCAAATGTAATCCTCTAGGATGAGTAGAGGGATGTGGATAGAGTAAATGGGCAGGGTTTGTCCGAGCCAAAGGCTTGAGGAGTGTGTGAAATGAGGTAGAGGTGGGGGCCTTTTATAAGAGGAGAGGAGGGGCACTTTTGGAAAGTAATAAATATTACTTTATTTTAAAATTTGTTTCGGTTTTAAAAGGTCACACATTGATATAATTAGTGGATAAGTTGATAGGGCTTCTAAATCCCCTCATCCAATTGCTTTTGTACATGTGTAGGTCTTAGATTTTATATTATCTTTCCATTTTATTTAAATCGTTAAATAATGATGTCATTGCTGCATCATCATGATGTCATAAATAATTTATTTTATTTAAAGTCTAAAAATTATAAAACAAATACTATGATGTAGGAAATCTTTTTAGATTTCCAATGACTATTTATAAACTAAAATCTGATCTTTATAACCCCATGTAAAAATTGTTTTCGTAAAACATATGATGTTTGTGTCATTTTTACTTTTACATTAAATAAAAAGTTATTTATGTCATTTCCCAACCAAAGTGTCTCCATGGGGTCCCCAAGTTGACCCATGGCTTTTCTTGGTCGGCCATGACACAACCAATAAGGTTGGGACATGTTTCTAGGTCACTTTATATTATTAAAGATTTATTTATACCTTAAACTACACATATTACCACTAATCGCGATTAAGAACTTAATAAGTTACTATTCACCAAAAAATTATTTTTATCCCATTGAACCACATTTTACTTCTTAATCACAACCATGTATGTCGGATTTTTGAAATTCAAAACACAATGATTGAAAAATTTCATTTAAACGGAAAATCAGTCTTTATAAGTACCACTTAGTGGTTTCACTATTTATCAAAAATTGAAGTTTTTCAGAAAATTACCAAAAATTCACCCTAAGCTCTATTTGATATTACGAATTCAAAAATGAAGTCTATTTTAAAAAAATAAAAATATATAAGTCACATTAATAAATTTAATAATTAATTCCCGCTGTCAGAGCAAATAGCGTGTTTTTATGAAACAATATGTATCAAAAGATTGACACTAGTTTAAGTCCAATTTCATAGTGAAATTGATTCCAATGACCAAAATTGGATTAAATGGTAAAAACATATTCTAATTTAACTTTAAAACCAATTCACAAGATTATCTAATCATATAAATAAATTAGATTAAAAAGTGGTTTTGAATTAAAATACAACATTTTACACTTTTCATTGAAAAAAATGATCTTTAACGGAAAGATACCAAAAATTCACACAAAGTAAATTTTGATGTCCCGAATCATAAGAAGAGTTTTATTTGGTCAAATAGAATGTATAAGAGTGAAAAAAACTATATTTAATGACGGTTCGCCATCAAAAGGCGATAAATGAACGTTTAGTGAAAACTAGGGCATATACGCCTAAAATTGATTTCTTTCTGTATTTTAAGCCTTTATCTTTTATTGGATAAATGTAAAAACATTTAAAAACATATATAATCATATATTAGTTATTTCTATCCATTCCCGCCATTACAACGGCTACATGTTAACTACTATTTAAAATAATATTATTTTATTATTAGAGTGCAACGTAAGATTCCCAAGAAACTCGTTGTTGCGTGTTGGGTACGCCATCAAACATAGCGTCCCCTTTATAGTCATATTAATATTTTAATCACAAATATGGATAAATATTAAAATGTAATATTCATTATTTACCTGGGGTGTTACACATAGTGAAGACCTTGTGCCAAGACTACAAATAAGATTTTGTCAAGGACTTATTTCAAGACACTAGATAGTCTCATGAGACCTATCGATTCATCGAGGAGATATAGAGGGCTCCATCCATCACATTTTAAGTCCAATGCATTTATCGTATTAAAAGGTTTAAAATAACATAATAATTTATTTTAAAATTGGAAAACGAAATTTCTATATTTTACCCATAAACCATAAATGTTATAAAAATAGCATCCACAGTCAAAAAAATCAAATAACCATTAATAAAATATGGAAGATTTCTTTCATAATAAATCAATTTCAAAAATGTTGAAAATACATTAAATAATATTTACATAGATGAAAATGATTAGTAAAACACTTTGAGAGAAATATCACTTTTTCATGAAAACATTCAAAAGTAAAACAATTTAAAAAAGAATAAATTTGAAGACATTTTTGTTTCAAAGTGTCCTATATGAATTTGAAAGTTTTGAATGAAATTAAAATTTTAAAACATTCATGTCCATTAAATAAATCCATAATACCATTTTGAAAACATAGACATTAATGAGAATGGTTTAGAAGAATAAATCATTAAAAAATTTAAAATGGTGTTTTAATAAAAATTTGATTAAAAAAATCCATTTCAAATGTATTTTATGAATCCTGGAAAAGGATAATAAATATGTCCCAATAGGTACATACCTAATAACAATATCATATAATAATGTGACTGTGAAAATAACACTTACCTTGAACATTAATTTGGTCGAGGGTATGTTTAGAATCTTTTATAATGTCTATATTATGATAATAAATTATAGAAAAACATTATTAATGTTTATTATATCATAAATGATTCATTTATGACATTATACTTTGAATTTAATAATGATTCCCATGTTAAATTAACATTTCAGGTAATAATCACTTTCTTTATCATACGTGATTTAATTTTTTATTCTTTATCATATCATTTAGATAATGATTTAAATAAATAATAAATATAAAGACATATATATATATATAATATATATTAAGAATATAAATATTTATAATATAAAGATATATGAAATGGAAAACACCGTTTATGGAGACGGTAGGCTGTACGTATGTATAAATGATGTTTTTGTTTTCATATCGTATTGAACGTAAGTATGTGTATAAGATATATGTAAGTACATAAATACATATATATATATATATCTAGTATCATTATTATTTCATACATTACATACTTATTATTAATATATATTTTTATAATCGTCGATGAATGGTGAACATAGAAATAAATCTAATCACGACGTAGAGACAGTAATCCGTACATACGCACGAGCGACAATATAATTTTCATAATGGTGAGAAATTAGATCATATATTAATTTTACATATACATTATCATGTTATTTTTATTATTTATATAAATATTACTCATCATTATATCCATCCAAATAACATAGTGTTGAATAAAAAATTACACCACGACGTAGAGACGGTAAGCCGTACGTATGCACGCATGGTGACATTTTCTTTCATAGGATGGATAGAATAATTAATATGGTTATTCCATATTTATAATAACATCACAATATATATAAGTTACTGGATTTATTATTTTGGTATTTTAATGAAAAATAAAGTGTTAGTGGATAATGAAAATAACTTGAAGGATGGTGGTGAAGTCATTAACTCTTCTCTGGGTTCATACTTTTGATTTGATCAAAATTGAAACTTATGTTGTCATTATGACCAAATTAATGCCTCTAAGATGAATTTAGGATAGATGGACGTATATTTTGGCATGTTTTTCAGAGACAAATGGCATTGGAGGTGTGAATTTGAGAGAAGGTGATGTTCCCTTTTATAAGAGAGGTGAGGCGAACCTTAAAAAACGTAAAATATTATTTTATAATAAAATGGCTTTCGGTTTATAATTGCTCTAAAATGAATTATTTAAAGGGTAAAGTGGGTATTGGTTGAAAACCACTCAACCAATAGGTTTTAGACAGGTTTGGGTCACTATATTAACCTTGTCCTTTTTATTTAACTCTTACTTAAATAGTTTGACATTTAACATGTCTTTTTATATTATTATAATATATGGTTAATAAACATAATATAAATTTTCAAGAGAACCCCATTTGGTTCATTAATTACATATATAATAATACTTAATCTCTTTTATTGAACCATATATTTTTATAAATTGAATACCAATTAATAATATAATATTTGTTTTAAAATCTCGTTTATGTCAATTTTGACACTCTTTGGAATTTTGATTTTTATAAATTCATAACAGCAATATTAATTTGAAAAAAAATTATTTTATCAAACCCAACATGTAATATTAACTTATAAAGTTAGTGGAATTCATAAAAAGTCTCAAATTACGTTTATTTGGGTATTTATAATATCACTTATTTTAATATTTCATTAATACGGTAATTACTACATAATCATTTTGTCATAAATAAATTAAATTATTTAATGACTAAAAATTATAAATAAAATACCATTATATATGAAATATTATTATATTTATAATTATTATTTATAGTTGAATTAATATTATTTGTAACCATATATTAAAAATGGTATAGTTATTAAACTATGAATTTAATACATTTAACTCTTCTTCGAATTAAATAATAATAAATGTCCTAATCTAATAAATGTGGACATAATGGTTCATATTTTATTACTAAGGTTGGTTTTTGTTGAATTACACTTATCCAATAGAGTTAAGCCATTTTTATGGTAATTATGATATAATTTTGACTATAAATTACAATATTCACATTTAACAGTTGTAAATAAATTCAAAAGTTACTACTCAACAAAAATTATTTTCATCTTATTGAAAACAATTTACATACTAATATCAACCATGTCTTTTGGAATGTTTAAATTCAAATCATAGAAGAGGTAACATTATGTTTTATGAAAATTTGAAAATGCTCTTAAGAGGTGGGTAAAAGATGGTAAAACGTTCGATACAATTTTATACATCTAATTTTTTAATAAAATTAATCCAATGAATTACATTGAAGATATATAGGTATTATATATATATTTTGACTTAAAATAAATTTAAATAAAATATATAATTATTTAAATAAATAGTCAGTTTTAAGTAATAACACTGTGTTTTTTAGTATTCATTAAAAATTCAATGTTTTCAGAAAAATAATGATATTTTACCCTAAGATATTTTACATATAATGAATTGAAAAATTAAGTCTGTTTTACTAAATTCAAAACATAGATGCTGTATTTATTAATTTAAAATTAATTCCTGTTTTCAAAACCAAAAAGCGTATTTTTTGGAAATACTAACTATCAAATGATTGACTGTTGTTTATGTCCAATTTTAATGTGAAATTACACAAAATGACTAGAAATGGATTAAAAGGAAAAATATAATCTATTTATAATTCCAAACAATTAAATTTTATAATTTAAAAGTATAAATTATTTTGATTAACAAATTTGTTTTCAGTTAAAATATAGTATTTTTTACTACTCACAAATATGAAAGTTATCTGAAGAAAAAAAATTATTAAAACTAAATTATTATGTCTCGATTCTAAATAATATGTTTATTTTTTCAAATTGAATATATTAAAGTATTAAATATTGTATTTAATGAGGTTTCTCCATTAAAATGTGGTTAAATTTTATTTTTCTGAAAAATACTTCATTTACCTGAAAAAAACGAATTTGATCCTAAATAATGTCTATGAATATCTAAATATGGATTAAAAATTATAATTATTATATAATGTTCAAAATGTTGTTAATAATATTCATAAATGCTTTTGAACTGCTAGTTTTGTAAGTCTTGGTGTGCTTTATCTCGGTGTTGTGTGTTGTTCATGTTATTGAATTATTTTGAAGAAATGAAGTACTATAAAATCTTGGGGAGTTACACGAGTTGGATTCTACATTATCCAAACTACTAAAAAATAAGGATCTTTAGTATTTAGTTACTTGAATCGAGTTCCGGGTCATAATGTATATATCGATAATGGGATACTAATGGAAGGGTTTTATTAAGGTCATCCCAAGATATTTTGGTGATAATATAGTGGTATAAGAGAATGATTTCATTGGATTGCTATATGATTGAGACCAATTATTATTATTGGGATGTAAATTAGGTAAATAATATCATTTTATAGTTAGTTTTTCTATTTTTATATGGAATATAGTATTGGTGTTCCAGCCAACAACTCCATTTACCAGGAATATGACTATTATCATGGATACTAAGCATAACAATGAATAAGATACGTATAAATAATTTTTATATGCATTATATAAGATTAAATCATTTTAATTTATATCATGTGTGATATATCTATATTTTATCATAATTACATTGCATGACCTATAAGATTGAATATATATCCATGATGAAAGAAAAATAAAATAGAACTACAAAATCATAAAAATTATATGATATATTGCGAAAATTAAGTTGAGGGATTAACTTATGTGGCATTAGAAATTTTATTTAATAAAGTTTTGTTATACAATGAACATAATCATGTGGATAAACCCCTAGAAGATTCAATGAATTATTAGCTACATGTTGGGTACTGGTAGTTCAATCTGGAATGATGGCATGAACACATTCTTTGAATTTCACAATAAATCCAGTTAATATTATTATTGTGGTTTCATTATGATACATAACACTTAGAGGATGATTATTGGATTGAGGTGGCGATATGAATTCATAATTGGTTTCTATAGACCATTATTCATCTTAGATAACTTGAGATCTAGGGGATTTTTATTTCATTGAGACATATTGAGGTCATTCTATAAGGTATTTATATATTTTCGATATATCTTATTGACATTTACAATTAATTACAGTGATATATATTGTTTTGGGTTTATCATTAGTTCAAAAATTATTATGTTATAATTTTTTTATGAATAATAGATCACAAACCTCACACTTTATTTGCATTATATATTTTTATATTGATTCATCTAAACATAAATGATTTATTTTAAAAATCAAATAGGAAATAGTGATATCATAGTCTAATAATTAATTTATTTTTATTTTTGAGGTCTAGAGAGTGTTTGTTGATAGATATTTTCTTAATAATGAAAAATATGGTTAGAGGATCTAATAGTGCAGATCATGGGGACGTTTTTTCCCTAGAAACAAGGTGGAAACCAAAATTATCATCTCATCATTGGATACCTGCCCTTGTCTTGTATAAAATAAAAGGATATGTATTGTAGTGTTCGTGTATAGGATTAAATCATCATTTTTCTCAAGATATGTTATGCGTGTTACCTATACAGTCACATGTATTGTGATTTCCTAACATATCATTTCTATAAGGGTAGTCAGGTTGTTGATAACAATTTTGGAAGAGGTAGTGATGAGAATAGGGGTCCCCCTATCATGGATATGGTTTCAATGATTATGGTGTTGCTTGAAGAGAAGGTGATGGAGCTCTATATAGAAGAAATAAATATTTATAAGGTTCTAATTTCAATTCATCTTGATAAGGAACCCTGAAAAAAGATGGAACATCAGAATTGTTTTACGATTTTTTAGGAAAACTCTAGAATTTATTTTATAACACTATAATTTTTTAAAATTCACTTAATTCACCATGATATAAAATATTAGTTAAATTTAGGTCTCATATACAAAATTATTAATTTTTACCCTTAATATAATATTTATTATTTTGCAATATACCGCCACTAATATGTAACATTGATAATGTTTTTTAAACACACTTATTTCATGTTTACACTTCATAGTGAAAAAAATTATAATGATCTATGCATATTTTTCCATATTAATGTATATGTATTATTATTATAGATTAATTCTTGTACATTATTATGACACAACAATTGGATATCCCATATGACATTATTTCGATGCCCATTTCATTCCATGAGTAATGATTTTGTTTATTAAATATATGTGATTATTTTTGTTGAACACATATGCCTGATAATTTAATTATAGTCATTACCAAATTACACTACAATGCATTGTGTAATTATTAGTTTCAAGAGACATCATGTATGGGATTGGGAAGAAAACTATGTCCATTATGATACTATTCCAACATTAAGATATAATATTGGATGTAATTCTTATGTCTAGTTTATGTCATTTTATATATTGTTTCCACATTCCATCATTTCCTCGATCACATGATTCCATGTTTTATATGTTATTATTCCATATGTGTATTCATGATTCATTCATTTTTATATAATCATGAAATTTATTCTAACTAATATTCTCTTGGTTCTTCTTAGGTTAATTCCTCCACAAGGATTTTTAAATATGCATTATTTCATACATTTTGCAATGTTTATCTTATATAACTTACGGTGGTCATAATATTTTATTGTATCATTATGAAATATTAGAATAATGTTGTTTTATTCTAGTTCAATATTTTTAATTTATGTACCTATTCATCAAATAATTGTATCTATTAAAATCCATTGTTTTTATGTTATGGTTTATTATGATTAAAATCATGTAATGATATGTGTAAATGTTTATTATTTCTGTATATGTATCATATTATAGTCTAGTTATGTTTAAGTATTATGACTGGATAATATTTAGCAATAACCATATGAATAATTCAATAACCACTGAAAACCTTGAATGAATCATAGGGAATTTTAATTTAAGATTCAATTTTCATTAATAATTATTTCCTTCTATGTTCAGTTTTATATTTATATTAATTTTATAATATCATTCGACACCTCCTTATTGTAATTTTTTGTCATATTTAATTGTACGATATTGGAGAACTCATCCCGACAACCAATGTGATATGTAATGCGATTATTTACCTAATGAAAAGTAAATTATGATTATAATAAAATATTAGTACTTAAATTACTATCCCAATTAGATCAAATAATGGATAATTATATGATTCATGTGTAATTAATCATTTTTTCAATGAAATAAAATGCTGCAGTCGAATCCTTTGTTAGGAAAATTCCTCTCATATTTAGTATATATTTTAATACCCTTATAGTGGGATAATGTATTATGTCCATTTAGAATATATTCTTTGTACTTCAATTCAAAATGAAATAGATATTCATGTTTTTAATTTTTCAATTTGAATGGGTAGATGATCAATGATAAACATTGATCAAAAAATGAAAATTAAAGGAGTAAACTAAATATGAGGATATTGATGGATTTATAAAAAAATCAATAAACATTATTCCCAAAACAATCCATATAAATATAAATAGGGTGTTCCTTAAACAAAATTAAATTTAATATTATTATATTGTTGTACATGATTGAAATAATTGTTTTCCAATTTGATAAACATATGGATTTTTCATGAACATCCAATAAAATGTTGATTTATCATTTTGTGTACTAAAATAAATTCTATAAAAATATATTGGAAATAGACACGATGACAGTAATGAGGAGATTGTATGATGTTCCATGATGGTGTAAACTTGGATTAGTGACTCAAAATGGTATCTTGTGATCTAATATAAAAATTGGGAAAACATTTTAATATCTGGGGATCAAAATATCAATCTAATAAAATAATGAAAACCACAAAATACAGATTTAAAAAGCATTGAAATAAGAATCCAATAAGTATCCTAATAGTAACCAATAGTTTTATAAAATTTAGAATGGTGGGTCATCATTATTATTTTACCAAATAGATTTTTAATAAGACCACTAATGTGGATTAAGTGTGGATGGATCATAAAAAAAATAAAAATGTAGTTCAATGATTCACCATCAAATATAATGGAAATACAAAATCTAATTCCCTACATGAATGGTTTTCAGAAGAAGTAAATGATAATAAAAACAATGTCATCAAAGAAGGGTATATTGTTTCAATTCTATTTTTGAGGATCCCAATAATTATATGTTGATATATAAGATGTTAATTCATTCAAGAATATGTACTGTACTATAATATTCTTTACATATCTCTTCATTTATATCTTCATTTTTAGTATAAGAAAACTACAATGACCATGAAAATTTATAGCCAAATCAATGATTCAGAATGATAATAGATCTATAAATTCAAAAATTGTGAGATCATGGTGGGGAGAGGTAGGATTCATTTTTTAATGAAATAAAATTTACTAGTAATATGACCTAAATTCAACATCTCATGATATTTACATGTCTATAAGTCCATAAAACTCGGAAAAATTTAATAATGTGTTCTATTTTTATAAAGAAATTACTGTAATAAATAAAAAAAACAATCGAAAATAAAATGTGTATACATATACTCTCGGAAGTTGATTCAAAATATTTACCTAATAACCTCTACATGGCATGAAATCAATTTTAAATGCATGTAATATTGAAGATGATACATAACCAACAATTTTATATTGTTAAACTAAAAACATGGTTGATAAAAAATACCTGATCTACGTATTACATAAAATGTGTAATTGCGAGTAAAAATCACTCTACTAGTAATGATCTTTACCCAAAAATATTTCATCAGTTCCTAGACTACAAAAAATTGAAGTCCAGAACATACTTATAGACAATTACATCAACCATGCCTCTTGGAATTAAAATATGAGCATGCACAATACCTAGAAAAATGGAATAATTTTATTATGCATTAAATTATTTCGATGATTCACTATCATAAATGGTTATTATTCTATAGTTTTGTCAATAATGTGATCAAATTCCTCCAATAAAATCACTTGGTCAGTATTTTCTATATAACTATCAATTTGGGACCCTGAAAACATGTCATATATAATGACCCAAGAGGAGAAACTCTAATAATGACCCAATATCCATCCTCTACATGCAATGATCTATGATGATTGATCACATAAGATTAAAATTGACTATGTATCATGATCAGTGTACCCTTTATTAACTATAAAATATATGTCATTTTATGAATACAATTAGCCGCAAAAAACCATTCGCTCAACTCTACCAAAAACAATTGTATCTACAGAGACACCCATACAATGAATAAAATGGAACCATATTAATCAATACCTTCTAACAAGTTTTTTTAAGTCAACTTCAGTCCAACATGTTTCCGAGGATCCTCTAAAATCAAACACAGAAGCTTAAATCATATCCTCATGAACCTAGATGTCCCTTTATATATATATAATTATATTTCGATGGATTTTTACGATCAAATAATATGGGGTCATATCACCATATATAAACCTTTAATAAAAAGATAATATCATATGATATTTCGCAGATATAAGTGTAGATGTAGTTTCATGGGTTTCAAAATCTATTATATATACAAGTCCTGAATATTTTCCAATTTCATCAACTCAGTGATAGGGAGGAAGTGCGCTTATTTCATAAGTCAATCAACGTTAACAAAAATAACATCAATCATACTAGGATTTCATGTAATAAATTGAATAAATCAATGTAAATATCATCACACATACATATTAGAATTGGTATGATCTATAAAAACCACCTAGGGAAAATGTGCCCCACCCTTATTATATTGAAATTATGACACTGTGATCCAAAATAATCATTCATCGGACTCATCCCTGACAACCAATATCAATGTATCCTATCAAGATATATCGTAGTATCCCTTGGGTTCACAGACAACAAATAATAGTGGAAATATACATTAACTTAGAAATTTTGTAATATACAACAAAAAACCTACCATCGATAAAAAATAACCACTGGGAGTCAAAGACAACCCCCCAAAAGATATGGATTTTAACTAAATGTAGGAAAGCGATGCCTATAAAATTATATATTCGAAATGTCTCGTCAATATACTCGTTATATTTCACAAAAATCTAAGAACATATGTCTCTCATTCTTATCCCATTTCATTCTCGAATCTTTTAATAATCTATTCAGAGGAAACTCCACAATGTATTCTTTTAAATCTTCTGTCGCTAATTTTCATGTCCATGCATTGGAAACCAAATTTTCGTTCCTTGAGATGTAAAAAATTCATAAATCAAACTTTTATGGATACTATACTCAGTTTCTATGTTTCATTTTTATATTTTATTATGTAAAAATATATTTCCAGATCATTTGATAATAATTGATAGTATATTGATCCTCAAAGAGTGAGTTCTGATCCATTTTTTGGCATGTATAACGCCTACCATTACATAATTGTCAGTTGATAAGTTATTATAATGATGGAAAAAATAGATTGTGCAATAGGTCAGATCCATTTTTCCCAGCCTCATAATGTATCACAGACCCATAAAAAATTCATCATGGAATACTACATAACCTGAACATGGATTTCAATTTTTAAAAATTGGTGCTGAAGTCGTCTTGACCTTCATCTCCTAAAATGAAATTTTAAAAATATTAATTCCTAGAATAGTAGACATTACATGTTAAACAATTAATAAATATTTAAATATTTCATAATACCTAAACATTCCATATATAGTATTCATCCATTCCAATGATATGGAATCCAACCTTTATATTACAAAACTTTTCATTACATTTTACAAATATAGGATCTTTAAAGTCTTATGTCATGGAAATAAGAAATGTAAAACATGAAAACAACATAAAATATTATTCAGATCCAATTTTATGGATTAATAATAATTTCATCATATGTAAAATAGCTTCATCTCATAACAGGGGACATACATCAATGGAAAGGGTGTGCAGAAGGCCTAGTAAGGAAATCAAGGGAATCTGTTTACCTATGATATAAATAAGAACGTGATGTAAAACATAAGACATGTGAAACAGAATAACAAGCATATCATAATAAAAAATGTAACACCCCGAGCTTCCACGATACGCTTCTCATTTAATAATGCAATAGCTTGCATTGTACGCAACATCGAGTTTAAAAACACCGCGACTAATCAATGTAGCCGTTATGAATAGTAATAACTACTTTTTAAAATTATATAAATTTAATATTTCAAAATGGACTTCATTTTTGTATTTGTAATATCGAAATTAGCCAATGTTGAATTTTTTGTAATTTTCTGAGAACTTCCAAATTTTTATGAATAGTGAAAAATACTTAAAAACAACTTTTTTAATCAAAAAAATTTGTAATGATAAATTATTATATTTAGTGGTTTTAAAGTATAATTAGAATATATTTTTACCATTTTATCCAATGGTGGTCATTAGAGTTAATTTAACATTGAAATTCGACACAAACAATTGCCAATCTTTTGATATAAATTGTTTCTTAAAAACACGCTATTTGTTGTTACAGCGGGAATTAAATATAGAATTAATTAATGCAACATATATGTTTGGAATTTCGTAAAATAGAAATCATTTTTGAATTCAGAATATCAGTTATAGCTTAGGGTGAAATTTTGGCCTTATTCTGAAAAACATCAATTTTTGATTAATAGTGAAACCACTAAGTGGTAGTTAAATAACTGATTTTTCGTTTAAATGAAATATTACCACTTCTGTGATTTGATTTTCAAAAATCCGACCTACATGGTTGTCATTAAGAATTAAAATTTGGTTCAATGAGATTAAAATAATTTTTTGGTGAATAGTAACTTTTAAGTTCTTAATCGTGATTAGAGGTAATTAGTGTAGTTTAAGGTAAAAATAATGTTATAATAATATGAGATGAGCATGACACTTGTACTACTCCTATTGGATGAGTCATGGCCGACCAAGACAACCGATGGGTCAACATGGGGACCCCATGGAGCCACTTTAGTTAGAAAATGACATAAACACCTTTTATTTAATGTTAAAGTAAAAAATGACACAAACATAAAATGTTTTACTAAAACAATTGTTACGTGGGGTTACACAAGTCCAAATTTTGATTATAAATATTCATTTGAAATATAAAAAGATTTCCTAAATCATAGTAATTTTATTATAATTTTTAGACATTAAATAAATTAAATTATTTATGACATCATTATGATGTGGCGATGACCTCATTATTTAACGATTTAAATAAAATGGGAAGATAATGAAAAATAAAAGGCTTACACTTGTCTAAAGCCAATTGGATGAGAAGATTTAGAACCCTTATCAACTTAGCCTCGAATTATATATGTTTGGGACCTTTAGAATCCGAAAAAGCATTGTATAATAATGTAACATTTCAATCTTTCCAAAAGAGCCCATCCTCTCCACTTATAAAAGGCCCCCACCTCTCCCACCTTATTCACACCTTCAAGCCATTTGGCTCGTCCAACCTCTGCCCAAATACTCTCACAACTTCCCTCCCTTACTCCTAGAAGCCTCACTTTGGTCAGAACTTTTTCCAAGGAAGCCTTTGGCTCAAATCAAAAAGAGTTACCCGATTTTGAGGTAATGTCTTCTCTAATGTGGTTTTGTTTTATTATTCTTCTCCAACCCCCTAAACTATTTTTATTCATTTCTTTTGTAACAAAACCAGTATCCTAAATATACTAGGATGTTTTTATAAGAAGTATTCGAGCTAAACTTACACACACCTACATCTAATGGTTAAAGAACATACGGTTTCTGTGGATGGCGAATTTCTGCCTCACGAAACGATGATTGTTCAACACTCATATAACACCGTCAAAGGTGGCCATTAAGATGTCACTATTTTTATATATTATATATAATATGTTTATGTTTTACTTATGATTCTGTATTTATCATTTATGGTATACTTTATGATTTCCATTATGGGTAAAACGCGATAATTTCATTTTAAGAAGTGCGGACTACGGCCCCCTCAAAGTGATTTGAATCGTTAATGCCATATGTGGGATGTATAAAGGATGGAGTAAATGGTATTATACACTATATTATACTGGAATTATATTATACATTTATATCATTATGATTTAGTTCCATTAAATATGAAATTGAAATGAAAGTAGCGTTCATGCGTACGTACGGCTTACCATCTCCATGAACGGTGCATTTCATTTCTTACCTCTAAATGTTACGTAATATTATAAATGAATGTATATACAGGATATATAAGATATATATTAAATCTAAATAATGAATATAATTTTGGATATAATGGATATTCTACCACATCAACAACTTGTAATTATAATAAGTTTATTGTTGACTCAAGGTACCAAAGATCGGCAAAACAACCGTTATTAACTTAAATAATTACATAATGTTCATATCATTGTAATAAGTGATATAATAAGGATAATGAAATTGAAATTGGTTCTTAATAAGGTATATATTAACTCTAGTTTATTATTAAGGAGGTTAAAGAACGGCTGAGTCAAGTCAGAAACGAGGTAAGGGAATTTCTTAACCCAACTTCCATTCTTTGGGTTAATATCCTACTTCCAAATTATGTCATGATATTATTATGTCCTATTTTGTATTTTTACTTTCTTTATGTGTACCTATAGTGAATACACATAATAGATCTATTTTACTTTAAAAATGATCTTTTTATGGACTTCGTCTCAATCTCCTTTCATTTAGGCATATTTGGCTTTATACACAACATTCTTTTATACGGTGTATAAACCCCTTTGACTTTTATGTTTATTCAAAAGGAATCTTTTTTATATGAAGTGTTTTACTAAACGAAAAAAAGGGAATGTTTTTCTTTCCGTACTTATGCGGCGACAACGACTTCTCCGCCGCCGTGACCATTATTTGATTTTCGGCTTCCTCTACAAGCCATCATTTTTTTAATGAAAAATAAATACAAAGTTTTAACTTTCTTTTATTTTGGTATTGAAAATGGTTTTGAAAGCATTTTTATTATGCCAATGTGTTGTATTGATATCTTGTGATTGAAATATGGAAATGTTATGTTTCCTTTATGCATGTTTTATGTGATACGATTATGTTATGGGTTATGATATGTTTAAACCTATTCATATGAGGAATGCATTGGACTTAATAAGTGACAGGTGGAGCCCGCTATAGCTCCTCGATGCATCGGCAGGTCTCATGAGACAAACTAGTGTCTTGGCATGAGGCCTTGACAAAATCATATTTGTGGTCTTGGCACGAGGCCTTGACTACGTGGTTATGATATTCTGGAATTATGCATTCCATCATTATGAAAGTGGTTATTGATATTGCATGTGATTATTCGACCAGTAGAATATCCATGTGAATAAGTGAATGTCATTATCTCATTTTAGTTTTGCCATATTATGTTGAAGTTCAAGTTTAAAAGGCTTTTGTTTTAGTTATACATTTCTTTAAATGTTAATGTTTATTTATGAAAGCTTCCGCTATATTGTTAACCTTACTGAGCATCTGAGCTCACCCCTTTCAATGTTTTAATATTTTTCCAGGATGTGAAGAAGTATTTTATGAATGACCTGTAGGGATAGTCAGAAGAGGATATGAGTGTGGACTATGGAGACTTTGTTATTGTATTTTTTCACTTTATGATGCAATGTAACGTTTACGAATATATCTATTGTTTCCAAGGCTACTAAACTAATCGGTCTTTTGAGACTTGATCTTTTGTGATCATTCCGATGTTACAAAGTAATGCACCGACTCTGGGTAGCTGGGGTCGGGGCGTTACAGTTGGTATCAGAGGAAGTTTAGTACAATCCTTGGAAGCTAGATTTAGATAAACTCTGATTAGAGCACGTAGACCTAAGATGAGCTTTGAGGATTAGTATAGAAGAACTTCCTAGAATTTTGGTATTTTAGAGATTTTGTGAGTTTTCAGAGCAATACATCCCTGTCTGGATACGAGCAGGTAGCGGTGGCTCTGGCACAGATGTTCCTAGGGATAAAACCCAAAAACACCGCTTTGAGCTAGACTCGAACGGGAACTGGTGCAAGACAACGGGCCTTGCTGCACTCTTGGTTACGACACTCCCGGGGGATATGCTTAGGATAATTCTCATTTTCTTTACAAACCACTATGAACGGTTATGAGTATATACTTCCTCAAATAAAACATTTTTATGATTACGGATTATATCCATAAATATTTCAATTTATTTTAAGTATTTTATAAGTATGGAATTATGTATTTTGATTCATAAACTAATCTAGTGTATGGCATTGTATAGAAATGGCGCCCAGTAGAAGGAATGTGAACTTCATCAATACGTATGATCCAAAGAGTAAGAAGGATCATATATTTCATGGTATTAAGCCAACATTTAGAAGGGAAATATTCTCCCATGTGTTATCAACATATGAATAAATAGTATCATGTGTTAATAAGATAAGTAGAGAATTCTCTGAGTCTTATGGATTTGAATGGATAAAAGAGAATAAAAGGAAGGAAGAGAGAATAATGGATAAAGGGATGAGGGAAAAGAAGAATTTTACAATATGTGATAACTGTGGGAAGAAACACCTTGGAATTTTCCTGAAAGAAATGGGATTTTGTTATAAGTGTGGAGAAAAAGGACACCAAGTGCGTGACTGCAAGGGTAAGAAAAAGGTTTCAAATGTACACTGCTTAATCTGCAAGGAGTGGGGACACTACGCAAACCAATGTTCAAATCATCAGAGAATTCCCCAAATGATGTTATTGGATAATAATCAAGTTATGATACTACCACAGATGAGGAGGAATGATTAGAGTTCTTACGTTGTTATTAAAGAATTTTGTAATTTGAGTGTTGTATCCATGATGTACTTGTTATAATAATTATGGAGTATATAAGGATTGTACTGCAGTATTATTTCATCTAGGACTTGAGATTGTGTGGAACAAAGAAAAGTGACTCCATAGTAGGTTAAATATTTGGAAAATATATGGTTGAGAGAAGGATAAACCATAATATGGTTCTGATACCAAGATAGTGATTTTGGAATAAGACATGATTGATTTGGATAAATTATGTTGGATATTCTTAACATCCTTGAAACTGACTAATGATTTGTATACATTTTTGGATAGAAGGATTATATCTATTTTTCTATAAGGAATAAGGGATCATGAATGTAATAAATAAGGATTTATGGTAATACAGTATGTTGCCGTGTTTTAAAATAATACATGATGAAGGTGTTCATATGTTGTTACGCAGAAAAACAGGAGCTTCATTATGTTTACCTTCCTCATAAAATCTGGACTGTGAGTTGGACGGAAGTATTTTGGATAACTATAATGGTTGGACTGGATTAAGTTGATCTTTGGATAGTATTGTTTATGGTTAAAAAATTTATGAAGATTATTTTTGGAATATTATAATACTATAGTTTTAGGAAAAGGACAACCTGCAGGGTGGGGCATAACCCGTCGCGTCGGACAAAGCTGCAGGAATCGAACCCACAACCATAGTGCGACAAGCCTTTATTTCCTACCATTAGCCTACAGGAAGTCCCTAGTTATTACAAAATAGTTTTACTAATATAAATTTTATGTGTTAACATTTGGAACCTTATACAATTAGTATAAATAGTATATTTTTGAGTTCTGTTACCATTTGGAGTAAAAGTTGGGTTTGTGGTAAAAATTTATTAACGAATGAAAGTATACAAGTATGTATATTCCCTTACGTTCTTATTAAATCTCCTAAATAAATTCCTAAACATTATAAAAGGTAACTTAAAACAAAAATGTTGCCGGTTAACTTTTCCAACTGGGGATTCAATGACCGTTTAACCAATCACAAGTTTTTGATTTTCATGTGGTTAAACTTTCTCCTAATCCTGTTTTCTATAACTCTCCATCAGACCTTGATGGTTTGTTTTTCTTCCATATCCATATTTTCATAGAATCCTAGAATGGGCTATATCGGGTGACCTTTGAACTTATCTTGCATTCTATTAATGTTACATATTTATTAACCTTATTTCCGATGTGGGTTATCCTCAGAGGTATTTTCTCTTTTCATCCTTTTATTTTCAAAGAAAAATTTCAAATTGCGAGGATGCAATTTATTGAAGGAGTGGAGAATGTAACACCCCGAGCTTCCACGATACACTTCTCATTTAATAATGCAATAGCTTGCATTGTACGCAACTTCGAGTTCTAAAACACCGCGACTAATCAATGTAGTCGTTATGAATAGTAATAACCACTTTTTAAAATTATTGAAATTTAATATTTCAAAATGGACTTCATTTTTGTATTCGTAATATCGAAATTAGCCTATGTTGAATTTTTTGTAATTTTCTGAGAACTTCCAAATTTTTATGAATAGTGAAAAATAATTAAAAACTACTTTTTTAATCAAAATAATTTATAGGGATAAATTATACTATTTAGTGGTTTTAAAGTATAATTAGAATATATTTTTACCATTTTATCCAATGGTGGTCATTAGAGTTAATTTAACATTGAAATTCGACACAAACAATTGTCAATCTTTTGATATAAATTGTTTCTTAAAAACACGCTATTTGTTGTAACAGCGGCAATTAATTATAGAATTAATTAATGCAACATATATGTTTGGAATTTCGTAAAATAGAAATCATTTTTGAATTCGGAATATCAATTATAGCTTAGGGTGAAATTTTGGCCTTATTCTGAAAAACATCAATTTTTGATGAATAGTGAAACCACTATGTGGTAGTTAAATAACTGATTTTTCGTTTAAATGAAATATTACCACTTCTATGATTTTATTTTCAAAAATCCGTCATACATGGTTGTCATTAAGAAGTGAAATGTGGTTCAATGAGATTAAAATAATTTTTTGGTGAATAGTAACTTTTAAGTTCTTAATCGCGATTAGAGATAATTAGTGTAGTTTAAGGTACAAATAATGTTATAATAATATGAGATGAGCATGAAACTTGTCCTACTCCTATTGTATGAGTCATGGCCGACCAAGACAACCGATGGGTCAACTTGGGGACCCCATGTAGCCACTTTAGTTAGAAAATGACATAAACACCTTTTATTTAATGTTAAAGTAAAAAATGACACAAACATAAAATGTTTTACTAAAACAATTGTTACGTGGGGTTACACAAGTCCTAGTTTTGATTATAAATATTCACTAGAAATATAAAAAGATTTCCTACATCATAGTATTTTTTTTATAATTTTTAGACATTAAATAAATTAAATTATTTATGACATCATTATGATGTGGCGATGACCTCATTATTTAACGATTTAAATAAAATGGGAAGATAATGAAAAATACAAGGCTTACACTTGTCTAAAGCCAATTGGATGAGAATATTTCGAACCCTTATCACCTTATCCTTGAATTATATAAGTGTGGGACCTTTATAATCCGAAAAATCATTGTATAATAATGTAACATTTCAATCTTTCCAAAAGAGCCCCTCCTCTCCACTTATAAAAGGCCCCCACCTCTCCCACCTTATTCACACCTTCAAGCCATTTTTCTCGGCAAACCTCTGGCCAAATACTCTCCCAACTTCCCTCCCTTACTCCTAGAAGCCTCAATTTGGTCAGAACTCTTCCCAAGGAAGCCTTTGGCTCAAATCAAAAAGAGTTACCCGATTTTGAGGTAATGTCTTCTCTAATGTGGTTTTGTTTTATTTTTATTCTCCAACTCCCAAAACTCTTTTTATTAATTTCTTTTGTAACAACACCAGTATCCTCAATATACTAGGATGTTTTTATAAGAATGATTCGAGCTACACTTACACACACCTACATCTAATTGTTAAAGAACATACGGTTTCTGTGGATGGTGAATTTCTGCCTCACGAAACGATGATTGTTCAACACTCATATAACACCTTCAAAGGTGGACATTAAGATTTCACTATTTTTATATATGATATATAATATGTTTATGTTTTACTTATGCTTCTGTATTTCTCATTTATGGCATACTTTATGATTTCCATTATGGGTAAAACGCGATAATTTCATTTTAGGAAGTGCGGACTACCACCCCCTCAAAGTGATTTGAATCGTTAATGCCATATGTGGGATGTATAAAGGATGGAGTAAATGTTATTATACACTATATTATACTGGAATTATATTATAAATTTATATCATTATGATTTAGTTCCATTAAATATGAAATTGAAACAAAAGTAGCGTTCATGCGTACGTACGGCTTACCGTCTCCATGAACGGTGCATTTCATTTCTTAACTCTAAATGTTACGTAATATTCTAAATGAATTTATATACAGGATATATAATATATATATGACATCTAAATAATGAATATAATTCTGGATATAATGGATATTCTACCACATGAACAACTTGTAATTATAAGAAGTTTATTGTTGACTCAAGGTACCAAAGATCGGCAAAACAACAGTTATTAACTTAAATAATTACATAATGTTCATATCATTGTAATAAGTGATATAATAAGGATAATGAAATTGAAAATTGTTCTTAATAAGGTATATATTATCTCTAGTTTATTATTTAGGAGGTTAAAGAACGGTTGAGTCAAGTCAGACATGAGGTAAGGGAATTTCTTAACCCAACTTCCATTCTTTGGGTTAATCTCCTACTTCCAAATTATGTCATGATATTATTATGTCCTATTTTGTATTTTTACTTTCGTTATGTGTACCTATAGTGAATACACATAATAGATCTATTTTATTTTAAAAATGATCTTTTTATGGACTTCGTCTCAATCTCCTTTCATTGAGGCATATTTGGCTTTATACACAACTTTCTTTTATACGGTGTATAAACCCCTTTGACTTTTATGTTTATTCAAAAGGAATCTTTTTTATATGAAGCGTTTTACTAAACGAAAAAAAGGGAATGTTTTTCTTTCCGTACTTATGCGGCGACAACGACTTCTCCGCCGCCGTGACCATTATTTGAGTTTTGGCTTCCTCTACAAGCCATCATTTTTTTAATGAAAAATAAATACAAAGTTTTAACTTTCTTTTGTTTTGGTATTGAAAATGATTTTGAAAGAATTTTTATTATGTCAATGTGTTGTATTGATATCTTGTGATTGAAATATGGAAATGTTATGTTTCCTTTATGCATGTTTTATGTGATACGATTATGTTATGGTTTATGATATGTTTAAATCTATGCATATGAGGAATGCATTGGACTTAATAAGTGACGGGTGGAGCCCGCTATAGCTCCTCGATGCATCGGCAGGTCTCATGAGACAAACTAGTGTCTTGGCATGAGGCCTTGACAAAATCTTATTTGTGGTCTTGGCACGAGGCCTTGACTACGTGGTTATGATAGTATGAAATTATGCATTCCATCATTATGAAAGTGGTTATTGATATTGCATGTGATTATTCGACCAGTAGAATATCCAGTGAGGAAGTGAATGTCATTATCTCATTTTACTTTTTCCATATTATGTTGATGTTCAAGTTTAAAAGGCTTTTGTTTTAGTTATACATTTCCTTAAATGTTAATGTTTATTTATGAAAGCTTCCACTATATTGTTAACCCTACTGAGCATCTGAGCTCACCCTTTCAATGTTTTAATATTTTTCCAGGATGTGAAGAAGTATTTTATTAATGACCTGCAGGGATAGTCAGAAGAAGATATGAGTGTGGACTATGGAGACTTTGTTATTGTAGTTTTTCACTTTATGATGCAATGTAACATTTACGAATATATCTAGTGTTTCCAAGGCTACTAAACTAATCGGCCTTTCGAAGCTTGATCTTTTGTGATCATTCCGATGTTACGAAGTAATGCACCGACTCTGGGTAGCTAGGGTCGGGGCGTTACAAAAATAACATGAATCAAAACATGAATATATGTCTACAATATTTCATTTATAAATTTATGAACATATCAACATGTTTCATTACCACGGTGTCATAAAAATATACCAATGTTATTCACCAAGGTATCATGAAACTTGTCATCTATAGAGATTAATTATTTACCCAATTCATTGGAGTGCTATCAGGGTAAACCCTTTATATTTCTTCATTTACATGTCATACACATAGTTCATAATCAAACATTTCATAAATAACCTAAATATAATCAACGAAATGGGTTTTATGTCAAAGTCTTGATGATTAAAACATACATAAAAATAAGATCATTATGTCATTCATAACCCCTAGAAAGGGAGTAAAAGTTATATGTATGTAAAATATAGAAAAAATAGATCAATATTATGTATTGATAAATACCCCAAGAAATGAAAATATATTTTTGTATCCACATAAATAATATGAGATAATAATGTTAGAAAAAGAGACCGATTTGGAGATGAAAATTCCGCATCCTAATATCTACATAACATCATTTTAGAAAACCTTAAAAAGTGAGGGGACAAGGGTAAAAAATAATAATTAATTATTAATAAAGTCTGGGTACATAATAATAAAAGGTTATAGATATTTTAATTAAATACCAAATAAAAAAGAAAAAAGATAAAAAGAGAAGATGTTATTTCATTTACGAAATTTTCGACACCCTAACGACGTCACTTAAAAATTAAGAAAAAAGTAGTGTGATGATATAGGAAAGGGTATGTCATTAATTGGAAATGAATTGGATATTAATAAAATATATATATAAGAACATAACTAAACATAATGAAAATGAATTTATAAGACATAACATAAAATTATTCATGACATAAAAGAGGAGGGTGAAAGGATCCCTTACATTCAAAAGTATCTTTGAATGTTTGAAGGTTGGTGTCACGCCCGGATGTCATTTAGAGGTACAAATTTAATTTTAAATTTTTTGTTTTATGAGTTTAAATTGCCGGTTAATTTAATTGCTTGGTTGATGTGTGGGCTGAATCGATAAGGGGCTTCCGCATTGGCACTGATAAATGTGTGTTGGCCTTACATCTCTTGGCGTGCGGTCAAGGCACTAGCAAGCCGGATAAAATTAATTTTAAGTAGCGCTGATAAGTGTGCGTTGATAAGTGCGTGTTGATAAGTGCGTGTTGGCTTTACATCGCTTGGCACGTGGTGTCGATCCACGAACGTTAAATAATCGGATAAAATTTATTATGGTTTTATTTGTTATTATTGTATTATGATTATTATATTATTCTTATTATTATTATATTATTGTTATTGTTATTATTATTATAATTATTATGATGTTATTATTATTATTATTGCTAAAAATATTATTATTATTATTATTTATTATTATTAGTATTATTATTATTACTAGTAACATTATTATTATTATTAGGAAGTTATTAATACCATTAAATTTATTTTATTAGGTTTGTTGAACTTCTCTCTCCCCCATCCCAAACCCTTGCGCCCACCCCCCATTCCTCCTATTTTTTTCCTTTATTTTTTTCTTCTTCCATCCTCTCCCTTCATCCCCACGTATCTCTCTCTCCCCTATTTCTTCTTCTCCCGCACCCTGACCTGCCTCGCAACCTCTCCCCATCTCCCCCTGCTGCTCCCGCTCGGTCGCGCCCCGACCTACCTCACCTCCCCTCTCCCCATCTCCCCCTTCTGCTCTCACTCGGTCGCGCCCCGACCTGCCTCACCTCCCCTCTCCCCATCTCTCCCTGTTTCTTCCGCTCGGCCGTGCCCTGATCCCCATCTCTCCCTAATGCATCCGCTCGGTCGTGCCCCGCTCCTACACCCTCTCGCCGCCGCACCTCCCTCCTCACCCGCACCGCCGCACCTCCCCTTCTTCTTCCCTCTCTCATTCTTCTCCTCCTCTCCTCCTCCTTTCTCTTCTCCTTCTCTCCATCTTCTTCCTCCTCTTCCTTTGCCGGTGCCCTCTCCTTCTCCGCCCGATGTCTCCCACATATCTTTGTAGCACCGCCCCTATTGAACCCGTAACGGACCAGCCACGCCAGACTGCCCCTGTTGCACCCGCAACAGACCAGCCACACTGGACCGCCCATGTTGAACCCACGTCGGACCGCTCCGCAGCACCTCCCTATTCCGCCACACCCGCTCGGCTGTACCCTGTTAGTTTTATTATTTTGGGTTAATTTTATTTATGTTTTATTTTATTAACGTTTTATCTTATTATTATTATTATCATGTTAATAATAATATTATTATCATATTCTTATTATTATTATTATTGTTATCATTATTATATTATGGGTATGCTGTTATTATTATTGTTCTATTATTATTTTTATCATTATTATATTATGGGTATGCTATTATTATTATTTTATTATATTATTATTGCAATTATGATTATGTAAATATTATAATTATTCTATATTATTATTGTTATTATTATATTTTTATTATTATTATTATATTGTGTTATTATTACTATTATGTTATTGTTATCACCATTATTATTTTTACATTATTATTATTATTTTTATTACTATTATTATTATTTTGTTATTTTTATTATTGATCGTGTTTAACGCTCTACTATTTTAGGACCTATTTGACGGCGCAATACTGTGCGACCATTATGCAACGAGAATTTCGCGCCTTGTCGCTTTTCGTTCCTATTTAAGGTAGGTGGTTCCACACAGAAGTATTTGTTTACAATCGTTTTCTTGCTCATTTAATTAATATAATGTTTTATCCATCTGTTTACATGCTATGAAATTTTTCCTCTGACTTAGAATTGTTGGGTGTTTATTTAGTTAGAGCCTTGGTCAGATGGTTCTAGTTGATATTTTGAGTGACTTTTACCCTTTTTAATAGTTATCAATAGGTTTTGGAAACTGATTAATTATTTAGTTTTTCCTGGTTATAAAAAGTGTTTTTTCTAAACTGTGCAGCTGGTTTAATTTAATATGCTAGCAGTACATGCAGAGTTTTAAAAATGCTTTGGTGTGCATGTGGTTTTTCAAAAAAAAAAAATAATCAGTGTGCAAGTGACATGATATGTGAACATTGAATTTAGGTGAGCACAAGGAGGGAAGTCGGGGTATTAGGTGGGAAGACTAGGACTAGTGAGCTAGAGTTCTGGAGATGACCCAACCCAGATTCACTGCAGGTTTGACGATTGAAACACTAACTAAACATATGATATCTGAGGGTCGTGGCCCTCTAAGCCACATGTTCTGAGGGTAGTGGCCTTCTAATCCACGTTATCTGAGGGTCGTGGCCACCTAAGCCACGTTTCACCGAGACACGACGTTCTAGGATCCCACTGGTTCTGGTACCCATAGGGCCTCTCCCATCCTCTAGTGCTATAGGTAACTTTGCGTGCACAATGATACGTGTTACGTAACCTGAGTTATTACCATAGTGTGATTAACTTGAACTGTCTTTATTTTAAAGTAGTTTTATGAAAACTATTTATTTTTTCACCTCTTTATTTATTTAGTATTGCCAATGGATTATCGTTTGATATTTGTGTGCGGAATCATTTCTTGGTGATACCCTACTAGGAGATTTCTCACAACCTACTTACACCCTTGGGTGTAAGTATATTTGTTTACTTTTGATACAGGTAAGGGTCCTGCTTTTGGGAGTAGTGGTTCAGGATGTTAGCAGGACTATCTAAGTGGCGTTTTGGTGGTGGCTTAGAGGTGGTGTCCTCACACTGGGCGACAATCCTTAGGTTTGTTTTTGGTCACCTTGTTTTTAGTCTTATGTGGGTTTTGAATACTTGTGACTCAAAAACCTGTTTTGGTTAAATTCACGAATGGCTGTCACTTTTACTTTTATTTGGTTGATTACTTTATATTTTTTTACTCGGGTAAATCGTTCACAACGTTTAAATTTATACCCGGGCACTTGTGCTAGCCCGTGGAAATCGTGAACGCCCTTCGGGCCTTGTCGCAGGCCAGGTCGAGTGTCGGGTTGATGGCGACCCGATTCGGTTCGTGACAAAATGGTATCAGATGAGGTTAGTTCATGGTTTATCTTATTTGGGATGAGTTGGATTATACAGGAGTTGGTTCTGTCAGGGCTCAGAATTCATGTTGTGAGTAGGGTACCTTGCCAGCACGCCTTGTGACAGATACTGAGTCACCATGGGATGTCAGTGTGATTGTTTCACTTATTTTCTAGGACGTGCAGGCTGCAAACTGTACGTGGACACCAGGAAAGAAAAATAAATCTTTTACATGGATTCGTTTTTGCATGTCTGGTTTATTGATGAATAATTATCTTGTTGGAAAAAAAACTTTATTTCCTTTTTATTGATGTAGATTTTTCTTGATTTCTGCCATTTTTCAGTAAGATGCCTCCCCGGAGAGATCCCATGCACCCACGGGAGGAAGCCGGAGAGAGTTCTCCCGCACCGTATGATCAAAGATTGGTAGAGGCGATGGTCCGAGCCATTCAGTCTTTGGGACAAGGGGTGACTCCTACCCCCTCCGCTGTTCCAGCTAGAGGGGATGAATTTGGCTCCAGGAATGATACAGATCAAGAGCTTCTGAGGAGCAAACCTCCTTCTTTCTGAGGTGGTTCAGAACCTCAGGAGTCAGAGGAGTGGCTTGAAAAGATAGAACACATGTTCGATTTCTTTGCCACACCCGAGGAATTCAGGGTGAAGTGTGCCTCGTTCCAGCTGGAGATTTCCTGTCGCAAATGGTGGGAATCAGTGGTCCATGCTGGAAAAAATGATCATATGAGCTGAAAAGATTTCAAGGGTATCTTGAATGAGCATTATTGTCCAGATTTCATAGACTATGCTAGATCTCAGGAGTTCATGGGGCTTTCACAGGGGAATCAGACAGTGATGGAGTATGAGAATCGCTTTGCTGAACTGGTACGGTACGCAACTGAGAATGTTTCATGAAAATTCATGAAAGCTCGGAAGTTTGATAAGGACCTTCGACCAAATATTCACTCCCAGGTTCTCTTATTCAAGATGAAGACTTATGCTGTGGTGGTGGATCGTTCTTGTATGGTCGAGATTGACCAGAAGGGAAAATCAGGGTTTTCTGGATCAGTGTCAGGTCTTGGAAGTGGCAGTTCATCTGAGAAGAAGAGGAAGCGTGATGAGCAATGGAAGAAGAGTGACAGTAGCTCAAGTCATTCTCCCAGGCAGTTTTCATTTGGGGCTTCTGGTGCAGGGTTCGTTGTGTGCCATTAGTGTGGAAAGGTAGGGAACATCCGACCTATTTTTTCATACCCTCCTAGACCATGCCATGGATGTGGAGTTGTGGGACATCTATAGCTCTTCTGCAGGACTGCACACCCTTACCAGAGCGGGGATGGATCTGTGGCTTCCAGAGGGGTATCAGTTTAGTCAGAGCCAACAAAAATGACAGGATCTCAGTTTGGTGGGCCTGGTGGTAGGACCGGATCATCTTCAGGGCAGATCCAGATCAGGGTAGAGCCTTAGGTGAGCAGTCGTTCTCAGGCATGGACTAGGAAACTGCATGCTATGGATCAGGAACCAGAGGGATCCGATGCAGGGCCTTCAACGGTTCGATGTACTATTCTGGTTGCATCTTCTATAGCTGCAGTTTTATTTGATACTGGTGCATCATTTTCTTTCATATCTGCTCATTTTGTGAATCTTCTGAACCTACCAACCGAGCTGTTATCGTTTGTTATAGTGTTGGTAACACTGTTGGGGAAAAAGAGGGAGCAAGGCCTTAAGTGCCAATCATGCGCACTCTCTGTGTCGGGAGTCGAGATGGAATGGGATTTCTTGGTCCATGACATGGACCTATTTGATGTGATCCTTGGTATGGACTGGCTGGTGCGCTTCTAGGTGCACATTGATTTCTATCGGTGCCGAGTCTTTTTTACAGTACTAGATGGGACTCCCCAGTTATTTCACGGAGAATGTGATCCTCGGTCGGGATGCGCGGGACCTCCAATCCCTTAGCATGGGAATCTTGCTTATCTGATGTCGTCGCTCGCACTGGAGGACAATAGTGGTATTTCACAGGGTGGGTTACCTCATGTAGTGTATGAGTTCCCAGAGGACTTTCTAGATGATTTTTATGGCTAACCCCCAGAGCAGGACGTGGAGTTCTCGATTGAGTTGGTGCCAGGAACAATGCCTATATCTCTTCCCTCTTATCGTATGGCCCCCAAACAAAATGAGGGAATTAAAGTTACAGATGGACGATTTGGAATCCAAAGGATTCATTCGCCCGAGCATCTCTCCATGGGCCTCACTAGTTTTATTCGCGAAGAAGGCCGATGGAACCCTTCGGTTGTGCATTGATTACCGGAAATTGAACAAGGTAACAATCAAAAATAAATAACCTTTGCCTCAGATTGATGATTTGTTCAAACAGCTGAAGGGGGAAAAGTAGTTCTCCAAGATTGATTTGCATTCGGGATACCACCAGCTCAGGGTGAGAGAAGCAGATATCCCGAAGATGGCTTTCTAAAGCAGGTACGGTCACTTCGAGTACTTTGTCATGCCTTTTGGACTGATGAATTCTCATGCAGGTTTCATCTATGTTATTTTCCAAACCATGGGATTTTCCATGGTATTTGACAATGTTATTGGCCACCTAGGACCCCTCATTACATATTTTATTGTTCAAAAGTATGAAAGATTTAGTACATCATTATTTCATCATCAATGATGTCATTAAACACCTGAAACTCAAAATTTTATTTTTACTATTCACTGAAAAATTCAACTGTTTCAAAAAAATTCCAAAAAATTCACCCTAACCTAATATCAATGCACTAAATTCAAAAATATACTCCATTTTATGAAATAAATTTTATAAATATGTTTTTTTATTATTAAAAAAATAATTAATTATTTAAAAAAACATCTCTAGAACAATAACTTATTTTGTAATACCCTGAAAAGGTAATCAAGGTCCCATAAAATTATCATATAACAAGAAGACAATAAAGTCATAGTTTATTATTATATTATATGAAAATACATTTTTTTTAATTTATTAAATTGATTATAAAATTGTAATTAAAATATTTATGACATACAATAACAACAGTACCAATATTATGAAAAAAATTTCACTTGTAAGATGAAAAAATTATATTTATTAATTCATGGGTGTTGTTTCTTTTTTTATGGTTGATGTAGTATTAATTAATATTCATAAGGTTATATTACTATTAATTAATTATTATTCACCAAAAAATATGTTGATCTTATTAGACTATAAATATCATCCTTGTCACAATTGTAGAAGACCATTTTATAAAAAAACATTTTACATTATTAATTATTTAGTGTTTAAAAAATATTTTAAAATAACCTTTTTTCCAATATTCATCAATAAAATTTAACTTAATCATATATTTATCAGGACATTTTAAATTCCCATATTTAATATAACAAGAAATAATAAATTTATTTATACAATGTGATTACAAAATGTAACTATTGTCTCATTACATATCCCCTTACAACACCCGTATAGGACCTAAGTATAAGACATTATATGGTGTTATAATAGTGGGGCGGGTCGAAAAAAAATTTCTGAGTGGTGATTTCGATTAGCTTGAACTTCTCCCATAGCCAATTTCATTTATGATTCACATGTTGAAGCTCAGCTTGGGCTTGGTCCAGAGTAAAACCTAGAGATCCTACCTCCTTCCCATGATCTAACAGGTGGGCTTCATACGGCCTCATTCTACTAGATGAGGCCATCGAAACTTGTTTCTTTATTAATTAACCATGATCACAATTATTTATAAACAATAATAATAATGTTAATAGTTTTTTTTTCCAACGGTCATATTGACCAACAGTTATATAACAGTCAAAACCCAATGATATCACTTAATTAATTAATTGATATATATTTTTGGAGTATAAAATAAAATAACACACAAATTTCAGAATCAAATATTATAAAATTTTTTGGGTTGTTATATTCTTCCTGAGATAAGAAATTTCATCATGGAAATTTTAACTCGTAACCTTAGAAGAGAAAATTTGTGGGTACTTCTACCTCATAGACTCCTATGGTTCCTACGTTGTGTCTACACATTTATGGTTCCTATTCAACACCTTTAGAGGGTGGATAGTCTTGTTGTGTAGAACCTTTTATCTATGATCAATGATATCCACCGGTTTATCCTTGTAAGAGAGGTCACATTACAGTTTTACCACCTCTAGATTTAGTATATGTGAAGGGTCAGGTACGTACATCCTCATGATGTTCCCCTTTCGCTGAGGTTCTCCTTTTCCGAATCATCATGAAACTCATCCAAGGGGAAATTTAAAGAAAGAATTTTTAACCATTATTAGACTACATGTCCCTTCAATGGTTGGCAGAATATCTTGTTTTCCACCTCTGAGAAGTTATAATGTGTTGTTGGATAGCATGGACTTTTTTTCTCATCTCATGCACAAGATCATGCCCAAGAATCATTCTCTCACCGGATTCATTCCAACATGTAGGAGTTATACACCGCTTACTATATAGAGCATCATAGGAAACCATTTGAATGCATGATTGGAAGCTGTTGTTGCAAGATAACACTACTAAAGGGTTATGTTGATCCCATCAACCTTTTAATTCCATTGGTCATTTTTACACCATATCCTCGAGTTTTTGAATTTTCATTTTAGATTGGTCATCATTTTGGTGGTGATACGTTGTAATGAAATTCAATTCAGTGCTCAGATCATGTTGAATACTTATCTAGAATTATGATGTGAAAATTGGATCATGGTCAAATACGATATAAAGTGGAACTCCATGCATCCTTACAATTTCATTCACATAAATCCTGGATAGTATATCAAGAGAGAAAACTTCAGGAATAGAGATAAAATGGACAGTCCTTGTGTAACGGTCCACAATAACCCATATTTCATTATTTCCCATAGAATTTCTTAGGAGACCAATGACGATGTCCATAGTGATATGGTCCCACATTCATTCTAGTATGGGTAGTGGTTGAAATACCCCATTAAGAAGAAGTCCATTTGACACATCTTGTTTATTTACCAGGCACCTGGTAGTGTTGTTATAAATCTACCTTTTCATATCATCCCTTTAATAATGATTACGAAGCACCCTATAAATTTTTGTGCTTCCAAGATGTATAGTGAAATTAGAGAAATGTGATTCTTCCATCAGATCCTTCTTTATTTTCCAGAATATATGGAACACATAGTCATGTACGAAATATTAGTACATCTTCAGGATCAATATTAAACTCAAGAAACATCTAATCCTTCATTGCCTCAAAAATATTTTGTAATAAAAGATCTTCTTTCTGAGCTTTCCTGATCTTCTCTAGTAATGAAAGTTGTGAAATGTTTTAGGATATGGTTTATGATGTTACTTCCATTATAATTCCCTTGTACATTTTGACTAGTTCATTGATCAAAGGATCTCATTGAGTCCTCAACATGGAATGAACAACTAGGAAAATCCTTTTTAATGCATCAGAAATATTTTTTTTCTCTTTTAGGATGATAATGATTTGAAAAATAAAAGTCATTGAGAAGATACCACCATCTCTTATACATCATGTTCACTTCCTTTTTTGAGAAAATATACTTCAAACATTGATGTTATGTGTATATATTTCATTTCTCTCTATAAATATAGTGCCTATATATCATCAAAGAAAAAACAACAGAATCCATCTCTAGATCATGCGTAGGATAATTCATCCAATGAGTCTTCAATAATCGAGATGCATAAGAAAATACTTTTCATTTTTCATGAGGATGCACCGAAGACCTTTTAGAGATGCATTGATAAAAATAATGAATCCTTCTCTACATGAGGGAAGAGTTATCATGGGTGAAGTAACCAATCTACTATTCATCTATTGGAAACTTTCCTCAAATCCTTTTTCCCGATGAACATGACCCCTTTTTTAGTTAACATGGTCAGTGGAGTAGATTACATGAAAAGTTATTCACAAACCTCTTATAATATTTTTCTAAACCAAGGAAACTACGAATCTCAGTTATTGTTGTAGTTTGAGGCCAATCCTCTACAACTTTTTTCATTACAAGGTCAACTGTTATTCCTTCATTTGTAATAATGTTCCCCAAGAAAGAAACTTGTTGCAACCAAAATTCACATTTCTTGAACATTAAAAAAAGCCATTATTTTTTAAGTGTTCACAAAATACCCCTTGGATAATCCTCATGCTCCCCACAACATTTGGAATATATCAGAATATAATCAGTTAAAACTATAATAAATTTATCAAGGTAGTCCTTAATGTTTCTATTAATAAAATACAAAAAAAAAATAGAAGGTGAATTAGTCAGTCTGAAGGCCATAACAACAATCCTAAAATTCCCATATCTTGATCAGAAGGCAGTTTTTGGATTATATTCATTCATCACCCTCAATTAATGATAACCATATTGAAGATCAATCTTAGATAAGAATTGAGCCACATAAAGTTGGTCAAATAGTTTATCAATTCTTGGAAGAGGGTGTTTGTTCTTCACTATGATCCAGTTTAGTTCTCTGTAATCAATACATAGCTACATAGATCAATCATTCTTCTTCACAATGAGAATATGTGCTCCCCAATGTGACACACTCGGTCAGATAATCCCCTAATCCCAATGATATTGGATTTGTTTCTTTAATTCTTATAGATCCATATTTTCCATCCTATAGGGGGTCTTAGATATCAGATGAGACCCAGGTATGACTTCAACTTATAACTCTCCCTATATTTATGGGGGAGTTCTAGGTGACTCCTCAAATACACGTCAATGTTTTCATGGATGATGGATACATTTTCTATACCGAAGCTCTGATTACATTATTCTTGTTCACCGATATACTCCATAATTATTGAAATAGAAGATTCTAATAGACAAATATCATGTTGAAATATCTCTCGATGGAAGATAACTGTAGGTTTTACTTTCATGAATACTGTTAATTCCTTGCATCGGCATTTGTTCATAGTATTATTAATTGAGAGCCATTACATCCCTAATATAATGTAAAATTTTAGCATGGGAATGACTACAAAATTTGTGATAAGAATATGATCACTAAAGTAAATACTATAGTTTCTAAACAATGACGATGCTTGGATAATCCCACCAGGAGTGTTTTCTGATAACTCTTATTTTAGAAAATTTGGGTTTTATTATAAATGTTTGGAAATCATGGTGGAAATAAAGGAATTCTTAGAACCATAATATAAAAAAGAAAATACTAGATTTGAGAGAACAAAAAGCGTAACATCCACCACATCATTGGAAGCTTTATTGTAGTTGTAGTGAATTGAATAGCATTACCTTTTTCTCATGGCCTATGATGAGGATGATGGTGATTCCCCTCCACTACCCCCAGATTTGGAATGTGACTAAAATGTTCCCATGCTGTCCAAACTTATAATATTTGAACATAAGTTTGGGTATGCCCCTTTTTTCATATGTTTTCAGTGTAGGTAAGTTTTATATTCAACTCACAATGAAACTTTTGTGAGATTTGGACCTCTCATTCACAGTTGTAGCATTTCCCACTCCCAAATAGATAGTTCCCAGAATGCTTCTTCCCACATTTTTTACATGTGGGATGTGGCACTTTCTTGCTTCATCGTCCCTGATCTACGATACTCTCTAATCATGGTTCCACATATCATTTCTTGTCATAGGATATATGGGACCATTGAGTCTCACCAATAACCACTTCTACATTCATTGCACTTCACATGATCTCCTCAAAGCTATCATTTTCTTGGTTTGCTAGATTCTTCTGCAGATGAGGTCTCTATCAACCAATGAATATGTCAACCTTAATATTTGGATTCATGAATATGATAGAGTTGTAACATTAAATCTCGGTGTTTTTCATCATGTATCTTCCCATAAATTTATTCTCCATCTGATTCATCTCAAGAAACACTTTCTCCATTATTGTTCTCATCGATCAAGTGAAATACTGTGTAAAAAAGATCACTCTCAACTCGTCCCACTCCATAGATTCAACCTCCACTCTTGGCCTCATGTTTTTATTCAGTTCCCACCACTGACCAGCTTCTCCCTCATTGTGATAGTCCACTAGGGTGACCATATCTTTCTCTAAATTGCGAAGAATAGAAAATATCTTCTTGATAGAGATGATCCACTATTCAACAATCAATGTGTCGGTAGATCCACTAATTGTTGGTGGTTGTTGATGCTTAATGGATTCAATAGAAAAAACATTCCTTCATGGTGATATTGGTCTCTCAGCTTTATTCATGTTATTTCCCATTACTTTAGTCTGTTGGTTCTTCATTCGAATAAAATATTCCATTCCTACTTTTATTGGAGGGCCATCAGTGAATGGTTCAATTAAGTCACCAATTGCATGGTACCTCCTATTTCCCACCATTTTATAAAATAAAAAAACCAAAGTGAGAAACAAATTTCATTTATGAATCAATTAACTATAATTAATTTTATGTATTAAAACATCCAGCTTTAAACAATTGCATTTCTCTATAAATCTTCCATAATGATTCATAAAAATCTTATGATTAACTAATCATATCCTCAGAGAGTATCGTATCCAATAGTGCATCAAGGCACGTGGCCATGTACCAGGATACCCTGGGTCATTCCTGAACCTTCTTATCAATGTTTTCTCTCTTAGGTATATTTGTGCCATTGCCTACTCTAGCTGCTCGTATCCAGACATCGATGTATTTTCTTGATAAACCACTTACACAATACTCACAAAAATACCATAATGTTTTCTTATATTTATACATTTATATAGGATTCTTCATTATTTTATCATATCCTAATTTCTATAAATAACTAAAATTTTCATTGATACCAACAATGGAATTCCACTGTTATATTACATAACTATTCTTTACATTTTACAAATGTAGGATATTTAATGTCTATTGTCCTAAAAATAATTAATGTAAAACATGAAAACAATATAAAACATAATTATAATCCACATGTAAGACATCATAATAAGTTAATCAAAATATAAATTTCTTTATCTCATATCATAGAGATATACATCAAAGGAATGGGATAGCAAAAGGCCCAGTAAGGAAATTAAAGGAATTAGTTTAATTGTGATTTCAATAAGAATGTGATGGAAACCACAAGTCATGAGCCAAAAGAAGGCATATCATAATAAAAATAACATGAATCACAAAATGAATATGTGGCTACAACATTTAATTTATATATTCATGAACATATAACCTTGGTTCAATCCTAATGTGTCATAGAAACATTACCAAGGTTATTCACCAAGGTTTCATGAAACATGTCATCTCTAGAGATTAATACATTACCAAATGCACTGGATCTCTATTATGGATCACCATTAATATGTATATAGATTAATGCGAGACATATAGATAATAATCCAACATTTCATTAATAACCCAAATAGGATCAATTATATTGTATTCATGTCAGAATCCTAATGTTTAAAAAGTATGTAAAAATAAGAACATTATGTCATTTGAAACCCATGGAAAGGGAGTGAAGGATATATGTATTTAAATTAAAGAACAATATTTATCAATTATATTTATTGATGAATTCCCCTTGAAATAAAAATATATTTCTTTATCCACATATATAATACAAGATAATTTCTAGCGAAAAAAAAGATAGTGTTTTTGAGATGAAAATTCTACAGTACAACGACTACATAACATCATTATTGAAAACAATAAAATGAGAAGAGAAATGAGTCAAAAACGGAAAAATAATTAATAATAATGTATGGGAACAAAATAATATCCTGTTAGGGATATTTTAATGACATTCAACATGAAAATTAAACATGAATGAAAATAGAAGATGTTATTTCTTTTACGAAAAATTCGTTAACCCAATAGTGTCGCTTAAAATTAATAAAATTAAATAATGATAGGGGAAATGGAATATTAACAATTTCAAATTAAATGGAAAACAATAATGATATATATTAACAAAACCCCCCATTTGAATGTTGATACTAAAAGAGATATCAAAAAAAGTCTTGATTTAAAGAGGATAGTGAACAGTTCCCTTAACTTAAATAGTATCTTTGAAAGCTCAAAGGATGGGACATTGGGGGGCCTGAGGGCACATTTTCATGACTTAAAGTGAAGTAGAAAGACCAGAGCTTAATTTTGGAGTATTTTGGAATGAAATTAATGAGGTAATGTCTTGGTACTTATAGGAAAAGTGAGGGAATATTTAATTAATTTCCAAAGCCCAACTCATCGGTGGTATTTGCAAAACCATGTGCTTTCCCATTATATTTTCCCATAGTATTAGCCACTTGGGATGCCTCATAACATATATTACTAGATAACATTATATAAGATTTATTTCATCATGATTACATGATCAATGGTGTCATTAACACTCGAAACCCAAAACATTATTTTTACTATTCACTGAAAAATCAATTGTTTCAGAAATATCCCAAAAAATTCACTCTAACCTAATAATGATTATTTGAATTAAAAAATTAAACCCATTTGTTTAAAATAAATTTTTAAATATTTTTAATTAAATTTTAAATAAAATCATTATTAAATCAAAGAAAAATGTGAAAACTATAAGTTATTTTGTAACACCTTGAAAAAATAATAAAGGTCCCATAAAATTATCCTATAACCATAAGGAAATAAAGTAAGAATTTATAATTATATTTTATGAATGTACATTGTTATTTTAAAATATTATACTAATTATAAAATTTTAATTAAAATATTTATGACATAAAAATATATCTATAATTATATTATGACAATTCATCACATTTAAGATGTCTAAATTATATTTATAAATTCATGGGTGATGCTTCTATTTTTTGGGTTGATTTACTATTCATTAATTTTTATTTCTATTTAGAAAGGCATGTTTCCATTCATACATTACTATTCACTAAGAATTATATAGATCTTATTAGACTCTAAAATTCATTTCTAGTCACAATTGTAGATGATCATTTTGTAAAGATCATTTCATATTATAAATTATTTAATGTTTACAAAAATATTTTAAAATACCCATTTTTCCAAATTTCATCAATAATATGGAACTTCATCCTACACTTATCTAGAAATTTGAAATTCAAAAATTTAACATAATGAAAAATAAAATTTTATTTATACCATATATTTACACAACGTAACTAAGGTCTCATTATGTAGCCCCTTATAACACCTGCATAGGAAGTATGTTTAAGGTGTACTATGGTGACAGAATCTTGGGGAGGCTCGGAAAACATTCCCTGAGAGGTGATTTCTATCAGCATGAACATCTCCATTATTTGATTTCTTTCAAGCATCACATGTTGATGCTCATATTCGATTTGGTATAGAGTAATGCCCAATGATGCTACCTATTTCCCATGCTCTGACATGTGGGATTCATATGACCCGAGTCTACTGAATGAGGCCATCCAAACATTTTCCTTTATTTATTAACCATTATATACTGTATTTATAAACAATAATTATAATGATAAGTGTTTATTTTCCAATGTTCAAATAGACCATGGATCATATAAAAGCCAAAACCCAATGGTATCACTTCATTAATTAAAGGATATAGTTTTTGGAGTATAAAATGAAATAACACACTAATTTAGGAAACAACAATTATTAATATGTTAGGGTCCTTACAAATGAATTATCTGTTCTCAAGTAATTTTCATGGATGTTTCATGGACTTAATAGAATATATCAATTTTGTATCCATTGATTGAACCCTCTAATATATCTCATGACCCAGAAATTCCATTTATAATATCAAAAAAATAAAATTGAAGAGCTTACCATTACAATGCTGTTATTTGATGGTTTGAAAAATGATATCTAAATGGTCCCTATTCTTGTTATCTTTGATTTAGAAAACAAAAATATCTTCCCTTAAAAAAAGAAGATTCCATAATGGATTAATGGTACACTTCAATAAATCCATATAAAATATAGAATAAATAGATAGACCAAATGACATGTCTAGAAATTTAAAATTCCAATACTGGATACTACAATATATCTTGGAAATATCCGCTTTTTGAACCCTCTAACTCAATCAACTTCTACCAATATCTACGCAACATCAAGTTATCAATCTAGTTTTCATGTATAGAAGCTTCCCCATTTCCAAACATGTGAACATATAATATTCCTAGGTTTTAACAATGTCCATGATAGAGTTGGAGATAATTCATATTTGATCAGAACCAATAGTCCCTATAAAAATCATTTTTGTTAGTATACACTGATGAATGTACGGGTATAAAATAATCTAATGATGTACAATTAAATATTTCACCCATATTTTATCCTCAAATATTAATTTTTATAAATATTTACATTTCAATAATTTATTCTTCTGTTAATATATATAATCATGTCAAAATTTAAATAGTACACAAATGGATCATAATAATTACAAATGAGGATCCAAGGTGAATCCATGGAATCGGTGACCTAATGTGTCAACCAACTAAAAATAATAACTTATGAACTCATTGAATAAGTGGTTAGAGTGTAATCAAAGGAGATTTACCTATTCTTTCTAAAGTAAAATATTCTAAATGATTATATAGGTCTCTTTTATAGTAATAAAAGGATAATCATGTAGGGGCCCAATGGGTTGAATCCATTGTAACACCTATCAAAATACATAAATAAGAATCCAAGGAGTGTTTCAAAGTCCTTATAATATCCATAAAGATTGTAATGGTATCATTAAAATCCTAAATTCCATCCTCTAACAAACATAGACCATTATCCAAGGTGGTTATATTCTTTTGAATCCAACTCTCTAAATTGGAAGGGCGTCCCTCCGGAATCCATGGATGAATCAGAAATAAACCCTTATATAGTGATAAAATGGCACATAAAGAAAAGGAATCTTATAACCATATATTTAAATATTCATTGTAAGTTGTGTAAAAATCATTCAACATAATAATTCATTAGTTTCACTCCATTAGCATAAATAATTGTGACATTTTGATTTAAGAAAATTCAATCATTTATCATTTTAATTCATAAACTGTTATAAGTTTCGTTTCATAGAGAATTAAAGACCATAAAAATTTAAATTTATATTTAACTACTCCCAGGAATATATATAAATATACATCACATTTAATAATTTATTATTAATTTATAAAATTTAAACACTTACATTAGTGTGTCATTTTATAACTATGTTGTAATATATGAAAACTATCGATTACCAATTTATAATTAAAATCATATAAGTGGTATCTCCGATATACATTCCTATTATCCATTATATGATTTATTTATAATGTATGAAGTCTTAACTTATCGAATTCTATGTCAAGAGAACTGATGTGGTGTTGTAGATAAACCCACCACGAGTCTCCAATGTATACATGACGAAACAAACCTATGTTGGTTATCCCTGTTGAGGTATCAACCTTCAAAAATGATAAAAAAATTCATTATTAATTCTCAAGAATACATGGTAAAATATTATAATAAATTGATATAAATATCAAAATAAATACACATTAAAAAAAGTATATGCACAACGGAGTAAATTTATAATTCATAATGCATTTTTGATAAAGTCACAGACCACAATAAAATATTACTCAAACACACAACTCATAAAATATCATACCATGATATTACATGGATTATATGAATATTGACGAATATATCAACTCAATGATAATATTGAATATGAACCAGCATCAATACAATGTCATTGAGAGGATTTTAAACAACAAACTCAGCCTAAGGACTAAATCACATATTGATAGGAATACAACATGTCATTCAGATCTAAAATAAAAGGTCTTATAATGAATAATGATAAAATCAATCCTTTAGGATCAATGATAGGTACGTATATTCATGGTAGAGATAAAATAATTTGGGGTAAAAATAAATGGGGTTTTTACCCCATTTTGAACATTTAAAATCATTTAAATGATATGTATATGATTCTCAACTCGTGTAATTATGGGGATTTACCATCAAGGGAATATTAATTTCACATCATGAATAGTCTTTCCCATTAAACTAAATGGATTTAAGTAAATAAATATATTATATTACAAGTACATATCATGTTGTCATCTTTATACCATATTTCAACCCCAATTTTATTCTTCTGAAAAAAAAACTAAACTACTAGCATGATTTCTGATTTAATCCATAATGAACCTCATCAATGTTTTAAGAAACGTTGAAATGATATTTATCTTATAAAAATATAAGGGACTTTGATACATGATATACAATTACCATATTAAATTTAAATATATATCAAAATAAGATTAACTAAAAATTAATCACATACATAACTCTCATCAAGTATATCTCATTCATAATTATTTTCCTTTTATGTATATTTTCATTTGAGGATAATTTTTTCATGGAGAACCTCAAGGATAAATATTTTTAGATTATATTATATATATATATATGTGGGTGTTAATTTACTAAACATTAATTAATCTTTATTTTTTTTATATTTCAAAATCATAATGAATTATACATTTTTTGTTGTTATAATAATATATGTTCAAAATAATTATCACAATTTATTTAAGATTGATGTTTAATATATCAAAATATATGAAACATACATAATGGATAAAAACATATCCAAATATTGTGGTTTTATAATAAGGGTAGATGGGTGTGGACATAAAAGCCTTTAATAATACAATAGAAATCATAAAGCTTAAATAAGAATAATGGAATAATTATTTATTAGTTCAAATGGTTTGATAAATAATTCAGTTATATATCCTAAACTTGGATAATTTTAATTTGGAATAATCACATGTCAAAAGAGTGTGGAATAAAATTTAGAATAACCATATTAATAGAAATAATATGGAAAGTATACTTATAAGGATAATAATTACTTATTTGGATTATTATTTCCACCAGAGTGTCTACCTCATGTTTTGGATACCCTTCTATGAACACTAATTTGGGAATTTTGATGCTTTCACTGTATGAAATATTCAAATTTTGAGAACCTCCCTTGTACCCTCTTTTAGGATCAGGATATTATTGCTTATACACAGTCATCATATGTCACACTCATATTTTCACAATGATTTGTGTGTATATAATGGACTCAGTTGTATATGTATAACATGACATCAAAATTTTTTTTGTAATTACATGATTACAAAACAAATGGAAAGGAAAAAATGTGTCATCAATACTTCATAATCATAATATTAATGCATATATAGAAGAAATAAAATAGTTATTATCACATCATATCTATGTAGAATAATATTTAACATTAATGGATGTTATCATATATGAAAATAAGCTTAAAATATCAGTATAATATTTTCTGAGGAATTAAAAAATAATAATTTTAATTTTTTTTAGAATGTAATAAAATAAATTTTATTATGGAATGATGTATATTCAAATGTATATAAATAATACTATGTATTAATTTATTAATAATATATTATTCGTTATTTTTGTAAGAGATGATCATATGGTAACCACTAAAAAATTATTTTGATATTATAAGGGAAAATTCATAAGTAACTCCTTCAAAAAATGACTTGGTGGAATATATTAAAAAATATATAATTATTGTTAAGTGTAAAAAAGATATTATAAAATAAATAAATAATTTAATATTAGAAAATAAATTTGTTATAATACATAGTCATGGAAAAAAAATTTCATACCAAAGTAATAAATGAATTCGATTTTCCATATAATCATTCTTCTAGTCTATTGAGAAAATAAAAATAAGAGGATGAAAGGAAAACATGTAATACAAAGAGGTAACTAGATGATATGAAAATAATTTATATGTTATGGAATTAAATATTATAAATTCATCATCTAAAATTTATCAAAATGAGGATAGGAAAAATTAATATTGCAATTCATTTTTACCACATTAATGATATATGAATCCTTAAAAACATGAATTAAATATCATAAAATGAAACATAAAATTATATTTATATAATTTCATTAATTGTAAATCATAACAAATGCTTTTTACAGGCACCTTTTTGAATAATATATATTTGTTACATAACATATGTCTCAATAATCATATAGTTAGGAGATAAATTATTACCACATTGGAATCCCTGTAATCAAAACCCATTGGATAATAGAATTTAAATTTAAAAATTATATAAAAATAATTAATTAGGATCCATGATATGTTATTTAAAAAGATAATTTCATATTGTTCATTATTATTAGTAGTTAAATAACATCAATCATATTCCAATGATATAAAATTTTGTTGATGAACAATTCCCTTATTTCAAATATTATTACAAAGCCCTCTAACTACATGTATAAGAAAGTATATATTTGTTATAATTATATAAAATAATAATATACACTTTTCAGTATTTTATAATTTCCAAATTTGAAATTTCAGAAAAATATTTTTTTAATTCATTTATAAAATTAAAATTTATGACATATAATAGTTTAATTTTTCATTTTATTTATCCAGAAACAGTTTGTTACATTCATCATTATTCCATAATTTATGTAATAATAAAAATTCTATAGGATTCATATTTAATTATAATATTTTATCATAAAATAATTAATTTTATGTAGAGATTAAAAATTTAATAAAAAACATCATCGAGACTATAATTCCTTCTTACAGCCATGTGATGTTTCAAATTTTACAAGGGTTGATTGAAATAAAGGAAATTAATAATTAAACGTTACATAAATATTTTTATAAAAGAAATAATATATTTATCATTATTACTTTTCATAAGATATGGAAATAAAAATTTAATAAAATCTCATCAAGAATTTTCTCAACAAAAATACTCATGTACAACATTATTTTTTTTCTTGGGATTTAATGGTAATAGTGTGGACCCGTTATAACTATCCCATAATATTTTTTATTTCAAAAATATCATTTATAGACATTAAATAATTCATAAAATAGATTCATTAATGTTTTTTATAATATAAATCATATCACACAATCGTTGTAGTAGTTTGGAAATACAAATGAATGATACGTTAAATTTAGATTTGACAGAAAGGACGATTGATTTTTTTTGTGGAATCCTCATAATAACATATTATCATATTTATTATAAAATATAAATCATATTTTGATGGATAAAATATATTTTTATAATTTTTTCGAATAAATCAATATGAATGTGTTTAATATAGATTTATACATCTGATTTGGGGAACCTCATTTGGAGTTGAAATTATCCATAAAACCCAGAATATCATAATCAACAAGATCCTCACCAAGTCTTTCCAGGCGGGCAAAAGATTCTATGGCAAAGTCTTCCTCACTCTAGCTATGGTGAATGATCATCCAATTATTTTTCCCAATTATGAAGCTAAAAAATTAATATATTATCTCTCATTGAACAAAAAAATTCCCTTGAAAGGACCAACAAAAAATTTCCAAATGAAATTTTACATTACACATTTAGAAACCCCACCACTTGCAAACCATCCAACCAAAAGAAATGCCCATATATCTACCCCAAAATAAAATTTTGGTCTGTAAGAAACACAAATCCAAATACGATAAAACCTATAATATCCTGAATTAACCCCCCTCTCATCATCCAATCCATTAAGGATATTTCGATGTTCAGTTTGAATATGCTAATATAAGGTTTTCATCGGAAACACATTCCTAATGCACTAATCGAATGTTGACGCCTATTGATAAGGAGAAAAAAATGGATGAAAAATGTCCCCCCTTCATAAGAGAACCAAACTACACTATAAACACCCTATGCCTCAACTGGTGGAACATAAAAAAATGATGAGTTTCTAGTCGAGACATATTGTGTTACTTGCATAAAATTCAATATATGAAGAAAGAACAATGATCATAAGTCTTTACTCCATTATCATACATTATAGGCCATGAAACCCTGATTCCTAGAATCCATTAATGGTATGATGATCATTCTTGATGCATAGATGTGGAGAAAATAAGGAACAATTTAATGAAGCTCATATTCTAAAACAAAGATGTAAATAGACAACTCATCCATTATATTATTACAATAGACGCAACGAGAGGAATGTGGTATTCCATTCCTATGACTATTTTTATCTATTGGTAGTGCCTTGTTATTCATAACACACTAGAGTAAATTCATCCTTGAAGGAATTTAACTGCACTAAAATAGTGACGATCACTTGTCAGGGCCATTATATACATCCAACATCTTAATATAATCCATATAAATAAACATTTGTGAACATTTTCACATTATGTTTTGGTGATCTAGTTCCTTTCCCAATATAATCCCTTCGAAAACCTCCGGATAATCATTCTTATGAATTAATAAAATAATGATAGGTTGTGTGATAGCCTTGTCGAAGGAAAAATCTATAGAACGACATTCTTGGAAAGCCAACCTCTCTCCCACCCTGGCAATGTTCCAGATATGTACATATTATTTTCTAATAATCCACTTGATCAGTAACAACGAACCTAATGGTCTGATAAAAATCTCCATTATAGTCATGATAATTGAGTTCCACATATCCCATTCAAATCCCCATCACCATTATACAACCTAAATAATGAATCAAAAAGATAATATCTAATAGTATTGTCCTAGGTGAGCTTCCCATGCATGACTTGCATTGTTTCATTTAGTTTAATATACCTTGCTTCCCCTTTCTCCATGAGTATTTACATAAAAGGACATGAAGACCATTGTGGATTACTTATGTGTTTATCATCCCATAAGAACACATTATATTATATCTCCATTATCTAAACAACCACTTTAGGAGGCTTAACAATCGAGAAGACATGCATCAGAATCTATCTATGTTCATTATTGATCGATGTAATCCTCCTAAAAATGATAAGAAAATTATTTTACAATTGAAAATTAATCCAAGAAGATGGTGGATAAGGTCCTCAAATAACTGCTTATTTTTATGGTCATAAGAATGTGGGACACCTAGATAGATTAGCGGTTACTATCTTTGATGAAACCCATTAATTTATAAAATTCCGCTACACCTCCTTGGGGACACTTTATGGAGATAAAAACATTGTACTCACTTGCACTAAATCTCTGGATACTTAAGAGAACATAGGTAGACCTGATCTTAATGTGGTTGAATAAAGATACCCACCTACCAATAGTAAAAATCAAGAAATCATCCGCAAACATTAAGGGTAAAATACTTTCCAATCCATCCTGACAAAGATAAAAACACGTCTATCATACTCCAATCCTCTTTGATGATTATGAGATAATTTTTAATGGTATAAGATAAAAATTATTTGATAATGTGAGTCCCCCTAAAAACACCATGAACTAACCCCAAGGGACCATTCAGCTTCCCATAAGAGATATAGATAGCCATGATGAATAATAGAAGATAAAGCATATGTCACAAAACCAATCCTAAAACCCTAGTTTCATTATCACTTAAATAATAACACACTACTCCATATTGTCTTAAGTATTTTCTATATCCACTTGGAAAATTAAATTTGAACCCTCTGATCTCTTATATATGTTAAGAATAAGATCACTAGCTTTACCAATATTGCATTGATTGATGCAACATTTAACAAACTCATTTTTCTCACTCGAAATAAGACATTAAATCATCTCAATCATCCTACTTGCTATGAGAGGAGACAATATCTTATAAGAAACATTAGAAAGACAATTTGTCTGATAATGGATAATGAAATAATGATTTTTAATCATAGGAATGAGAACCACCCTTGAGGAAGAAATGCACCTAATCACAGCGCAATGAAAAATTATTGCTTGAACGTCTCGACTAGTAGAGGGAATAAATGATTCAATAATCAATATAGAAAGAAAATAAAAACATGTCTTACCCTAAGGCACTGTTATGAGACATCGAATGGATGGTATCATCATCCTCCTCATGTAAAACCCTTACACAAGAATAATCTAAATTCCCAATAAGATGTGGTAAAAAACCAACAAAGTAACATTCCACCACTATTTCATGAACCCCCACATATTTGGAAGGTATCTATATATTCATAATGAATTTAATATTTTCCATATCTATATGTCCATCTGTCTCCACCTCTTATGTGAAGGATACATTACCAAGACGCAAGATGATCCACATATTTTTCTTCTACTACAATCATTCAAGAAAGAATGCATTGTTACGATCACCTTCCCTCAACTATCTCACATGCGACCTCTATTTGTGAACCCTATCAATATCTCAATTTTTCTCAGCAAGAAAAACAAATTTATCATAAAGAATAGTGATGTCTTTTTTATCCCAAGAGTGTTTAAGATCATCCTAGAGTCTATCAATACCACCTTGATGAAAATAAACCCATGTCAGATCATTAGGGATGGAGGAAAAACAACAGTGGATCTCCTCCATAAAATTTCTATGATTCTTAGCTGTCCCACCCCAGTATTTATCCATGACCTTGTGGTTCCATGAATCTCCTAGAGTCTGTATGAAGCTCATGTCCTTATGTTAGAGATTAGACTAGTAAAAGAAGTCACTTATTTATTATTTATTATGAACAGAAATTTTGTTGAACCCACTATATTATATTATATATGAAATTTATATGCCGATAATCAATTTTTTGTTATTAAATTTATAAAATTTTTGGATTTTATTTTTATATATGTTTGAAAAACTCAATTAATCTTTATTTTTATTAAAAAAATTCTATTATATCTGTTCTATTCATTTATAAAAATTAAATGGATTATTTTTTTAAATATATTATAAAAATGTTTTATGAAAATAATTAATAAATATTTATATGTTGAATTATCATGAAGAAAAACTACATCTATTGTTATAAAAAACAGATTCTAAAAAATGTATTTGGAAATGAAAAAATTAATATATACTAAAATCCATTTTAATGATGTTTTATAGGTAATTTATTATATTATATTATTTATTTATACATAACAAAATCTTATATTAGATTTAAAAAATACTATGTGTTTTTATTTTTATTATTCACTAAAAGGAAATGAATGTTTTACATAACTTTTTATTTTCAATATTGACTCAATAAAAATTATATATTTTAAAAATTTAATATTTATATTTATTAAATTGACTAAAATTGAAAAATTAATTTAAATTATTTATAATTTTTTTCCATTAAATTCAATAAAAACCATTAAAAACATATTTTTCTTATCAAAAATTTACATTACATTATATTAATGGTTTTATTAAAACCAAATTTTAAATATATTATAATTATATAGAATCCTTATTAATATTTCCCAAAAAGTGGTTATTCCCATTCAATAATCAAATTTCTAGGATAGGTTATAATTGACAAATTTAAAAAATATTTTAATTAACTATTGTACATATTTTAATTGTTAATGTTCATTGCTAAGAAAACCATCAATAATAAAATTTTTACGATATATTTTAATGGTGTTACAACCTCCCCCAAACAAATTATATCACAATATTTTTTATAATTCTAATAAATTAAAATATTTTAAAAAATTCCATTGATGAACCCCCAAACCATACAAATTGGTGATAAAACATACATCAAAAAATTTGAAATGAGAAACATAATTGTTAAATGTTGTAACAAATAATTCAGGACCTAGATATGAAGAACAATATTTGGAAGTGAAAATATTGATATGTATATGGATGATAATTTCTATAAATTAATATAATTTTATTGACATCATAGTCTTATAAAGGATAATTTCAATAAAACATTAAATCATTGATGTCGATAACATGTTTGATAAAATATATATATATATAAAGTATTATCATTTTCATGGTCATTTTCAATTAATTTTGGGAATTATTTTACTATGGAATATGAAATAATATACATACTCTGTTACTTATAATCAAAAAACATAATTTCATCACTTTGATTCCAGTTTAAATTACATTTCAATATTTATAATCCCACATTAGAAAGAATAATGAAATATATATATTTTCCATAACAGGATCACTTATGTGATTTTTATATGGTAATAGAGTCTGCAATATTTTTAGAATATATTATTTATATATACATTTGGTGAAGAAAACCATCAATGTATATTTTATAATAGAAAATAAAATGAATAATAAATATTTTAAATGATTAAAATCAGTGATATTGATAAAAATACTATATTATATATTATTTCCTTCCATAATAGATAAAAATAAAAAGCTCCTCAAATATTTATTATATAGGTTTCAAATATAATAAATATAGAAAAATGATGAAAAAATTGAAAACAACAAACTATTCATTAATTTCCATATAGAAGAGGGAATATCTATTTATTAAATAACAAACATATTAATACCTTAGTAATATATATATTCCAAAAATAATACAATTACCTGATCATTATTAAATAATTATTAAAACATATACACATTCAAAATAAAAAAACTATTTTATTTTCTAGTAAATAATGCATCATAATATTCTATATATTATATAAATAAAACAAATGTAACAAATATAAAGAAAGATAACATAAATAAATATTTTAATAGATGAACATTTGAATTATTTAGTCTCCCATAATATCCAAATTTTAGTATTAGTACAAATTTTATCATTATCTTATTTAATTTTTTTGTCTTCTTATTTTGAACATAGTATGTTTTTTCTTCCCCATGATCATTTATTCAATGAAATTATTACATTACTAGTAAATCACTTTTTCATGTTATATTTATCATTCAACATTTTATTTTGAATAAAATACAAAAATTACTATTGAAAAATAATATATATATGATTCATGATTACTATTGAAAAAGAATCATTGGTAAAACACTTCTACAACATAATTTTGAAAACATCATAGATAAAAACTTCTACCATTCCACTATTTTCATAAACCAATACCTTTAATTTCCCAACAAATTTTATAGCACATTGTTTGTACAATATAGAAAATGAATCATGTATTATGATATATCAACCTCAATTTATCACATTTAGCTACATTATCAAAAATATTTTAACCATTGAAAAAATTCATATAATATTATTTAAGATTATCTAAAATCAGAAATGAATAATTAAATTTTCTATAGATATTAATCTCTTTTTCCTAATATTTTATAGACTAAAATACATTCCTATTAATTAGAGATAATCCTTTCAGTTATTCTTTTAGGACATCACAAATAGAGGAGATCATAATTTATTTTACCTATTCAATTTATCATATAATTAATCGTGAAAAAATTTCTCTATTTTCGATTCTATGATAATATGCAAATTATGTTGTTTTGAATCATAAATTGAGATAATTTTTTAGAAGTGTCCATTGGATTTCTCAAAATATAATCGATCCCAAATATTTTCATATTCAGATGAACATTAGTTTATATTTTAACATCATTCTTAACTTTGTTACTCCATATTCAAATAATTGAATAGTACCGACATTTATAATAGGAGGCAAAATAATCATAGTGAAAAATCATATAATAATCCATATCATTAATAGATTTTCTTAAAAATAATATAACACATTCAATCAATGCAATCATAGTTTTAACATCATTTATCTATGGTAATAATATATTAAAATACATCATAGTTGTATATAATGTAAACTCTAATAATTCTGTGAATATCAACCAAGACAATATATATGATCTAGAGTTTTATTATTACATATCACACAGAAGTCCTAATTATCCACATTCACAGTTATTCGTATTCAAGGATCCATTCCAAAATATCATTATCATCCAAGTATCCATGTGTGGATATAATTTATTTGAAATCTATATGGTATTTGTGTAACATCCCTCACACTATAAATACTAATCATTTAGTTATATTTAATAACTATTATAGAATATATGATTGATTTCATATTATAATGAACGAAAAAAGATTTTGTTACCTTTTTTTAAAGAATAAATATTTTCTTTCTAAGAGGTATATAACCATCTCAAAATGTGTTTTCCTCGTTAGACATTTTGATTGATTAAATATATATAATACACGGCCCCATAACTCACCTAATTAAGTATAATGCCTTACCTTAAAATTCAGATAGACCATTCATAACATTTAGTAGGGAACCTCTAACTGAAAAAAATAAATATTTTTAAAATTAATTATAGAGAAAACAAATTCATCATAATTCAATAGAATATTATTTATTTCTAGAATAACAATAGTTAATGAACAAATATGTCATGTAGTATTCCAATAATAGTATTTTTACACTTAATAGTGAAATATATCTTGTAATGGTACAATATAAGTGAGTTATTATACATTTATGAAATCTACTGATATAAATAGATTACATTTGTGGGAGAAAATTCAAAATTATAGAAAAAATAAATCTCCCGTATTCATTAAGAGCGTGCAAATGTTAATATGAATATCACATGGGAGTGTCTCACAACTTATGCATGTTAATGGACATTCAATGTTCATTAGAGTAACGATTGATTGGATTTTTATCAAAAAGAAAATTAGTGAACAATGAATAATGAAATTGTAAAATTGACATAGAAAAACTCGAGTATCATGTCTGGGATATTTTTTTAGAAAAATAAATACACATTTATTTTACCAAAAAAATTAGGATTCCAATCATTTAAAATATATTGATTTTATATTTTTTCTGGTAACATTAGAATGAATCATCTAAATAATGAATAAAAATATTTAATTTTAAAATCCATGAGAAATATAACATATTTTTTCTGGGAAATAAATATCTAATAAAAATCATTTTGCTGTTGATTTTGACATGAGACACAAAAAATGAAAAAATGGGAGAAAAAACCCACTTTTGGGTTGGGTAGAACATAAATAAACAGACATTAAAATTGAATTCATAAAATATATAATTAACTAATATTAGTAATTTCATTTAATTATAAAAAGTTTAAATATATCTTTTATACAAAACATAGTAGAAATTAGATTCATAATTAAAAATATGTCCTAATGAAATGAATTTGATAAGGTAAACCCATAAAACTTGTCGTGAAATCCCCAAATCAATATTAAAACAATTTTTATTAACCATATATTTTTTAAAAAAATTATATAACAAAAATAATATCCATTTAATTTTTACTCTACATAAATAAAAAATCCATATAAGAGTTCTACCAATTTTTCAAACTGTGTTTCTATAATTATGATTGTTTGTACTAGTTCGGGATTTTTGTGTTTTTATTCATTCTCAATAAAAAAGATATTTATTATAACGTCATTATTATCTATGCAAGATTATTTATAATTACCAATTATGTTTCTATTTACATTAACGATCATTTTAGTAATTACCCATAATGGTGTGGATTATCGATAATTGAAGCATGATTTCTTAATTAAGGAATTTATTAATTACCAAATACATATATAAAAAATCATTATTTAATAATATATATTTTTATAATATTAGTTATGATTCCTTAAACATTCATGATTTAAACTCATATTAATATTTATCTATGTTGTTAAACATACTCAAATAATAACATTTAAATATTTAATTAATGATATTCAGCTGGTTTATTATTTTATCATTATATCCCAAGAAAAATGGTTTTATTTATTGAATTATTTTCAAATATATCCATATTTTATGGAATTATATGATGATGTAACATATATGATAATTTTAATCAATTTTATTCATAAAAAATATCCACCTAGTAAAATTATTTTAAATGATTCATTATTGAAAATTGTTTAATGATCGCATCATTAATATATTCCCTGATTTTAAGAACGCAACTATTATGACATCATAAAAAAAATATTTATCTAATAATGAATTCATAATATAAATCCTTGTAAAACTGTGAGATATATTTAATAATTCTCAATTGTGGAAGAAGTAGTCCATATAAATCACTAACAATGATTGTTTTTCTTAATAGATAATTTATAAGAACTAATAATATTATTACAATAAAATTTTATTTGTGTTTAAAAAATAGTCTAATGTTATAAAATTAGTCTGTTTATAAAATATTATAATGATCATAATAAGGAGTATATGTTTATTATTTGATAATACTTACAATGGGTAATTGATTTATCCTATAAATTATCCACAGATATCAAGTCATTATGATGAAAAATGGGGACTTGTGTCATTTCAATGTGGTATATGATTCTTTTTTGGAATAATTTAGTATTTTTTTAGGGTAAATATGAATGAGTATTGAAACATCATGTAGTCGTAGTGTTGTAAATATATAATTTAAGAGAATTTTATATTTAGGTGTATCCCTTATATTTTATGTAGTACGGGAAAATGGACATTTTGCGACGGGAATACATCTCGTTGCAAAAAGTTCATCCAAGAGGTTATTTGCGACAGGGGTAATGACCCAATGTAAATAACCAATTTTTTGCAAGGGGATTTCGTCTCCTGTTGCAAAAATTATGGCGTAGGTAGCGCACCAAACCCCGCGAAGCATATTTGCAACGTGTGGGATCCCAACATCACAAATAGTGAAGTATTTGTGATGCGCCTCGTCGCAATTACTAGGTGGTGGTTAATTGCTATTTTAGATGAGATTTCATACCGTCACAAAAGGTGTGTCAGTAGAGATTATTTTCTATCATACCCGTCACAAATAACATTTAACCACCAACAATAATTAATGCGGGCATAGGTTTTTTCCATGGGTCCCATTGAAAAATATACTCTTTATGACATGATACATCTCGCAAAAAGTCTCTTCACAAATAATTTAACATATATATACCTCAATCTATTTTTCTCTTATTTCATTCAATTTTTTGATCTTGTTTCTCCATGAACTCTGATATTAGAGGGATAATTTTTCGAAGTTAATTTTTTTGTTCAAGAAGAAGTTGTGAAGTCTCCTACATCAAAAAGAAAATCATGTTTAAACGTATTAATGTTTAATTTAATTTAATATTTATTTTAATTTTTTATGTTAATTTTTATTATTTGTGATTAGTTGTAATGATATTAAATTTAAATTTTTTTGTCATGAGTATTTATTTTTACTAATAAATTTAAATTTTTAGTTCTAACATTTAACAATTATTAGTAATTAATAATTATTATCGATAATTAGTAATGTATATAATTTATTTTTAGTAAAAAAAAATAATTTGTAATAAAGAATAATAAATAGTAATAAATATTAATAAATATTAATAAATATTATTAAATAGTATTAATCAATAATAATTAGTAATAAATAGTAATAATGACTAATAAATAGTAATAATGAGTAATAATGATTAAAAATGAGTAATAATGTGTTATAATGTGTAATAAATAGAAATAAATTTTAATAAATAGTAATGAATCTTAAAAAAAATTTAATAATTAGTTATAAAATTTAATAATTTGTAATAAATTGTAATAATTAGTAATTGCCTCTGAGCGGCGTCGCCCCCTGTCTCTCTCACGCGACTAGGGTTTCTACATCTGGTCCTTATCCTTCCCCCTCTAATGTGTCTAGATGGCTCGACATCGACACTCTATAATCCTGCTCGGCATCGGCGTGGTCTTCTGAAGCTTCATGTTCGCAATTTGGTGTTGGCGTTGATTGGATCTCGACTCAATGAGCTCCGGTGGTCTGGATCTCAAGATCAACATTCGGCGGATGGATCTCGTCTTGGAGTCAGTGCGGTGAAGCATCGGCTTCGGGAACTTCGCTTGTATTTTGTGCGTGTCGACGTGGCTTGGTGATGACATTTGGGATCAGGATCTGGTCTCGGCTGGTTATCAACTTCTAGTGCATTCCAGTGTGGTATGGTGTCTACTCTAATCCGATTCAGAGGGGGAGGTTTTGTATCGTTCTTCTTTTCTATTTTTGGTGCACATTTGGTATTTTTTCGGCATTTTCATCGTCATAGGGCCTAATTCTTCAATTGGTTCCTTCTGCATCCTGTGGATAATCTGTTTTGGGTTGCTACAGATGTGTTCGAATGGCGCCTCACGGTTACGGCGGGGATCTTTTTGCTTCGGTTCCAATGGGGATTGCTTCTAGTGATTTCTTCAGGAGAGTTTTCCTTACTCTACCAATTTATTTGTTCTGATTTGGAATTGATGTATCGAAAATAGTGGGTTTCTGGAAGTTGTGTTTGTTTTTCTCCTGGAAGGGTGTGACTCAAGGGATTCATCAATGTTTAACATACAAAAAGACAATTCAGATGACGTTGAGGGCAAATAGGATCCACTATTTCATGGCTTTGTGGAATCAGAAGATTGAGAAGGTATGGCTTTGGTCATCCGTACCATGCTCGTGCTTTGGCACGGGTCAGCTAGTCATGCTGCGATGTGACATTGGATGCTAGCTTTTATGGTAGTTTATTACTGGGGGGAACTTCTCTTTTATAGTGAGCATTGTTTTTGATCACGAGTTTTGGTCTGTTTGGGACTTCTGTTTTGTGGTTAAGTCTTGATTTCATGGGTTCTCACAACCCCTTAAAAGTGTTTTGAAAATAAAAAATTTATTTCCAGTCAGTCAGTAAAAATTGTAATAATTAGTAATAAATTTCAATAAATAGTAATAAATAGTAATAATATGTAATTAATAGTAATAAATTGTAATAATTAGTAATAAATTTCAATAATTAGTAATAAAATGTAATAATTATTAAAAAATTGCATTAATTAGTAATAAATTGTAATAATTATTAATAAATTGTAATAATTAGTAGTAAATAGTAATAATGAGTAGTAAATAGTAATAATGAGTAGTAAATTGTAATAATGAGTTGTGAATTGTAATAATGAGTAGTAAATAGTAATAAGTTGACGAAAATAGTAATAAATTGTAATAATTAGAAATAAATTGTAATAATTTTCAATAAATTGTAATAATTAGTAATAAATTGTCATAATTACTAATAAAGTGTAATAATTGCCAATAATTAGTAATAAATTGTAATAATTAGTAATAAATTGTAATAATTATTAATAAATTGTAATAATTAGTAATAAAATGTAATAATTACTAATAAATTGTAAAAATTACTAATATATTGTAATTATTAGTAAAAATTACTAATTTTTATTAATAAATACTAATAAATCGTAATAATTAGTAATAATTATTAATAAATACTTATAATTAGTTACAATCAGTAATAAATACTAATAATGTTCAATAATTAGAAATAATTAGTAATAATTAGTAATAATTAGTTATAATTATTAACAATAAGTAATAAATTGTAATAATTAGTAATACATACAAATAATTATGAATAAATAGGAATAATTAGAAATAAATACAGATAATTAGTAATAAATATAGTTATTTACTAATAAATATTGATAATTTTTAATAATTTGTGATAGTTCGTAATAATTAGTAATAATTAGTCATAATTAATAATAATTAGTAATAATTAGTAATAATTTCTAATAAATTGTAATAATTAGTAATAAATTGTAATAGTTATTAATAAATTTTAATAATTAGTAATAAATTGTAATTAATTGTAATATTTTGCAAAAATTTGTAAAAATTTGTAATAAATTCTAATATTTAGTAATAATTTTTAATAAAAATCAATAACTAGCAATAAAAATAAAAAATAAAAAATGAATAGCAATAATTAGAAATAAATTGTAATAATTAGTAATAAATACTTATAATTTGTAATAAATACGAATAATTGGTAATAAATACGAATAAATAGGAATAATTATGAATAATTAGTAATAAATTGTAAAAACTCATTAGCAATTATTACCAATAATTTTCAATAATTAGGAAAAAATAGAAATATTTAGTAATTATTAGCAATAAATTTTAATAATTACCAATAATTAGAAAATATTAGTAATAAATTGCAATAATTACTAATAAATACCAATAATTGGTAATAATTATGAATAATTAGGAATAAATAGTAATAATTAGGAATAATTTAGAATAATTTAGAGTAATTATGAATAAATTAAGATAATTAGTAATAAATACGGAGAAATAGTAATAAATACTGATAAATAGTAATAAATACAGATAATTCGTAATAATTAGTAATAATTAATAATAATTAGTAATACTTAGTAATATTTGTAATAAATTGTAATAATTAGTATTAATTTGTAATAATGAGTAATAAATTGTAATAATTAGTAATAAATTGTAATAATTAGTAATATTTTTTTATAATTAGTACGAAATTGAAAGTATAAGTAATAAAATGTAATAATTAGTAAAAAATAGTAATAATTAGTAATAAATTGTAATACTTAGTAATAAATTGTAATAATTAGTAATAAATACTAATAAGTAGTATTAAATACCAATAATTTGTAATAGATGCTATTAATTAAGAATAAATACTAATAATTACAAATAATTACTAATAAATACTAATAATTACCAATAATTAGTAATAATTTTCAATAATTAGTAATAATTAGGAATAATTTGCAATAATTAGTATTAAATAGGAATAATTACTAATAAATAGGAATAGTGGGTAATAAATAAGAATAGTTAGGAATAGTTAGTAATAAATAGGAATAGTAATTAATAAATAGGCCTAGTTACTAATAAAAAAAAATTTAGTAAAAAATATGAATAATTAGTAATAAATAGTAAAAATAGTAATGAATACTAATAAAAAGTTGGGAATAGTTATAAATAGTTAGAAATTTTTTTAATAAATTTTAATAAATTTTATGAACATGGCACAATTTCCAATGGATTGACGACACTCTTTTTGGTCAATGAATGTTCTCCATTAAACTCTCAACGACAGAAAACGTTATGAAAAATGTGCTGCTACATAGGCATATTCAATCTCGTATGCACGAGATTGGATAGGAATTCGTAGGATCATATTTTTTATAATTTTATAAGCAGTTATAGTTGAAAGAAGATGATTCATCAACGAAAAAGAGGCTCTATTGTCGGATGACTCATTTACATGCATATTTATCACACTAAAATCACAATGGAGAATCTTGTCGGAGGTGCACATATTCATTCTCGTGCATAGGGGAATGAATATACGTACCTATGACCAGATTCTTCATTGTGATTTCAGTGTGAGAAATATGCATGTAAATGAGCCATCATACAATAGAGGAGCAGTCAATCCACTTGAAATTGTGTCACCCTTAATTAATGGTTATTATTAAGAAGTAGTAGTAATTATTTATATTCTTTTTTAGATAGTGTTTTATAATTTAAAATTATTCAATAAAAGTGTTGAGTTTATACTTTGTAGAAAATTATGGAACAAGGAAGTATATATCCGTTATTATTAGATGATCGCGCTTGGATAAATCTGCGCAGAAATCGAAATGGATCTACATTAAATATGGTATATATTGAGGGACTTGAAGGTTTTTTAGAATTTCCAACATCAAAAAAAGAATATGATTCAGAAGGCTCAATTATGTTTCTTTTTATAAAATGTGGTCTAAGAATGTTTGACCCATTTGACACGGTTGGAGTACATCTCTTGCGGTTTGGTTTTCAAACAGATTATGTTTTTTGGTATCAACACAGTGAACAGAGTTCCAGAGAAGATACTAATAACTTTATTACAGATCCATCATCGTTCCAAAATTTAGTTAATGATGTTGTAGTTCAAATTGATCACAAAGATGAAACTCACGATGATATTGAATTAACTCATGAGTTGGCACCATCTGAATTTTATGATCTATTGAGGTTTGCAGAGGAGGAATTTTATCCTGATTTCCGTATAAGAAAATTAGTTGCAGTTTCAAAATTTATTTCTATTAAATAAGATAATGCAATGTCATACAACTATTTTGATCAGATATTTTATTTCGTTAAAACACTTTTACCAGAAGGAAATGTGTTACCTGTAAATTAATATGAGATCAATAGGTTAGATCATAATCTAGGCCTTAGTAATCTAAATATTCATGCATTAGAAAATTATTGAATATTATATTCTGGTGAAAAATGAGTTGTTGTATAGTTGTCCCACATTTGGAATATAAATGCATAAAGAAGCTCAACCAGGGAAGTCTAGATTGATTCCTATAAAATAGTTGAGATATTTCCCCCTTACACCCAGGCAGCAACATTGATTTATGTCTCGAAACACAGTGTCAATTCTATAATGGATCAAAACCAATTTTTCAACCGGTAAAAGCTTGAATCTAACATCTGATGGTGATTCATGGAACATGTCGATCGTCTGCATTGACATTTTGCTTTAGAATCCCAAAACGTGCGATTGGGTCTTTCTACTGATGGTTTCTGTCGGTTTAGTTCTTATGGTAGTCAGTATTGATATTGGCATATCTTTATATGTCTGTAAAATCTACCTCCATGGATGTTGATGAAGGAGCCCTATATTTTTTTGACATTATTAATCCTAGGACATTCGAAAAAGAATATTGATATTTTTTAAAACCATGGATTGATCATTTAAATGAATTATAGAGTAAATGTGTTTGTACATATGATGTTGGTGCAAAACAAAATTTCACAATAAAAGCTACATTGATGTGGACGATTAGTGAATTTCCAGAATATGGAATGTAATCGGGGATGATTACACATGGTCCTAAATCATTTCCTTGATGTATGAAAGACAAAAAATCATTTATTCTCATCAATGGAAAAGTACTTTTCTATTTTGACATTCATCATAGATTTGTTCCAACCGATCATCTTTTTCGAAGGAACAAATCTCATTTTAGAAAAGGAAAAATAGAAAGGTATGAACCTCCAAAAAATAATCTTAGGTACAGAGTCAAAATCAATTGTATTTTCATTACCTCCCAACACATTTCGGCCAAAAGTAAACCAACAGAAAATTCATGACATTGGGAGAGGACATAACTAGATAAAACAAACCATTTTTTGGGTAGGTCATATTGGTGTGATTTTATGGTCCTCACCTTGTTGTATTTCATACATATTGAGAAAAAGTGTTTTGATAATTAACTTCATATAGTTTTTGATACACCAGTTATGAACAAATATACTATAAAATCATGATTAGATCATGACGAAATTTGCAGGTGACCAGAACTTAAAGTATTTGTAAATGTCAGATCATAGAGGTTAACAATGCCAGAAGCATCTTATATACTGTCCAAAGATATTCAATTATTATTTTTTCATTGGATTATAGATTTGATACTTCCAGATGGTAATGCTTCTAATTTTGAAAGTTGTGTTAATAATGGTCATATTACAGGAATAAAAATTCATCATTGACATCTTATAATGGAAAGACTTATGCCGATTGGATTCAGAGGTTTGTTAAATTATATTATTTGGGATTCAATAACTGACATATCATATATTATTCGAGACATTTGTGCAGCGACAACATACTATGACGGTCTAGGAAAACTGGAAAAATATGTTACAGTAACAATATGTAAACTGGAAAAAATCTTTCCACCAACTTTCTTTGACTAAATTGATCATCTAATATCATATTTTCCACATGAAGATAAATTTGGAGGTATAGTAAATTTTTGATAGATGTACCCATTCGAGAGATGCCTATAGAAATTGAAGAAAAAAGTATGTAAAAAAGCATCTATTGAATGCTCAATTGCTGATGATTATTTGCAAGAGGAAATTACTTTTTTCTGCTCTCACAATTTTGAATATAAATATTTTTCAAAACAAAACTAAATGGGACGGAATGAGGGAAATGTTAGTGATTAAATGGACAATCAACTATCTATTTTTAATCAGCCACATATTGTATTTAGTGAATTCCAAGAAAGATGGATTTCAGATGATGATCATCACAGAGCTCAAACATATGTTCTTCTCAACTGTAAGAAATGAGATTATTTGTACTATCAGTGCTTCTATCACATATTCTATAATTTGAGTTATAGTATGTAAATTTATATTATATGTAGGTTATATTATTATCATATAAAGAAAAAACTTCCAAAAATTACATCAACCCCTCTTGAACAACGCAGACCAAAAAAATATCTTAATGGTTTCAAAAACTACTTACATAAATTACTGATGGTTTAATATCAATTCAGTTTGATATTAATTGTCGATGGTGACGAATATGTTAATGATGATACAAACGAATTTGAAATGACATGGGATGATGAAAGTGAAACTCATATGGATATTGATGATGTTGAGGAGGAATATTAAGACATTGACATCGTCAGATATCAAGACGATGAAAAAGGTGAACATTGACATAGTTAAATGCTGGTTATAATCATAACTATTATATATCTATATATATAGTTATTTTCAACTATCTACTAACATAAATCATTTTGGGTCTCAGATGGACTCTTATCTACTTCGTTCATTAGGGGAGGTTGAACTACCTTTGGATGAGGGGGATGTGGGATCATCTGACCCTAAGCCTACTAGTGGTTCATGAGGTACACAGAGGGGGAACGATCTTGTGCAGCTGAAGATTCCTGACCCTATCGCCAAGAAACCTCCATGTCTTGGCCTCAATCCATGCACACAGAGGTATAGAAACCTGTATTCTTTAGTTATCTTTCATTATTTTATTTATATAGATATTAATTGTTTGATTATTTATTTTTTTCCCAGTTTTACGCATGTAGCTGTTTGACATGGGAGCTCTATCTTGCACAATTATTTTTATCACCCATGGATCACATGGGAACAGATTCTGGTGGATGTCCAGCTCGACATGTACAATCATTGGGTGGTACGTAAATAAAAAATATTTATTTTGAAAATATGTTTTTTAGGAATTTGATATTATAAATTATTTAAAAGGTTTATGGTATCCCATCGAAGATAGCATGCATAACGATATCCATGCAGTATGGGAGGTGGCTATGTGTGACTGTTTTAGCTAGTTTTTTCACAATTTGAGAAAGATGGCCATTAAGAATACAAGAGATCAGTATTTGATAAGTCATGTAGAGACCACCAACCATAGTAAATTTCGTCACAGGTTTGGGATGGATTTTGTGCACACTGGTTGGGTGGCGTATTTTGGAGGAGTAGTTCATTTGTTCGGCATAACCGAGGATGACGAGTGGTGACACATCGATTTGGTATATGTACATTTAGTAGGCAGAGAGTGTATCTAGTATGTATTTTTTAAAAATATTTTATATAACTTCAAATATAAAAAGCTTATTTTATATTCATATAGGCAGTCAAGCATCCCGATATTATAGAGTACGATGTTTATCGGAGGATGTACAATGATCCAGCCACCAGAGAGATTATAGGTGATCGCCAATGTCGGATTTTGGTTAGTCTAATTTTTTATGTTTGACAATTAAATGAATATAATATTTTCCTAATTTTAATTTCATATTGGAATTTAAGGAGTCAGATAAGTTTGCGACCTCTCAGACACATGCCGAGGGATAGGAAGAGGCTACTGATTAGACCAGTGACCACCATTTCGATGATGTGGCATGGATGCAGGATAATCAATATGGCATTGTGAAGGGCTGAGTAGTTAGTATCAGCTCTCGTGTAGCTCATTGTACTTATTATTGTACTGATGTGATGACATTGTTCAGCTTGAGAGGAGCCCATGGAGAGGCATCGTCTTCTACATCACAGTATCAAGAGCAGTTCCGTGCTCAGAATGCCCTTATAGAGAGTTTGCAGAAGAAACAAGAAGAAATGTGTTAGTAGTAGTAGTAGTAGAAGTAGGAACATGAGATTGTGATGAGTTGATGGCAACAGTAGCATCATGAGCAGATGGATTACATGCACCATCAGACATATAATTTGGGGATGGAGATTCTCCATCATCTCCTTTAGCTCCTCCACCTCCTCTAGAAGTCGACCCCCAATTATTTTTTTATGTTAAAAACATTTGAATTTATCATTTGTTGTAATATGAACTATTTACAGTTTTTATATTTTATATCACCGCAAATATTATATAATTTAATCATTAATATTTTATGATTTTTTTTGAATATTGAGAATTTTAAGATTTTTTATTTTTTTTATTATTTTAAATATATTAAAATTATTGTTTCATAAATCATTATTTCATGAAATATTTTTTTTTTCATTTTTATATTTTTTAATGATTTTTATTTAACTAATAATAATAATAATATTTTTTTTGTGATTATTTAGAATTATAATTTATTTAAATTTTTTTATTATTTTAATAATATTAAAATTAATTTTTCAATAATCATAATTTTTATAATTTTTATTTTTAAATTTATTTATTATTTGCGATAAGATCTGTTACGACGGGATCCCGTTGCAAATAACCTAAATAATTTATTTTTTAAAAAGTATTTGCGACGGGTCCGTAGAATAAAAGTTTATTTATATAAATTATATAATAAGAGACTTATTTGCGATGTTGTTATCTAAAACGACCTATTTGTGACGGGACCCCGTTGCTAAAGATTATTTGTGACGGGATCCCGTCACAAAAATCACATCTCAAATACCTATAATTATAGTAGTCCAATAATGTAATGTTACTATTGACGAGTGAATAAATATCAAATTGAAAATGTATATAAGGATAGTTAATTATGTTCGAATTATAACTCATACAATCCTTTTCTACAATACATTGATATTTATATATATTTTATTTCTTATATTCTTTTTCATAATTTACTTATACCTTTGTAATTAATTTCTTCGAGTAATAATTATTTTTATTAATAATGATTAATATTTATCCTTTTATTGTATTAGATATATATGATATAAAATTATGAAATAATTCGAATAAATAGTATATATTAGTATTATGAATGATAATTTTAAATATTCATACATAATTAAGTAATATAGGTTTTCTTAACCATTTTTTTATTCAATTTAGATATTAGAAAAAAATTATCATATATAAATATTTGATTTAATTAAAAAAATTATGTAAAATATATGTTATGATTATTTTAAAGTAAGAGGGAACAAATTCCCTATTTAGAAAACTATAATTATAGAAAATATTGTATATCAAATATTATTATTTAAAACCATTATAAAAAAATTCTATTTTACTAAATAAATTGGTTTTTGAACATCATGTTCTTCCTTATGTAAGGATAAAATAATATAAATTAAAAATTTTATGGAAATGATTTTTTTAATACAAATTAAAATTTTAAAAAATATCTTCATAATTATTTATAAGACCCATTTTAAATGATGAATTAAAAAGTGACGAAGTTGTTTTTAAATTTCAAATTTTTAAGAATTTATTTAAAAATAAATTAATGATAATTATATCATTCAGGGAATGACTTTATGATAGTCCAGTATATGATGTTGTCCTACAACAAAAGGGCATTAGGAGTTACCTTTCCCCAAAAATATAATTTCAATCACATAAATAAGTTATATATAAATTTCTATATGTACATTGATTTTATTGAATAATTCATCGTTCATGATCCATGGTTTCATCATATAGTTTTTAGTTTATGCATATTAACTTCACAAAATAATATGTTTGACTCTATTATATTCTTTCTCTTCAATCATTAATTTTTATAGGAACATCAATTTAAGAACAGTCATTATTTTCCACAATTATCTCATATGTGAGAACATGTGAATGAATTAGAATGACATTACTAATTAATGAAACATAGAAGGCTTCTTATAATTCCGAAATGTTTGGGGGATTATAAAATTTGAAATCTATATCACTAATTAGTTATTTTACTACCAAAGCCCCAAAGTACCTAGGGTTAAATATACTCCTTTTAAAAAAATCAACATCCATCCATTTTGAAATACTAAAAATAGATAATACAAAAAAAATCCATCTATTTCCATTAATTATCCAATAATAATTTTTTTGTTATAGTATACATATTAATGTTTCGGATCACACAATTATTTATTTTCCAACTCATCCACAAGCAGTCATCCAACAAATATTCTGTCACCTGCTAATTTCCAATAGGTTGTAGTGTAACTCATAGTCTTATAAATTGCTTCAAATTTGGAAATGTTGATTCTATAATGGATCCCATCATTTAATAAAAAATTTATTTTAGTTACAAAGTAATCCAATATACCTAGTATGTCATGAGAATTTCATCTCACCTTCTGTAAAATATCATTATAATCCAAATAGAATATCTGTAAATACGTGGATGATTATTGATTAATAAAAAGTTTATATTTTTATATTCCAATAATGAATCATGATGATTTTTAATGTGAAATTAGGGACCTAGTTAGATAATGTTAATATTGGTTCCCCATAATATCATAAAACATTTTTGATATAGATTTATGAAATGCAGTAGATTGTTAGATAATCTCATATCATAAATAAATGAGAATAAATTATATGATAATCAATCATGACCTATATAAAATTTTTCAAATTTTATTTCATTTAGAATATGGAAAAAACCCTGGTTAAATTGTTACAATTCTATTTCTGTATAGGGATATTTTCAATGACACCCATTGAATGTTTTCTTTTAGCTATATTATGTATGCATATTATGTATCTGGAAACATAGTCTTCAAATTTGTGCTTCCTTCAATACCACATAATGTTTTGTATTAAATCAACATCAATGATTATACTAATATAGTTTATAAAAAATATGATAGATGAAATTTAGAAATTGTTCCCTAATTGTTTTATAGGGGGAAATCATAACAAAACCATAACCTAAAAAAGTATATCCATATATAAATTCCATCATTGTTCCATATTTCCCTAATATAATCATTATTTATACATTAAAATAATAATAATTGGACATTTGTATCATTTCTATTAATCCTATTGTGCCTATTTTCTAAAAAATATATGATGTCCCACTTCCCGAATGTTTACCAAATCCCTCATTCTATATTTTTTATATAAGATCTTTATTAAACATCAGTATATTCAGAAATCCATCATCCCTCATAGTTAGTGAATTGACCACATTTTTTCTTCATAGGGATGTATAATATTATGAATTCATATTAATGGAGTAGATCATATAATTTTTATAATGTTCTTCTAGGAGATGATATATAAAAAAATATCGTTCTCGGTATATATATATCAAATAATTCACCATATGAGAATTGAATATATATTTTCATTTAAAATATTACATTATCATTAAAAATGTCATTAGTTTGATATTATTTCCACACCATTTTAAATTAATAATGTATATATGTAATAACCTTATCCTATATTAAATGAAAAAAGATTCCTTTTTCAGTTCATCATAATAAATTACAAATATGTGCATACTTAATGGTATACATAATACAGTTTCAATAATATTTTTCCCCATCAAATCTTCAAAAAATTCTCCACATTAACTTGTCCATTTGTATTTGGACTCTGAATAGGTTAACTTGGATAATTCAATGGCCAGTTACGAAAAATAATGAACAAATCATCCATTTTATTTTTTATTTCGTGAAAACATTAGATTTTCATTATGTTAAAAATTGTGTGTAATTATTTAAAACCAAAATAAGTTAAATGTATCAAATTTTTCCATCCATATAGATTATAAGTCCATGAAAAGAATATAAAATGTTATGGAAATAAAAGACTATGTATTTTCAATAAATCAATTTTTATGGTTGTTAATAATTATATTTTGATAACCCCCCCCCCCCCCCCGAAAATTTCATAGATCATATAGTAATTCATTATAATGTTAATGATTTTGAAAAATATGTTATTTATATAATCAATGAATAATATATTCCTCAATAAGTAATTATAAAATTCTCCACATTTCATCCAAAAAAATCATGTGAATTCATAATATTCATACCATTCAAGAAATGTAATATTGAGTATATTATCATTTCTCCCAATAAGTAAGGGTATCGTAATAAAATTTTAATCAATGCAAACTATTTTTATCACTAATTTTGATCAAATAATTAATAATTCTATTCATAAAGATAATGATTTTTTCTTTTTAATTAAATTCATCTCCAGATAATTAAGTCAAAATCACATAAACACAACCTTATTTTTTAGTATGAAAACCAGTGCTCACCATTTTGAAGCACCACAATTTATGAGTCCCATGATACTAAAAAATTAAAAAAGAATCACCAAAACATCAAACTCTACCAGTGAATATACATATAGTGTTTCATATATACGTCTTTTATCTATAATTTGTTCAGAGGATAACAAAAAATCACAATATTTTATATGAGAATTTAATTATTTTGGAAAAATATCCATCAATATTTTCACGACAGGTAAATCCTACAACATTACGATATATATCTTATCGTTAAATCGCACAAAATCTATGAATATTAATTTTTTTTGTTAAAGATGATTTATTTGTAATGGATCAATACATTATTTAAAATATTAATATTCCCCTATAAAAAATATTGATTAAACTACAACATTATTATTCATAATCTCATTTTAGGAATATTGTTTTTATTTTCATTGATATCAATTAAATTAAAATTATCCTATCAATGTCACTCATATAAATGATAACCATTTATTAAAATAAGTTTCACTTAATCATTATAATTAGTGATATTTAATTAATATTTTTTCATCGAGACATCCACTAATTATCTTGATACATAATTCTAATTTTGGCGGTCTATTAAAATATGTAATGTATTTTTTCAAAATAAATTATGGTATGGATGTATTTGAATGTATATATAAATATAAATAAAACATTAAATCATAAGGGAAACATTAAATACACCACTTAAAACACAATCAAAAAATTATACTTCATTTGTGGAAAAGGAATAAACTAAGCCTTAATAATTTAAACATTTTGAGGTATGTTTACTTAATTTTTTTTTAATTAGTTCACATAATGAAAATTCTCCCTATAGATAATTAATTAAACATATGAACCATTTTGAATGCAAATGCATTGGGGAGTCGGATGATCTTCTTCATATAACATTTAACAAACTACAGTTCCCTAATTTCATTTCATATGTAGATTCATACCACTATTGTCACATAAATGAAAAAACCACACTAACATTCAACCCATTTGTCACATTTTCTTTCCCATGATACCCATATGTCATATTATTCTATTTATTTTCTATATGAAAAATAATCCCGAAGAACATATTTTTCATCTAAATAGTTATTGAGCCCATATCAATATTTGAGGATTTTGTAAGAGAGTTAGATACTCGTCTAATGATCAATATTAACTATCCATTGAAATGCCCATTATTTATTTATAGTCTACATAAAGTATATACTAATTATAGTTAATTTGTGATATTGGACTCATTTTCAAAAACAATATCCTTCTAGTTTTATGTAATTATTAGAATAATCAAATCAATTTATTCTGTTTTATCAAGAGAAATGAAAATCTCTATAAAATATCATAGAAACATGTATGTAATATAATGTTCACCATTAATGTTTTTAATTATAAATCATTATTTGGATGAAATTATATTTATATGATATATTTTCTTGAAGAGTATTTAATTTTTATTTTTTCTAAATAATAGAAAGATCATATCTAGGTACATGGTTGATTTTTTATATACTAATGTATTAGTAGTTGCAAAAAATGGTGGAGGGTGTTTTTTCATTATGGGATCTTAAAAACATAAACAAAATTTTGGATTATTAAGTCACCCTATGTGACATATAATATTATTCATAAACAAGGTCAACATCCATAATATATTATATAATTAATTATATAACATCGCAAAACCCGCACTCTTGGTCATGGATCGGAAAAAATAAACATAAAATTTATTTTGTTAATAACAATAACTGTGAATGAATTTTTTTACATACAAACATTATTAAATAATATGTCAAAATTATATCCCATCCATTAATAAGAAAATTTATATTTCTATTTTTGAGAAATAACACAAACTCTTAAATTAAAAATACCCAAGTATTAAAATGATAATTTATCCAACAGATACATTATTTTCTTATTCACATTATTTCAGAATAAATTTTTTTATTTAATCATGTATAGAAAAAATTAATTCAATATCAGTTCATGATATCCTAGGGAGAATGAAACATATTCAGGGTGACCCAAACTTCCTAGTAAGGGTACACATTATCCTTAAAAATAAAATACCGTAAAGAGAAATAATATTTTTCTAGGGTTATGATGATGCTATCTGAGTGCATGAGGAAATAATAAAAGAAATCATACATATAAATACCCGATTCATCGATAATGAAGCATGTAATTATTATCTAACAATGGAACGATTCATAAGAATAAATAATCATGATTCTATGGGCATCAATATTGATCAAAGGAAATATTATAAACCAATGGAATGAATGGATAATTTATATGGATATCATGGAAAATCATCATCGTATAATACATATTGAACCCTTAAAAACCATTAAAAATGGATTAAATATATGCAAATAATTTATTATAATTCATCAAATTACATTATCACATCCTTATTCGTAGATGTTATATCTCATCACTTCCATCCTAAAAAAGCAGCAACAACCACCCCGCATAATCATTGTCCATTAATTATCACATCCTCTTGCTTAACCTTCTCAAAAATACACCATAGGGTATATTCCCTTCATGTGTTCCCTATGAAAGATATTAACAATGATGTTGAAATTTTCTAGTTGGGTGTGAGTACGAGACTCAAAAGGACACCACCAACGCACATAATCATTAGTGAATACAAAATATTAATGTGTATTAGATAATAATAATCAATGCATAATATGAATATAAAGAAAAATAAGATACTATTAGGTCACATGAAAATGAATATTACACAAACACCTGGTCATAACTCGTATGTCTATATTCCAGAAAACATATGAAAAATCATGGAAATCATTCAACATCAAAAAATGCCTCATGATTCTCAAAAACCATATCGGTTCTAAGAGACCTTGTCAAGAAAAAATATTCCATTGGGACCCATCATTGTCTTTGGGTCATAACATATATACCATTAAAACCACTATTTTGATGCATGTCTGATCACTCGTGATTGTCAAACACGATGTTCATCACATACGGGTCAGATCACTAATGATCATATTGACCCCTACACAGACCACACAAGACCATCATTCCAAGTAAACCATCATGGTCTAATAATTATGTTACATGAAGAATTGGAACACGATCCACATCTAGGTATACCAAACCATGAAAACTCCACCTGTCAAATTTGTAGCATGCATAACACAAAAAAATATCATATACAAGGATATCACAATAAAATAGTGGAATTATCATTAACATATAATGTGTTTGAGAAATGATATATAAGAAAATTATAAAAACAATATTGTCTAATGAAATTCAACACACAAAATTATAATATGTGAATCAAGATGGTTTCACAGTTACAATGTTTATAATAGGAATCACGGGATACACACACACACATATGAAATCACAAGTTTAGAATTAATTACAATCAGGCCAAACATTAATTAGTATCATGGAAATGTGTTTATAACAAGAGACCGAATATCTAAAGAACACCATAGTTCTACACATGCATGCCAACTGTCATGGAAGAACACATATAAAACATGCACTAATGTTAAGGGACTACTATATTAGGTGAGTCAATTACTGAAAATAATGGTTGACTTCGAAGATTAAATAAAGTTCTCAATCCTCCTCAGTTTAACACTCACATTTTATTCTAGGAATATATTCTTCGACATTAACCTAATGAAACTAGTGTTGCATCAATCTCATCAATATTGTATGAGTTATCGATGATTAAACTTTTAGAACAATAATAAAAGTAGAATAATAAGAATATAGGTGGTAGGGATTTATATAAAATAGGGTGGAAAGAGGGATAGGGACTCACCCCACCATTAAGATATTATAAATTTATATTTTCATTTAATATCATCACTATTTATTATTACAATTTTTAGTTATTATATAATTTTGATACTCTACACACTGATTATCTTTCACAATTCATGTATATCTCCCCCTAAGCCCACATCAAATATTATTAATTATCTTCTTCCTAACTCTATTAGTAATCTCTATTTTGTTAATCAATTTAATTCCCCATTTAAATACATTCATTAAACCATTCATATAAATTAAAAAGTTATATATATATATAATTATTTACATTATATATCTACATGATCCCATATATACATATAAACACTTATATATATACATATACTAATATATATATATATATAGACACATGCACAAATACATAGAAATATAAAAATATTTTTTCAAATTAAAAATAAAAATACTATCACTAATATTTAAATATTATTACTAAATCTATGAAATAATTGTCACCATTAATACCTTATTAATAATAACCATAAAATACTGATAACTATTAATGAATTAATATTATCCACCACATTTTCATTTTATTAGCCCTATAAATAATTTCAAAATAATTTCATTGGCTACTAATAAAATATTTTTCCAATAAATTACAGAAATATTAATTTCAAATGTATAATTTCAATTTTTTTGATCCACACAAATAATAATATTATTATTAATAATAAAGTTATTATTATAATTTATGTCTTCCTTACAAAAATATTTACAAACCAAATATTATACATTTGTGTGATATGAGTAGTCTCTAGATTCTCAAAAATGTTATGCCCATGATAGGGTAAACCATGCCTACTGAACATAATAGTGGTATTCAATTTCTCATATGATAGACCATTTCATAGATATTAATTATTTATTTTTTTATAAAATGTATTAATAATTTTTTAAAATAAAATAAAAATTATCACGTATAATCATTCTAAACCCATGATGCACATAAATTTTATACCTTATATTGGGTCAACCATGCATTGAGAACCTAATAGTGGTCTTAAATTTTTTATATAACACATTGGTTAAGAGTTATTTAATTTTTTTAAAGAAAAAATTTCATGTGGATGAATATTGTAAACATAATACTTTTTAATCTACAACATCAAGAATCTATGTTTCTTGGAAACCATATTCACTCAACACATTATAATGTCTTTATTTTTTAAGATTTTAATAAATGATAAAAATGTATTTCATTATTTAGAAAATCTATACTAAACACCATTATAAACAATAAAAAATTTGTCACCAAAATCATTATAATTCATATGATAATAGTGATTTTTTAGTATCAATTTAAAAATTATAATCATAAAATTATTCCCACAATAAATATTCTAATCAATGACATTCATTTAAAATAAAGGAACCACTACTCCCCACGATAAGATATTCCATAATAGTTTTCATAGAATTTTTTTTAATTAAAATATTTTCAAATCCGGCAAATTTTTTTTTAAAAATTAAATAATTGTAATACCATTAAATCACATTTAATAGAATACACAATATAGATACTGAACACACATGCATTAAGTACATATTAGATACATCTTATCATTCATCACAAACACATATATACACGCATGTATAGAATAAAAACTTCTCAAATAAAATATTTTTATAAATAATACAGCAAGGAAATATTATAATTCCAATTAAAATTTATTTCTTTGAACTATATGTAATGAAATAATTATCTATATATGGCACGATATCCTATATGCCTAACCTGATGCATGGATACATACCAAAATAAACATAAATACATATCAACATCATGAGAATCAACCAGGATAAATTTTATTAATGGTAACAACAAAATATACATTACCCATTTTATTGAAACTCAAATGTTAATTTTGTAGTGATAATCATTGACTGACATATTTCCCATTCATGAGTCCCATTAATCCAAACTCATGTCTATCATGTCTAATTTTAAGCAATATCAAAATGGAATGATATTGATTTCTAATTCTGTAATACCATTTTTTAATATCCTAACATGAACCATCAGTTGTGAGATGGGATTCCATGAGGCCTAATGTGAGCCTCCCCAAATGAAAGGGGTTTACAACTAGTAGTAGGGGTCTCAAAAATAATTATGGGTTGACTATACCCTCTATATTATTTTATTGTATCTATAAATTATAATTATAATATTAATAAATAATCAGAATACATATAATATCATAATAGATTCATACATGAAAAATACAAAATAAGTATCCAACAACAAAAAAACAATAAATAAAAGAAGAGGACAAAAACATGCCTCAAAATTGTATATTAATGACCACAACCTCCCACTTCTTCTACTAAACCTTCCATGAGATGGATAAATAACTTCATCTTATCCCTAGAGAATTATATCCATATGAAAATTGAAATTCCTCAGTAGGGTGTGTGTACGACACATATTAGGAAACCACAAATGAAAAATAAAATAAATTAATATAAAATATAAAATTTTATTCATAATAATAGTCAATTTGAAAAAAGAAAATAAATAATACTAAACTAAGTAGTTATTAACTAACCATTATACAAAAAATCCCAAATTCTACATACATCATCTTTGTGATAGAAAAAATTAGAAAAATCTTGGATGCATCTCAAAATTAGAGAAATCCTCAAGATGATCCATAACCATACATGCCTAATGCCTCTAGGTCTGGCAGAAATAGGATATCCTTTCCTAGAAATATATTTTTGTTATATCATATAGATTATCAGGCCCCAAATTTTACAGGAATGTGTAATATCACAAGATCATCATTCCCCACTGTCATTGTATATGAGTCTAATAAATCAGCATCAACAATCCCCCTGTTATGTCCAAAATAAGAAATAATTATCCAAATTATATCAAAGTACCATCGTCATGTTAGTTGTAGTGTTTTAAAATTATCCCCCAATAGGGATAATGATCTATTATGGGACTACATATCACCTTGGAACCATGAATCAGAATACAACATATTATATACTAAAATATCATAAGGAAAAAGTGGAATTATAGGTAACATATCAGGTGTGTGAGAAAATATATACATACACACACGTGGGAAAAATATTTGGTATAAAGAATATCAACATTCATAATCATATTATATCAATCAAAAATTTTTCATTGAAATAGTTATCCCAATATGTAACATAGGATAGACACACTAACCCATGAGATCACTAGTCAAGCCCGAATCTCAATCATGACAAAAAAATCATTGCAGGCAAATACCTATATATCTATAATATCATAAGAAGATTAAGGTGATTCAGTAGATGAACTCACATGGAGGAATTCCATGGTATGGGAAACATTATAGTTTATTATAGGAAAATATATTTTAGTGTATGGTCTCAAGAAATAGGCCATTGGAGGCTTCAAACAGAAGGGATTCGACCTGAAAAACTTCTTTTCGGACATTATGGGGCCAACTATTTCTATTAAATTTCAGGTATTTTTCTTCTATTTTATTTCGGTTGTGGGGTTCATGTTCATCCATAAAACATATTCTAGGTTGTTCCATATTCGTTTATTTATTATGGAGGAATGTTTAGCACCTCACATCCCCAAAAAGTTCTAGTGAGATTGTTTCAGTGGAAATGGTATAATATTTTTCTTTATGGGGAATATATGGATGGGTGGAGTCAAACATTAATATGTTCCCAGTGTTCAAGGAGCAAAACATACTTGTGGTCATGTAGGTCGTTAGTTGTATAGATTTAGTGATTATTTTCATTGACATTTTCATGTATCTAAGGAAATAGTTCATGTATCTACTTTTTTGATCCCACCCTATCCCATGATCATGGATTATAAATAGAGATGTTTCATGTGTCCCTGGTGTTGAATATTTGAATAAGAGGCCAGTTTGGCTTTTATTGATTATGAAAAGTTGTGTATACTGATAATTTGTACACATTGGTATTTTTGGTTTATTTTATTTCTATAGTTGAATCAATGATATTTTATCATTAACATCATCTAGTTTATTTCATACATTCCGATATCAGTTACATCAGAAGAATACTCTTTTTTATAGAAGAGTATGGACAAATTTTTGTTTTCAATAACGATCATGGTTTTTTGCTAGGTAGTCAGCTTATGTAGATCATTGATAATTTATTTAGTGATTTTTTGGATGAATTAGTGGATTCTATGTTGGTCTAGGTTCCTAAGATCATTGAAGAGATCATGAATGTATTTCCCATGGAGGTTTTGATGATACCCCTGATGTGATTTTGATAGTGGTATATAATTTCATCTTGGTTCATATCTGATTTTAATGTTTCTTTATCAATTGAATCTGTTTTATTGAGGTATTATAGAATTATATTGAAAATATAATGAAAAATGGTTTTATCTATCCCAAAGTGTCACTATGGTGTGATGTAATGTTTTTCTACAATGAAATCTACAATTTGGACAAACAATTTCTTTACTATATTTGTTGTGAAGGATCATCTGTCTAGAGAAGACTACATGGGAGGGAGAAGCAAATTTTTTTTCCCATTATCTAATTTTTTTTGGATTTTTTCATTTCCCTATTTTTCATCTAGATGTGATGTCTAGATGCTTCGGCTTCTTAGATCAGATGCGTCATATGATTGGGATGTGTGTGGTGTGATGTACAATAGCTTCCTAACTTATCAAAAGGATATGACCTAATTTCTAATCCACTAAACCTAAAATATAATTTGATCAGACCCATATGTGGGAGTCTGAACCATCCATGGTAGATAGTATATTGACATGGAATACATATTTCCCTGATTTGGTTGTTCGGGATGGTATGGTACATTGGTTGTAGTGGTTGGGGGTTTGGACTACATGGTGGTTTATATGATTTTGTTATTTATGTATTTCAAAATAGTTGAGTGAAAATATCTGACTTTTGATTGAGGGGTTGTCGTCGTACAGTTTTTTTTTGTGGTCATTTGAGTTAGTGTGATTTAATATTGGTAGCATTTTTTGTATGATGATACCTAGGAGAGGTATCTCACAATGAGGTTGTTTGGACCCCATTTCTATATGTAATTTCTAGGATTCTCGAGGAAAAGTATAATTTGAGTGTATGATGATATAACTTTCCATTCCCTATCAATTTGATACCTTATCAATATTTTTTGTTGTTAGTGTTTAAGGTCGGATTCCAGAGTTTTCATTGGAATATAAATCTTTATTATAACTAATAAAGTAAATACATGTCATGTCTATGTATTACAAGAAGTGAAATTTTTGTTCAATTTTGGTGTTATCTGGTTTAGGACATGTAAAAAAAATTTAAAATAATTTCAGTTACTTGTTTTTTGGCTAAATCAAATATTTAAGAGTGCACAATTTGAAATGGGGTTATTTGTAATGTAAATACATGAAGTAATGTCATTTTAATAGTTATTTATGAGGGTATTTTAACTCATTCATCCATGGATTTTTATTCCCCTTATTTTTGGTGAACTATAAAAACCCTGATGAATTATTAAATGTATATTAATTTTTATTTGTTATGCAAGTTTCGATGGTTGTTCATTTTTGATCTATGGTAAACCCTACATTAATCATGAAATTTTTTGATTCTTTTCCCATAATGAATTCACTGTGTAAATGTTTTTATGGTTTGCGGAGTGTCTTGGGACACATCTAGATGGTCTTTAGTTGGGTTTAAGATGATCTGTGTTTACTCATGGTTCAGTTGTGGTTTTCGGGTGTTCATCTTCGTCATACACTTCACATCGATTCAATAATTATTCTTTGAGGTAACGAATCCCACTTTTCACCTTATTGGGTATCATGATTGGGGGGATTAATTTTTCTATTTTTTGATTATTATTTTCCTTTATTAATCGATGATAACTAATTGGTTAATTAAAATTGAATGTGGTCAATGGGGTTTTATTTGTATGAATTTACAACAATGATAATAATTTTGATATTGTGTATTGTACGAGAATTATTCCACCCTAAAATTATGGTTGGCTGGTGGTATTTTTTCCCTGATTACATATGTGGTGAATACATCATTGGTTGTTATTGTTGTGGAATCACTGTAAAATGGAAATATATTAACCAGTTATATTTTTAAATTTAAATTGTTTACCAATGATTATATCTTATATTATAACACCACTAAAATACTTTCAAATTTGGTAAAGTAGTTCTTCATATATATTCAAAATGATCATGTTCATTTTTTATGCGTGGTCAAGCTAATGGGATTTTGATGTTTGGTTGGGGCATCTATGGCAGATTGGCTGTTTGGTGTAAATTTAGGATGAGGAGGTGGTTTATTATAAATTATTTTTTTATTAAGGGGATTTTTTCCATATTTTGAGTGGCCATGTGGTGGTATCATTATTCAATTTGTATGAATAGTATTTGATTAAATACCTTATTGTTTTATAAAATTTTAAATGTCTTATTTTATTTTGGAAAATGGGGTGACATTTGTAAATGAGTAATTAAATTATGGGTATTGTGATTAAATATTATTGATGTAATATAATTAAGATAATGGTTGTGATTTAATGAAATTAGTTGTACATTTTAAATGTTATTTTGGATTTATGTGTGTTGTTATTCATTTATAGGTTTCAACGATGTGGTACTGAGTTGTTCATATTGTTTGTGAACCCATAGGTTTGGCTTGATTATTTAATATTATTTTTAAATATATAATTTTATGTTATTATGATTTATATATAATACTAACCATTGTTGATAAATACATGTAGAAAACTATATACACACACTGAAGGTGTATTCCTAACATTTGGTGAAGAGTACAGATGGTCATGTACTAAATATATAGGTATCTCTATTCCCGGTGAGGTAGGAATTTCACAATATATGATTTATAGTGTCTTATTTGTAAAATATTTGATGATTGTGATAGCCCATGTGATTTTAATAGATATGTAACAACCTATGTGTTTACGATAATGAAAATATGGTGCTTTTTTGGGTGATTTTGGGTGGGGGTCAGGGGTGGATGGAGTTAGGAAAATTGTTATTTTTATACAATTTTGGAATACATTACTACTATGGTATTGGAAGTGTCTTTGATGTGTCCTAAGGGTTTTCAGGTGATATTTTTGTTATTGTTCAATAGGGTTGGTATGTCCAGGTGTATAGGGGTGAGGTGTGTTTTGGTAGTTCTTGTGGGGTGGTGAAATACACAGAAGATATGGTAGTGTTAGTTTGTCTGATGTTGGTGTTATAGAATCATACCATTGAGAAAGTGGTGTGTTATACCTTTATCGATGATATTCATATTATAATATATTACATGGTTTTTGTAAATTTTTAATCATGCTTTGGTGACATTGTTATTGTTAGTATACCTCTATTCGTGTTCATTTGTTTTGTCGTTTTCTCATATGTGCATTAGTATTCTTCATCCAAGTGTGCGAAATATATTTTGGATTACCAATATAGTATACTTGTATACTCACCCTATCAATATAAAAATTATTTCAGGTCTCTAATCCTTCACAGTATATGTGTCGTTGCATTAACATTACTTTTGGGTATTTACTTTTGTGACTTCTATCTTTATCAGATATATTAATACATTCATATGGAATGTATTTTCACTATCATTTATATTATTTCTTGGTGTTTTTTGTGCATGATTCATCTTATAATATGATCATGTATTATAATAGACTGCAATTCCTCCCATATCATAATATTTTGATTCCTATGGTTATAGTCTCCAACGTAGATCCTATCAAATGTATGAATCAGGGGACAATATATCTCTCCTTACATATTAGTACCATTGGAGGGAGGGTAATAACAGTTATGTTTTTCACTTGTTTGGAAATAATAAGACCACTGTTCAGTATAGAACATGTGGTTTAAACTAGGTATGGTATTACATTTATTATTGTTTGGTGTTTTGCAACATCGAACATGATAATACACTTTTTATGTATTAATAATTCAGTTTATGATTTTTAAATAATTAATAAATGATATATCTCATTCAATGTGTCATCTGAGAAATATGAGACCACTGTTAGGTCTGGTATCGGGTCATTACACTAGGTTGGGTATAAAATATGCGAGAATCAGATGTTTGGTCATATCACACATATGGATAATATTTGGTACATAAATATTGTTGTTGGATGGTTAGAAATTATAATAATAAATATTTTATTGTAATAATATTGATGAAAATAAATGAAACTCTATACATACAATTAAATTTTTAGTTATTTTTTAAGAAATTATATTATTAGATTCCTATGTAATGAATGAGAAATAATTAATTTCGACAAATAAATCCCCATGTATAATTAAAATAAATTCATTAATTGTTATCTCTATTTAATGACTATTGTTATAAAACTATTAATAGTCATAATTTTGAACTTTATTATTAATAATAATAAAATATTGGTATTATTATTATTAATAATTATTTTGTAAAGCTGTTTTTGTATGGATATATATGTGCAGTTGTAAATATATATATATATATATATATGTTTGGGTTTATATGTATATATATATAATTTAGTGTTTATATGTATTTTATAATTCATGTTTATATATAATGTGTGTATATATATAGATTAATTATTAATAAATATTAATGGATGTTTGAATAAATTTAAAATGGGGAATAAAATTGAGTAACATAAGAGATTAATAATTAATCAATTTTTTATGATGAAAATTAATAATATTTTATGCACAATCATGTGTCCTAAACATTAATTATAAAATAGAATACTTGGGTTGATGATGGGAAATGAATAATTAATAAGATATTATATAGATTAAAAATATTTAAATTGAATAAAAATATTATTTATAAAACATGGATGGTTTTGTGAGACTCCATCCCATACACCACCTTAATTCTACCCCCCCCAATTTTCTTCATTCATTTTGTGACAATTTAATTATTTTTCAAAAAATTAATCAATGATATATTATATAATATTGATCATATTGATGAATTTGCAATGTTTTTGGGTTCTCTAAGATGATGCTATTTTAATCAAATAATTGTTTACTAAATCAATTTGGTTTTGATGGAGTAGTTATTCTCAAACGCCAAAACTCATCATCAATCATTATTTAACAACTGTTAGGAATCCTAAATATTCTTCCGATGTTTTATATGGGATATAGGAATTATTTTTTGTTATGTTTGTGGTAATGTTTGATGTTACTCGCATATTGGGATCTCATTATACAAGTATTTTTATTAAATTGTTTATTTATGTCTTGATTGATAATAATGGTTCTATTATGATTGTTTGTGGTTATGAGAGTAGTTCTTGAGACATGTGGTGATTATTATAGATATGGGACTATCCTCACTGACATATTATTATTATACATGTTGATATTCATTATATCTTTTCATGTTTATTGACTGTGTGTATGTATATCTTTTATCACATTAATGATATATTATGTAAAATGTCATTATTTACATGTGGTTTCATAGTATATGTTTTTTTGTTGTATTATTCATCGTAAATTTATAATAGGTGGAAACATCATATATCTCTATCTATAGTGGGGGTGAGTGTTTATATAAACCATTTGACTAGATGATGAGACCGAGATGGATGATAGAGCATGATGTCCTAGGGTGTCCTCTGCTAGGGGCATGCCAATCATGAGAGATCACACCTATATTGATATAGTGGTTCATGATGGCTTAAGTGATCTGAGTCATTGATAGTAATGGGGAAGGATGGCATAGTGTGGCCGGACTTGGGGTTCATGGTCCTACTTAACTATTGTGTATCTTGACGATGAATCTAATGTAGAAATTCGTACACGGTTATTATAATGCATTACAACATAGAGATAATGAAGGTAAGACCACAAGATGTGGTGGATTTGTTAGAACAACACTGCTTGGATTTGCATTGGGTGATTATATACTTGTTACACATTTATTTTTATTTATTCGTACACATGTAATTTTTATACACTAATGTTAAGGGTTATTGGTGGTGGAAAATCGAATCTTGTACTCACACCATACATTAAAATTCAATCCCCAATTGGATATAATACCTATTGATATAGTAAACGATAATGTCTCTATTTCAGATGGCTGATAATTAGATGCCTAATAATGTAGTCATTGCTTGATGTCGTTCATGCAAGATGTCTATTGATGCTTTCATTGAGAGCTTCATCTTTTAGTTGGATCCTTTTTCTGTTTAAATTTTTATTAGTTATTTATTCATTCTAATTACACAATTATCATGATTACTTATTTATATTATTATCATTTCTTTTTAATCTTATTCCATTATATATAGTGCATAGTCTTCCCATGGTTCAATTCGATAACCTTGCAGCATGTTAGATAAATTTTGTGTATGATAAGGCATTCAAGTGGTTCTATGGAATTAAGGCATTCAGGAAATGGTTTGAGATGGTATGTTACTAAAGGAATAAGTTAAGTCATCAATTTATTGATATATAGATCATGATATATCAAAATTGGAAGCATGTCCATAAATCAACACTATAAATAATGATGATGTGGAATAAGACTATTACCAATTTGGTCACCATGAATTGCAATCCCCGTGAAAGGATGAAATTAAATGATACATATAAAATAATTAATATACTTTTATTCATTATATATGAATTCAGTTAGGTAATATATAATAAAAATAAAATAATATGGATGAGTATGATAGGATACATTACCCAAATTGAAAACTGAGAAAAAAGTCCTCTTACCACATTCGTATCATTGAAACCCTACAACCTATCAAAGAGATATCCTAATGTGGATATGTAAATTAAATTTTTTTAAGGATAATAATAATAATATACATTACTTTTATTATATAAATCACACATCATAAATAAGTTGTGAATATGGATTATGTCTCATTGATATAAATTTGTGATGATATTAGATTTACCATGAGTTTGATTCGTCAAAACTGTATTCATTTTCCATAATAATAAAATAATAATAATATTTTATTTATGAAGAAACAATTTAATATTTATTATTCATTATATTTTAGAAATAAAAATGTTATATATGATTAATTATTCTATTAGGTTTACGTTAAATTTTTTGACTCTATTTGTGTGATGTGAATTACATGACCTTGGTAGGATTAATATTTTAGAATAATTCATTATTTTAACATATAAAAATTATTAATAATGAAATATTAATCATATTTATAAATCAGTTATATTTTAATAATAATAAGGAGTTATTGTTTTGAAACATTAACTATCATTATTATCACTGCAACTATGGGCCGTATGTACGCATAAGTAAAATTTCCTTATTTCAGTGATCATTCTAGAAATAAGGTAAATTATATTTTATCCTTACATAGTGGTAGTAATATCATAAATACCATATTATTTAATTATATATACTGGTATATTTCATTCATTTTTTGAAGTGATGGAAAAAATAATATCATCGCTTTTGGGTGTTAGTAGTCCACATACCCAGGAATGGAATTATAATTTTTCAGTGACTGAAATGGTAAGAATAAAAATAATATATAATTATTTTATAATTATAAAAAGGTCAAAATATTAGTATTATTTTATTTATATTATATATATTCATTAACATGATCGTTATTACATTACATGTAAATCATTAGCGAGAAAGTAATCACATCGCTCTTCAAGAAGGGAGTCTACTATAAAGATAGTGATGTTATCATATCCACTAAAAAATTGAAATAAAAATTATGTCACAAACTGAATCAAAAAAATAATATTGTGATAAAAATGAAATATATAAATTATATCCATAGTAATACTCGATATTGAAATGTATTAATTGAAAAATGAATGACATGGATTCATGAGGTGATATTACACTATACACAACATAATGATTTCGTCACCCATTTGATGGAAGAGGATAATGCATTAGAATTAAAAAATAAAATAACAACATATTATAAAATTTATAATACATATGTTCTTATATAATTATGATTTAATAAAAAATTATAGATGTGATGGAATATATGAAAATCACTCTTTGAAAAACATTACATATTCTTTGGTTATCCTCAATATCCTTAAACAAAATCAACATAATGTTTGTTTTCTAGAAAAAATAAAAATCCAAGAATGAGGTTATTGATGATTTGAAGTTATTTTGGTAGGTAATAGAAAATAAAAATAGGTTTGAAGGTGTTATTATGGGAATAGAATGATGGACTTCTATAAGTGGGGGAGCGAACAGACATGAATGTTTTTTTAAAAAACTTAATGATTGCACATTTTTCAAGTTGCAAAATGTATCAAAATGTACCACTATTATTCCAAAGTGGGTTTACGGTCAATCTATGCCAGAAATTAGTATTTATACATGTTTATACGTTATTATAACCCATACATACATAGTTTAACTCTTTAGTAAATATGTTTTTCCATGAAACACATTAATTTTTGTTTTTTCACTACTAATGATCGAAAAAAATGAAGTTGAGATTATTTCACGACATATATTTTGTTGATTAGAAATATTCACACAATTTTTCAAAATCAAAATCACTAAAATGTAAATTTTTTTAACACAAACCCACAAATGGTATAAGAAGGTGGGTTTTTAACGAGAAAATATACTCAGGTATTAAATAATTGTATTTCAAAATTCTATTTTAAAATTACAATAATGATATTTTCTGGTTAAATTTATATATGATTGATCTAAATGTAAAATTTAAACAACATTATATTATTCAATTATAAATAAATTAATCAAATTATTTTTTTTAATCTTAATTAAATATTTTTAAATATTAAAGATACATATATTATATTTATAAAAAAAATTAAAACTTAAATGAAATAGAATTTTTTATTTATTTATTAAAAATTATTTTTAAAAATTTTATATAAATTTTCTTAAAGGTGAAAAATTAAATCTAATACCAAACACGCCCATGTGAAGAAAAAATGTTTTCTAATAAATTTATATTTTTTAGGAACATGTTGAATTTATATTGAAATTATATCAAGTAAAAAACATTTTGTTAATATACATTATTATTTACCTATATATAATAAATAAATACAATTTAATAAATTCTTTGTTATTATTTCATTTAATTACTTTTTATTGGGAAACCATGTGGACATTATAGTAGTTTTCAGAAAACTATATTAATTAATCCAAAAAACAAATTAATAGTAAAAGAGATTATAATGAGTAATCAAATATAGATACATTAATTAAATACAACTATATAATAAATATTTTACATGAATTAAAAATTAAATAAAAATTATAATTTCAATTATATAATTTTTAAATTTAAATTACTTTTAAAAAAAACGTTATTTTTCACATTTCACTAAAAAATAAATTTTTTCATAAAATTACCATAACATCACAAAAATTGGAATATAGATATTTTAATTCAAAAAAAATTAATTTTATCAAATAAATGTTATTAAAATAAAAATATATAATTCATTTTGATGAAATGTAATTAAATACATTATTGAATAAAAAAATTTCTTCAAAAACAATATTACATTAATAAAATTGACAGAGTATTTACAATAAAATATTTTTTATTAAAATATATTATAAAAAATATATATATATATATATATAATAATGCAGTTAATGTTGTGCTTACCCAGTTACTTAATGTATACTATTTGGTGGTTATATATATAATGGGTCTTTTAATAACATTTTTCATGTCAAATACATTATCAATCCTAAAAAATATATGAATTTCTTGTACGACAAGATATTAAAGTTATTAAATTTATTTTATGAGATGTTTATCATAAATTCTCAAGTTGTATTCATCTAGTTTTAGTTTAATTTATTTATTTATGCATTAATACTAAATATTATTCTTTCTATAATCTATGGGTGTTACATCACCACATCTTAATAAAACACATCCTCACAGTTCTAATAGTATCTCAAAAAATTGATGGAAATTAGAAAATAAATATGTTGTAAACCAACAACATAAATTATTTTATTGAAACATCATATTTATAAGAGGGTAAATATAATGAAAATTTCAAATGTAATAGTATAATACAATGTATCCATATAAGAGAACATTGGTCGGAATGGATGAAAATAAAAAATAATTTTTGATAATGAATGAGACCATTAAAAAAATTAAATTCAAGGAACAGTGAAATATTAAGGTCCATAAAAAAATAAACATGTGATCATAAAAAAAAATAGGTCCACATGAATTGAATATACAAGATTATCCTTTTCTTCATGATCACTTTGTATGATTTTTAGAATTCTTATAAAATATATAATATACAAATATGGAAAAATGATTATATGAATAGGGTAATTTCATCCTTTTACAAATTTCCAACACAATCTCAAACTTTTATCCAATAAATCTGTATTTGAAATGATTTTTTAAATTTTGAATCACAATAATATTATTCTAATGGTCCATATATTCAGAAAAATCATACAAATTTATTCCCATATTATTTTAAAATTGAACAAAACAAAATGGTAAGTAAATCAAAAGGTAATTACATAAGAAACATAATAAATTAATCTTATAATTTAAAAATTAATCAATAATGTTAAAATTAAATTATTAAACAAATAACTATAATTAATATTTATCAATCATTTTCATACTATGTTAAAAAAAGAATAAATATATTTGATTATATATTCTTCATATATAAATCAAATATTTTTTTTGACTAATTTTTTTAATAAAATATAATATTGTATGAAAAAAAATTACAATAATGATAACATCGTGTAGGGTAGTGGTAGTCACTACACCCTTGTCTCTATTCTGTTCTAGATGAAATATCTATGACCTTTCCAGATGACATAGGTTGTCACCCTAACTTTAAGAATTCATTTTTTAATTTAAAAATGAAAATATAGATCCTTACAAAACAAAATTTCTTTTTATTCATGTTTTTTTCAAATACCCCATCCCAAAAAAATTCTCAAACAATGTAATTAATTGACTCAATATTGTTTTACATACAACCATCAAATATAGTTTCATTGTCACTAATCATGTGGTCAACCATAATCTTATATACCTATAACCATATCAATAAAACATAAGAAACCCTCACATTAAAACACAATAATCTCTATATTCATGTAATCGTTTAAAATAATAATAACAGTAATTCCCATTAACCCAAACTCCTAGATCTGGAGAAAAAAACATATAAATTTCATGTATGGACGTGATATCAATAATTGAGACACAATTTATTATCATCTAATCAATGTAACATCATGTGGTAAAAATTTATCACTTAAATTATTGATGAACTTTTAGGATAATATATCTAGATAAATATGAAAAACATCATTATAAGAATTAATCAGGTAAATAAATGATAATTTCACCCGTATAACCCATATTTTCATATTTTATATTAATTTATCTTTATAATCTCAATAAAATTCCTTTAGATATAAATAATAAAAACATATAAGATGTTGAAAATTAATTGTAAGATGGTTAAGATATAATACATAGTGTATTTAAAAATTATTGATATCATATTAATTTCATTAATGAGTATATTACTTCATAAGGGTTTGATGGCCAAATAATTGTGGATAAGAAAATAATTTCATAACTAATTGACCTTAATAAATGTATCATAAATCATGAATCACGAAATAAATATTTCCTAAGGATAATGTAATAATAATGAATAATCATGGACCCTTTAAAATAATCTTTTATTAGTATAAATATTATAAACCCTAAGAAATCAACGATAAAATGTATTTTTATCACATGACACATCTAAATATAACCAATAAAGGACCATTACATAACAATGACTATAGAGAAAACCATATGGTTATCTACCCCTACAATTATATATATAAAATAATTCTTACCCAATTAATTGGCGTTCCCTCTAGGAACACCCAACATATATGATATAACAGGCTATCCTTACACAATATGGGTACATCTATCATATTTATCGAATAGGAAACACAACACGAATACAGTACACACAACTTTAACAAAAAAAATCATCTAAACAATCATTATTATTTTTATAATCTAATTAACACATGTAAATGTTAAGTGTTTTATGTCAACATATCTATCACATTATTAACCCATATAAATGAAAATGGTTCCATAACAGTCTATTTTAAATATGATTATCATGTGGAAATAAAATGGGTTCTATAAAAATTTGTTTGAATATTTTTAATCTAGATAAATAATGATGTATATGGTATTAAAAAAATATCTACATTGGATAATAGTTTTATACAAGGTTTATCACCGTTGATGAATAGAAATAACATTTAAATATGAATAAAATCTTTTTTTCAAAAAGGATCTTCTAATTTTTAAATCACATTTTATAAAAATCATAAATTATTTCAAAAAACAATTTCATTGAAAAAATACAGTGGAAAATAAAAATTAATATTTAAATATCCTTGAAAGCAATTCATTATTAAAATATCATTTACACTTTAAAACATTATTTTTAATCATAAAAAAATTTGAAATTTATTTCCCTTTAAAACAACATTTAAAAAATAGATATTTATAATTTATTATAAAGGAAATATTCATTTAAAAGATTCATGTTAATGTTCCTATGATGATTTGATAAAATTTATTCATTATTGAGGTTATTTAAATATATGATGTTTAAGATTATATTTTTTCATTACTTTATCAATTTAAAATGATTATAAAAGTGACTTTTTTTTGAAAATGTCAAGAATATTCCTCATAAATAGTTTTAAGATGTAAATGGTAAACATTTCTAAAAACCCATTATGTTTTATTTTAATATTTTTTAAAAACATCAATCATAGATAAAATATGTTTTTATAAATTATAATTGAGTAATAAAAAATTCAAAAACAAAAATACGTAAGACTTATTTTCTAAATTAATCATATTTCCAACCAAAGGGTGGAATAATGTAAGATTTACTTAAAAAAAATTCACATTTATTAATATAACTAATGTCTTGAAAAATGGTACTATTACTTTTTAATGTTATAAATAACCATAGGATAATATAATTCATGAGTTTATTGGTAGATTTATGATTATATACAATCTTTTCAAGTGTAATCTTAAATAACCATAACTAAACCTGAGATTGTAACATTACACTTTTACCGATTTAGTAAAAAGTCTTTGGAATCTCCATGAAAGAATAATATAATATGATTCATAAAATAACATAAAAAATTAATTTTTCAAGATATAACTAGTCAATTGGTATGTAAATATTTTTTATTATTGAATATGGATATACACGATAACATACGTCCCAAAAAAATTTAATTTGGGACATGAATATAATAAAACATTGGTAACTTTGAAACCATATTATCGAGACCCTAGCCTTTTATAGAACTTATTAAATTATTTAACAAATAATTAACCCTAAATTGAAATCATGGATCATATTGTCTTGTGTCTTTGGATTATTAGGTACATTATTTAACATCAGGAATCTAAAATAAAATAATATTTTATTTCATAATAAAAATGATATTCTAGATTCTTGTAAGCCTGTATATCTTTAAACAACAACCTAGGGAAGGAATGAATAAAAGGGGTGGGGTATAAATACAAATAAAGAAAACATTCTACTAATACACATATAAACATAGTAATAATACATAAAATGATAACACAAAAGTAATGTATCTTTAATAAACATATGTATGTTTATCATCAATTACATGGGAAAAATTATTCCTAGAATTGTAAGAATGTGCCATCAATATATAACATGACATTATCATAAATCAAGTCCAACTTCCAAGATTGTTTAATGTGATGGAAAATGATCCATAAAGGAATCATATTCAAAATATTTCCCAATATGATGTTTCAAGGGAATAAATTTTACCCAATTCATTATACAACTATCATGGAACAATGATCATAACATTTTCTTTCAAATGAGTTCCACATGATGTATTAATCATAAGGGTCACCCAAAAATGAATTGGGTATCATAATCATGTCATATGGCATGAAAAGTGATATATCATAATGGTGTTCATAAAATAGTGTATTGAAATCATATGTGTACATATAAATGGTAAAATTTAAATAAATATAGACAATTTGATTCAAAAAGATGTTATTACATGTAAAAAATGTTCAGGAGACATTTTATATTAATCGTTTTATAGTGGTTTATGGAAAATAATAATGTTTGTTAAAAACTAAAATCAATTTTTATTTTTATTAAACCATCAATAAAACAAGATATATTTTCATTACTAAATTAGCAATCTTAGAAATAAAATGGTGGAATATGAAATATTATTGTTTTAATGTTGAAATATGTAAAAAGTTGGGAAGATATATTTAAATGGACTTTATTATCTGGAAAAATTTAGAATGATTTGTTTAAACATGTATTTATCGATCATAGAACAATGATATGATCTATATTCATGCATTTTTAATATATAAAAATTATTTAGATGAATTATATAGCAATATAGAGGCATTAAAATTGTCTAAATAGAGTGAATGAGAAACCTAATAGAAAAAGGGAGGTTTGAGTAAAATCCCTTACCTGATATCATAAATAGGACTACAATTGATCTAAATGTCTAGGATAATCACATTAAATCAATAAAATAATTAATTAAGAAATATTTATAGAGGTTTTTTATTAATTATAATTTTATTTCTTCAATTTATGCCCTTTCTGATGGGTTGTGATATTCAGTATCAGCGTTTGTGAGCATTAGGTTCCTTGAATATCCTGATATTTTTACTTATATATATGTGGAATATAATTTAAAATTGTAATGTCTACATATAATTGATGTTATATGTTATTAATGAACATCTATATTATTAATTGGTTATAATTTTCATTTGGTATGTTTGAGGGAGGATGCACTGTTGTATTAAATGATATCGATAATCATATTGATTATTTTGGTTGTTTTTTGATCACCAAAAACTAATTTTTTTATTAATTAATATTATTTAAATAAACATGAGATTGAACATTACATAGTTTTTAATTAAAATTTGATAATATAGTCTTATTGTATTTTTTATTGATCATTATTGTAATATGTAATGAAAATCGAAACATTTTTCATCTATGAATGCGATAAATTTAAATATCAAGGGTGATGTTTTCACCTTTTTAGAAAAAAAATATGGGAAGTGAAATGGTGATAAATTATGAAGAAAAGATAAAATTAAATTATTTATATTATACTAGAGTTTTCATGCCACTTTTAAATTGGATTTGAGTATAGAGTATGAAAATAAAAAAATATTAATGAAATTTAAAGAAAAGGTAAGAGGTTTATACCATTGGAATTCTCCACCTTGAGAACCAACATAAGAATAAAGATTTTCATATATTATTTAGACCAATGTTACTTCGATTAAGGGAATGAAATGGGATGGGTATTGAGTAGAATTCATAATTATATCGAAGCAAGACGTGTGTGGGGAGAATATGGGTATGGAGTGGTATTTATAGTGGAGGAGTGGGGCACATTCTCACTATTTTATTCAATATTATAATATTTTGGATCTTGAAAATAAATAGTTTCAGAATTATAAAAATTATATATAAATAATGATGTATGTTTCTTAATAAGTGGGATGCATAACCTATACCTTATCCAAAAATATATAATCCATGTATTTATATAGTGTCCTTAAATATTGTATTTCAGTATTCACAAAAAATTAAACTCTTTTAGAAAAACCTTAAAAACTAACCATAACAATATTTCTTCATATATATTTCAAAAATGAGATCCATTTAATGAAAATAAATTTTAAAATATGGGAAATGTAGGTTTTAATTAAAATCAACATTTTTTTAAAAACATATTTATAAAATTCTAATTAGTTTTTTAAAACTATATGAAATTAATTATGGCTTCATTCAACTATCATTTAATCATAATAAAAATAATAATATTTATTTGAAAATTTTTTATCTATAAAATTATTACATGAAGCATAAAATTGTATTTCAATATTTATAATTTATAGAAACATGAACACTTAATGTTTCATTTTTAGATCAGTTATTTAAATATTCCATAAAATATAAATATCATATTTTTATTTATAAAATAAATATATTTTATTTTTACAACTATATATGTTGTTCATATTCTATTTGCTACATTACTATTCACAAGTGTCACATTACAATTACAAAGGTCAAATTACTATTTAATTATTATCGATTCCTTACCATCTAAAAATATATCTCATTTCATTTATTCTCCATTTAAAATGTTTTTATTTTCTTCATGTATAAATGTGATTTAAATTAAATTTCATTGTTTTATGAAGGGAATTTCTATTGATATAATTTGGTGCTAAAAAATTCATTTTACCTTTTTAAATTTTTGTTCAAAATTTCATTTTTTATAATATAGAAAAAATACAGGAGGGTAATTATCTTTAATTATTTTAATTAATACCCATTTCCATTTTTATACATATTATTCCCCCCTATTACATTTAACATGTTTTTATTGTTATTACAATGAACTTCATCTCTATAACTAGAGATCATCACTAGCTCCTCCTTGAAAGAGAGACCATTTCCAAATTCTTCCACAATAGAGAATAGTATATGAGTGGGATCTGGTATAATAGTTATGTAGTGGGATACATGGAATACATCATGTTCTTGATACATGGTTTATTTATCATCTAGTTGATTGGATATGCTTTGACTAGATCAAGAGTATCATTGGGACTGATGTACTAGGACTTAACATTCAATTCATCCGAAATCTCATGATCCTCTTTTATATAGTTATTTTTATGAACATTATTTCTCCATCCACAACCTACATGACTGTTCAATTATTTCCTGCATAACTCTTCATTGAAATTTGGGATTACCATATTTTCTAATGAATGGTTTTCACAAGTTTACCATTTGTTTGATAATTATAGGTCCTAGTTTCTTACGTTCACTGACTTATTTTTAGCATGACAACATTCTGAATATTTTTCAAAAAATGGATTCTTATGGATCCATTTCAGTTATAATGTTTAGTATTACATCATAGGATTCTAAGAACAGTTACAAGTTCTTTTACCATCCATATTTTTAATAACATAGAAGTTAATATCAACAGGTATTCATGTGTCTTAATGTGTTAGGTACACTGGCCATCAGTTTGAGGATGATATGACATATTGAAATTCAACTAAGTGTTCCAATCATGTTAGAGGCTTATCCAAAACATGGAGATGAATCTCTAATATCAATATTATACAATCAATTGTTGTAATATATATATTATTATAACTTATTTGATACTTGTCCATGTAATTTTATCTTGTTATACATCTTATTAAATTTTGATAGTGTGATATTTCATTATTTGACTATTAAAATCAACACATATAGAATTAAATACTTAGGATGTATTTGGTAATTTGGTGACATAGTCCATAGATATTTTTCCCATTTCTATGTTGGTGTGGGATATGGTGGCATCATTCCCATGTATTTTTCCATTCCATCCTTCACTTATGAATATACCCGGAATTTTTATCTATACTTGGTGATATCATTATTAATATTTTCCCACCATTACTTCTTTCATAGATCATGATACAAGATTATGCTCCATAGTTGAATAGAGAAGTTTGAGAAATGTGTGTCATTTTTAAGATCTTTTTTTATCTCTGTATTTTATGGCCCCCATAGTCATGACCCAAATATCATGACTTCATTCTCATTCATTTGGATATATAAGGATTTATCATTTCTAATATCATCTATATATTTTTAGATCACTTAATTATTTCATTAATCATTTATTATTTTATTCTTAAGGTATTGTTGAGTAATCATTTAATAAATGGTCTTTATTTTATTTCCTTAATGATTCTTGGTTCCATCCTTTATAGGTTTAAGAATATTGGATCATTATCAATTATCATTATTGATAAAGATGCATGATCATTTCTACATAGGGAATATTTTATCTTATTTTCCATAATAGGATGGTAGTGTATTAATTAGTCATAAACAATAATGATAATTTAACATATTCATTAGAAATTATTAACCTCATTTTGCTTGAATATATATTTTAGGCTTGTAAGATAATTAAATATTTCACACTTCTCCCCAAAGAAAAAAATGTTGTAGGATTTTAAATACGAATATCACAACCAGCGAATCCACCTCATTCATGGATTAGTTTTTGTCCTTTATTTTCATCTTCCATGAAGAATATGCTATTACGTAGAATTTTTAATCATTATATTTCCTAATAAATTTCATGAAGAATTTATTTCTATAATAAGTTGTTCACCATTATTCAAACTGTGAGTTTTGTTTTAGGTATTATTCTTTATCTAATCATTAAAGTAGTCATCACATTCAGATGTCTACAAAATCATAACACCTTTATGAGTATTCATGGTTATTTAGTTTTATAATCATTATAATTTATTCGATAATAAAATTTAATACATAACGTGACCAATGAATCCAAAATTATATATTATGAATGTTTTAATGGGCCACTATTTTATTTCTTTTGTCTTATTAGAGTCTACATATAATACATTATTGGTGGTAATGTTCCCAAAAAATGGTACTTCTGCCATTAATAAATAAATTTTCTTTGTCATTACATATATTTTTTTCCATCATAATTTATTTAGTATAGTATTAAAATTATCCTCATGATCCTCCTTCCTCTTTGATAATATCACAATTTCTTCAATAATGTATATTACAAATTTATCATGGTAATATATAATGAATCTATTCATTATATCCATGAATATTGATGGATCATTAGTTTGTCTGATAGTAATTACTTACAAATCATATTGTTTATTTTCAATTATAATGGTAGCCTTCAGACTATAGTATTTCCTTACAAATAATTAGTGATATCCTGGATAAAGGTTTATGATAGGTATATATGTTTCACCACATAGTTGATCAAACAAGTGATCTACATGATTAAGGGGAAACATGTTCTGTATCATTATTTGGTTGAGTTCATGATGATCAATGAAGATATGAATTGGTCCATCATTCTTTATTTCATAGAGAACTACTGCACCGCATAGTGAAGCACTCGGGTTTGTAAAACCCTTTTTTAGATTCTCCTGTGACTGCTAAATTATTTTTTATCTGACAATAATATCTACATGATAAGGTGTATTTTATATTAGATGATATGCATAAATAAGTTCAATTGAGAACTCACCCTCTACTTTAGGTTGATGACTAGTAAATTTTTTAGGGAATACTTCATTGTAATCATTGATGATGGAAATGTAAACAAAAATTATTTTCTATGTTTTCCTAATCATTTCATGTATATATGATTTATCATAAACAAACAGTAAAAAATTAAACAATTACTCTAAATGATATTCTTCAATGTACATACACTTATATAGAATTGGAGGAAGTATCAGGATGTGATGGGTGGAATCCCTTCCCAAACATCGATTCCATCGTTGTATAAGGATTGTCAATACATTCCCAATTTAACAATAAACTCCACCAAAAGAAGTCAAATTAGTTTAACTTGGTGGTTCAGTTGTGAAACATTATTTGAGGGTAGTCATATACATTAGATGTAATAATTTCATCATATTTTGTGCTCAGTGGTAAATGAAACTCTATATATTGAGATGGGGTTTTAATAGTCTGGGTAATCATGCATGATATTGAAGTATTCAAAAAAATCAAATAGTATTATAGCTATTCTTGACTAAATTACTAGCATACCTATCACCATATAATTTTTAGGAACCACCTCAGCAGTAATTATGGTATTTTACATTCCATACATCAGTAGAGGTTTTCGTTGTTGACTATGTCCAACAACCATTATCATAGGGAAATGGCTTCGTATAATTCTCAGGTAACGTTAAGTTGATATACAAAACTTTATTTTGTGTGTTGATATAAACATTCCTTTTATCCTCAGAATTTTTTATATTATTTATATACCTTTTTTAGTTTTTAGTAATATGTCCATCTCATCCTCTTTTGATGCATATCATAGTTCCCATTATTCAGTTACAATGATGATTATTCCCACAAATTAGTCATGTGGGATGTTGGTTCTTCTTTACATCATGAGATTTATTATCTAATCCTCCCATATTAGACTCCATTTTTCACTTTTTATCACCAATCCCATCAGACCAATGTGTATTACTGGTCATAATTTCATCATTAAGGTCACAACATGCAATCTTTTCATGATTTTTGAAATCTAAAATTTTCAAAAAAATTATTATAATAATATTTATCATCTTAAGTGGTGATATATATTTCATGTGGTGTTCACATAAAATTTAGAGATGTCTTCTGAAAGCCATGTGATATTTTTCCCTTATTATCAGAAAAAATTGTGATTTTTGGCTTCATTTAAATGTACTCCCTATACATAATAATATGGAGAGATTAGGAAAAATATTTATTAGAAAATTCATTCTTGATACCATACAATTACTTTTAATGAAATTAAACTATATACATTATGTTTATGATCAGTTTCCACCACCAATCAGCATCAACAAAGAATGATAGACTACCAGGATAACTTAATATTCTTTTTTCCCTGGAGGAAAAATAATATCATCTAAATGGAGTTTGTACATTGTTGCATGATTATTGGATTATAAAATCCACTAAAAACTAATGTCCTTTTTTAATGAATTATTTTACCAAAATATTCTATTTCATAGGATAATAAGGGTGTTCCACATTATTCATGTTATTTTAAGAAAATTTATCTTGTCAGGAAAATACTATTTTGATGTTTTGAGCATCCATTTCCATCATATTTTCTAAATTATTAGGGAAATAATCAAATTCTGTATCAAAAGTTATTATTGGAATATTTTTTTCTCAATCCATATATTAACTAAGAAAAAAAATGAAAAATTATATGTATTTAATAATTAATAAATAATATTATAATATTAAAATATTGTATATATAAATATATACATGTAAATTAAAAATATATCATCACTTTATAGAATCTAAGTTTTATTATATATTATTAATAGGGATCGAATTATAACCATTATTCTTAATAAATTTTTCTATTACTAGCCTATAAAATATAAACGTAGATTTGATCCCAAATATAGAGACCCTAATATTTTACACATTTTAATACATCATCATAATATTACATAACAATAAAAAACAACAATTAATCATAATGGATTGTCTCTTTGTATGGTGGGTACATTATAAGGACCCATCATTAAACATTACATAATCTTCAATTAAATGAATAATTAAAATTGAGTATCATTAAAGGTTTATAGTTTTAGATAATTAGGCCATATCTATTACATATCAACTTCAAAATCACATTTAGACACTACTACTCAGTATCCTTTTAAAAAAAGAAAAAAAATCATAAAAAAACATGTCCAATTCCATGTTTTAGGTAGCAAGACTTTTCCATTATCCCATCCTTGACCTTATTCGACTTTATATCCTATGGAAAACATTTAAAATAATTTGGATGATCATAAAAATCTCAGTAAGTGTTATACAATAAGTAAAGGAAACATTAACCCATCAATAAATACAAATCAATGAAACCAAAACATTTCAATCATAATATACCATACGAAATCATAAGATTTATTAATAACACAAAGTAATCATTAATTTTAAAGGCAACTTATTGCATTCATAACAAACTTACATTGTATCGATCACAACTACATAGGGAGTCACATTTGGAATACCCATCCCAATATATTCACTAAATCTTTTAAGCGAAATATTAACGTTTACATCCATCTCGATAAAGAAATCATTTGAGAGGTATCTTGGGCTCACCAGCCCAAGGTTTATCAAGGAACCACCCATATATGTATTCAATTCCCAATAAGTAAAACATATTCATAACACATAATCCAAGCATAATGTTATTATAAAATTTCCACTTTGAAATCATAATATATCATTTCAATATATTGACATATTAAGGATTTATCCAGCCATTTTCAAAGCCATTTAAAACATTTAATAAAGAAATTTTTGAATCAAAGTGTCCCATAAAACTTTGAAGATTTTAAATTTATTATCATTTGAAAACAGTAATTTCTATATAAATAAATAAATAATAAAAACAATTTTTAAAAAAAAAGAAATTAATGAGAAATATTTAAAGAATAAATATTTAAAACATTTAAAATTATATTTTAGTTAAAGAGTTTTAAACATAATGAGAGACTCATGAATAAAAAGAACAGAGAAATAAAAATTTAATCAGAACATTATAATATCTTGAGAATAAAGGTATTTATGATATAATATTCCAAAGGACAGTATATTGAGACAAAATAATTTATAAAAACAGTATCCTATGATTATGTATAAATCAATTACATAATAATGTGTGATAGATATAAATACAATATATACGATTGCATATTTAGTGTAAATCAATCAGAGGACGTTAACACATGTTCTTTTTAAGACAAAGCTACAGACTTGGATGTTTAACTCAATATTGGAAATTGAGTTAAAATTAATCTTATCTAGTTCATATCGATGACTTGAGAATTTATCAATGGAGTGATTATGTTTATTAAAATTCTATCCACAAAAAGGGGATTTTATATTTACAACATAAATAAATAAACAATGATTACACACATAATCATATCATGACTAATTAAGAATTATAAGATTAACCCATGAAATGGAATTGGGTTAAAAAGTTCCCTTTACCGATTTGGTAACATTCGAAACATACACCCCATGAATGAAGGAAGATTTAGACACACATAAAATAAATTATATTACACAAATAATACTATCATAAGATGTACATACATGGCAGAAAAGGGAAATAGTTGCAATATAGCATGAATCTCACGGGAATAAAAAGTGAGACGATATCTCATTACCACATCGTAATCAATCGAGACGTATGACCAAAAGTTTATAACCATTAAATGAATCAAAGAATACCATGAATATATAGAGGATGATGATAATATATATAAAATTAAGGAACTCAATACACCACATGCAATAAATTAGTGGTGAATAATGGAAATCTCAGGGAATTAAAAGTAAGATAAGAAAATCCTTTACCTTGTGTTCAACCTGACCCGTTAGTTCTTTAATCTCCTGAATAATAAAATAAAGATAATTTATACGTGATTAAGAACTTTTGTAATGTTTATATTTTCGTTTATATTACTTATTACCATGTTATAAACATTATTTAATCATTTATGTTAATAACGGTTATTCTGTCAATATTTGGTCTTGAGTTTAAAAAATTAACACATTATAATTACAAGTTGTTCATGTGGTAAGAAATTCAGTATATTCATAATGATATTAATGATTTAAATATCATATATATCATATATATCCAATATATACATGTATTTATAGTAGTACATAACATTTATAGGTAAGAAATGAATTGCACCATTCATGAAGACAGTAAGCCGTACGTACACATGATCGCTACTTCAATTTATATTTATTATCATAATTGAATTATAAACATAATTATACATAGTTATATTATAATTAAATTATAATTTAATATACAATATTATTAACTACATCCTTTATACGTCCCACATAAGGCATTAACGAGTCATATCACTTTTAGGGTGTAGTAGACCGCACATCCTCAAATGAGATTATCGTATTTACCCACTATGGAAACCATAAAGGAGTCATATAAATTGAGAAATACAAAAGCACAAATAAAACATAAATATATATCATATATAAATATAGTTCCATCCAAATTTCCACCATGAGAGGTTGTTTTAGATAATTGAACAATCATCATTTCGTGAGGCGTTTCTTTTCCATCCACAGAAACAGTATGTTCTTCACCAATTAGATGGAGGTCTGTGTACATTTAGTTCCAATAAGTATCATAAAAACATCCTAGTATATTGATGATATTTTTTTGTCATAAAATTAATTAATAAAATGAGTTTATGGGTTGGAGAAGTAATATAAATTAAAAGATGTTATGAGAAACTCTTACATTTAATTTGGGTAACTCCCTTTGGATTGAACCAAAATAGTTTATTGACGTGCCTTCTGCCTAATGTTTGGTTTCTAGGTGGATGTGAGGGATGTAAGGAGCTTAATTGGGCCAAGGATTGTTGATACAAAAGGCCTGAGAGGTCTGTGGAATTTCAAAATAATGATCTCTTTTTTATAGGGGAAGCATGGGCTCTTTAATAAAGTGGGAAAATATTATTTTATTATATAATGATATTCATTTTATAAAGGCCCAAAAACCATAAGAGTTGAATATAATATTACTCATGGTCGAAATAAGATCATGAAATAATAATTGGATAGGTTTTGGATATTATATTAGTCTTTAAATTATTAATTTAAATCATTTATTAAAGATGCATATACTGCATTACTTTTGTGATATAAATAAATTAATTTAATAGATGTCTAAAAATTAAAAAATATATCACGACATAGGAAATCGTTGTATCCTTCCAATTAATACTTATATTTGAAAAAATAACTTTGATAACACCATGTAAAAATAATTTACAAAGAGATGTTTTTATGGCAGTTTTGTTTTTTCATTAAATTAATTAATCTAAAATGTAATTATCCTTAATAAGTGGCACCTTGGGGACCAATAGTCGAAAAAAATATTCACATAGTTATAAATTACTCATAAAATAATGTTATGAAAATTTTTATGGAAATTTTGAATTATTATAATAATCATTTTCCCATGAATTAACTTATTTAACTTTAAATGTGGTAAATTAATGTCAAAAGTTACTATTCACCAAAATTTATTTTCATCTTATTGAACTACATTTTAATTTTTGATATTAACTTTATCTCTCAGATTTTTGAAATTTAACTCACATGAGTGGTAAAATTTCATTTAAATGAAAAAATCAGTTTTTTAAACTACTACCATGTGGTTTCACTATTATTAAAAAATTGATGTTATTCAGAAAAAAACCAAAAAATTCATCCTATGATATAATTAATATCCTAAATTAAAAAATTATTACTATTTTCAAAATTTCTAAACAAATAAGTTTCATTAATTAATTTAAAATTAATTCCCATTTTTAAAACTAATAGCGGTTTTTTAGAAACAATAATTATCTATAGATTGACATTTTCTTATGTCCAAATTCAAAGTGAAATTAATTCTAATGAGAAAGAATGGATTAAATGGTAAAAATATATTCTAATTACACTTTAAAGACAATTAAGATCGAAATAAAATAATATAAATAGATTTTATTAAAACACAGTTTTGTATTAAAATGATATATTTTTCACTATTCATTAAAAATATAGTTTATCGGAAAAATAACAAAAAATTTCTCAATGTAAATTGTGATGACACCATTCTAAAGAAGGATTTTATTTGGTTAAATATAATTTATTAAATAGACTTAAAATATATTTAATGAGGATTCACCATTAAAAGGCGGTAAATCTACCTTTTAATGTAAATTATCCTTAAAATTAGATTATTCACATTTTAAGCCTCTAACTATTATTGGATAAAATTAAATATATTTAACTAACATGAATAATATTATTGTAGTTATTTTTTCATTATCTTCAATAAAACGGAAAGGAGTTAACTACCATTTAAAATAATAATATTCTATTTTTAATATGCAACTTAATATTTCAAAGATACTCATTGTTGCGTATCGGGTACGCTATCGAACATAGAAACCAATTTAAAGTAAAATTAATATTTAATTCAAAAATATTAATAAATATGATATATGTCATATTCATTATTTAACTGGGATGTTACATCCTTCCCCCTTTTGGAAATTGCATTCTCACAATTTTAATATTGGGTTTAGAAATATCATTAAAAGTCCCACATCGGAAAAGATGCAGTAAAAATACCAATTTAATAGAATGAAATAAAATTTCAATGGTTACCAAAGATAACCCGTACTAGGATTCCATGTTAGAAAAAATGTATATAGAAGACAGAAAAGACGTTCATGTTCTGATGTAGAGTGATATAAAACATGATTAGGAGAATGTTGACCACAAGAAAATCAAAAACTTATGATGTGTTAAACAGTATTTGATTACCCAGTAATAACTGTAAACCAACAACATTTTTTTCATTAATTTTCATATTTTTGACGAATTCTTTTACTAAATAGAATAAGAACATAAGGAAATATACTTACCTTTAAGTAGATTTTCATCGTTTCATAAGATTTTACCAAAAACTAATCTTTTATCTAAACAAAGAGAATTCAAAAAGAATTGGTCACATCAAAAGAACAAGAATCATCTTCCTGAGAATAACATAATCCACAAAAGAAGAACTATATATTTCCCTTATATTTAGACATGAACTGAAACCAAAAATTGTTAGTGCGGGGTCAAATAATACACAAAAAGGATAATCTTTTACAAAAACAAAAACTACTCTTAGTATCCAAAATTTTTAAAATAATACCCAAAGATCCACCAAGAACATTCATTAAACATCATTCCATAAAATCATTCAAACATAATCAAAATAATGATTGAAACCCAAATCTCATAAGGATTTAAATACATAGTATTCCAAGATAAATCTTATCATTTATATTCAAATAACATCAGTTACACAGAAAATATCATTTTGAAAATTAAATAACATAATCACATATCCTCCATGATAAGTTTATCAGTTTCATAAATAAACCAAATAATCATATGTAGACAATAAAAAAATATATTCTACCAAACTAAAATTTCAAACAAAATTCCACAATTGAAATGCCATAGTATTTTATCTTTTCATTGGCATATAGTGCTTCGTAAATAAAGAGAAAGTCTTCCACAATAACCATTATCACTTAATCACTAAATAATTTTTCTAGACAATGTATATCCATTTGATAAAATATAAGTTCCAATAATCAACATATTCTTGTTCCATAAAAACATTTTACTAAAATAATCAGTCATACTAACCAGGGACTTTAAGTAGGCTTTTGGTAGGAGATGCACCCATATCACCCTTCGGTTATGGTATTGATTCATATGGAATCGCTATATGCGACAGGTTTTCATCCATCTTATAAGTTGTCATTTTTATAAAACTCCAAATTAACCCTAACGCGTTTTAACCTCAATGGATTCCTTATACCTCTCATTTTCATCCAAATTCATTATAATCTAAATATCTTAATTCATGGAGTCTTATTTCAGCACCAAATGATAAAATAAATCAATTACCAAAATGAAGATCATCATACCTTGATCATGGTGTCCATTTGGTTTCATTATCATATTGTTCAGGTAGGTAGAATGTACATTCATTGCAAAAATGATTTAGAGATCCTTCAAAATCATTTGATACATCCATCCAAATACACCTTGTACGACCTGGTTCATATAGCTATTCACAAAAAAAAGTTTTGGAAAATAATCATGTATGACATATAATTTCAAAACATCTGATTAAACATGATTTCAACAAAATAGTCATACTGATTTTGAGTTTAAACATTAAATCAACGGTCCTAAAATACCATAGGTTTGTGTTGAGAGACTATATTGTAAAATCAAATATAAAGAGGTTACCCAAGGGTATCTTTATTCAACACCATTTTTTAAATCATAATATGCTTGAAAATATTGGGATAAGGTGAAATATTTGAAAATCCCTTGATAATATTTACATTTCATTAATATATTAGAATATTGTGAAAATGGGATTTGTCTAAATACAACCCATGACCCACGATGATAACGAGGTATAATGGAGGTGTTTGATATCTCAAATAACTGCTTGATGGTAAGTTGAATGCTAGAAAAATTTTCACAATCATCAGAACATGACTTTGAAATAATTATTGCAAGCATGTCATCAGGATGAGATAGGAATGTCATTTGAGATCCTCCTCCTTCCATTTGTAAACGAAATTCCTTGATCTGAAAACATTATAAAACAATGATTTAACTAAAATAATTGACATTGAGACTAAGCATGTGTCCATAGATAAACTCATAATCCCAAAACTTTTCCAAACTGGCCTCTGACACCAACTATAAGGACATGACCTTAAACATTACATAATATTTAATTAATGAATAATTTACAATGAGGATATTTTCAGTTTTATATTATTTTAGAATTAGGCCATAGATATTACATATCAACTAGAAATTTACATTTAGACACTACAACTCAGTATCCATTTTAAAAAAAACAAAAAAAAATATTTTAATAAGAAACATGTCTAGTTCCATGTTTTAGACAACAAGACTTTTCCATGATCCCATCCTTGACCCTATTCATCTTTATGTCCTGTGGAAAACATTTAAAATACATGGGATGAGCACAAAAGTCTCAGTAAGTATTATACAATAAGGAAAGTAATCATTAACCCATAAATAAATACAAATCATTGAAACCAATACTTTTCAATAATAACATTCCATAAGAAATCATAACTTTATAAATAACACACATATATCATAAATTCTAAAGCTAACTTATGGAATTCATAACATACTAACAGTGTTGATATCAAAGCTACATATGATGACACATTATGAATACCCATAACAATTTATTCCCTAAACCTCTTAGGATAAACATTAATGTTTACCTCAGTGTCGTTACCCAATGCATTTGAGATCTATCTCAGGCTCACCCACCCTAGGTTTATCACAGAACCACTCGTATATGTAAATAATTCTCAATATCCATAACATAACCAAAACACATAAAACAAGAATAAAGGAAAGATTACATTTCCACTTTGCAATCACTATATTTCATTTCAATATATTGAGATAATATATTCTTTATCAATCCATTTTCAAAACCATTGAAATCATTTAATAAAAAAAATTAATCAAAGTGTCACATACCACATTAAAGCATTTAAATTAATAGTCATTTTAATACATTAATGTCCATATAAATAAATAAATCCTAAAAATGGTTTTTGAAAACATTGACATTAATTAGAAATATTTATAACAATAAATGTTTAAAACATTTAAAACAATATTTTAGTTAACATTTTTTTAAAAAAATGAGAGACGCTGGAATACAAATAATGGAGAAATAAAAATTTAATAAGAACATTATAATATATTGAGAATAAAGGTATTCATTAAAAAATATTCCAAAGGATAATACATACAACAAATAAGAGTAAATTATTGCATATCAACAAGGAAGTCTCAATGGAATGTAAATTGAGACGAAATCATTTATAAAAATGACATCATTAGATTATATATAAATCAATTACATAATAATGTGTGATATATATAAATACACTCTATATGATTGGATATTTAGTGTAAATCAATCAGAGGAAATTCACACATGTTCTTTTTATGTCAAAGCTAATGACTTGGAGATTTAACTCAATGAATGGAAATTGAGTTAAAATTACTCTTATCAAGTTCATATCGATGACTTGAGAATGTATCAATATAGTTATTATGTGTATCAAAAGTATATAGGAAAAATTGGAGTAGAAATTACAACATAAATAAATAAAAACTTATTCCACACATAATCATAGCATGACATAATTAATAATATAATTATTAACACAATGAATAAAAATTGGATTAAAACGTTCCCCATACCGATTTGATAACATAAGAAACATACCCTCCATGAAACAAAGAAGATGTAAACACCCATAAATCAAAGTATATTACAAAAATAACACAATCATGGGAAGTACATACATCACACAAAAGGTAAATAGTGTCAATATAGAATGAATCTCATGGGAAAAGTTATTGAAAATTCCTTACCACATCATAATCAATCGAGTCATATGACTAGAAGTTAATCACCATTAAATGAATCATATAATAAAATGAATATACTTATATATAAAATGGTATTACATAATACACCACTGCAATAAATTAGTGGTGACCAATATAAATATGAAAAAATTAAATGTTAGATAAGAAAATCCTCTAACTTGTGTCCGACCTGACTCGTTCATTCTTTAATCTACATATAATTTATACCCAACTAAAAACATTTTTAAATTTTATTATTGAATTTATATAAATTATTACCATGTTATAATCATTATGTAATCATTTACGTTAATAATGACTATTTTGTCGATATTAGGTACCTGAGTTAATAAAATGAACACCAAATAATTACAAGTTTTTCATGTGGTAAGATATTAATTATCTTAATAATGATATTAATGAATTAGATATCATATATATCATATATATCCACTATATACATGTATTTATAATAGTACATAACATTTAGAGATATGAAATGAAATGCACTGTTCATGGAGATGCTAAGTTGTACGTACGCATGATCGATACTACCATATATATTTATAATAATAATTGAATTAAAAACATAATGATACAGAGTTATATTATAATTAAAATATAATATAATACACAATATTGTTAAATCCATCCTTAATATGTCCCATATAAGCCATTAACGTCTCAAATCACTTTGAGGGGGCGGTAGTCCGGACTTCTTTAAATGAGATTATCGTATTTACCAAATGGAAACCATAAAAGAGTTATATAAATGAAAAAATACATAATAATAAATAAAAAATAAATATACATCATATAAAAATATAGTTCCATCATAATGGCCACCATGATAGGCGATAGGATATAATTGAACAATCATCGTTTCCTGAGGCGTTTGTTTTCCATCCAAAGAAAGAGTAAGTTTTTCACCCATTAGATGGAGGTATGTGTAAGTGTAGTTCGAATCCTTCTCATAAAAACATCCTAGAATATTGAGGATACTAGTGTTTTTATAATATAATGTAATAAGTAGGCTTTAGGGTTTGGAGAAGTAAAATAAAATAAAATAAGTTAAGAAAAACTTGTACCTTTAATTTGGGTAACTCAGTTTGGATTGTACCAAAAGGGTTTGTTGACGTGCCTTATGCTTAATGTAAGAATTATAGGTGGAAAGGAGGGATGTAGGGAGCTTAATTTATCCATGTTTTGATGATCCAAATGCTTGAGCAGTGTGTGGAATTTCCTAGACATGATATTTTTTAAAAGGGGGAGGTGGGGCTCTTTACGAAAGTGTGAAACAATTATTTTATTATATAATGATATTCCATTTCTATAGGACCAAAAATAATTAGATTCGATGATTAGATGACTCATGGTAGAAATAAAATCATCAATTAAGAATTGGAAAGGTTTTGGATATTATATTATTCATTATAACCTTATTTATTTAAATCAATTATTAATGATGTAAATACTGCATCATTATTATTTCATAAATAATTTAATTTATTCGATGTCTAAAAATTAAAAAAAATATCATGATGAAGGAAATAGTTGTATCATTCCAATGAATACATATAGATTAAATAATAACTGTTATAACATCATGTAAAAAATAATTTACAAAGAGATATTTCTTTATACTATTTTTGTGTTTTACTTTAAATTAATTAATCTAAAATGAAATTATCATTAATAACTGGAACAATGGGGTCCACAAAACTAACCATAGATTCCCATCATCGTCTATTATTCACCCAATAATGTTAAGACACGTTTTATGGTAATTGAGAATTATTATAATATTGATTTTACCTTGAATTGCATTATTTACCTTTAACCGTGGGAAATAATAGTCAAAAGTTACTATTAAACAAAACATATTTTCAACTTCTTGATCCAAATTTTACATTTTTTTTATAGTAATTGTGTCTCTCTGATTATTGAAATTCAACTCACAGAAGTGGTAAAATTTCATTTAAATGAAAAATTCATTTTTTAACTACTACTATGTGGTTTCACTATTCCTCAAAAATTGATGTTTTTCAGAAAAATACAAAAAATTCAGCCTAATATATATTGATATTACGAATTCAAAAATTATATCAATTTTAACAAATTATAAACATATAATACACATTAATTAATTTAAAATTATTCAAATTTATAAATAAATAGCGTGTTTTTATGATACATTAATTATCAAACGATTGACACTTGTTTATGTCCAGATTTAAAGTGAAATTAATTCCAATGACCAAAATTAGATAAAATGGTATAAATATATTATAATTACACATTAAAACCAATTAAAATGATAATATAACAATATAAATAATTTTTATTAAAATAATGTTTTGAATTAAAGTACAATATTTTTCACTATTCATTAAAAAACAATGTTTATCAGAAATATACCAAAAATTTACCCAAAGTAAATTTTGATGTCCCCATTATAAAGATGGATTTTATTTGGACATATTGGATTCAGTAAAGTGACCAAAACTATATTTGAGTCGGGTTCTCTATTAAAAGGCGGTAAATCGGCCTTTTAATGTAAATTATGCTTATAATTAGATTATTCGAATTTTAGGCCTCTAACTATTATTGGATAAATGTAAATACATTTAACAAACATGTATAATCATATTTTTGTTGGTTTTGTACGTTATCTTCAATACAATGGCTAGGAGTTAACTACCATTTAAAATAATAATATTATATTATTAATGCGCAACGTAATATTTCAATGAACACCGTTGTTGCGTATCAGGTACACTATTGAGCATAGAAACCCATTTAATGTAAAATTAATATTTAATTAACAAATATTAATAAATATGAAATTTGTCCTATTCTTTATTTACCTAGGATGTTACATCCTTCCCCCTTTTGGGAATTGCTTTCTAACAATTTTAAAACTGGGTTTGGAAACGTCATTAAAACTCCCACATCGGAAAAGAGTCAGTAAAACTAAAACTTTAAAATAACGAAATATAATTACAATGATCACCCAAGATAACACGTACTAGGATTCAATGTAGGAAAAAATAGACATGAATGTGTGAAAAAACGTTCATGTTATGATAGAGAGTGATAGAAAATATGGTTAGGATAAAGTTGACCACCAGAAAATCACAAACTTATGATGTGTTAAATGGTATTTGATTACCCAATAAGAAATGTAAACCAACCACATTTCTATTACACTAATTTTAATAATATAGAGGAATTAATTTACTTCATATAATTAGAACATAATGAAATATACTTACCTTGAAGTAGAGTTTCATCCATTAATAATTTTCTACCAAAAACTAATCTTTTCTCCAAACAACGAAATTTCAAAAAGGCTTGGCCACATAAAAAGAAAAATAATCATCTGAATGTGAATATCATAATCCACAAAAGAATAACTATATATTTCCCTTGTATTTAGACATCAAAAAAATCAAAATGGTTAGTGCGAGATCAGATAATACACAAAAAGTATAATCTGTTACAAAAAGAAAAACTACTCTTAATCTCCTAAATTTGTAAAACAATAACCTAAGTTCAACAAAGACCATTCAACAAAAAATTGTACATAAAATCATTCAAAAGTAATCCAAACTAATATTGATACCCAAATCTCATAATTATTTAATAAAATAGACTTCTATGATAAATATTATCATTTATCTTAAAATAACAGCAATTAGTCATAATATCTCATATTGAATAGTAATTAACCTAATCACATATTCTCCATGATTGGTTAATCAGTTTCATAAATAAATAAAATATTTATATTTCCTCAAAATAAACATATATTATTCCAAAATAAAATTTCAACAATTATTCCACAATTGAAATTCTATAGTATTTTAAATTCTCTTATGCATATAGAGTTTTGTCAATAGTGAGAATGTGTTCCACAACAACCATTATCACATAATCAAAAAATTATTTTTCTATACTATTTATATCCATTTGAAGAAAAAAAGTTAGAAAAAATCAACATATTATAGTTCCATAATTTTTTTTACTAAAATAATAAGTCATAGTAAACAGGGACTTCAAATAGGCATGTGGTATGTGATGCTCCCTTGTCGACCTTCATTTGTGGGTTTGATTCCTGCATCCTTACCATTTGCAACGAGTTGTCACCGATCCTAAAGGATGTCCTCTTTATAAAACATAAAAATTTCCCTAACATGTTTTATCCATTATGGATTTCTTTATTCCTTTAATTTTCATCCAAATTCATAATGATATTAAAATCTTAATTCTAGAGGTCTTATTTCACCACCATATTATAAAATAAAATGATCCCCAAATTGAAGAACTTCTTATCATGATCATGGTGTCCATTTGGTTTCATCGTCATCTTGTTCAGTTAGGTAGAAGGTATATTCATTGAAATAATGATTTAAGGATCCTTCAAAATCATTTACGTCATCCATAAAAATACACCATGTACAACATGCGTCAGATGGCTGTTTACAGAAAAACAGTTTTGGAAAATAATCATGTATGACATATAATTTCAAAACATCTGATAAAACATGATTTCAATAAAATATTCATTCCTAATTTGAGTTGAAACATTCAATTAATGGTCATTTTAAAATACCATAGGTACGAGTAGAGAGACTATATTGTAAAATCAAATATATATAGGTTGCACAAGGGTCTCCTTCATTAACACCATTTTTAAAATCATAATAAGATTGAAAATCTTGTGATAAGGTAAAATATTGGAAAATTCCTTGATAATATTTACTTTTCTTGATAATATTAAAATATTTTAAACATAGTATTTTTCCAAATACAACCCTTGTTCCATGATGACAACGAGGTATAGAGGAGGTTTTTGATATCTCATACAACTTCTTGAATGTGATTTGTATGCTAGAAAAAGAATCAAAATAATTAGAACATGACTTTGAAGTAATTATTACAAGAATTTCATTAATAAGATATAGGAGTTTCATTTGAGATCATCCTATTTCTATTTGTAACAGAAATTCCATGATCTGAAAAAGTTATAAAACAAGACTTTTCCTTAATCCCATCCTTGACACTATTCATCTTTATGTCCTTTGGAAAATATTCCAAATACTTTGGATGAGGATAAAAATTTCAGTAAGGGTTATACAATAAGTAAAGGAAACATTAACCCATCAATAAATATAAATAAATGAAGCCAATACTTTTCAATCATAACATACCTTACGAAATCATAAGATTTATGAATAACATACAAATATCATAAATCATAAAGGTAACTTATGGAATTAATAACAAACTAACATTGTAGCTATCATAGCTACATAGGGAGTCACATTTGGAATACCTATAACTATATTTTCCCTAAATATCTTAGGAGAATCAATAACTTTTACCTCTGTCTCATTACCAAATTCATTTGAGATCAATCTCGGGCTCACCCACCCTAGGTTTATCATGGAACCACCCGTATATGTAAACAATGACCAATTACAATAACATATTAATAAAACATAAACCATTAATGAAATAAATATAACATTTCCACTTTTCAATCACAATATATCATTTCAAGATATTGACCTAATCAAGGCATATCAATCCATTTTCAAAACGATTTAAAAGACTTAATAAAGAAAATTATTTATCAAAGTTTTACATACCACTTTTAATCTTATAAATGAATTGTCAATTCAAAAAATTAATTTTGATATAAATAAATAAATCCTAAAAACAATTTTTTTAAAACATGAAAATTAATGACAAATATTTATAAGAATAAATATTTAAGTCACTTAAAATGATATTTTACTTAATGAGTATTTAAAAAAATGAGAGACTCTTGAATAAAAATAATTCAGAAATAAATATTTAATAATAACATTATAATATCTTGATAATAATGGTATTCATTATAAAATATGTCAAAGGATAGTATATAAACCATATAAGTGTAAATTAGTGAATAACAACAATGAAGTCTCAATGAAATGTAAATTGAGGAGAAATCCATAATAAAAATTGTATCATTAGATTAATTATAAATCAATAATATAGTAATGTGCAGCAGATATAAATACACTCAGTATGATTGTATATTCATTGTAAATCAAACAGAAGACATTCACACATGTTCTTTTAAATACAAAGCTAATGACTTGGATGTTTAACTCAGTGAATGGAAATTGAGTTAAAATTACTCTTATCAAGTTCATATCGATGACACGAGATTTTATAAATGGATTTATTATGTGTATAAAAAGTATATTTAAATAAAGGGAGTTTAAATTACCAAATTAATAAATAAACAATTAATCCACACATAATCATTGCATGACATAATTAAGAATTAGAAGATTATACCATGGAATGGAAATTGGATTAAAAAAATCCCTTTACCAATTTACAAACATACAAAACATAAACCCCATGAATGAAGGAAGATGTAAGAACCAATAAATAAAATTATATTACAAATATAATACAATAATTGGAAGTATATACACCACACAAAAAGAAAATAGTGGCAATATAGAATGAATCTCTCGGGAATTAAAAGTGAGATGAAAACTCTTTACCACATCATAATCAATCAAGTCGTATGAAAAAAAGTTATTAACCATTAAATGAATAACTGAATACCGTGGATATATAGAGAATTATGATAATATATATCAAATATCAGTACATAATTCAATAAATTAAATAAATTAGTGGCGAACAATGGAAATCTCACAGAATTAAAAATGAGATAAGAAATCCCTTACCTTGTGTCTGACCTGACCCGTTCATTCTTTAATATCTAGAATAAAAACTATAGTTACTTTATACTTGCTTATGAACTTTTTTAAAGTTTATTATTCCTTTTATATTAATTATTACAATTTTATAATCATTATGTAACCATTTAACTTAACAACGGTTGTTTTGTCGATATTTGGTACTTGATTTAAAAAAATGAACACCTTATAATTTCATGTTGTTCATGTGATAAGATATCCATTATCTTCAGAATGATATTAATGATTTAGATATCATATATATAAAATATATAAAGTATATACATGTATTTATAATATTACATAACATTTAGTGGTAAGAAATGAGATGCATCATTCATAGAGATGGTTAGTTATATGTACGCATGAACACTACTTTCATTTCAATTTGTTATTTTAACGTAATTAAAAACATAATGATACATATTTATATAATAATTACAGTATAATATCATATAAAATATTACTAACTCCATCCTTTATATGTCCCATATAAGGAACTAACGAGTCATATCACTTTGAAGGGGGGTAATCCGTACCTCATGTAATGAGATTATCGTATTTACCCACTATGGAAACCATAAAAGAGTTACATTAATGGAAAAATATTTAATAATAAAGAAAAATTAAATAATTATCATATATAAATACATTTATATCATAATTTCCACAATGATAGGCGGTAGGAGATAATTGAACAATCATCGTTTCATGAGGCATTTGTTTTCCATCCACAGAAACATTATGTTCTTCATCCATTAGATAGTGGTGTGTGTAAGTGTAGATCTAATAATTCTCATAAAAACATAATAGTTTTTTTATATTGGTTTTTTTATAAAATAATGTAATAACAAGAGTTTAGGGGTAGGAAAAATTAAAATAATAGAAATGATGTTAGGGGAAAATGTTACCTTTAATTTGGTTAACTCCTTTTGGTTTGAACCAAAAGGGTTTGTTAATGTTCCTTCTACACAAATTAAGTATTATAGGTTGAAGGTAGGGATATAGGGAACTTAATTAGGCTGAGGTTTTATGATACAAAAGGAATTAGAGGTGTGTGGAACTCGTTAAAAAGGCTCTCTTCTTATAGGGGGAGGGGATCTTTAGGAAAGTGTGAAAATATTATTTTATTATATAATTATATTTGGTTCCTAAAGACCAAAAAATCATTATAGTAGTATATAATATGACTAATTTTAGAAATAAAATTATCCAATAATAATGGGACAGGTTTTGTATAATATATCAGTCTTTATAATCTTATTTATTTAAATCATTTATTAATGAGGTAAATACTCCTTAACAATTGGGTCATAAATAATATAAATAATAAGATGTCTAAAAATTATAAAAAAATTACCATGATGTAGGAAATCATTTTATCTTTCTAATGAATTTTTATTGTTGAAGAAATAACATAGATAACACCATGTAAAAATTAATTTACAATGAGATATTTGTTTATGTAATTTTTGTCTTTTCATTAAATTAATTAATATAAAATGTCATTATCAGTAATATGTGGCCCATGGGAACCCAAAATCGACCAAAAGATTCCCATGATCAGACATTACACATATAATAAGGTTTGTACAAGTGTTAACGTAAATTGTAATTATTATAATATTCTTTTTTTACTTTGAATTACATTATTTACCTTTAACCACGGTAAATAAAAGTAAAAAGATAATATTCACCATAAATTATTTTCATCTTGAAGAACCACATTTTACTCCTTGATGTTTACGGTGTATCTCTAATTTCTGAAATTCAACTCACATAAGTTGTAAAATATCATTTAAATGATACATTTATTTATTTTTAACTACTACTAAGTGGTTTCACTATTCATAAAAATTGTTGTTTTTCAGAAAAATACCAAAAATTCAGCCTAAGCTATAATTGATATTTTTAAATAAAAAATGATGTAATTTTTAACAAATTATAAAAAAAATATGTTTCTTTAATTAATTTAAAATTAATTTTCATTGTTAAGACAAATAGCGTGTTTTTAAGAAATAATAACTATCAAATGATTGACACTTTTTTATGTCCAAATTCCAAGCGAAATTAATTTCAATGACCAATATTTGATTAAATGGTAAAAATATATTATAATTACACTTTAAACCCAATTAAAGAGATAATCTATATATATAAATAAATTAGAATAAAACACATTTTTTAATTAAAATATAATATTTATCATTATTCATTATAAAATAAACTTTTTCACAAAAATACCAAAAATTTAAACAAAGTATATTTTGATGTCACCCTTTTAAAGATGGATTTTATTTTGTCAAATATAATGTATTAATGTGACCAAAACTATATTTAAAGAAGGTTCAACATTAAAAGGAGGTAAATCGTCCGTTTAATGAAAATTATGCTTAAAATTAGATTATTCACATTTTAAACCTCTAACATTTCTTAGATAAAATTAAATATATTTAACAAAGATTTATAATCCTATTGTAGTTAGTTTTTTCATTCCTGCTAATACAATTTCTAGGAGTTAACTACTATTTAAATTAACAATATTATATTATTAATATAGGAATTCAATATTTCAAATATATCGGTTGTTGCGTATCGGGTACGCTATCGAACATAGAAACCCATTTAAAGTAAAATTAATATTTAATTCATAATTATTAATAAATATGAAATATTTTTTATTATTTATTATCCTAGGATGTTACATACATAATGAAGGATTATGAAATGAAAATATATAAAAATTTTATTTAATCATTATAATGAGATCCTAACATCATTTACACTATTATATATGTAATGGATAACCTGGTAAATGGATGAACAAAATGGATGACATAATAATCCTACTATGGTAATATGCATAAGAATAAACATAACACGTGTGTTAGAAGACATAACACTAAATCAAAAATAATATATAACATGATTAAACATAAGTAAGTATACCATTTATAACATGGACACATATAGTCATTGTATTATATCAATTAGTAAATAACATATAACATTAAATAAACATGAGTTTTAAGTACTTCCAATACTTTATCGCATTGTAGACAAAGTCCCATACGGGAATCATGTTCACTCCTTTCCCCAACATGGTTTCTCATGGGACTAAACATCACCCAAATAGTTAGAACTGTCTTTATGTTCACCCATCACACCATTATCACGCATATGTATTCCAAATGAAGAATCATTCATAAGGATGACTCATGGTAGGAATTGGGTATCATAATCATGTCATAAGGCAAAAAAATGAGAATATCATAATGATGTTAAATAAATAATGGATTAAAATCAAACATGGATAATCATGATAAAAAAATATGCATATATCATTATTAATTAAATAAATATTAAGTGAATTCAAATTAAAATAGCAATTAAGAGACATTAAAAAAAAATTTAGTGTGGTTTATTGAAAATATTAATCTTTATTTAAAGAAAACAATGAATATTTGTATCCATAAAATATAAAATGTATCAATAAATTTTTTCATGATAAAATTTCTAATTTTATAAAACTAATGGTCCCATATAATATATTATATAGATAACATTAAAATTCATATGAAATCAGGATGTTCACTTTAATCGGATACAGTTATCAGGCAGATATGAGGAGAGATATTGTTTAAAACATATCATTCCAAATTAAGTAATTATAATCTTATATGAATACATGATTTTGGACAATATAAACGTAATTTGGAACAATTATAAAAAAAATAACAAAATTGATAAATAATGGTAAATAGAGATAAAGATTATCCCAAAAGAAAAAATAGAGGTTCTGGTAAAATCCATTACATTATGAATGAATCAGTTTTGGATGTGATCATAATGTCTTTTATAATTAGAATAAATACATTTGTTATTAAATTTAGAATCACTTATACAATTATTTAATTTATTCTATTTTTTCATGTTCATTTATGATATTTTTGATGGGTTTTGAAAGTAAATTTGATCATCCAGTAGAGTTGGATTCTGTGTATTTAATATATATATATATATATATATTAGGTTCTTGAGGGTACAATTATATTAAACACACACACACACACACCACACACAATTTTTATAACGGGAGGTCATAGCCCCTCATTGGGATTGCCCACCCATCTGGCCTTATTTCTCGATACATTTCCTGTAGACCTAGTAGGAATGAACCCTTTACATGGATCAAAGTCCAAGTGGTCATGAAAGACCATTATATACATTTGGAGGGCCACATTTTTACCCAAATGTTCATTAGTGAATATTTCTACTATAGTATCTGGAATGGTTCACTATTTTTTCCTATGTAGTGAATGACGTTACTGCTGTATTATCAGTCAAATATTCCACCACTACAAGAGTATGCTACAGTAATACAACATTACCTTCACCCAATGGTGTTTAAACCCACCATTTCCAATGTAGTATAACAGGGTTCATAACACTAAGCCAAGCCCCCAACTACTACATGGTTTTTATTAGATAAGATGTTGGTGTCAAATTAGTTGAGAGTATTGGACTTTTTTCAACCATCACAAAATATATTTATTTTATTGTTTAACATAATGTATATAAAATGTTCAGAGAACATTAAACAGTCTATAATAAATATATTATATTGTTTTTTATCTATAAATATTGATAAGGAGTTGAATAGAAGGATATACTAGAAATTGAAAATATCATTTTCATTGAATGTGATAAATTAACACATCACATATCATGTTTTCATGTTTAGTAAAAAATAATATGGTATGATAAATTTTGGGGAATTATTCCATAAAATGAATGAATAACACAAATTATGTCATTATACTCCAATTATTTAGAAGGAATGAAGGAGTGTGTTGTATAATAAATTAATAAGTAATAATACAATATAGATAATATATATATAGTATTAAAATATTTTTTCATCATAATTCCAAACTATAATAGATTGTAATGATAAAACAGAATGACATAGTTTTGTTAGGTAGTAGATCTTCATAGACATGAACAATGATTTTGATGCTCATTTTATCAAAGTGTGTGTATTTTATGATGAACCAATAAAATGAAAAATATAGGAATATTTATTAAAATTATTCTTTTTATAACTATTGATATTAATAATATAATAGGATTAGAATAAAATTTGAAAATTTGCTCATGGAACAATGTTATGTCATCTGTAGTAAACCCCATTTCGGTTTTCTCTAAAGTAATTTGTATGCTTCATTTAAATCAAAAGTGATTATTATAGGATAATAAGAGGTATATTATGATATTTTTGTGGATAGGTTAGGATGATCCAATTTTATTTATAGTTGTCATGTAAATGTTGGGTTGAATTATTTTTTTACAGTGGAGGAGATAACATTATAACAAATATAAAAAGGTAAACACTATTGGGAGATGTACTATAAATGATGTTCCTAACATAATTAAATAAAATCAATAAATTTTTTCATTTTGTATAAATATGGTTTACATATGGATTTTCAAAAGGGTTTAGGTAAATTTTACCCATTATATTTATGTTAAACATCTACATAATCTCATTTTTACCTTCATCGTTGTAATTAATTTCCATTTTTAATAATATTATCAACAAACAAATTATTTTAATTTAATGTGTATTATAATTATTATGATTCTAAATATGATAATCATTTTTCAAAATTCCAAATCATATATATTTCTTAATTTAATTAAAAATTAACCCCACAGATGTGGAAATTTTGGGGGGTCATGTAAGAAATAACTTCAAAGGCCTGAAATATTTGAACATCCAATTTCAATTTGAAATTTATTTCAATTACATGAATTTACATTATTGATGTGTTATTGATATATTTATACTTCAAAATTTTTATAATAAAATTTGTCTATAATAATATATTGGAAAAAATGATTCTTCTATTAGTAATCATATTTATTAACTATTAATAAAAATATGAATGTTCATATAATAATACAAAAAATAATAAAAATTAGATATTGATATTATAATTTTATAAAAAATATATTTTTTAAAAAATTTAATAGTAAAAAATTTACTTTTAATACATATTTCTTATTAAATTGTTGAAAAAAAACCATTTAGAAGAATACAACTTTTTATACTTACTATTGGAATTATTATTATTTTATGCATATAAAACATATATGATGAATTCAAAATGTTATATTTAATATAAAACATATAATTTTTAGCATTATATTTTATTAATATTGCTTAATATAATTTGAAACAGAATACAAAATTTTGATCATAATAATAGTTTTTAATAAAACCAATCTACTATATTAAACTTTTTTTTTTTATTTTTATAAAAAATTAATTAATAAAAAAATTCAATATTCAAATTTTTTACTTTAATAAATAAAGAATTGTTAAAAATATATTTAATCACATCATTAAAATTTCACGGTGATAAATATCATAATAAATATTTATATTATATTGTTTTTCTATAAAACATGATTTTTAGTGTATAACACATTATAAAAGAGAATCATTGTTCCATATCAATGATGATAAACATGTTGATTAATATCAAATACATAAATCTATCGATTGAGTTTATAAAAATATATTAGATAATTTAAATTAATTTAAAATAAAATATTTCATATGATTTTGATACGTTATAACCTCAGATTCTGGGTAAAGTTATATGCAAGAGGTAATTAATAAAATAACATAGTGAGAAAAAGAATACTCTAAATGTGTATAATAATTATAATAATATTATATACAGATATTTTAAAATTTATAAACCATAATCATAAATCATTGATTCGGTCATAGGCAGATCAAAATTGATGAATTAAAGGAGATTATCCAAACAAGTTCATGAGAAAATTTAATTTTATAATATATTTTCAAAATATAATTTAATAATTAATTACATAATGATAATAAAATAGTTATTATTCTAAATATAAAAAAAAATAAATTTATTTCTTATAATTAATGTGATAACCACACGAGAACCTGCTTTAATAATTCGATGAAAACATATGTACCCATTGTTAGGTTGTTTTAACCTCCCATGTACCATATTTTGGGTTTATGAAAACTTCCCATGTTACCAATAATATTATAAATACATTAATGATGAAAATATTTATTTTAGTTATCTATAATACCCCCCCGTATTATATTATCATTTTCTATTTTTATGTATTCAAAAAGATCGTTAGAGAATTTATCAACACATAAAAGAAAACTAGTAGAAAAGAAAATGGTTAATATAATTTCTTTCAATAAATAACACAACACAGATTGAATATGAATAAATATGGAACTACCAGATCATAATCTTATTGAGTCATCTGTAATAGAAATTTATAAATTAAAAATTGATGATTTAATTAAAATAATACATTGTTATTTTCCAAATGAAAATATACTCTTCAGTTTGAAATAATTTATTAAATTATATAAATATAAAAATGCTAAGGATGTTTTTTAACTTAAATTAATCAATGGTACATGTAATTTATTATTAATTTCAATGAGTATTCAAGATATTTGGAAATTAATTTATGTGGTAAATGTTAAAAACTATTTCATTCACTTTATCAATAAATTTTATAATTACCTCATTTGGAAAATGAAATTACGATACCTTTTTAAATTTTTAATGAAAGAAAAATGATCATAAATATAAATTTTAAAATAATTTGTGAGGGGTAATGATATTTTTATGTTATTTTAGCTAAAGTATGGATGTGAAGAAAATGATGTCTAACTGAAGAGAAAATTCAATACATGTTTCTTAAAAAATTATTTTCGAATCTAGACTGAATAAAGACACTATAATGTTTTTACTTCATGTAATATCAAAAAATATAAATGAGAATAAAACACATTATATATTTTTATATTGATCTTATTTTTCTATAATAATAGATATATGTATAAATAATCTTGTAATATAATGATATTGAAATGTAAATCCCCTATAACATTGATAAATTTTGAATTATAATCCCATCTTTATTATCAACAAGGCATGAAATATAAAATATAATTTATGTAATGATACTCACAATATAAATTATCCTGGATCCATTGTAAATTCATCTTTAAATTAAATAGTTGTATTACGTAAAATATTTCACATGAAATAAAATTTGAGACCACAAACTCACACCATGATGTAAAGTACAGAATAAAAATATTTTAGTTGAAATAATATGAATTTAACGTTTTTATACAATTATTTATTATGGAAAAAATATATAAATATGTAAAATAATAATTATATATTTATTATAACCCTAAATTAGTGTTTTAAATTAAAATATATATAGGAAGCCATATTGATATGATGGACACATTCAATATGACCGTCATTATTTGTGAGCACCTCTACCACTATGATAATAAGTTTATAAATAATAAATATATATATATATAAGAAACATATAAAAATATATTATTCAATATATTATGAACTTAATGTATTTCAAAAAAATAAAAAATTATTTTTTAAACAAACATTTTTTGGTCATAAACCAACAAATTTTCATGAATGTTCTGGTTTGACAATTTTAATCCTTAAACACTGATTAGGGTTCCATCAAATCAAAACTATTAATCATTTAAAAATTAAAAATTACAGTTATTGTATAAAAATATATAACCATAAATTTAAATTATTGATTAAAAATTAATTACATAAGTTCCATGAGACAAAATACTTATGTACGCTTTAGTAATGTTTCCACATTTTATATGGATAGAAAATTTCAGTACCACCACCATTGTATTGTATACTACTAGGGTTTATAATAAATAACATGAATTATTTTCCCCATATTATTGAATGTAGTAGACCTCAGGTTGGAATCTAGCCCCCTGGATATATAATTCTCACAATTAGAGGAATTACCCTCTATAAAAATATTGAAATGATAGAAAAGATAAATAAAAAATAAAAACTCCATGAAATAAAATAATAATAAAATAAAACACTCCCATGGTGAATATATCATGCTAAAAAATATAATACACTATATTATAATGTACCATAATAATGTTACAAGGATTCAAAAAATAACAACATTAATATCCTTTCTGGTAATATATAGCAATTTCTATGAAGAACTTTTACAAACATAGGAGTTGTTTATATAAATTTAGTGAGAATGAAAGTATAACTAACAAGATCATACCCAAACTATCTAGATAAATTTTTTAAAGGAAATTCAAAATCACCCTTGAGAAGAAAGTAAATGCAATTGAACATAAAATTTTCAACTAACTAATTCCGTCTTTATTAAGGTAGGTTCACTAAATAATGTGTTCAACTATATTAATATAAAATGATTCATATATATGAAAGGGTACACAACATAAAATTTCATCTTATTAAACACTCTCTGACCTATAAGAAATTATTTCATGGAGCTTGAAATAATACTATATCATAACTATTATATAAACCACTATACTATCAAATCACAACACATCTCTCTAGCACACATATGTTACATCAAAAGAAATCAAACCCTTCATATAGAAACCTAATTCATTGCACAACATCACATCCCACCAATAGAAACATGGTCCATCAAGTAATATAAAATATCACTCATAGAAACCATTTCCAAACAAATTAGTTCTTATAGCGATTGTAGTAGTGTGTCATGATCATGTAAAAAAACAACTTCATGTTATCATCCTAGAATGGACAACCCCAAATATAATAAATCTCATCATATCATCAATCACCTCCAAAATGGACATATTTGATTGACCATCCCAACCTGTTCATTTCCTAACAAACAATAAGAGAGAGTAAGGATGACCGGTTGTTCGACCTTCATTCCTCACTAGTGGTATTATTGGAAAAACAATAACAAAATATTTTGTGGAAGTTAAATGGTATTCTTCTGGTGGGAGCATATAGAAAATAAATATTACCAAACATTGTATATAAATTATAATAACATAAATTCCGAACATATAGTATTTAAAAAAATTAAATAACTCAAAAACATAACACCAAACCTCATAATATCATCCTATTTCATTTACTCCCATAAATTGTTTTACCACAAAACGATTCCTCTTTTTAGAAGTCATATTCCATGTTTCTTTTAAAATTAATCTCTTCTCATGAATACTCATTACAAACAAATTCCATTTAAATACCCAATTACTTAACACACATAGACACAAATATATATATATCAACTATGTACCCTAAATATACCATTTTATTTAAATTTGTTTTTCCTACATCCATTTCAACATTCAATTTCAATTTCAATTTTATCATTCATTACAAATTTGAACTCATTTTGATTAAAAAAATATCTATAAAATACACCCATCACAACATGGAAATAATTCACACCACAATGAAATAAATATCATCACAACTCAATAAATCAAAAATTGAAAACATTTAAAATCTATAACTACATTATACATCACAACCATATTCCAAAAGAATATTTGTTCCACCATATACCAAATGTCAAATAACATCCTCAAACTTTACAATAAATCATTTTATTTTAATATTATATATTATTTTCCCAAAAACCATATTATCCATGGGAATTAATTTTATTAACCATATATATGGTTTCAGCCAATTCTATTTTTACCGATACCAATCATCACTCGAAAAGTCACCCACAAAAAATTCAATTGTTTACATCATTTCATATAATAAAAAACACAACCAAAATTAGTGAATTATCTATGTGAATTATTCGTGTATCATTGAAACTCAATAAAAATATTTATAATGTAAATAATTTGGTCAAACCCTTCAACTTTAAATCCAATTCCACAAATAAATTTCCTTATTACCCAGAAAAAAATGATCTCATAAAAGATGGTAAAAGGATGAACCTATCCAACAAGGTGAATACAATATATGTAATGAATGATCGTGTACCTCAAAAAATATTTTCATGATGAGTAGTTTTAATAATAAAAGGAGGGTAAGAGAGAGTAACTCCTTAAAATCACATTAGAATAATGGCCTCTTGATGGGGTTGAATTCCAATGAAATAGGGAACAATGAGATCATTAGGATTCATGTGGATGTCAAAAATAATAATATAGAGGTTGGAGGTATTATGGTATTTAAATGGATTTAATAATATAAATGTTTATTCACAAAATACAAGGTCTTGGAATTTACCATATAACATGATGTAGATTTAAAAAAATATTGGTTGAAATTAGTTTACAGAGGACTACACCACCAAAAGGAAAATCATACTGACCTATGAGAAGAAAAAATATCTCTAAATTGTATGTCCAATAGCATAGTATAAATACCACAACACATCTATGACCACTATTCTAAGGGACCAAACAAATTCGAGAAAGTATTTGTATCTTTCTGACCTCTATGGTTCAACTACCCATAAAAATGAGGAACCTCCAACATGTACATGAATAACCTCACTCCAAATCCATCACCAATAATTTATAGACATTTGGATAGGATGCACTTATTTATTATGTTACATTCTCTCATAATTTATCAACAGAATAATTCGAAATGGATCCAAAATTACACACAAGATTTAATATGTCTTACATTATTCATCCACAATGTTGGTTCCCTTATTTTATATCATAACGTAGGTATTCATATTTCATAAACCCTGTCAAAATTATAATCTTTCTAAAACCTCCATTACCTTCATTCTGTAATTAAAAAGTAATATATATGAACCCCTACCATGAGAATAATGTGAATTAATTAGATGAAGGATCCAATATATTACATATGTGACCATTACATATAATTTAACCACCAATGGTAAAACCCATCATAGAATGGAACTAGGGTTTTTTGTCTATAAAACCAACCAATAAGATTAATCTTATAAAATTTCTACAACGGAAACACTAACAGAAACCAAATAAACCAAACCAATATGAAAAAATTCACCAAACATCCATTATAACCTAATTAGAACAAACCATAACTATACACACCATTAATAATAACAAAATAATTCATAGATGTATTGAAAAAAGTATACTAACAACTATGCAAGAGAATGTAAATAACAAAATTAATTAATTTCAACTCCCATGCATTGAAATTTCTCACTTTGGGTGGCATTGACTCCCTAACACTATTATTAAAATGTTAATATCTATCACGTATATATTTGGAATCATGTTTTCCATTATTCATATTCTAAAAGAATTATAACATATCATCATCTTAAAGGAAAAACATATATCATATAACAACAAAATCCAAATATGACATAAAAATGTTGATGAAAAGATAATCATCCCAAAAACAATATGTACTATAATAAAATCTTCATCTCATGATCCAATGTATCCTCATATATGATAATATGACTCTACATCACATGAACCAATTTATTGTTTCGTCCATAAGGGAACTTCTAACTGTGATCTTATATCTCTATAGGTATCTCCTTGATGATTGGGTTTTCATGATATATCACACTCTTGAATCAATGAAGTGAGAATTATGATGATTATAGAGATGGAGATAAGTGGAATAGAATATTTTGTGGATCATTTTTAGAAATGGTGGATGTTACAATAGATAATCTTATTCACTAGAAATCCCAGCACCTAAAAATACATCAAAAAATGGGTTATATCTTACCCCCTACAAAAATTTTGCTTCCATAATCATTTGTAGATTATCATGTACATGTTTCCGACAATTTAAAACTAACGGGTACTCATACTATGATATTTTTAATCTTTCTTTTAGTTCCATGTTACCTATAATCGGTCATGAGAAAAAAAAATTCATTGGAACAACAAATTTTTAGAAATGATAAATAACAACTCGAAAACCACATCTCAGTATAATAGAGTAAAACATATCCTATAACATGATTCCAAAAATTGGCCCATGTTGATGGATTAATGATATCTCCTAATATATGAAATATCAAAAGGTGGAATGTTCGTTTTCAAAAATGAATCAAAGTATATGATTCATGCACACAATAAGTATCCCAGTACAAAGATAGTTCACTCCATCCTCAAATCCATATGAGGGTGGAGGGAAGTGATGTGTTTCAACATAGGAATTAAGCATATTTTATTCCCTTTATAATTAATAAGTAATACGAGAATCAAAATAGAGTACAATGGACATCAGAACTCTGTGTGGTTATACGAGCTCACCCAAATACCTTTATTTTATGTCATTCTATAAGATGATAAAAAATTTAGATATATCTCAAGATCATTTAATGGTACTATATTTCTATATTTCTATTATATATTGTTTGTTTTTTAATTTTAAGAACATTTCAGTTATATTGTAGGTTTTTTGTATGGTTTTTATATAGCTCATATTTGTTTCGTACTTTTCCCAAACCATTCAACCTACCACATAGCATTGTGAAACCCTAGAAAAAGAGGTATTACAAGGTTGGTGTGATATTTTTAAAACTCTGGAACCACTTAGGATAAATTATTTTCCCTTAAAGGGAGGACCACATCTTAGAAACATGATTTAGGAAAAATGTTCTCCCCATTCATGAATGTAAAACTACAATATTTTATTAGTCTAAAAAATTAAAAAATTAAATCATGAACACCTAATACTAATTACTAATCCCCCCAGTTAGATAGGAACTCAATCCAATATATTTTGATGCTTCTAAATTGATTCCTAGGACTTATGAATACTGTTCATAAAAAATTGATGTACATATTAATCATTCAGTACCTATCTTGACTAAAAATATCATAACACGTGTTTTCACCCCACTCGCATTTCATTATATGGATCAAGATGATTTTTTCAATATCTAGTAAATGGATTAGATAGTGGTTATGATAAGACAATCTCAGTTCAACTTGGATACATGTTATTATTCTAGATATATTTCTGCAGTGTGTAATTGAATATTCCGATTAAATTTGGTTATTTATTGTTTAGAAAAATCTCATCATAATCTATTAGGTTGGTTGTCTATATTTAAAACAACATTGTATAGAATTAAATTTACTAAAAATAATTAGGAAATTTCATTTTACATGGTCTGAAATTGTATCCTAATATTAAATAGAATAATTTTGATTACAATGTGATATTGATTTGTGATTAACATGGGGTAAATGAAATCATTTTAAATGGAACTTTGAAATCGATCAATAAAAGGTATTATAAATTAATTATTAATGGGAACTCTATAATTGTTAACATAATATTAATTTTCTATCTGGTATGTGATTAAATATTGAAAAATGTTTTACTATTGGATTTCTCATATTATTCAATGTAATTTAATTTATTGAACCATGATTGATATATGAGTTGAAATTGAATACCAATGTATTAGATATAGATTAGTTTGAAAATGATGATTGAGTTTGTTAAAAATGATATATTTGATGTTGTGGATTTCTATGATAATGAATGTGGGATAATTTCATATTCTCAAAATACACTGATGCTATTAAAAAATCTATGATTGAGGGACATAAACTGGTTCTATAGATACACATATGTTGTTCATTAATAAGAGTTGTCTGTGGTAAGGAATAATCATCCCAATACCAATTTGGTTGTAGACATGAAAATGTACACCCATTATTTTGTAGTTGTCTTATGGTCCAATGTAGTGATATTATCCAAACGATGTTAATTAAAAAATATAAAACCATGCTAGGTGACAGATTTTATTCTCTATGTGATATCCATTTGTGATTCTTCAGACTTTGACATGGAATGGATGTGATATTGTAGTGTGGGTATAATCATGAAACAATATTAAATGGGGGATAATCTAACAATAATTTCACGTGATAATTGTTAAACTTATTGAATTTACATTATTCATTATACTGATTCTTATACTGAGTGGGACACGGGTTAGGATATCACAATGTTGTAAAAAAGTTGAGTTTTATATTCATTTATTTTGTACTAATATTTATGAATGGTATACATGGTATTAGGGTGAGTGGGCCTTGTTCATGATATTGTTCAAGAGTGTTGATAACCCTTTTATATGGGATACCCCATGTACCTATTGGGGGATAGATTCTGTTGATGTGTGTTAATACATATTATTGTTATTTAAATAGAAGTAATGCATTTTTTTAAGATCTAATTTCTTTCTGATATTCTTTTTGAATTCAATCATGTCCTAGTTCGGGATGATAAGGTAATATCAATGAATCATTTTACGTACTCAATATTTATTATTACTATAATTAATATATTCAAAAATAAAAAATTATGTTTTCGGTGAGTTATTTAAATTTAAATGTTATTTCACATTTCATAATTTTACAAAAAAAGTACTTGTTGTGAAATTAAAGATTATAAAATGATGAAAAATGTGTAAATAATTGAATACTGAGAAACATGAGTACTTGGAATATGTTTACACATATTTATCAAAAACCAAGCTGAGGGACGGTAAGGGGTAGTGATAATTACATAGTATTGACCATGTCTATGGTTATGTGGGATAACAGGTTATGATACTATGGGAATTCATATAAATGTGATAATAATTTCCATGGTGAGATATTTCTCAAAAGATATGTTTTTTAAATTATAAAGATAATACTCCATGAATATTTTTATTTATAGGATTTTATTTGAATATGGTTAGAAATGATCAACCTACATTTGAACAAGGGAGTACTATAGTTCCATGTGATGAATACGTAGAGTAGTTCAATGATTACATCCCTCAATTTATGTGATTTGTGAAATGATTCCTAGGGAGTGTTGTGAATAGATTGTACAATATAACATAAGTGTTTCAGTTGATAACCCATCTGAATTTCAAGATAGAGGGTATTCATAAGGCATCTGTGTTCTAGATTCATTCAATCTGGATGAATTATTTCCACATAGTGACCACTATTGTGAAAAGATTCAGACTATAATATTATATGTAGAGAGGATAAATGAAGCATCAATATAATATTCATGATCAGAGTGAGAATATAGAAAATATGGTATTTGAGGAATTCCATGATATTTTCCTAGAGATCATTTATCAAGATACAGTAACACTAGAGATGGAAGTTGATATTCTGATGTTGACCTTGAGGTGTATTTGTGTGATGGACTATAATGGATTTTTTAAAAAATATATTAATTTTTGAAAAAATGTTGGCGATGATACATCTTTTGAATGATGTCTTCATGATGGTATAAAATTCTAGATTACGTATTATGTGATCATATTTCTGTTAATTTATTTTGATAAGGTATAGGACTATTATCTCATATATTTGGGGATCCATAATGTGGCTTCCCGTTGATGATAGTTGGTTCCACTAGATGAATTGGAGGTTCCGCCACTAACAGTAGGCTTCTTCTCATTGATAATATTGACTAGGTAAATGGAAATAATAGTTGGATCACATTCATATATAGTTTCCATGAGCACCAATAGAGTGATGAGATTCTTATAGGATGGAAAATAGAAACCAATTTTTTTAATATATAACAGATGTGTTAAGATGGGGGAGAAGGTAGAATAACAGTGCGAAAGAGGTACATAAACATAGTATTAGTATGAGAATTACTGTTCTACTGAATATGGTGGTCGAGATAGTGTATTATCTTCTTATGGGAATAGTTATTGTATCAATAGAGTGGTGTATCAATGGGGAAGTAGAATACGTGGAAATGAGGAGGGGAAGAATATTTTCATGGAGTTCAACCTACACTTGATAGAATGGTCGGGCCATTAACAATTAGAGTTACTATTATTGTTTCTTATACATGATATAGTTCCTTTTTTATACGAGTTACTCTCATTCTTTTATATATCCAGAATAGGATAATGGTTTGTGATTAGTAGTGGAGTTATTAGTTGGGGTTATAACAAAAGATACACAGTTGGGGTATGATAAAGAGATGTATATGTTTTCAGGGTGCGTCCTCCTAATTTTTTCAAGTTTATTTCTTTATGGGGTCCAAATCTTCTTGATTTTTAGGGTTTGAATGGATTTTGTGTATCAGATGGTTTGCAGAATAATGAACCTACATAGATTGTTTACTTATACGCATGACATATTCCTCAAATTAGGCTTACAATTATGTTCAATATGGGAAGTAGGATATCTTGGTAGGTTGTGTAGGTCTACATCATTAGAACCTGGGGAATCTTACATCCATGGTTACAAGTCTATTATTGGGTGATAGGGTTGTTATAAGTATGTCCTTCAACCATAATGGATCAACTTCATGATGTGTTTCCTGATTCTTTAACAGGGATGACACAAAAGAGATATTTTGAACAAACTATGGAAATTATTCATGGAGTTAACCATGTCTATATCCCACCATAGTAAATTCAACCATCTATGATGAAAGATCTCAAGAATTAACTAGTAGTGTTTATGTATAAAAGGTTTCTCCATCACAGTACGTCATTGTGGGTTTTCATGTATTAATATCAGGGAATATGGACAACCCATTTTTCTTATGTGTTGATTACAATAATATTAACTAGATGGAAGTGATGAACTAATATCTACTCCCATGTACTGAAACTATCACTGACTAGTTTATAGGAGCTTGTTTATATTCAAAATATCAGAATGAGATACTAGTACCATTAATTGATAGTCTTACCAACTGATATACATATTAATAATATCAAAAGTAATTGAAAACATAATGTTATTGTCTTGATGACAATTACATGTATTAAATATCCTACTACACTAATGAATTATATGAATATAATATTATACACGTACTTGGTTTAGTATGTTGTATTGTGTATGGTTGAATCCTCTTTTTAGTTTGATACATATGATGATCATTCCCAACTAATTATCATCATCCTGGGGAAAATGATATAGAAATATCTATATTCCATGATAATAATCCATCAATTCTATATTGATCAGGTACACTTCATAGATCACATAATCTCAATGGTAGGTATGTCATTGGTCCCATAGGTGGCTCAAATATGGTATCTTGGGAGAAACCTTTTATTTTATTTTCAATATCTACAATTTTTAGGGATAAGTGTGTTATTATCGACGGCCTTTCTTAGAATTATACCTATTGGTAGAATGTACCTTGGGATTGACCAATATTGGAATAATTTTTATGGATTCAAACATTTAATAATTCATTATAGTATTTGAATAATAGTTTTTATACCATACCTATCATGATCCTATCTTATCCTAGGAAGAAATATATACTATTTTTTGACACATCTGGGATTGATCATGAATTAATTTTTTTGTAGGGGAACATGATATGTTCTATGAGTCATGTTTGTGGTGGCCACATGAATTAAACTACCCGATGCATTTTCCAGACAAAAATACAGTTTTTATAAATTATTCTGTTCGTGGAATTATCGGTTTTGAAATAATGTTTATTGTGTTTACTAATCATAGGGGAATACGAAATATCTCATTGAAGAGAGTTTTGAATCTGAAGTAGCAGAGGTGGGTTGAGTATATGTAGTCATTGGATTCCAACCTAGAGTTTATTTTTTAGATGGGAATTGGTATTATTGATTCACTGAGTAAGATGACTTATAATAATGATTTTTAGGAGAATTTTTCTAAGTGGAAGATGATAAAATTTCTAGATAATATACATGTAATAATCATAGAGGGAAAAGAAAAATATGACTCATGTATGTATATCTATGGATTATACATTTTTTTGTCGGATCTGGGGAAATTATTTTGTATGTCTAGAATGATTTTCCATTATAGAAATTTTTGAATATTGGAATTTAACTAATGATTGGATCATGAATGAGGAATATATCATCAATGATCTGTAGTGTTTTTTCATGACTACATGTATGAAATTCGGTATAATGACTGAGTTACTTGATCTGATGTTGTCAGCGCATTGGAGTACGGGATAAATGTAATGCAATAAAAATCTTTAATATTTTTTTTGGAATGAAAAAACAGATTTCAATGTTTATTACATGATTCAACACCTGGGTACATGTGATAAAGGGTCATTAATAGACTATTTTTTAACTATAACCATTTCCCATTATATAATAGATGTTTTCCGATGTTACCATGGAATTAATAGTGGGCCTCCCAAAGATACATTATAAGAATGATGTTAGTTGTGGATGTGTAGACCAGACAAAGATAATATCACGTATCATAACTATATGAGAGTCCGTTTCAGTTGACATGTTGGGAAATATGTTCATTTTGGGATAATCTGTAATAATACGATTTAACAAATCATTTCTTCAGACTATGAGTTATTTTTTACTTCATCTTTCTCGAAGGTCTTTCAGAAGCATCGTTCTATATTTGTATTTCATATTATGTAATTAAAAAAATTTACAGATGGAAAAGTGGGCATTAAATCTAATTACCGAAGGATATTCTTTAGGAATTCAATTTTATATAGTTGGGTCTTGGGAGAAGAGCCTAAAAAGTGTTGAGATCACCTATAACAGTAGTTATCAGATGATAATTTAGAATGAACCACATAAATAACATTATTGTATTCCATGAAGATCACTTATATATCAGCTGGAGGATATCAAGTCAAAGTTTTTTGGAATGAGTCTCATGGAGGAGACAACATAATATGTCTTAAAGATTCTGAAACATAATTATTCCGCTCTGAGTAGTCATAATTCATATAATAATCAATATAAATTCCCATTTGAATTTACAATGGGTGATCATTATTACCTTCTAGCATCTTCTAGATACACCATAGAATTCAGGGGAAAGATATTCTAGAAACGTGGCTTGTTGGACAATTTTACGTTTTTGGGAGAATCATGATGGTGGCATACAGATTTTATCTTTAATAGATGTATAATGATTTGTATCATTTTATTGATGTGTAAAAAAAATTTCAGAATCACAAAAAAAATTATAAATTGATGTATGTTATTGATTGTGATCATTACAATGATTCTCCCATTGTGGATAATCTGATATGTCTGTCAGATCAAAATACTAATGTGTTGTAGGCAATGAAAATGATGATATTTAGAGTATTGTGGAATCATTGTATGGAACAAGGGAACAAATGTGATAGAAAAGTGGATATAATGTCTCAATGGCTATAATTTTTACATAAAAATTATATAGAATAATGGAAGTATGACTAATAAATGTGGTATCATATAGAGGGATATCCTACAATTGTTACCATTTTTGAAGATGTATAATGTTCATTTACATGTAATGTTATGATTTTTTTGACTATATGTTGTTTGATTTATACTTTGTGGTGAATTCATGTGAAATTATATATTTTTGGATCATTTTTGGGTAGTTAATAGTTGATGTAAATTTTTCCAAAACTATGCACCCTTCCCCATAAAATGTGAAACCTTTTATATAGGGGGATTGAATGGTTGGGAGACGTTTTTTCAAACCGTGTGCCCTGTTAGAAGAATCAATTATCATTAAATTGGAGGTGGGATAGTGATATGGTACAAATTTTCAATCAAATGTGTTCCCTATAAGGGATACCATGAATGTGGGAATAAAAGCCTATTATTATTTTTAAAAAATACAGAACCCCATGTATTAATCCATAATCACCCCACTCAGTCCTAAATTTATTCCTACGTTTTTATTCTATTATAATGATTTCTAGGACATATAAACAATGTATTTGAAAAATCACGATTTGGTTTTATGAATCTACCACTATCTTGATAATAAATTAATTATCATGTTGTTTCCACTCTCTCCAATTTATCTTTCCAAAGAAATGGAACGTTTTTTAATCCTCCAGGAATGGAATAGATCTAGGCAATAATATATCTAAATTTATTGATCCGAGAACAATATTTTGTTTCTAGATTTCATCTTTCCTTGGGAAATTGAATATTATTATTAAATTAAAACATTTCTTGTTTTGATTACTCTCTTCAACAGTATTATGGTAGGTGGTTTAAATTACAAATCCATTATTCATTTTTTAAAATGATATTATGTATCCGATAAAATTAAATTTCAATTATTGGTTAATTATATCCAAAAACTAAATTTTTTAAATTTAATTATAATGATATATTGATTTTTACTAAAATTAGATCAATTGGTGTTAGTTGAAATTGAATTATGAAAATTTTCAAATAATGTGATTAAAAGTGAATTGTTAACGTTAATTATGTGATGGTTCATTGATGTAGAATGGTTAATGTGGCATGGGATCAAGTATTTAAAAATGTTTTGATAGCAAATTGTTATTATTTTTCCACGATATTTAATTTTTAGAACCATGATAGTTTTGAATAATGAAATTGGTAACCAGAATGTGAAATAATGATTATTCTGTTAATTATTATTGAACTTGTTAAATGTGATATTTTTGATATCATTATTTTTTATGATAACATGTCATTTAAAATGATATAGTGTCTAACAAACTCTATGTTTTTGAATAATATATGACTGTGGGACATGGAATGATGCACTAAATACCTATATATGATTGTTTTAAATTTGACGTGAGGGATAATGACTATTGTTTCAAATAACCATAGGTTACCAGACGTGATGATATAGAGTGACAATTTGGAAATTGGTCTATGATCCATGTGGCCGTGTTATGATATAAAAATAAATTTATATATGAAAACAATCTGATTTGATTATCTATGATTCACTTTGTGGTACCCATTGAGGATAATACATAACTTCCATAAGATGAATAAATTATTTATCGTGTTTATATCATTGTTATCCTTGAATAAATTTCATTAATTATATAATACACGGTTAAAATAAATATTAACTCTCATGACTATGATTAATTTATATTAAACAAGATACACAGTTATTGACTATATAATTTTATATATGTTGTTGGTAGTGGCCTACTGAGATGTAATCAAACCATACTCAATCTACCTAATCAATATATGAATAAACATCATGTTTTTGGACTAGATAAGGGTAACTCATATGTTAAATTGAAGATCTGTAATATATCATTAATTAGGGAATCAAACAAGGTGGAATGACCTGGTTTAGATTTCTCAGTGTATATGTTTTAGGGTTTTTCATTAGATACATGACACATATATATCATAACATATTCAATAATTGAATTTATGACAAATTTTCTTATTTAGGTTTCCTATGATTCGAGTTTTAACTTACTATAGTACTACTTTGGTCATTCTTTTTTAATAGTTGGTTATTAATTATTATTATTTTTTGTTGAGATTCTTGGAGAAAGATGTTATTCCCTTCCAATGTTATATATTTGATATTCAATCATAGTTAATCCCATTTGGAGTATATAGAGTTTCAATTGAGTTCATGTGCATAACCAACTAAGAGAAATCATGTATGGTACTTAGGTCAAGAGGTCACACATCTATATCTATTGATTCTCTGATCACTATAGATTGGGGAATTATTATTCAAATGATCCCTTATTATATTAATTAATAATAATGGATATGTAATGATATATAAAATATTTTAATGAGTTTAGCAAAATAATATGTCAGTATGTATGAAATATTTGTGTTTAGAATGGAAATGTATGTGATAGATATTGATCTATATGATTGATATGAGTTATTTTATGCTAATAAGAAATTAATATTAGTGGTGTATTATTTTATATGTTTTTATATATATAAATATTTATATATTTTTAATGTATATGTAGAAACATTTCTTTCAAAAATAAATATTGAAATATCAAAATGAAATTTAAGAGTTCAATACAATAGATTAATGGATTTTAAAATGAGATTATTATTATCCATAATGTGAATGTATAATCACACTAATTAATACAACAATATTTAATAAGCATTGAATGATAATTTTTATTAAAAATTTCACCAAAATATAAAATTTTTAAAATTTCCAATATAAATATTTTTTAATATTGAATGATATTAATTTGTATATGTAAAAGTATAATAAATGATTCATATGAATAAGATAAATAATTACAATTTAATTTCTCCATTGAATGTTTTTTTATAGATTGATAACTATTATTCATTACTATTATGGATCCTTTTGCGCCTATTATGATTAATGGTTTCGTTATAAAAAACAATATTATTTGTTTTTCAAATTTAGTTGAACAATTGGTCTACAAAGAAAGAAGTGCATTCTTATTAAATAATTCTAACAAGGACTAAATACATTAAAAATATTTAATTTATAATATATAAAAAATTACTACATGATGTTTGAAAATTAATGAATAAATATATTAGGAAATGGTTTAAATTTAGTATTTTATTCATTACAAACTGAAATTTGACATAAAAATTACCTCGATATATTTGAAATGTATTTAACTGATAATAGATGTGAAATAATTTCCGACATTAAAAAGATCCACGAAAATGTTTACCTATTTTCTGTTCTATTTTTATTTGATCATATAAATGATAGATAGTTTTTGTGACATGATCTTAAATTTAAGAATAAATAAAGGAGATTTTCCAATTTTAATTTATATGGTACTTCAAATTTTTCAAACCCAAATCAATGTATAATTTATATTAACCAAATATAAATCCTAACATCATTAAAAAACAATGTTTTTAGTTTTAAATGTTTTTTTATAAAAATACATCATGTAATTAATTTTATATTATCTTTTTAAAAAATATATTATTAATATTTATGATTAAAAACAATATTCTATATTTATATTTTCACTATATTGAGTCAAATTATATTTTTTTCATAGTTTTTAATTATTAATGTCAATAAATCAGAGAAAAAAATTACACCTTGAAAATAATGAATTATTATTAAATATGGATTTATTATAAGAAGGTATATATATTTCTCTTATGTACAGATCATTTATAATCTAATAATTGTTTTTGGAAGACATGGGAAGGGAATTTTCATTAGTTTTTATACATATAAATTATTTTATTTTACTAGATATATAATTTATGATATTGGTTTACATTTCATTTGATTATTATGAGATCTACGGTAGTTCTAATTTTATTGTTTCATACATTTTTTAAACATATATTATAATAATTTCAATTTAATGACCATGAAGAGTATCATGAAATGATAATGAAAATGTTTATTGGAAAATTTCGCATTTATTGGTTTGAATTTTTTTTATCATGGATCATTTATGGTAATTAATAATTAAGGATGAATTCCTCATACTTTATAAGAGAGGATTGACAGGTGATCTAATTTTTTGAGTTCTAATTTTATATGTTGGTTCCCTACTAATAATTTATAGTTTTAAGTAACACTATACTACTAGTAACCTAGGTAGTTCCCCTCCCAAAAAATGGTTAAAATACTAGGAAATAAAAGCAATTGTGATAAATGTGTTTAAATGATAGTGAAAGTGAACCTCTACAAAAAATTCTAGAATGGTATAGTGTAGGGAAAACAAACACCAAAACAAATAAATCCACACTGAATCCACTAATGAATATTATTTTCAATCTTTAAGGTCATTCATAATCAAATTGTGAAGAAACGTAAAAATTATACATTGGTCCCTGAAAATTATATAATTCCACGATTAATAAAATAATACAATTAAATTTTTTGATAACCTTTATGATTCCCAACAATTAATAAATATAACATTTCAATAATTATGAATTTATTGGGGAATTGTAATATTAATAAAAAATGATTACAATATTTACAGATTCAACACCATTGAGAGAAAAACTAAATACATTAACTAATGGAATTCCCCCTACACCCATGTAAATGAAATTAGTATTGATAAAACGTTACTCACATAGATTCATATAAAATTATCAAAAATAAAAATAAAAATATATTATCTAGGGTGGAAATAACCAATTGAGGTTCTTTAAATTTTTGATAATATAAAAATTCTTACATTATGGAACAACCTAATACACAATTAATTATATATGAAATAAAGGATTTTCATGAAGGAAACATGATTGAGAGCCACCGAGGAAGATAACTCCTGGATAAGCATATGGATGCAACATAAAAACTATAGGATTACACTGAGTAAGGGACCAGCTGATCACTTTTCAAATAATTCAATATATAGTATCACTATTAATTATTTCTAATAATATAATATATTTATATACCATTAATTTATTATTATTTCACATTACAATTTTTTAGTCTTCATTATATTTTTTGTGTGATATAAAACTAGTCGAAATGTAAATATTACTCCATACAATAATATGAGTATAAAATGATTTTTTAAAATTTTCTAATGAAAATATTTATCTTATTTTATTTATTATATTCTAGGTGATCATGTTTTGGCTAGTACGATACCCAATATCATTCTTTTTTAGAACAAAATAAATGGAAATTTCATTATTGTATATTGTAGTATAATGAAAAATTGGGAATTTAATCTAAATTTGTTTAAATTATTAGTATATTCTAATAAAGGGATTATATCCAATTATAAATATTCTGATGTAAAAATATAATTTATATTTATCATAGTAAAATTGAATTATTCTTACAAAAAAATTGCTTTCTCCAATAATTTTATTTATATAGGAAATGAATTCAATATGTAATGAATATTTTAAAATAAATTAAATAATATATTGAAATTAAATTTCATCTTGTTTATAGTGAAATATTAATTTTATATATTTTTTAATTGAAATACTAATTGAACACTTTGGTATAGGTAAAATTTAGAGCATTGTTATATTATTTATATAATTAATGGTGCCATATGATTAGTGGTTATCCAAATATATTTTTTTCATATAAGTATTACATCTAATATATGATTTATAATTCGGTTCAGTATTAGTTGTATCATCAAAGATGATTCAAAATAGACTGTATTATTGAGTTGGGGATTGTTTGGTATATTTTTTTATTTGTTTCATGATTCTTCTATATTTCCTTTTCTAATAAGAGTAATAGTGGAATATATATTTTTTGGGATTTTGGATGATTTTTATTATATATATAATTCCATAATATAAAATGGAATCTTATTTTAATGTTATCCATTGTGTTTTTTGATTACATATTTTTTTTATTTGTATGGTGATTTAAAATTAATAATTTCACTTATTTAGTGTGCTATATTGGATTTCAAAATTAGATATCATGGACATAATAAATTTATGTATATATGAATAGGGATATAATTATTATAATACATTGGTTCAAAATATCTAATGAAATTCTATGGAGAAAATTCAAATAATTTGAAGGTTCTAAAATATTGTATTATATATAAATTAAATATTATCTTTTAGGTACATTTTTTATTGATAAATCTTGGGATTGTTTGAATTTTTTATAGTATTTTAATTTTTCTTTTCATTCAATGATTTGGTTCTAAATATAGGGAATTTAGTGTGCTTTTTTATCATTCTTAAATATTTTTTGACTCTTCGTGTGTGTCATGCGGTTTAAGTTAACTAAATGGAGTTCCACATGTACATTATTCCCTCCTATTATATCCCATATTCAGTGTATGTACACTCAGTGCCCTCTAGAATGTGTAGTGGCCATGTTTCCCTAGGGGATAACTAGTTTCCTTATTTTAAAGGTTCGTCTACACTCGAAAATAACTATGAATATTTTTTATGATTTACTATCCTTATAAACACACCTACGTACTCCCATTTTAACATCATTTTAATTTCATTAATCTTTACTAATGTGGTAATAAATTAATACCTCTATACTTGCATATCATTTTATTTATATTTTCCAACATATGTAAGTATGAAAAAATTATCTTTCACATTAAAAAAATATATTTTAATAATAACTTTTAAATAAATATTCCTTATGTTTCCTTCATTTATGATATCCCTTGAGAATAATTTGAATTAATATATGAGTTCCAACAGATCCTAGGATAATTCATTTTATATATTGGTTATTTCTTCGCAAATATTTTTTAGAGTGTTGTTCAACATTATTTCCATATTTTTATCACTGTGTAAACTGAATGTGATTAATTTGTTACTTAACATAGAGTTATTTATATAAATTATGGGATATAATTATTTTCATTATTTTTTATTTATTATTTTTGGATTATATATATCTTAGTGGATTAATAGAGTTAATCACAATACTTTTTATTTAGATATTTTTAGTTTTATAATAGAGTGATTATATGAATCTATTCCATCACTTATAGAACTATGATTATACTATTTTAAGGGGATTGAATTAACATTATTAATTATAAATTTTTACTAACATTTATTATGTTCTTTACACTTAGTATGTTACTATCAGTGTATAATTTTAAAACATATTTTTGTAGTATTAAAAATTTATATTACTATAATATATTATTGTAATGATATATATTAATGTTTCTGTATAATATTTTTACATGGTCGGTAATGTATTTTCATTCTACCTTGTTTTTTTCAATTAAATGAATATAATTTTTTTAATTTAATCTGTAATAAACCCAAATATTTTATTATAGATTCTATGAAATCCATGGTTTATTTTTGAGATCCCCTGACAAGTAAGTTGTTTAAATAATACATATTACTTATTAAAAATTCAAGTTTTCATTATGTAATGTCCTATATCCCTTGATATTAAACATTGAACTAAATATAAATATATAGTTTTTTATTCTTGATAAGTAATTAAGATATCGTCAAAATCAGAAGTCTATAATTATTCTAAATTATCTTATTATCACAACATTTTTATCTTTAAAATCCCTAGCCATCTGAAATTTATCTTAACATTTATTGACCATAAAAACAAACAACTAAATTTTCTCATCATATTATGTTTTATGTGTACTATATGATTTGAACATGTGTTTCTAATGACTTCACACAATCACCATTTCCATTATATTTTTTTTAATTATTAAAATATCATTCATTATTTCTAGAAAATTTTTCTATATAAATTTCATCTATCATTATTTATAGTGATTGTTGGATTATGTGAACATAGAAATATTTTTTTGATGGATTAATTTCCTTAGTTTTTTTATTTAATTTTTTTAACACAAATTTATTTCTCAAAAATATATGTATTTTAAATAATTACTAACTCAGTTATTTTATGTATATAGTTTAATATGAATATGTTTTATACATTTTTTGATAGAGGCACATTATTAAGGATAATAATAATATTATTATATATTATTTAAATATCATTATCATACATTGAATTATAAAATTAAATGGGTATATATTAGACTGTAATGTTATTATAAATATTAAATTTATTCAATGATTTTATTTCAATCAAAATAGTGTCATACTATTACAAATAACTAAATATAATCCAAAATGGATATAAAAATAAACTAAAATTTATAATTATGGAATATGTGTTGAATGTTATGTATTTTTTGTTGTGTACAAATTGTTATTCCACTATATTATGTTGTAGGATGATTTAATTGTTTTACTATTTTAAAATTTATATATATATATATTCTTGTTTATAGATATACATATTATGTCACTAATACATAGAAACTCCATTGGTTAATCCAAATAATTAACTTTAATAAAACACACATCATGGATACTTTATTAGACATATACTAACATTATTTCATCACATCCAAATAGGTACAATAGTGTATACTGAATAATTTTAGATTTATCACACATGTGATCATATAGATATCTTATATTTATAAGGATGATAAGTTCTTTAATTTTTAGTTTTGAGGCCATGTGATCAATCTAAGCGTAAAATGATAAATATAATGTAGAACATAACATCCAAAAAATATCTACATTATTTTTCTATAAATGGTTGTGTTTTGTAAACACAAGATATGATGTTATATAGGTGATAGTATGAAATTAAATTAATAAAAATAAATTATATTGCATATTAATTTAATAGAAAAATTATCTTCTTGAGAGTTAGGATGTTACATTAAAACAGAGTCTTGTAGTTTAAATTTGTCTCTATGAATTCATATGAGATTATGGTGTAATCTATATATAATTATAAGATGTGTTCACATATAGATATTCACCATTATTCCCTATAAGATGAACATTATGTAAATAAAATATTATATTAAACTAATTTGACATACAATTAATTAATAATTCATTATCACTTAAGTCCCTTAAATCAGTAATTAATTACACCATCATGTTGGGTTTTTTCATAAAAATACCATTTCATGAATAATTGTTAATATAAGTGGATAAATTTTTTTGAAGAGACATAAGGATCGTTAATGGATGTTTTTGTCAACAATGATTGGTGAAATATATGTAATTATTTGTTTAATTTTTTTATATAATCATCATGCAAATTCCTTAGATGGTTATTAATCAATTTCTCAATTTTTATCCAATTTCATTAAAAATATAACATAATTATATTCACATAATCATTCAAAATTTTTCAATGATGATGTGTTTGACTATGGCTGTTCCAAATGATTATTTTCCCTAGGAAGGCCATGTTCCCCACTGGTATATAACATATTTATTAGGCTCGACTAATATTAAATGTGATATATTTATGTATATTGGATTCTTCTTATATGTTTTTCTTTTTTAATGGGGATTATGCATGAAATAAACCACGTGATTTGGATGCTTTTATGTTTTCATGAGGTGATGCAATTTTTATGAAATTATTGTGATTATATTGATGTAGAGATATATCGATTGATGTTTTTTTAATACGATCTAGAAAATATTCATATAGATGGATTAATATGTGTTTTTTAATCTCTTAAATTTTCTATTTAATTTTTTTAAATAATATATGGATTGATTTCCAGACCAATTACTGAGACAATGTTCAATTCCAAGGATCAGTGTTCCCAAAACAATTGTATGAAAAATATTAACATATTTAATTGAACATGCTCATAGTTTTCCTCAAAAATTGGAATGATTTATAAACAATTTATTAGAATATAAATAGGAGGGAACTATTTCATTCTTAATACAAGCTTTACCATTGACTCTTCATATCATAGGGTGGTGGGGGTCAATTGTGAGATGTTATCATGTGTGTTTTAATTGAATAAAATAAATTTAAAAAGTTTATTTTAATTTAGGTCATCAAAGACGCGACACAATAATAATGATAAATAAAAATAATCCCACTTGTGAGGATCCAATTTTAGCCTCATAACCCATGTATTCACTAGATCTGGTCGGATGAACCACTGGAAAATCCTCTCGAGTAAGAGATGCGTGAAAATTGGATCAATAATTGATGAAAACCATTCATGGTAGATCTCACCAAAAACAATGAAACCACAACCAATATTTATCATATAGATATCTAAAATCTAGTTAGGATGAATTATTTTAAATAATCACTCTCTTTAATGTTTTTTATGATCAACACAGAAAAACCACTAACAGATTAACATGCAGGTCAATCATACATGAATTATAAGATAATTATTTGTTTGTTTTTATGGGAGATTGATCTTGTGATTAATTAATTTATTCTATTATTGATAAAATGAAGATGTATTGAGATCGAAATACACATCAATAAAGGTTCAATCAACTATTTTATTTTTACTTTTTTCACCCTCATTCATTGTTCATCGTGTGTGTTATTGGATTGGACAACGACTCGACACTACCTGATAAATTGAATGAAGAACGTATATTTATTGGAAAAATTATCCAATATTGAAAATTTGGTATTGTAATGACACAAAATAGTGCCTATGATAGGCATGAAATGATTTAGATGATGGTAGATCCCCAAATATGTGTTCTTCAATTTTCATTAGAGGGATGAAGAATGACCCTATTTAATCCATTTTCCAACTGGATTGGGGGAAGAAATGCATTGTCTTAGTAATCGCAAGACTCAATTATCATTGATATCCATTTTATTGTGGTTCAATAAATATAATTAAGTCTTGTATTAGAGTAGGATCGTAGGAGAGTCTTTGATGATTCAGAGAAATTGTGAAACACATAGAGTGTAATATGGGATTTCACATCGTATGGGGCCTCTTTTAGAGACTATTGTTTTGGGATAAAATTAATGATCACATGACGTTTGACTGCATCACAGAGTGTTTGACTTCTCCTGGGAAACTCGGATTGTAAGTATTAATTACACAAAAATGGGGTAAAGGGTATGAGTTTCCTACACAGCGTGTATTACACCACACATCATTTCAAAAAATGGTTAAATAGAATACTATTTTTACATTTAAAATTTAAATTATACACATGATGGAACCATGGAATAGCAAAATACTAGAGCAGGCATGATGACCCTTTATTAATTGACATGTAATGTGACTCCTTCGACACACTGTGTACCAATCATCTACATTAAAAAGATTGAATGTTAGGCCTTTTTATTCATGGTCATTAACTATGGACAAGAGGCGAAACATGTCACTCTACTACACGAGGTTAAAACCGTTTTTAATGGAGGTAATATCTTGACATTTATATCATGTATATATTTCTTTAGGGTACAATAGAGTTTATTTTTTTCTGATGGTTGGTATGAATCATTTCTTACACATAGACCTATGAACCCTTCATCAAGAATTCTAATATTGAGTTGTTGGAAACCATCATGAGTCCCGAAGTATGATACTTAATTCCTTATTCATTCCCATTGAAGTGTTACTAGTATCGAATTAACCAACACTATGTGAGTGCCAACCCTCTACATGGAAGGTTAATATTGCTTGAGTTATCAATATAACCCAATGGCCCTAGCTATGTTGTTCATTTGTTTTATCATATCACAATTTGGATCTATTAGCATGTCATTCTCATTTCAAGACCTAACGAGATGTACCTATCTGATAGACCTCATTAGTGCTATAATATATAGCATTTGGTGCTCCAATATGAATTCTTCATGGAATCATTGAGCTAAATTCCAAGGGTTGGTATGTAGTGGTTATAACCTACCTATTAATATGATGTCTTGGATTATTGTATCTATATATACTTTTCATATGTGATGTTGTCATATATTTATGTAAATATGACTATATCGTAATTTTATTTTAATTGTTTTTTAAGGGTGTCAAATAGAGTAATGTAACAGTCAACCCTTTATTGGATATTCCTGCACATGTAATGTCTTATGTAGACAATCGACATTTTGATAGAGTCCTAGGAGGAAGAGGACATGACAACGATTTGTGACACAAGAAATACTAAGCTGAATTAATGAACCTACAAACAATAGTCTAAGAACATTTTTTATATATGATATACTTCTCCTTATAGATATTTTTTCTTAATTTCATTTTGGACCTATATACATTATATTCCCTTATGTCATACTATTGATATAAAATATAGTGGTATACATGTATTTCATACATAGTGGTATTTTACAGTTCACCATTTTTTTGGGATTTTATTTGTCTGTGTCCATACAAATATATAGGCAATGACTCCCATGTTAGGGGAATTCCCATCAAGTTCTATTCAGTAGACCCTAGATAATTATAGGTGGGAGTGGGGAGTTATGGCATGGTCACAACTATGACGGATCTTTGTAGAGTGGTATCAGAGCCGATCAGTTCAACCATAGGACATGGAGTCTCTAGAATTGTTTTGGCCGACAATGTTAAGTGTCCGAAGTGTGTATTTAAACATAAAGACTGTGGCGTTTTTGTGGAATATGGCATACCTATACACCTTGACAGAAATTACCTTTTTTAGTCTCGGTATGTGAAACCACTAGTTTAAGGGAAATTAATAATACATGCATCATATTGGAATGTGTTTCGGTTTCCAGGTCCACGAGTCATCTCTCAATATATACTCCTTGACTATGGTACATCATGTTTGTTTATAGTATACCTCTATCACACATTCCATATAGTAATCATCATCATGATCATGAAGATGACCCCTCATTATTGAGGCTTAGATAAATGGACCAGTTCCCCAGATTTCACCTCTAAGTGGTGCACCAGCCATACCACTATATGTAGAGTATCAAATGGTTGTCGCAGCACCTGTAGATGAGTTGGGAAAATAGGGAAAGCTTTATGAGTTTACTCAAAAAATTCCCCTCAAATTCCTAGGTGTGACCATCCAACATATATCTAAGTATTTTAATGAGTTATTGACCCATGTTTTTCATCTTTTCAAAATACCATCAAATCATATGGTTGTCCTGGAAGCGATCCTTATATAAATCATTGTGCAGAGATTGTGGATTTAGGATATCTAGACTCATGGAGAGGATACTATTTCATATAAAAATCTTGATATCCCCTTTATAGATGTATTTTCACAACTTATGATGAGATATGTTAATATATAAGAGTTTTTTCAGCTCCACCGGTTAAATATTATAGCGATTAATTATTCATTAAGTATTACCAACACTTCTATTCATTCGATGGATATGGATAAAGATCCGTACAAAAATGATCAGACCATCAATCAAGGTCTTCAAATATTAATATGATACAATGTTATCCCTTTGTGCATTCTGACATATGTTGGGGTCCTTGAGAAGGATTCGTTGGTTGAACTCTTTTTGGACGAGTAGATAAAACCAGTGATATTATACATTAGAAGAGAATGAGAAGATACATCAGTATAATGGAGTCGATGTCAATCCCATAGTACTTCACATGGGTGATGCTTCATGGTGAACCCTCATTAAATAATATATGCTATTTTGGGATCACAAGGTCCGTCCAGTCACACTAGAGATAGGTGGTGTTATTCATATCATGTTAAGAGACTCCTCGCTAGAGATTGTCCAACATGTCATAATACTTACAGGGAGACCATGGATGTACCCCTAATGAAGATACATTGATATATTTTTGTAGATCATCTTGGAAAAATATTTGGAAGAGGAGCTAGGATAACAGTATGAGGTGGTCGACATTTTAACTTGCTACCACCACCACCCCATGGTGGCCCACTCAAGACTCGAGGTTTTGGGGTAAATGGGATAGATAGTCCCATGATATAAAGTAAATTAAACTAGGGGATCCATGAATGAATTGATATATTCTGTATTTAATTTGAACATTATCTATAATAATAATAAAAAATTTCTATTCATTTCTTTCTTAGCACATTTCATGTTGGAGGCCTAGAGATCTTGGTTTAACCATTTACATGAATCTTACACATAATGACACCTATTGAAGAAGACTCACTGATAACACACTTGTAAAGATAGTGTCACCAAGTCCTTAGTGGAGATAGTATAAGTTATATCCTCTTGGTGGTAGTGTTAATGCCTTTAATCATTATTCTTGTTATGGATTAGTTATTTATAGTCCATTCCCCAATTGACGTTTTTACGAGAAGGGTGCATAGTGTCTGTATTTATGGAACAAGGTTTACATTAGTTGGTGATGAAGATACCGATGAATTATTGAATTTAATATTTCATTGAATGTTTCATCTAATTTCTCATAAGTTTATTATACTGACCCTTAGTATAATGGATGTTATTAGATTCCACTTTATAGTTGTGGTGGTAGTGTACGAGGACAACATTCATGAAGATAATACAGAATTACCTCTTCACACGATGATTACACTAATAATTTTATTTAAAACATCTGATGGAATTGATATCTTCACCAGTGTATCAGATGGATCCTTCATATTTTTTTGAGATGTGGATTCATTTGGAGGAATTATAGAGGTAGGGCTTTGTGGGACCTAGTGTTTTACCATTGGTTTCCTTAGTTTTTTTTTCTAAAAATGTCTTATGGGAGGATGATGTTTTTTTGGATGAATTATGCTTGAACCATGTGATATTGATAAAAAATATCCAATGTCGATAATCAATGACCTCATTAGTCAGTTGATAAGAAAAAAATGGTTCTCGAATGTTGACCTCGTATCAGGTTATAACCATATGTGAGTACGGTATTGAGGGATACATAATATATTGAATTCAAATGTAGTTACAGTCTCTATTAGTACATGGTATTTCCCTTTGGAGTGAAAGATACAAAAGTAGTGTTCATCTAAATCATGAACTAGATCATTCATCCTCACATAGGCCAATTCCTAGAAGACGTCATTGATGATATATTTGTATACTCAACAACTAAGAAGAAGAACTCAAAAAAATAACGATGGTTCTAGACGTACATTAAGAGAACAATCGTGATGTGAATCTACAGATGTTGTAGTCCTAGATTTAGGATGTCCACATTATGGAACATTTTATATTAGTATATGGAGTGTCATTAGACCCAACCACGATTAGGGTAGTGTTATCAATGGATCCACCTATTAACGTGTTGGAGGTTCAGAGCTTCCTCAGGGCTATCAGACTATTATAAAATATTCATACATTATTAAAATAGTATATTACAAACAATGAAATCTTTTAATCGAAAGGGGCATCCTTTTCTAAGGACATTAATGTGCCATCCTGATTTTTAGCTGCTGAGGGAGATATTTATGAGTACTCTAATATTGAGAATACCAAAGGACGGTGTCGAGTATGTTGTGTTCTGTGATGCATTAGGGATATGTATTGGTAGTGTGTTGATATAGGGGAAGATTGTGATTTCCTATGCTTTACGCTTATAGAGAACACATAAGTTGAACTTCACATTTAATGATCTTTAGTTTGCAGTGATAGTATTCATTTTGACGATGTGGAAACTCTACTTGATGGTTGAACAATTTATCATCTACTCATATCACAAGTATCTAAAATATATGTTCTATCAAAATTATATGAACACGATATCATGGTTATAGATGGAGTTCCTCTTTGAAAACGACATTGATATTGTATATAATTGTGGCAGTGGGATCACGATGTAAAATTATCTCAACAAGAGACCTAGGTCATAGTGGTTGAAGGAGGCATCACAATATTAGCCTTCACTGTAGTTATCCCTTGTGAATAGTTATTGATTATCTTACCTCTAGTTGACAGCTATTTCCCACCAAATCGAACAATGTTTTAGGGTCCCATAGGTTTGGGATACTGATTATGAGAACCAATATTCCAACAAATCCATATGGTTATCTCTTGATAAAAATGAAGAAGATGTGTATCATTCGTTATTTTCATAGGACACATAGTTGTACTACTGAGGTTATGGGTTGAGGATTTGGGGGAGTTTCCTCTATCCCCTTTTGTGGTATATATAGGTGTGGGTTAAATTTTATAGGACCTCCAATGTCTTTTTTTTTCGAGGATGAATAAGATAGTGGAATTGTTTGTTTAATGATTCATTACTTGTTATAAAACGAAGGCTTAGTATCAAGTTCTTGTAGATTTAGATTGACCACTTTAGGAGTTGGAATGGATGTGGGATGGATAAACATGGATTTTTTGATTTTTTTATCATTTAAGTCTAGGGGAAATGATTCCATTTGGGTGATTTCGGAAAAACACATTACATTGTACAACATCGTAGCTATCTCAGAGAATAGTTTTATAGAGAGAATGGGACATATATACGTGTAGGGGATAATTCGTATCTATGGAGTTGCATGTAAGAATTTTTTTGACAAGGACGTTCTATTTATGTCCCAAATGTGGAAGGGGTTATATGAAGTGTCTGTTACCCAGTTTCACTTGAACAGCACGTTTCACCTATAGATGGAAGGCATGATGCATAAGAGTAATCAAGATCGAATGGACATGTAGAGATCATCCATTTTAGACATCGACCATAGTTGGGTGGATAATCCACAACTTGAAGAGTGCTTGTAGAATTATTTATACCATTAAACTACTGGAATGGCACCATTTGAGGCATTTTATGGGCTACCCAAAAGGTCACCACATTCTGGTACTAACCTAGTAGAGTCGGCACACATGATTCCAAAGATGGTGTGATCCACTAATGATAATGTGAAGATCATTCAGGTTCGATGAGGACCACACAAATCTATCCTATGCCTTACATAGACAAGTGTTGAATTCCTTTGGAGACTGATATAAGATACCATGTATTCCTTCTGGATTCACATATTCATTGATTATAAAGATCATTCTTGGGAGAAACAATAACTTTGAGGATTATAATCCATTTTCATATTCTATATAGAGTTGGTGACATGTAACATTACATATCTTTACATCATTAGTTATTACAGGTACACAATGTATTCTATGTGTTTCAGCTCATGAGTTTCATGCATGACCCATCCCATATCATCCAATGGGGAATGATTGACATCCAAGATGGAATGAATTTTTTTATAAGCCCAACAAGGATTGTGGATTGGGAAGATATGATCTTTACTGGGTGATCGATTAGTTAGTGTGTGTCCTATGGTAGAATCAGAATCTCCATGTTAAATCATGAGAGTGGGAGGGTCATATTCATGTTTAATACCCATATCTATTTGAATAACCATTTTTTTATTTTTTGGGACATAAATCCCCATGGTTGGGGTATTTTAATTTCCTAGACATTCTGTGTGTTATATTTAAATATTATATAGTTTGATTTTGAGATCATACGCTATGATGACATGTGATTATGAGGATTAATGTGCCCAAAATAATTTCTAGACAAAATATTAAAATATTAAATATAATGTGTTCACACTTGTCATGATTTTTTTATATTTAAATGTTTTCTAGTAATTGAAATATGAGAGAACCATTGAGTTCAGAATAATTGTTCACACTTGACATGAACTATCATTGGTCGTCATAGTTCCATTGCGTAATGGTGTCACATATGTTTTAAATGATGTAAATAAATTTAAAATTTATTTCATCATTGAAACATTGCAACAACATGGTTTCATTTAATAAACCATATAGAAGTGATCTACGGTTAGTCTCATAACATTAGAATTATTTAGATTCACCTAGAGGAACCTCTAGTGAACCCTATTGATAAGGTGATGATATAAAATCATTTCAATGATCAGAAAATGCTACTCATGGTTGATATCACCAACGATGATGACACAAAGACTATGTGAGGATCGATATTCAGCAGGGAGAAATACAAAATCTATATTGTAAGAATTATTTCAATTGTTCTTGAATGTTATTGATTCCTATAATAAGAATAGATTACTTGAAAAATAAATTACCATGCTTGATATCATTATTGACACATTCATCGATCGTGGTTAGTTCAGCCTTTCAGTTCTTATTCATTTCTCCCCCCTTCATCGTTCATCACGGGCATTATTTTCTTAGCATGTGACTCAACACATCTCGATCAATTGACCATTGCACACCCAATTCTCAATGAAACAATCTTATATCACACATTTGGTATTGTAATGTCATGAAGGAGTTGTGACAATATCCATGGAGTGATACAGACTATAGTGGACCACCAAATCCATGTTTTTAATGTTAATCAGTTGACTAAAGAAAAACCATATCTATTATATTTAATGATTATATCATATGAGAAAATGAATTGTTTGGGTGATTATATTACTCGAAAATATTGGATATATAATATTGTAGTTGATTTATCTATGTATAAATGTTCAAAAGTGGAGGAGTCCAGCCGAAGAAGGTCTAGGAATTCTAAATAATTTATACCCACATGGAATTTAATTTAGGATTACACTGCATGTGGGATCCAATTATAATGGGAAGGGTCTTAGGATAAGGTTAAGGATCAGAAAACATGTTATCCCATCACACGTTGTGTGACCTCTCGCATGAAACATGTATTTTATATGGGAAGTACACAAACACATGGTGGAGTACACTGGTTGCCTACATAGTGTGTACTAGCTCATTCGACATCACATGAACTAGTTACAATGAATTATACATGTATATTTACATAATAATGAATATATGGGATGACACCGTGTAATGGAACATGACTATAGCACATAGGTGGACAATGAAATAATACACATTGAATGTGACTCCTTCTACACATCATGTACCCATATTCCACATGACATGTTTTGGATTGACTCAAACCATTGTATATGAGAAATACCATGGGTTGAGGGACACGACATGTTACCCTACAATATGATATGAACACCTTTATACATGAATTTATTCTCTTTCATCCATACCATGGATAGTATTCAGTAGGGTGTGTTCCCGTTATCATTTAATAGATGATAGGTACAAATCATTTTCTACAAACAAGACTATGATCACTTCACTGTTACTTCCAGGATTGAGTTATTGGATTCCACCAAGAAACTCAGAGGAGAATCCTATATTCATTATTCATTTCAGAGGTGGGGTTCATATTAAAAAATTGTGAAATCTACTTGGGATCTAATCTTCTACTAGGACGATTAATCCATATTATGTTGTCGGTTGACCACAGGGTAATGGACATGATCTTCATATATTTTATCATATCTCCAATAAGATCTATCATCATATTGTTCCAATAGAGAGACCCACTGAAAAGAACATCTCAGACAAATTTCATCAGTGCTATCATAATCATGAGTGTGTTCTCCCAAATTAATGCCTCATAGAATTTTAATTGTCAATTCATAGGGTTGGCATGCAGTGGTTGGGACATACCTCTGGACTATGTGTTTTGGATGAGTATATATGTATAATATTTTTTATATTTTGTAGAAATATACCTGTATAGATATGATCTTATATTTTTATTGTTGTATTTATTTATGGTTTTTTTGTCAAACATATTATTGTTGTACTCACCTCTTTAATTTATTTTTCATCACATGTCATGTCTTGTACAAAAGATTGACATTTATCTAGAGTCCTTATAAGACAATGAACAGACTGTACTTTGTGAGACCAGATAGACTGTGGTGTGTTCTTGTGGATATATATAGAAATCCTAGTATAGTTTTCATATAAGTTTGACTTGTTTTTATAGACACGTTTTTAGGCATGTATTATTTTACTTTTTTATGTCACATTACATTATGAAATACTCTGATTGTGGGATATAATGGTATTCATGCATTGATTACATAGTGGTATTTTCATTTCATCATTTTGTGGTCTTGGAGGTGTAAGTGTTCATATCGATTCATAAGAAATCCCTCCAATTCTAGTGATATAACATAATGGTTCTAGTCGCATAATGATGTCCTATTGGAGGAGGTATTGGGGAGTTATCGTATAGGCCTCAACGAGACGATTCATGATATGGTGGCTCATTTGGAATTAGCATCATTATTAAATGGGAATCATTCACAACAGACCACCCCACAAGTAGAGATATATTATACCAATGAATCATATGGTTCATCAAATGTAATAAATCAAACAAGGTTGATTCACCCTACATATATTCTATGAGGTGTAGGTTTCCTATGGAGCCAATATGAAATGAGGTTCATTATCATTAATCATATTGCACAAAAATCCAGAAAATACAGTAAAAATACCACTATGCCTCACAAATCCATACCATGATGAAAATATCAATGAAAGATTATTCCTTCATAATCATTGCTCAACTATGTGATGCATGGTGCATCAATACTAATGAACCCAATTAGGGAACCCTCAATATCTAGATATTGATGGGAATGAATTAAATTATGTTACACTTAGGCACATTTGTAGTATTATCATACCCTTATGTTTATCTTATTCTCATGGATTACTTTCAAATATTACTGATCTTGTTTCCCATTACAAATAAATTTAACTAATATAATATGATAAAAAATTACCTTGTAATGAGGGAATATAACAAAAAAATTTCACATAGATTATATTTATTATTATGATGTTGATAAATAAATGTGGATAATGAAAATCATCATTTATTGGTATATAATATTGATATTTATGAGCAAGATGAATATGAATCCATGATATTATGATTTATTCAAAAGATACTAAAATTGAAATCCGAAAAGTTTAAAGGGTTTATAAGTGATCATATATTTACATATTATGTTTTATATTTTTAAAGGAATGAATAAGCACATATTTTTTTAGAATAAAATCATAAATGTAAATTTTATATTTTTAGCACATGATTTCTGAGTACATGATGATTAATGGTATAGTTGTTATTAGATTTCTTCATAGATAATATTTGAGATTATTTTGGTTTCTACAGAAGATATCTTTTGAATTATGAATATCAACCTGGGTTATAATATTATGTTTTTTAATATGTTTAATGTTTCTAAAACCCCATTTAATGTTTTCTATAATTGAATTTTATAGTGATAAATGAGATTATAGGAGTTCGTTTATTGAATTGGTGTACATTTAATGATTTAGTGTAACATGAGGTATAATTTTATGAATCATTATTAAATTTTCTTTCAGAATCATACATCATCTTAATTTTTCATTATGGTGATTCATATTATTTAAAAATATTTAATCTTATTTTAGAAATTATGTGATTTTGGAATATGCATTTTGGTATATAGATTTCAAATCTTCTAATGTTATATAGAGAAATGTATTAAATTTATTATTGGAGGAATAATTTCATAGATACTAATTATTTATAGGTTTTAATATTTTTTTAATATTTAGATAATTTTTATTTATTGTTATATATTCAATAATGTTTTTTGATGATTATTTTTTTCAAATAATTATTTGAGATTTGTGTCTTCATATGATTGTTTAATAATTATTGATATTTTAATAACTTCCGAAAAGCATTTTGTTTTTTATTATTATATATTTACATCATAAATAGTTATTTATCCATTATTGGATTATTTGATATATTTTTAGTATAATTTATTTCTTATAGAATGAAAAATTCACCTTCATCACAATCCAATATCACTATAAGAACAGATAGTGATTGATATTGATTAATTTATGGATTCAATATATCAAGGTACTATATTACCTTATTTTTATATTTTTTCTTAAAATCATTGAAAATGGATATTGAAATTAAAATTATATTAGTTTACTTTTCCTACTAAGAAATCAATGCTCTATTAATAATGCAAAAATTTAGTTTTTTATGAAATACACTTTTCTTTTATCATTCTCTCAATTAATGTCTACAAATACTTTATAATTATATTTATCTTTAATATAATGAGTTTAACTTCCAACTAATGTTTCTTTATTTGGAAACCTCATATTTTTTATCCCAAATGGAATTCTTAGTTTATTTTATCACTTTTAATGTGGAATCTATATTAAACCTTTTTACAATGTTGGAATTCATAATGTATTTTTCACTGTTAAATTTTTATTGTGTTTATAATTGTCACAAGTAAATTTAATTAAGGAAAAGCATTTTATATCATGAAACTCAAAGAGATGTCATTATGTCATATAACATACAAAATACGTAACATTGAGATGTAGGGAACAATTACAAAATATTGTTTAGAAAATATATGATATTATTACTATTGAATTGAATGGTATGAATAAGATGAACTAAATCATAAAAAAATAAATAAAAAATTAAATACAAATAAAAATAAATTTATTATTTATTTTAAAAAAGTACTAATTTTTTATAAATACATTTCTATTTTTAAAATATAGGTATTCTTCTAAAATGTTTTAAATTTATATTTGCGATTCAAAATTTTAAATAATTATATTGAACAATTATAATAATTATCTGATGAAAAAAAATAAAATTTATAAATCGTAATTATATCATTTTCATTCTATGAATTTTTTAAATTTTTCTGAGAAATTTTCAATTTAGTAGATATTAGAAATTGTAGATTTTAATTGGAAACTATATGTTATTCTAATTATTTTTTAATGAAAATTAAAATTATGCAATATTTTTAAACATTATTCCTTCATTTGGATTTAAAGTATTCTAATAAATGTAATTAAAATTAATAATATAATATGAAATTTGTAAAAAATATATTTAAAAAAGGAATTTGTCTTGAAAACCGATTGGCATTACTATTTGATGAATTAATTTTATATCAATATATACGAAAAAATCATTTTGAATTTTTAGAAAATAATTCCTTATTTGAAACGAGGATATCCACATTTGGTGAAATGGTCGCTTTTATTGTTTTCAATATGAATAGAAACCCTTATAATTTTTATCTCCATAGTAAATGGTATTGAAAAAAATTATGCTAAAAAATAATACGATTATGACTATAAAATCACCCAAATAGTTCACTTAATTTTACTCTATGAATCCCAATTCATTCTACTCATCCATTTTTCTAATACATAACATTTCATCATTTTAGGAGTAATTATGACATTAATAACATTTTATGAATTTTATTTTAAAAATAACGAAAGACTTTTTTAAAATAGATATATTATTTATAATATATCAATAAATAAAACATGTGTATGGTTATAAACATTAAATTGTAATAATAAAAATTTATATACATAATTATTATTTTTGTACATAATTTTGTGTTTTATTTAACTAAAATTCATAAAGAATTCTTATGAAATATATGATAGAATAATGGAAAAAATAAATTCATTGATATTTATAATATTAAATGAAATTTAATTTTACATAATTAATATGATACATAGGTTTTCTAGCTAAAAATGCTATTTTTAGGGAAGTTGAATAAATATTTTATTAGTAAAATATTCTAATTTTATTGTGTTTATTATCTTTTATGTGATTAATTGTTCTAAATTTTTAAATAAATGATATGTTATAATAAATAATATTTTAGGAAACAATTTTAAAGTTAAAAAAATTAATACATTTATAAAATTTATTAATTTATGGTTTTAAATTACAAACCACATTCTATTTGTGTGCCTTTTCCGTTTATTGAAACTATCATGAGCCTATAAGTGTTCAAATACATGTTTTCAAAGTATGTTTGAATTGTGAAAAAGAGTGGTGAAAACCAAATGATAAAGGTAGAATAAAAAAATAATCATTTTTATCATAATGGTATTTGGAAAGATATTTTTTCAGTATTTTAAAAAATTTAGTTTATATCATATTTTAATTGAGATTTATTTTATATTATTTTTTTTATTTTTTGATATTTAATGTGTACCCCACCCCAATTTATATAAAAGGGAATATATTCTTTTCATTAATTTATAGATAAGAAATCATTGGGATCTGAAAATACCTTACAAGGTACCTTTCTAATATCCCTCCACATGTTATGGAAAGTATATTTTATTTATAATAAAAAACATGGTTGTTTTAATGTGTTAGTATAAGGGGTTTTTAAAAAGATAAGATATAGATTTTAAACATTTATTTTAGTTTTATTTGATCATCAAACCGTTCAAATATTTTAAAAGAGTACTGTGATAATATATCAAGTGTTAATATATAATCAGATGATATTATTTTAGTGTAATAACCTATTACGGTCATAAAATTCCATAAAATGGGATAGAGTTCAATCGTTCATGTGAACGATGGACTACATCCACGAAAATGAACTTATTAAATTTCAATCACCACTACTAATGGATGGATATAATGATGAATTTAATAAATATAAATATAAATATATATAATATATTAATGAATTATTTATAATTATATATCTCAAATAACATTTTATTTTAAAATTCCATTATCTAATAAATTATAATGTCTCTCATGCACACATGTTCCCTACCACCTCCCCAACTGATGTGATTAAATTTCAAATCACTACATTACAGGAATGACACATATTATGGTTTTTCAATTAATAATATTATATTTATTATATTATTATCATTTTCGAAGTATATTATAATGATTAACTTTATTAAATATTTAACGTGAGAAATTAAATCGTTACTCTTATGTACATACTATCTATCGTCTCAATGATTGTAACATAGTTCATTCTACATAACCATTAATCCATTACGGTTTTCTTGAAATATCATAATTTTTATAAATATAAAATTTATTTCAATATTATTATTATATCAATAATGTAATTATGACCTCTTAGAAATCTGTCAACCTGTAGTTCTCATTTTAAACCTATCAACTAAACATCCTCAACACACCTAACATGGAATTTCTAGATTAAGTGAATAATTATTTAATTAACCTAACTCAAAATAATGATTCAATGATTTTTTATTTTTTATTTAATGGGTTCATAAAATTTAAAATAATATTACACAAAAATGTATTGATCAATAGAAATAACATTAAAATATCATTCATTTCATTTTAGAAAATATATGATTTCTATTTGAAAAATATATTAAATCTATATATATTTTTCATTATAAAGTCACTATATTCATTCATAAAATAACACTATAACCATGTAATTTTATTATCAAAATATTTAGGTTTCATGGTTGTGGTAAATATTTTCCATTTCTAAATTATTAAAAATATTCATTCATTTCAATCATTTATTAAAATGGTGTCAAAATTGATCTATTAAATAAGGTTTACTGAATTATATTTTAATTCTTTTTAAAGTAATGTAAAATAAAATATAAAAAAAATTAAAAGTGCATAATTTTTTAAAATAATTTTTTTTAATATAAAACATTTATATCGAATGGCTCCAAATTAAAATGGAGATTTGTTATTGTTATCACATGAAATAGAAAATATTGATTTTATTCAATAAAAAAAGGTATTAAATTGATGTTATACATTTAAACGGCATTAAAAAATAGATGATAATATAATATTTTTTTCAAGAAATTATTATCATAATATAACCATAAAATTGATATATTGACATAATAATCTGGAAAAGATATGAGATTTTTAAAAAAAGCCTTTCCAATCGGGACATTTTAAATCATAAACCCCATGAACTAAAAACATCAAACTAACAATTTAATATCATGACCTTATGATTATTAATTATATTAAATTTTAAATGATAAATATGTACTCCTAATAAAATATTGGTTCACATCATAATCGAGTGTCATAATGAATGAAATTTCGTGATAAATAACTCTTACGAAAATCATATCATTAAATATATAATTTATAAATAAATATTAATGCTTCATGAAAAACGTTTTAAATTCTTACTACATAAACTAAATAAAAATAATTATTTTAATAACATTAATTTTTCCTCTATGAATGAATATTTCGAAGAAATTTCTTACATTTAGTCCAGATATTCCATGTCCGTACTATATCACTAATATAATAAAGCCACATAAATTATTTTAATTTTTAATAAGATTTTATACTAAATATACTATATCAACAATCCATATAAATCATAGGAATTAGTTTTTTAGTAAATTACCTAATAATTTTAGACCATGTCGCGTGAGTTGATGATGTTCACCTCATTATTTAAAAATCGTTTGTATTGGCCAAATATGTTCAATTTGGCCATTATTCCATAATCAATAAAATAATTATTATGTAATAATTTTTTCGTATGAAAATTATTATTTTAATATTATTTATGAACTATGTTTATGAATAATTTATTATGTCACAAACATGGAGATGGTATTTCATATGTACACATGAGTAATGCTTCCAATATCAATGATCATTATGGAAAGATGGTAATTAATATTATATAAATAAAAAATATCAATATATCAGTGTATATATATTTATTTCAATATATTTACATATATATATAAATAATTGGAAATATTTATGAAATCAAGAATCACATCACATATTGGAGGCGGTAGTCCACATGTACTCATGAGTGACATTAACAATTTGACGTGAATGAAATGGATATATATTCATTTATATAATATATTTTCGAAATAGTAAATTTATTATTTAGATTATATACATATATATATATATATATTATGCATAATTTAAAAAATCAATGGGGATGGTGATGGGAAAAAATATTCTTGGCTCGTGAGGCGATAGTCCTCCAAGGACATGAACGATGGATTACCTTCCAATTTGGTGGTGGTTGGAGATATACATAGGTTATGATACTTTCATGAAAACAGAATATAATTTTTATTATACTGATGTTATTATAAATTCAATGTTGTATAGTGTTATATTCAGATGGAATAAAGAATAAAACAATAAAAACTATTTAAAAGCTATACATATTATTTATGAAACTCCATTTTTAATAACATTATGAGAAACATTATTTCATTTTTTTCAAAAAATATGTATTATTGAATATGTTTAGGGATGTTAGTAATGAATTCGGGTAGTTCATGGAAATAAAATCAATGTTTTCTATGTTAAGTAATGATAAGAAGAGTTTTCCTAATATATGAGATTATTGTGGGAAGATATTGATGTTTATAAAAAATAAATTAATAAAAAATAATTTTAAATCTGATATTGTATTTGAAAATTTATTTCAAATATAGGTTGATTATTGGTTGAAATCATATAATAAAATAAATTTATTTCTAGTTTGGATTATAACTTAGAAATTATTTTTTTATTTTAACCCCTCATTATCCACATTGACACATAGCATGAAAACATGAATTTATAGACAATAGAGTACAATATAATTACAATTAATGGATAAAAGGAACATAAATATAACATGTTTGATATTATAAAAGATATCCTTATCACATTACTAAATCTAAGATTGTAAGTTATATATTTTAATTATAAAATACCCATTATTCTAAAATATCATCATTGTCAATCTGTCGAACTATTCATTACATCTATATTAATAACCTCATGAAAACATGTGAAATTAAAAAATATATATTTTATCAAATACCTATCATGTTTTCTATTTATAATTTAAATTAATGTAATTAATATAAAATTATATATTTCTTTAAAAATTTATATATTAGATAATTTATTTTTGTATTAATTAAATAATTACAACATTATAATTTTGTAGGGATTTAATGTATTTATATATTCAATAAAAATTAAAAATAATTTCTAATAATATATTTTAATATTTCATATTTCAAATTAAATTTTATAAGAAAAAATATCTTCTTTTTAAACCAATTTTAAAAACATTATAGTTACGTAACAAAATAGTGTGACTGTTATGAACATTATTTATAAGGTATTTCTCAAAATTCATAATAAAACCGTAATGGAAAACAACATATGACATAATATTAAATTTTTATGAATGATATATACTCATTAAAATAACCAATGAAATGTATTATGTAATTTTATAGTATTTATCAAATTACTTTTACAAATAATTTAAATAGAATACCCATTACTGTGGTAACAAAAATAATTGTGGTTATTATTCATAATAACCAAAATTAAATGACTCATAATCAAAAACATATAACTACTTATTCTAAATATAGATTATATATTTAAAATTTTGTTTCTAAAATTGAGTGTAATTATTTCAAAATCTAATCATTAAAATGTGACAAAAAAATACTTTCAAAAAATTCACATTTTAAATCTAAAATATTTCCATACTAAATTCAATTATGAAGTTAATATAATAATCCATAATAGGGTTATATTCAATATAAAAGAATTAATATATTTTTGTAACATTTAGAAATATAATTTTATATTATAATTATATTACGATTAATTACATTTTCTGAAAAAATACTTTATTTTAACTATCCACAGAAATATAAATCATTTCACAAACATATCAACCATTAAATGAAAGAAAATTATGATCTGAATATTTAAAATAATTTTTTTAATCGAACATAAATTTTAATTTTTCCATAAAATAGTTATAATATTAATTCAAAAAATGAAATAATTTTTTTAAGAATTTTTTTAATGATTAAAATTACATTCATAAATTTTATGTGTGTATATCGTAAACAATTAATAAATAAATTTTATTTTATTTTAATTTTTAGACATAAATTTAATATATTAGTTATTTATATTTAGTGATAGTAATTCAATGCATTGATTATTACATTTATATTGAAATAATAATATTCTTTGGATCGTATAAACTCTCTGTTATTTAATTTTAAAACTACATATAATCATTTAAATCACTTAATATTTAATGATAGTTTCTCATATATTCATATATATTATAAAATGGAATCTAGAACATACTTTAAATATTTATGGTTTGTTTTCATGTAACCACATCAATTCTAGAGAAAACTGAGTGAGATATAGAATTATAGTATCCTTTCAAATGAAACACCATGTATATAAAATGATAATAGTAGTTTATGTGATTATAAATAAATTATTTTAATTTATGAATAGCCATAGTGAAAAATATTTTTTTAGAGGACTCTTAGATCAATTTTTTAAATATTGGGAAGTGTTTTGATATAAGAAAAAATTGTGATAGAGAATACATAGATAGATAATTATTTTATCCTCTCCAACAATCACCATCTATGGTTGGTTTTTATATATCGATATGTGGTGACTTCTAATATTATTTTATTATGCACATAATTGATTAATAATATTATAATTATATCAATATAGTTCAAAATATTATTCTTTTCTATTATTAATTAACATAAATTCTATATGATAAATCTAGGAATTATTACACATAAAAATATTAGTAGATGAAACATTTAGGATTTCCCATTAACTAAGTCTTGTAATGTAAACTATTTCCATTGATGGAAACAATTTTTACCACCCCAAATTCATGTATGGTTTGTATTCCATTAGTGGATAATGAAGACATTCATTAGAATCTATCTTAGTTGAGATGTGATTCATGGTTACTATATCTATATCATTTTTGTATAATTAGAAGTAAAACATAGTTGTTGCATATTGTTTATATTTTGTTTTTCCCCCAACCCTTATTTTCACCCCATTGGTATGGTTAGTTGATCCCAAGCACATGATCCATTATTTATCTTATAATATAATAGTATACATGTCTTTTTAGGATATGTGAATGGGAAAAAATTCATAACCATTACATATGATGGAATGAGGGAATGATTATAGGGGAGTAAAATTGTCTTACCTTGATAATATGCTAATATATATATATTTATTTTTAATCAAGGTTTTAACATTAATTTTTATCCAATTAATTTTTGGAATTAATCATTCATGTTATTTATTTCACACGGACACGCTATAACATTCATGTTTTTTCCTTAATTATTTGACATTAATATATTTTATATGGTAATGACTTATTGGGTGAGGTCTATATTCTAGGAATTATATTGATTATAATTATAATTACTTTTTAATAATTTTGTAATAATAATTGAAATTTTGTGTTGTAGAATTTGATTATTCCAGTGTAGGTCTTTTTTCTCCATAATTTTGAAATAATATGAGAATAGTAATTTAGAAAAATGACTATTTTATAGAGACAAATTAATGATTTTCAATATTAATAGTTTTTGTATCCTATCACTGTACAATTGAAAGGAGTGTTCCATGATTTTTAGATTACCTATGTAATCTAGTTTGACTAAGAATTCATAGGTTGTAGTCATTTTTATTATTATTATTAGTGATGAATATATAAATTACATCTTGTTGTGCTAACTAGTATTCCATTATTGTTAATTTATATTTTTTAAAAAGTATATTCTATGTAAGAAACTCCATATAAGGTTGTGGAACTCAATTTTGTGTTCCTAGTTGTATATTTTTCATATAAAAATCACAGTAATACTCTTACTATAATTTTGAGGGGGAATATCTCTAGGGCGGTTATGGATTTTGATTACTCCATTTAGGTTGAGTGTTATCCCCGAGTATGGATCTGATATATCTTTTTCATTTAAATGTCCATTACCATATCCAATTAACTGAGATGGATTGGTCTATTTTACAAGCAGTGGTGTGGTGTAAAATGTTTGATAAGGATGATTTTACTCATTGTGTTCTCATATACTGTCTCTATGTAATTAAATTGATAAAAATGATTTTAAAATTGTCATTATGAGAGATCCACATAAAATTATAATATATATATATATATATGATTCATTTAGATTATTATAATTCAAAAAACTACAATTTTTAATTTTGTTTGGTGCTAGGGAATTTTTGTTTATTAAATAAATGTACGAGATTATGTGGATATTTATATAGGTCTATGGGTGAATTATTTCAATAAATTACCAAATTGTTAGTTTTTAATGTCATGGATAACTCCAATATTGAGTATGGTATATATATATATATGGATATCATATAAAAATAATATATAACATTAATTTTGCTTAGTGAATAAATCCCTCCCCTATTGATAACACGTACAATTTTTTTTAGTAGGTGTTTTAGGATTACAATTTTTCTATATAATTGTATAGTAGTTCACTTAGGAATCGATCTGGAAGTATAGTTCGTACAACTGTTACATGAAGTGGGTAAATTTTATTATTTATGTCATTATCCAATATTATTACAATCAATTATAAATAGTAATAAATTCAGATGTTCAGCTATAATGGATGTGATATACAATGATTTATTAGTGATTTATACTTTAAATATAATTTTTTATATGGTTTTATATATTCCAACTCCCATATTTATTATCTATCATTTTTTAATATACATTAAAAAATGTCAAATATTGGGGATAATGAAGTGACTGATAATTATCCAATTTGAGCCATTGATCCATTTCTACCATTGAAGGATTAAGACATATTCAATGATAATATTGTAAACATACTATACAATAGTTCCTTAGAAACATTTTTCAAGGAAATGGTTTTTCCAAATTATGTTGAGTACATGAGCTTCAAAGTATAATAGAATGTGAGAATTCTTCCTGGAATAATTCTTCTATTGATATATTTAATAAATAAATAAGACTTTATACGATGATAAATATATTTTCCAAAAAAGATAGATGTTGAAGTGTCTCTATTCATGTTTGAACTATGAGGGGAAATCATTCAAATTATGTTCTTAATTAAGCTAAATAGAATAATTAACGTAATCATGGAAATTTTTTCATCATCTAAGACCATTATTTTTTAGAAATTAAATATTATATATTTTGAATACATCAAAAGGATCCATATATTCGCCCCTCTAAAATGTATCTTTATGTGCACATTTGATCTTCACCAATGGTTGTTTCTAGACTTCATTAATGTTCAATTGTAACTCGTTCATTTTGTCTCCCACATTGATCACCAAATAATACTCTAAATAATTAATTAATGTCCTCTAATTACATGGAGGATTGGGAATTGTATGATATTCATTTTTAATAGATTTTAATGAAATATTATTATATTGTGTTGATAGAATGTTTATTGGGCATTATTTTTTGAATTTATAGATATAACACATGGAAATGTTAGAAAAATTTATTTATTGAATCATGTTATGTAATAAAAATGTACACATAACCCCATTGTTATTATTATCTTAATCCCTTATAAACACCATATCTAAACAATAATAATATATTATTTTTATTAGCATTCTTTAGACTCATCAATTATATATATATATATATATTATTTATTATATTAATAAACATAATATTTCTCTAAATGATATTCAATGTATCATTAACATCCCACCCATTACCATGGTCTGTGTTTATTCATAGAAAATTAAAAAGCACCAATTCAAATTTATTATTCATATAATAACGAAATAAGTATATATTTTATTAAAATTTTTAGTAATAGTTCTTTATTTATTATTAAATTTAACCATAGAATGAACTATTTCTATTAGTAAATACTGAATAAGTATGATTCCATTTACTATATAATAATATGTATTCCAGTAGTTAAATTTTAATATAATTTAATTTTGGTCAACTAAAACCTTAAGTGTGTTACCAATTATACATATTCCATTATGAAATTAGGCATGTTTTTCAAATGTATAATAGTAGTGTAAAGTTACTGGTAGTGGATCCATCAAATAAATAGTTCAAATCCCATTATTGACAACCATAGATGAAGGACCAATATTTAACAACAGCTATTTTAATTAATAGGCCATCAATTAGGAAAATACTCATTCAATAATCTTAAATTATTTATACATCATTTATTTTCATCCAAAATATCCCATCAATATATAAAGACAACAATATTTATATTGACGGGTTCATTTAAATCTCTTCATAATTATATCATCATGAATAAACATATAACAGTTTGATCATTTATGAATATTTTATTGTTACATATCATTACTAACACACAAAATATTATCAACTACAACATTAAAAAATTATTATCAATATTTACGAAAATACATATAAGTGTGTCAGTCATGATATCAATTAATAATAATTATAATGAATAATGATAGTTATGGGTGATCAAATATAATAATATCTAATGAAAATAGTTTTTTTTGGAATTCCAACTATTGGCGTTGTCAACATAATATCATGTTTTTAGAATTATATGTGAAAAACCATTAGATTGCTACTTTCCCACTCATGAGTAATTGTACAAGAAAGGTAGTATTATTTATATACCTTTTGATAACATCATATAGGCATGATAAAATATTTAATAATATAATAATAAAATTTCATTTTTCTCATCATATCTAAGAACAATATACAAGTATTTCAATGTAGAATATATCCTTTGATTCCTAATTCAATATTATCCCACTTAGACTAAGTCAATGTGGTAATTATGAATTTTTCATCAGACATTAGATGATTTTTATGCATCATAAGATATTGTGATTTATTCAATGGGGTATTTATTTTATCATACATGGAAACACATGTTATTGCAACAACACATATCTGTGGAAAATCTCTCATGTGATGTGTTTTTGAAGTAAGTGTTTTATTAATATTTTTGACCATGGATACATTGTGAGAGATAATTATAAATTATTTTAATGATTTTTTTATTTAATAGTATCTTATATGATCACACCAATATCATGGTAAGATAAACATATCAAATTTTCATCTTTATCATTATATGAATTTTTAACATACTGAATATCAACTACAGAATTAATGGACATGTCGTTAATCAAGCCACTTCCTCTCATGTGATTTTTAATGAATGTGAATATTTTTCCTAATTAAAATTTAATATAATCCAAATCAATTTGAGAAAATTCATCAATAAATACATTGATGGATATTTCATTTTCTCTAAGAAAAAACATTAATAAATACACATTACATAACAAATTTTTATTATATTGATATTATATATTTAATGATGGTAAACTATTTCAATTAAATATTTTCCTATAATCCTTGAGACAATGATAAAAGATAGTATAGACCATAACATAGAATTTTTCAATGAACCTATAGTTGATTAACATGGAATCTATTAGATTCTGTGTCTATCATCACGAGTTTAAAGAATCATTTTCATTAAATAAGAAATAAATTTGAAATTATTATGAATATCATTTTTGGAATGATTTATATGAAATATATTGAATATATATTCAATGAATATACATAGAATGGTCAAATATTCCAATTGGATCAATCATGATTGATAAATACCACACATTATATGTTGTGTCGCTAATAAATATAATAGAGATATATTTTTTAGACTAAACATTATATTCCTAATGAATATGAATATAAATTTTTATCTATTCAATTTCATTGACATATTATTTTAAATAATTAATTTCACTCCCAATATAATATTTTTTGAAATATAGAACACCATATTATTTTGTCGAATAATATCATTTGATTGATTTTTCAAAATAAATTTTCTAGGACAATAATTCATATAACAATACATTAACGACACTGGATTGCATATATATAATTATTTAATTATTTGAATCCAATAAACCTTTTAGTTTTTTCATATTAATATCATCTTGACATCCACCATTATGGAATGTTTTTACACTATTGGTATAAAAACATTTATTGTCATGGTATGCTCATATAAAGTGTATAACTGGGATGAATTTAATCGTAAAACTAAGTAATATGCTTTCATCGTAAAATAAACCATTATTCTTTTGGAAACAATAATATAAATAATAAATACTAATAGTTTTTTAATACCACATCAATTTCCATATTCTTCTTAAATACCATTTTCCCAATAATAAAATTTACATCATCTTAAGGAAATAACAAAATTAATATATTGTTATGGAATTTGGAATGTATTTATAAATAATTTATTCATGTATTTTAGAATATTCTATGAAATATACTACATTATTGAAGGATTCATGATTATTATTACAAACTCATAATGAGTAGCTATATTCAGTTACAATAAAAAAATAATTTATATTTTCTAAACTATATTATATTCTTAAAAAATAAAATTATATTATATAAATTATATTCCATGAATATTTTTTATACCAATTAATATTTAATATAAATTTTATAATCCTACATTCATTCATAAATGTCTCTATATGAAACAGTATTGATTTTAATGATGTTAAAATTTTAATGGGATTAAAGGAGTTGTAAAACCAAATATTTTTCTTATGTATTCAATGGGTAAAGCCCCATTGTTTACTTATGAAATCCTATAACGCTATAATTGTTACCTCTAGGTTGATTTTTTATACATTATGAAGATATAATTCAAAACACCATATTCAAATGTTTTGAAATACAGTTATCTTTTCACTCCAATGTTCATATTAAACAAAATTTATCTCTTTAATTTAAAAAACTAAAATTGCATTATCTAAAATCTATAAACAATATATAATGACTCAAAATTATTACACACAAATATTGAAAATTATTTTAATAATATTAAATACATAAAATTATAATTTATTTTAAAACCATAACGTATTAGGTTCTATGGAAACATAGATACTCAAATAACTGGTTTATAAAAGAACTACATGATAACCCTCTTAGTATATAAAATCTATTACCCTTCATAGACGTATCATATATGAAACCATCGTTTATAACAATCGGATGGTAAACATATTAATGGGTGATATTAGATTCTTAATAAAGATTCATGAATGAGTTATAAATTGACCATGAAATGAATATATGTGTTAACAATAATTGTAATGAAACATGATATCATCTTAAAATAAGCACACATGATTCATCAAGAATCATTAATTACAAATCATCAAATGATGTTTTCCACAAAATAAAATAAAATATTGATTAATAATTAATAACCCAACATGAGCCATTATAATTTACCATAAACATATGAAAAATTACAGTGGAACGAAAATAACATTTAAAATAATTTTCCCATTTAAGGATCATGACCAAGGCCATCATTGTGTATTTTTTACGCTCACCATTATATAATTTACTTAGTTAATGATGGCATACAAATGTATCAAAGTGTAAATAAACCCTTTATTACATATAGATAACTCATCGTTCAACTAAAATTTATCACGAGATTTATCCATCATTAAAAATTCAATAGAGATATGTGTAATTCAGATCCAACTAGTCCCATAATGAAAAAAATAAATTTTTTTATATAATGTCAAAAATTATTTTAAGTATTTTCAAATAAGAATATCTTAAAAAAACGAAATAATTTTTTTAATCATCACATTATTTATTTATAGAATAACTACAAAAAATATATATTCTTCATAAACAAGTAATTATCATAATCACAAAGAAAAAATTGGTGATAGAATAACAATGATATCATTGAATCATACACCCGATAATTACATGAGAAGCAACCTAGTTTGTGGGGACTCTTATATGTGTCCAAGACACCTAGGATCAAATCAATGTGAATGCATAATTTACGGTATTGTAGAAGTATCGTAGCAGGCATTATAGCAGTACCGTAGTAGGTACTGGATCAGTAATGTAGTAGGTACTATAGCACTACTGTAGTGAGTACTGTGGAGTAATGTAGTAGATAATGTAGCTGAGCCATAGCAAGCACTGTTTTGCACTGTAGCAGCCGAGAATTTTCAACTGTTTGGGCCTTCGAGCAACCGATTTGGTCCATGAGTCCTTTAAGGCCTTTGGACCACAAAATCCATCTGTCTAGTAAGGCCTTCCAGTCACATGAAGGACTTCAAGCCACATTAAGTGGAAATTAATACAAGACAACCAGCAAGAAACAAAAACTATAGGAGGATGCGCAAGGAGATTTCAGCACAGTAGAAGCTACACGGATTGAAAGAATGATACGGTATGGCCCCTGCCATCGGGACAAGCATGTTCATGCTTGAGACAACCTATCTGAACATCCATGTGAAGGGGGAGATCTAATATCTTGATGAAGTTGTTGGGGAGGAGTAGCTCCATGTAGTTCATCATGGTTGTATTTAATGTTTCAAGCCTATAGGCAATGAATTACATAAGGCATACGGGCCATGTAATACTTATTCCTATGGGCCTTTTAAGGGTTCCACCTCACCCCTAGAATGTTGGATTATAAAAAATAAATAAATAAATAAGGACTTTGGTCCGTTGTATGGATTGATAATCCCAATAATTCACAAGAAATATCAACTAATGTCATAATATATTAAAGGTTCTATTAAAATATCAATATAATTTTTGATCGGGAATTAAAATTTTCATGATACAATCAGAAATTTAAATTATAATAATATTAAATTTAATATTGGAAAAAATCATTGAAATGAAACATATAAAACATGTAACAAAATCATACATGAAATGTTCATTTGTGATAATGGGAAAATTCATTCATGTCTTGTATATTAAAATAATTATTCCTTTATCCTTTTCAAGAAAATGAACCTCATTCAAAAAATGTAATGAATGTTGATTTAAAAAAATATAGAAATCCCAATGAATGGTAAAAATTCATTTATATCATGATTGTAAAATATATAAATGTTTTCCAAATATATTTATACAAAATTTTAGTAAGAAAAATTGTAATTTTCTAATGAATATATATATAATTAAGGCTCTCCTAAAAAAGTTAGTTTACTATATTTAGTATAAAAATAGAGTAATAATAATGTAAAAAATGTAATCTCATTGAATTACCAGAGTATAATTAACGTGATTGGATTTTCAAAAGACACTTCATATAATTTACCCATAAAAAACTCACTCATATATTATCATTGATGAAAATGATATTGAAACATTAATATAATAATATATGTTCTTATTTAATTGAATTGTTAATATAACCATTAATAATGAAATCAAATCCATTATAAATAGATAAAATTAACAACTAAATCATTATAAAATCATATAATAGCCACATAGAATATTTCATCCCTAATTTATTGGTAATTAAATTTTAATATCATTGTTTACAGGTGTCAAATACAACAATTTTTCATGAAACATTTATTTCGATTTTTCTTGTAAATAAACATTGGTCATAGTTCCAATATATCAACATGATTAACAAATATGATAATATAATATATAATAATTATATCCAAACATATAATTATTCAAAAATTGTAGAGAAAATTATTTCAATGAAATCATTTTTAAAGATGATATTATCATGTTATACATGAAATGGGTTTTCATTGGATAAAATAATAATAATATTTAATTAAATAAAATATTTAAAATTTTAGTAAGCATAACACTATCAAAATATAATACATATTCAATATGTCTATGACAATAACCAACCATAAATGATTTTGATGTAAAATGATTTATAAAATCATGTGGAGGTGTTTTTCCAAAAATACACATAGGAAATACATTATTTTAACATTTAAAGAAAATATGTGTAGGTAAAGTTTTTTACATACTAATGATAACATATTACTATATTTTTAATCATGTTTGTCTTATTATTTCATAAATAATTAATATTAAGATTATTTAGAAGATGAATTATATTTCAACTGGTCAGTTAAGACCGTTACCTCTTCCTATGTTGACCTCATTTATATCTATTTGAAGACACACATGGATAGATCTTTTATGAATAATAAAATGACTGGATAATTTTTAGGGATGTTTAGAAAAAAATTAATGTTTTCAATTGATATTGGTGGCTCAATCTTTTTTATAAAAAAGAGACAAGGCTTATCCATTTATAAGTATGGGTGGACACACAAAGAATTTTATATTGGATTATATTATTATTAACTTATATTCTATAAAAATGATTGAAAATGAAAATGTGTTAGATTGATTAATAAAATAGGGTTGAAAATAGCCTTAAATTGGATATAAATATATATATAGTTTGAAATCATAGCATTGTCTATTGGTTTAACCCGAAGGTAATATTTTTTTATCAATATATCACATAAAATATTTATATAGTTTTCACTATAAATATTATAAAAAATAAATTTTACCTCATTAACATATTTATATGTTATGATTATTGATAATTAATAAATTTAATAAAATTAAAACTTCATATCTAGAAGAGATAATGTTTAATATAATCTCAAAAAAATGCCGAATAATTAAATTCTATAAAAATTCTTTTTAATGTATTAAAGTATTATTATAGAAATATAATATATAATATTGATATAAATGATATAAATTTAATGGGTTTTAAAAAAATATCGAGTTATATTTTAAAAACTATAAAAATTTAAAAATGCATTTGAGTATATTTTAAATGAAATGTTACTCCTCTTTAAAAATTTAAACATTCAAAATTCTATAACAATTCAACTGATTAATAAAATAGACAATGTTCAAGATATGATAAATTTTATGTGGTGATTTTAAATTTTATATACTATTGAGGAAATTCAATTTCAAAATTTTAAATAAATTACAATAATATAAACATAAAAATGTAATAATTTTTTTCGTTAAAGACATTATTTTCAGGAATCATAAAATGAAATTTATAAAAAATTAAATATATATTTAATTTGAAATAATAAATAAATTAAAAATAATTAAATATTTAATATATATTTTTAAAATGTATTTATTTCTATTCATAACCTCTAATCCAATAGGTGGGTGATAATTTTTATTGAAACAAATGTTTTTTTAATATTACATCATGACTTTTATTAATAAATTTATTTCTATAAGGATATATAATGATGAAATAAAATTTATTTAATGATAAATACTGAATAAAAATATAGATTCCATAATGGAAACCCCAAAAAATAATTCCACCTTAAATAATCAATATCTATGACAAAATGAAATACATATTCAATTTTAACATCATATCCTTGATTCTAATGTAGACATCTCGCATAGATGATTCATCTATAGAATATTACAAAGGTTTTTTGTCATATTATATATAAAAATAATTAATATGTTCTATGATTTATAATTGTTACAAATCATATAAATGTTCATGATATAGTGGTATATCATCTATGAACATTGTATGTGAAGGATAAAGTTTGTATTTCCATATGAGAGAAATGTTAAACTCATCTCGAACATAAGATAATATTGGTGGATGTTCCATGCGAATAGATACCATATAGATATGATTATTAATTTTGAAAATTCATGAAATATATTGTTCTTATATTTCCCTTATTCCAAATATCATAACCTTATTCCCTATATATTTTCATAGGAATACATTATCATCAACATTGATCTTTTCATATCAAAAATGACTTCATGGGAAAAAAAAATTTTACAGTATGTAATCATGATTGGTTTCAAAATGGAGATGATTTTTTGAAAAAAATTCTAACCATTATTAGGTATTGATATAATTATTTCTCCAAAATAATTGCATCATGTTAAACATATCCAATTCCATCTATAGTGGGATTCATAATAATACATCAATATAATAAATGGAAATTAATTTTTATAACTGTGTATGATAAAGGATTTATATTAAACAACCCATTATTGATATCATGAAAATTAAATCTCATAATATATTATAGAGATTCAATTATCCGATTTGATTGGACAATAATCTATTGATGAAAAATTCCTTTGAAACTCATGTTGTATAAAAATCCATCTAATGACTTCAAAAGAAAATTTTGGTAAATATAATATGTCAATTAGGAAGATTCATGATTTCTATATCATGCAATTTATCCAAATTATCGATCTATATATATGAAATATGATCTCATGAGAAAAATGCATTGATAAAAATTAAGTGTGATGAATTCTTATAGTATTGGAAAATCGAAAAAATCCATTGTTGTTTCTTCCAATTTTATATCTAGTATTGGAAATGGTTTTGAGAACCATATACATCTTTATCTCTTATACATAATATTATAAAATTCCATCCAATAAGATAGCTAATCTATATTATTTCATTTCATATTGTCCCACAATATATATGAAAAAAATTGATTTTTTATACATTATTCCAATGGGAAGGAATGTCGTTCCACAATGAGATCGAACAAGGTTGTAAATGTGATGAATCCCAAGGGAATCCCCCTGAAAAAAATCATTCCATTCTTGCATTAATGATCCCATGACAGAAAACCCCACCAAGGGTTCCTCCAGGCTACTCCCACTAGAGAGAGCATGACGTGAAAATATTATACAACATCACATTTATTAAATATAGTATATATGATATACATAATATTTTTCAATCCCATATAAACCCATTGTATTGAATTTAAAACAATGGAATATTTGTCCCCTTATATTGAATATATTCATCTTACTTTTATACCTATTTAATCTTCACACACACACACTTACATATATATATATATATATATATTTAAAGACTAAATTGAGGAAGAAAATATTTCTCCACATCCACATGGATAATATGAACTAATATTTACAAATACCAAAATATAGTCCTTTATTTATCATCATCATAGATTATATATCCCGATCCTTTCAAATAATAAAATATTCCTCCTTGTTAATTTTTTTGGATTTTATTGTATTAACCATTCAAGGTTATTAATATACTCTAACAATCATAAATCTAAAATATTAAAATATATCATTGTGAATACATAATTTTTACTTATCTTATATTTATATATTACACAACATATTTCATAAAAAAATCCATCCATGTCTACAAAGGATAATTATTCACACGTAACTCCAAATCATGAGATATATAAATTTTCTCAAGAAAAATCAATTAATATTAGTTATAATCTATCACCATATAATTCATCATAATCAATCATCATCATATATTCATTTATGAATTACTTTAAATCAAAAAATATACACTATGTATTTTAATGTAAGAACAGTTGAGATAACCAATAATATTTTCATCTACATGAAAATTTATTCACATTCGTTATTTATGATGAACATTAATGCTAAAAAATATACATTTGGTGGCACCATTGAGATAATATCTCTATAGATTATATGACAAAAAAATAAATAATTATGTAGAAAATGCCAATATTTTTAAAATTTCCATAGAATTTTTCATTCATTAGTATATCCATTTCAATTATTATATTTTCTTCATTATCCCCTTATATCATGGATAATATGAGAATATCCCCTATAATTAAAATAGAAAAATGATCAAGATATCTTCCTAGAACAAAATTTATTTAATTCATGATGATAATATATGGATGATGATACTAATTAATATTTATATTAATATTTAGTTCCCACCGGTGAATGTAGAGTCACGTCATTCCATGTTTTTTATTGAAAATATGAATAGGAACAACCCATGGCCACATTCATTGTGAACGAATATGTTATCAAAATTCTCCTTGGGTGGATTCGTTAAATATCGATACACCCAGTGTCAACAATAGTGACTATCTCCCCAACCATATGATATTAACACCCTTTTTAATAAGAAAAATATTTTTTTTCAATGGATGCAATTTTCCCATGGATGTTCAGATTTATAACCATACCAATTGGTGATCATATTTCAGTTTAAATTTTAAAATTTCGGTTCCAGTAATCAAATAATAATTTGTGATTTATATAGTGAAATTAAAATGATTCTAATGATGACATAATATTCAAATAAAATGAGAATAACACTTATTGTTGGATGAAAATTCCCACAAACAGAAATCATTGATTAATCATAGACATCAAATGTTATTTTCATACTATTAGTTTTTATAACAAAAATTGATCATCAAATCATAGAAAATGTAATTTGGTACCAATATAATGTTCAACATTTATATATAATTGGATATATATACAATAAAATAACTTATTAGAATAAATAGTGTTGATGTTATGAGTAAATTTAACCACATTGTTATATTACCCCACTACAATAATGGTGATCATATAAGATATCCATTATTCATTGATGATAAAAGGTTTTTGGAATGGTTCATCATTATAAAACATCATATTTTGGAACATTTTAAAATATTTTAAAAGCAATATTCATTCGAAAAACTATAGGATGGATAGTGTATTTTTTGGTGAAGTCTCTCCATTATAATAGTTATGAACTATCATACCATCATCACATAGAAATTTCATTTTTTGAGTACATTCTATTATATATGAAACAAATTTCAAAACAACCTAAAGAATATTTCCTCGATGTATCCCTCAATTATATAATGTATAACGGGAATACTTTCTTATTACCCAATTTGAATTTATAATTTTAATTTATATAAAATTCAATAATTATTCTCGTATCAATAAATAGTTATTAAGGGGTAACTAGAACCTCTATATACACCTAGATATAAATCTTAATGTTACATTATAACTATAAATTGAACTTTTTATCATATTTCCATTTACATATTATCATTAAAACACTAATTTATTTATTAATCAAAAATTTATTTTGGATGATAGTATGATTATTGTACCTAAAAAGTAATGTTATATTTCCATCATATGATCTTATAGATTCATAAATGTTGTTTTATTTCTGAGGAAATTCTATCAAAAATGTTATATGAGGATTTAAGAGAATTTAACCATTCAAAAAAACTTTTTATACTCCATCAAACATAATGGGAAAATTTTATATTGATTCCACGTGTACTTGATAATATTACACCGTTGATTTATTTTTTTCATCCAAACGATAAGCATAAATAATAAATTTTTGAAATTTATAACATTGAATAATGAATAATATATGTCCAGTAGATTGATCCATTTCTCAACACCTTTTAGACAAATAGAAAACAAAAAAAACTGTATATTTTTCTCATAAAAGATTCAATATAATGTTATTAGCTATATTAATAATTTTTGAGATAAATGTGGTTAATTGATTGGTAATGATCATCTCTAAGATGAATAATGAAATTTTCATTATACATCCAAAATAATTTGTTTTCTCAAGAGGAAACTAAAATCATTATCTATCATATTCCTATAAAATATTAAACCTTCAACATTATTCTATTGAACAAATCCAAAATACATATTATGAATAATAACAATACTACTAATATATCATGTAATAATGAAAATTAAAGTATATAATTTTTAAATAATTACACCTTATTTTCAATATTTTAAAATATATAAATGTCAGAGGTTATAAATGTTCATAATCTATTCATATCATTTATATTTATTCATAATAATAATTTGAATTTAGTAAAATAATATATCTAAATGAGTATATCCATGTGTTTAGTCAAAAGAACCCAATTCAAGCACTAAAGATGATTGAGATAATACCAATTCATTCCTTTTTTGTGTTATTACTCAAATATGAATATATACCACACTCGTACACACATTATAGTATCAATATTTGGAAACCTTTTCTTGGAAAAACATACTTATTTATTTTCCATAAAATATGAATTTTACTTATACATAACTTTATTATAATATCAAGTACAATGGATTTTACATTTTTTTACATAAAATTAATACATTTCTTTAAAACCAACTATTGTGACATAGTTTATAATAAATTAATATAAACCATTATAATTTGAGTATTGAATACATAATATGTTAATAAATTATATAACAATAATTGTTAAGTGTCGTAGGAGGCATAGATACATACTAAACTATTATATAAATTATCCACATCATCTCATACATAAATTTAAAAACTACAACCATTATATGACCTTTCATTCATAATCCCATATTCATTGACCTAGGAAAGGGAAACCTATGAAATATGTTTCTTCGATTATTTGTAATTAAATGAATGGGATATATAAATATATAATCATATATAAAAATTATATAAGAACACGAGTATGCTAGAATTATCATAATACACAATAAACTTATACATTCCTTAAAATAGAGTTAATCGTGATTTACAATACATATTATTAACAATTATAATACATAAATGTGTGGAATCATTAATTGTCAATAACGAACTATGTGAACATATCATGAGTATAATAAATATGTTTTGGGAATAAAAATATGAATTTAAAACAATTTTCACAGTCATGGATCATGGGAAAGGTATCATATAAGATTAGGTTCATTCCGTGTTCAATCATTTATGTAGTATATGATCACCCCAAACAATATCACAGTGAAAAAACCCTTTACAGAATAGGTTCAACTCTCTATTTCATTCATAATTATCTCATTATGTATTCACATTTATTTTATTCATTAGAAGGATATAATATTCAAGACATTTTCTTCCATTAATTAAATCCATATATATGTGTTAAAAAATATAATAATGTAATCATCATATATTTGTATCTAAAAATTATTACATGTCAAAATGAAAATATATTTAAAATCACTTCTACATTACATCATAGTATAATTCATTTAAATTAAATTGGTTTCATTAAAATCTCATCATCATACTAATAAAAAATTAAATATTTAATATATATTTAATTATTCATTATTTATCCTATTATGCATAAATAACATTATAAAATGTCCAAATAAATGAAAAAATACCTTCAATTGTCATTATAGTTTTTTATATGGGAATAACCCATTAATTTTAAACATATTCTACAATGTAAAATCATTTCAAAACTATTATAGGAAAAAATTAAGTTGGAATACATAGTTAAAACATCTAAATAAATATTAATAACATTATGTGTCTGTGATGGTTGTTTCAAAACTAGTTCATATGAGTAATGTGTTGTGGTAACCCACTGTGTGACTAAAATTGTCTATGTGGGCTTGTGAAAAGGGCCGAGTAGGCATTTCACTCACATATGATTACATAGCCTAACGTATATGTACACACACAAAAATTTCATGCCCAAAAAAACTAACATTAATATAATAATAAACCATTAATTTATACATCTATATACTACTTTTGATTTCTAAAAAATGAATATAAATAATTAAGGGTCAAATATAAGCCAATCACAAAGGGTTTAAAGTCACATCCAACCAAAATGTAAAGGATGAGTCTAATGAGAAAAAAACATTATAGAATAGAACACTTTTAGTCAATATCACTAAGTTCCACCTTGTCCAAGGCCCTCATTGACTCTGTCAAAAGCTCTATGGTCTTCATAATACATAAATATTGCAGTAAAGTACACTGAATTTTTTATTATAACAATACATAGTAGAGAACCTTGAAATATCTATGTATTTAACAAAAATATGAATAATAATATCATCAAATGAATATTTGAATACATTAATTCATAACATTAATGATAGTTTATATATAATACTAAAATGAGATTCATAAAAATAGTCCTGGAGGAAATGCTCCATTAGTCTGTCATCACTGAAGGAAAAAAACTAAAATTTACATTTCAACAGGTATCATTAAAATGAGTGTACTCTAAATATATAAAAGTAAAAATATAAATATTAGGATTTAACCCAATTACATTATGTATTCCAACAACATAATCTATAATAACCATCTATGTAGATAATCAATTCCTCCAAAGAGATAGACATAAATAAGAAAATAACTATACCTCATCATAGATGATTATAAATTATCCTCATCAGTTACTCATGAATGGATTCAGTCAACATTATATTTACTCCCACTACGGGTATCAACATACTATATGTGGGACATGATTCGATAAAATACCATATGGAATGATCAAGGGAATGAACCCTAATGAATCATGTCCATGATAATGTTTTTAAGGTCTCTAAACCATCTATGAATTTGTATAGAGTGTTTTCTCTGAGCATCGAGTCATTATCATGTATCACATCCCATTTACATGTTCATGCCTATTCATGAGTACATGATATGTATGTGCGTGTGTACTCGTTGAGAAGAATGATTCTAGTAGGTTGTTTCTTTGTATGAATATCCATTATCGTTCCCAAATACTATATAAGGAAGATATATTTCTCTTTGGATACGGTAAAATGTTTTTCTACATGTTTCACATTATTTATATTATTTATCTTTTCATGAAAACTCTCGCACCAAATGGAGGGCCCCACAAGTAGGGAAATAAATTATTACACACAGAATTCTTATGGGGTTTCCCAAAACCCTAAAATTATTTCCCCAAATATTCTTTTCCACTATATAGTTTTTCACAGCACCAATCATGGAAAAATAGTTTATATTTTCTCAAACTAGAATTCATTGTTTCTTATCAGTGGATTATGAACTATCAAATTGCATTGGGTTCCCTCTTAACTGGTTCGTTCTAACATCACATGATGAAATTGAAATTTGGAAATACCAATGAAAACAGATTCTTTGTTTTTTCAAATCAAGACATGAATAATAAAATCATAGTGAGCTAGTATATATGATATTAATCTATTTCACAGTGAATCATGTGTGAATAATTGATTACATAATATTTTGTTCTAATCATAGTTGAAAAAAACTATTAGCGAGAACAAAAAAATGAGGGAAAATCCATGAAAAATTAAAACAAAACATGGAAGTGTTTTGTCAGCTTCGATCCAAGCTGTTAAAATGAAGAATTATAAACAAAAACAAATTAAATAAATCTCTAAGAGGATCAACAGATATTATCCAATAATGAAATATAAATTATCTATATATTAATCCATCATATGGTTGTTCATTTTTTATTACATAAATAATAAATGGTGGAATTAATCCAAATAAAACATTATCCTAACTCAATTTGGATCAATCAATTGAGAATAATATTTCATAACCATCTACATTGGAGAGATCCCCGGGTGTTGTTTCAATATTATCGATGTTCCATAATATTGTCATTACTAGTAAATTTTTTATCCTCCAAATATCTAATATACCTTCAACAAATTTGTGGTTTTATGTGGATACCAATTCACTATAAGGTCTTATTTGTTGAAAAAATATTGTCTAGATTATTTAATAAAAAATTTATTTTATTAAATATATTTATTTAGGTGTCCTCCTAAGACTGTTCACAACCTATATGACTAACATGATCTATGGTTATATTAATCCTAGGTTAAAAACAAATTTTTTCAAACTAAACCACATTATTTTATTTTCAGTGTGAGCCTTTTTTATATGTTATATATCTTTTCTAGGAAAATAGATAATTCGTTCAGTTCGTATAGTTATTATATTTCAAAGAATAATTCATGGAGCATTTTTCACCATAATCCCAATACATATCAGCACTTATCTTTGTAAATAATCTCCTTATTATTCCAAAACTATGTAAGTAAAAAATCATTTTCATTTCATTATCCACACCTTGGAGATGTATGGACCACAACCCCCAATAAAAAGTTTATACAATGTTATGTGAGTACTGAGAAAGAATCAATCTCTCTTACACCCAAGGGCTCTCCTGAGGACTGATGCGCTACAATAAAACATTCTCTAGGGGAATTAATATCCCATGAAAGATTACCTCTTCCAAATAGTTGATCACTTTTTGGTAATAAAAAAGGCATGTTCATCTATGAGGTCCAACTTACCCTATTAGATAACTTGTGAATGATCATGTGCTTATCGACATAGTTGAGACCAATGTAAATAGTTTAACAATGGTGATAGGGATATGAAGTTATCAGCCTCATCTTCTCTACATGGAATTTTTATAGGTACAACATATATTTAATATTTCTTTTCGTTTTGTAAAATTAGATGTAACACATTTATAGGTGACACCCATAGTAAATCACAGTCACCCTCTTCAAACATCAAAGGCCTCGTCCTTTGGTCCATAATGGTCTTATGATGGATTTTGTAGTCTTTATATTCTTCACTATGATTTTTTCCATACATATTTTGAATCTCAACAACAATAAAAACATATTTTCTAACACATTGATGTCATTCCAGCATTTCAGTGACCAATAGGTCCATCAATACAATTATATTAAGGATACAATAATAATGGATGAAATGTAAATGTTTTTGTTCAATAACACCACAAAAAATAGACTATTCTATCTAATATGCATAGAGTATAATATATAATCCCATAGCTTGTACCCTAAAACATGAATTGTCGACCTAGTATAGATGATAATCTAATTTTGATCTTAAATACTAAAAACTGATCACTCCAAAATTTTGTCATAAAAACTATCCATAAATTAGATGTGAAGTGATTTTTATAGAAATAATAAATTTTCAAGATAAACTTATGGATTCAAACTAAATATTTAACTGAGAGTTATCCCAATCCCTATATTGAACATTTCCCCCAAATAGATTGAAACTGGGATGAATTTGTGAGTGGTTCTATGATCACACATATAGAATTGTGTCCCCTAGATATGTTTGGTAACCCCATTATAATATATATGGATATATCATATCACTTCTACTATAGTTCCTAAAGGGGGTGAGATAAACCTATTGGAACTTGGTTCTTATCCATCACATTCAGAAAATAGAGACATCAATAAAAAAATCTTCAAAAACACTTATTCATACATGGACTCTAAAACTACCAATGGTTGACCTAGTTAATATGTTACATCCTTTGGTTGGTGGTATTAAAAAATAAAAATTCTTACCACCTCCAACTAATATAATAGATATTAATCAATGTATTTCTCCATGAGGACCTTTCTTTTACGCCCACTTCTTATTGTTTTGATGCCCACCCACTATCTCTTAGTCATCATCATTTGGTATATTTCTTGGAACATCACAATGTATAGTGTTTCCACTCTTTGCATGGACTAAATCCATCCTCTGATCTCTTAACCTCATTAACATTGTCATAGGTTATCCTTGTTAAATTTCTCACACATCCTTGCCCCAGAGATTGATGTATTATCCCTTATTTCGATGTCTCTATGACCATGATCCAACATTCAGCAGTAACTATCTGTGCATGATCATCATGTAAACTCTTAACCACCAACAATCATTTTTGGATCCGATTATTTTTTGGAATTCATATATGTATAATTATATATCATATGAGTCATCATATACCTCTCTTGATTTTAGGATATCAATCAAACAGACCACAAACCATATCCATCGAGTTCCTAGGTAGGTTGGTGAAAATCCATGAAACTCATCCATTTTTGTACATCCCTATAAAATATATAGAAGATATTGGATATTTATATCCATTAATATATAAATATAGAACACCCCTATGATAATGTTCTTGAACTATGACCATGTGTGAGTACACACATTATACAACATTTTCACTAAACATCACCATCATCCTATGGATCATTGGAGAAGACTTAATTCATGAACAACCATTTGTTATTTTAGCATCCAAAAAGGTTATAAAAATTACATCACAACCTTAAGACATACAAAATGAGCTTGTGTTTTGATAATAAATTAGATCCATAGGTTCCCCCTATGAATAAATATAATGACGTATTATCATTATATACCTCTAATATGATGGTTTTTCTGGTATCATTTTCTCTACAATGGGTGGTTGTATAACTTGTGAACCACATAAAATTAACACCTATAGAAAAATAACTTTTAATAATTTTAAATCATATAGATGATCATACATGTGGTTATAATGGTAAATACTATATAAATTATATTACAGAGGAATTGTGAAATATATAAGATAAACCATATTTAATGAGTATATATGAATATCTGCGTAAACCATAAAATAGAAACCCAACACATTCACACATGCTTCATGTAAAAGTATTTCAGAAAAACTAGTTTATATATATATACTCTAAATGTATGGTATCATAGTCTTGGTGAATGGATCCATTTTACATAAAAAACCATCAATGATACCTCCAAAGGAGCGTCAACTCATAAAAAGGATTAAATAATCATGTTGACAAGAATTTCACACAACCACACTATACAACCATCTGTATCAATAAACCCACATCCATGTATTATAATAAAATCATGTATACCATAGTCACACCATATAGTCAAAGTAGAATACCATGACAAAACTGTATAGTTAAGTAACAAACCTCCTGGTTCAGATCCAAGGTGCCAGCAGACCAATGAATCCATGTAATAAATATCTAGACCATGAGGGGCTGGATCCAATGAGCATTTTCATGCCATCCCATTGCGAACCAAGTTAATCCCTAGTAGAAAACCAATTAGGTAGATGTTGGGGTCCTAAGAGCTTTACAATATGATCTCCTACGCAATCCCAAGCTAGTCAGATCTTACGGGGTATCAAGGCTTGAGGCATACAGTAGAATTAACAACAAAGGGCCATAATCAACCCAAGGAGTCCAATACCGCATTAGAAATCCATGTCATCTATCATTCCATTTAACAAAAAAAAGAATCATTCAAAATAAACATTCCTAAATATGTGAGTATATCCACTCACATAAATAATTATAAAAAATCAGTATACCAAATCACGTAAACCATTAATCATTTACCATGATTAGGGGCCTACCCTACCATATAAACCATTAACATTCCATTAGTATTTTATATATATGTACACCAATCCATGAAAACATATTTTATTTAATCCAGGAAATCAAAATAGATGTCACATAACAGGATATTCCAAAAGAAAGTAGGTTTTATATTTCCTAAACATGATACTAAAGTAATCAAGTCATCTATGGTATTCTTCTAACTAATAAGCACATGATCACACCATTGGGTGATGTAAAAAGGCATAATCAAGTTATTTTTTTAGATACAACCCCTCGTGTTACCTCAAAATGAGCTACAGGTTACAATGCACCTAAACTAAACTCAAGGTCAAACTCAATAGGTCTAATTATGACAAATAAATGAAACACTCAAGAAAATGAGACCTCTGACAAACGTATGAAAAAAGGAATTTTGAATGAATTCTTGATAACACAAAGAAAGGATGAAAGAAAGTATAGACCACCTAAATTAGCTCACAAGTATATATCCTGTCTAGTATCATGTTTTATTTATCCTGGTTTAGATGAATTCAGAATAACGGATGATGAAATGATATTAGGGCATATGCGCCTTATTACAAATAGCACATGCATTGTTCTGATGAACCAAGAATGACTAAAATGAAATGTAAGCCTTACTACTATAGATTATTTAAGACAATCTGTTATCAAAACAAATATCAAAAAAAGATTAGGGCTATGGCTTAATTTAGGATCCTAAAAAGAGAGCTTTAGGGGTTCACTAAGCGTGGGTGAAGAAAAATCCCATTTGTGTTTAAAAGGAAAAAGTTAATTATAATTTAAAATTTTAATGAAAACACTTAGAAAGTGTCTCACAGTTTACCTGCATAGTATCCCAATGTGTGAAGAAACCTTTTTATCCTCTCTGATTATGAAGGGAGCATCACCCAATTACCCTTCATGGTTTGACTAACTGTGTAGTAACCGTGAAAAACTACTATGTCCAAAAATGTAGTTTTTTAGACCCCTTTCATGGTTTAACAAAACCATGCACATATAATGCACAAACATTACTCTAGGTCATTTCAAGCGCAACACATGGATTCAGCTTCCGAACATGCACCATACACCTCCAAAACACCCATGATCTAGTTAGGAATTCATATAAATCCATAAAAAGGTTTTTAATCCAAAAATAAATGGATTTATATCTATTAAAAAATCTGGGTTCTTGCAATCATCCCTATATAGAGTAACACATCTCCAAATTATTCTCTGAATTGAGTTCAAGAATTTTATGAGAACAACTCTGCCACTAAGAACGTACGTTGACCTCCCTCTCCAATGTCAATTCATGTAAATATCCCTGATGTCATAGAACATATACTTGAAGAACATAATAACCTCAGATAACCTTTTTGCTTCTGTAAAAAACACGAATAAGACACTCCTCCAAAGACGCATCATCCTGTGACTCGACCTCATCATGATCAAAATGTGAGACGAGTCTGAGTGATAGAGGAAAATCATAGACACCTGGATGACATCATTATGTCTTGATACCTCTATGTTATTGCAACTGGTATCCAACTATTAAAACTATATCCAGAATCATGAACAACCTGACATATCTCTGTGACTGATTACCCTATCTCCCTATCACCCTATGTCCCAACCAATGTGAAATACGTTAGAAACCCTGATCCCTGACCTCAAACACTAGTGTTCATCAATGTAGATTGGAGTATAATTTCTAACAGAACTATGTAGTATAAATACACTTCTTAATCATTTAGACCTAATCAAATGTCTCCTTCACGAGACAAGATCCAAGTAAAGAGGAATCTCCATCCTCTGTCCATCACATGGGAAAGTGGGATGACCAATCATATAAATACTCATAAGGTTCCATCTGTATTGTTACATGATAACCCTTATTGTATGAGAACTCAACTGGGTGAATTTTCCTCTCCTGAGATCCCCAAATATCTATGATGAATTCTTGAAAAATGTCCACTATCACATGTATCATACAATCTAATGGGTTGCCAGTCTATGGGTGGTATTTTGTGCTATAAAGCACCTATATAACCAGCACCCTCTTAAAACATTGCAAAATGCAATACATAATGCAGGTGTCCCTATGTGAAACGATAGTGTGTGGGTCCCCATGAAGTTTTGCCACCTCTCGATTGTATAAAATTCCAAGATCATCAACAATAAAATTATCATTGATTGAAATGATGTTTTAGAGCTTTTTAGTACATTCAAATAGAACCCACATAACATCATTACCTCAAGTTGAGCTCAAAAAAACCAATCCCAAAACCCATCGCGACATTATCCGTATTCTACTCTGGGATGGGTAACTGTTGTAAAATGCTAATTGGTCAGTGATGTTATGTCTTCATCCAGTGAGACGTTGAACACCTTATAACAAGTACTGAGACATCTTACTCCATTCGAGTACACCAGTACTGAAATCTCAAGGCACAATACATCGTGGTAGCCCTGGGATGAACTGACCATGCTGAAGCAAGATTCTACCACATCAAATCATCATGTATATCCATTAGAACCCAGAAATATCTAGGGATATGTAGGCTCTCATCCTAACCTACTATAAAGGAGGATGTTTTCCATCACCTTCCATACCATCCCATAGAACTATACCTTTTTAATATCATAGCGGACTCATCCTAACAATTTTCAGTAAGGTAGAGATAACTATTGAGGATTAATGAAAATGTTTCACATGTCTACCATGCACCTCCATATTCATTTCATAGAACAACTCTATAAAAAACCACTTTCTACAGGCCTGCTACACTGCATGTGTCTGAGTTATCCTGCTCAGTGTATCAGCTACTACATTTCCCTTATCGTACATGTAATAAATCTAAAATTCAAAATAATTTCAGTACTTCACCAACATTATATTCCTCAAATTCAGATCACAAAACTTAACGATATATATTGAGGATTTTTTACCCAGTTTACACCAAAAAATACTCTCCCATTCAATATTTCATCCCATAGGGGAATGAATGAACACCAGTAGATAACTCGAGACACTATGTAGTGTAATTTTTCTCATGTGGACACAAATTCCAAGAAACATAGACCACTAAAAGATATCAATGCAGCATCAGTTCCCCTATCCCAATACATAAAGAATCACAATACACGGTGTAGATCATTCCCTTCTCTAGTAGTATCGAGACTACTAATGATGTCATCCTCTATTCTTTCTCATGAAAGGATGTATCAAAATATTAAAAACACACAAATTTCACACATTTCATTGGAAATACTATCAAATACCCTCCTCAACAAGAGATGCCCTGTATAAAATGCATGTAATAACCAGATTGCCCCAATAAACATCTAATGTAATAGAATATCATGGTATATTCTGATAAAACTAGATCTCTCACTTTCTCTGGATCTAAAAACACTAATGTCTCTATGATTATATGTCTTAAGAGGAGAATCAGTTTCATCCAATAGAGGATCATTGAAAACTTAGAATATAATTGATCATCTATCAGTGTATTTAAAATGATTACAAGATGCTTAAAATGGTCATGTTGATTGTGAGAATAGACCATGATATCCACCAGAAAAAACCCCACAAGTGAATATAGGTAAGGATAGAATACTCAGTTTATTAGAGCCATAAAAACTGATGTCACATTTCTGAGACCGAACGACATAACCAAATATTCGTAAAACCAATGACTTCTACAAAATACTGTATGTGGTATATTTAATGGTTGAAAATGTAACTTGTGATATCCTAACCCCATGTAGATCTTTAAGAACACCTGATATCCTAATAGATGATAAAACGATTCATCAATCCAAAGAAAGAGATGCTGGTTTTAAACCGTCACCCAGGTCAGTTTTGGATAATCCATGCATGCCCTAAAGGTTTCCATATGACATTTTGAAAAACGAATGACTGGTGAACCCCCTAGAGAAGTATGGGGTCTAATAAACCCCTTCCCATCCAAGTCCTCTAGTTTCCTCTTATTCTCATGTAACTTCATCGTAGTTGTCATGTATGATAGAATGGATACCGGTGCAACACTTGGAATGAGATCAATGAACAAATACACCTTTCTCTCATGAGGTAATCTAGAAAATCCATCATGAAAGGCATCCATGAATCACTCAATCATTGTAGGATATTCTTCCTAACCAACTCCCTTAACATCAAAAAACAAACTATAAATATTTTCTTTCATTACCCCAAGATCATGATACTTGGGTCTAGATCAACACTTTTGGAAATACCATTCACCGGTTTTATTAAATATTTCACCATATGGTGATTTGAAATTCACCCTCGGGTGATAGAAATCATCATACACTCAATATGATGTAATCTATTCCTTTCCAAGAATGACGTCAAACATTGTCATATTAAGGAAAAGAAGATCATATGTGAATTGAAACCATCCAAAAACAATGGGACACTCCAAACATTGGAATAAATCACCAATTATAACTCTCATTAGAGTTTCTAGCATCAAAACTAACTCAAAATGAAAAACAACAAAACTAATTCATTTCACCACTCATTTAGAGAAAAGTCCGTGAGAGGCACCTGTATCGAAAAGGGAAGATGAAATAGTAGAAGCTAATAAAATAGTACATCTCACTATAAGTGGTCTGGGATCCTTCCAATGTTGGGTATGTTGATCTTCATATGTATGGCATGTACCACAGCCTTGATAACCTTCATGGCTACCTAGAGCTGATCAGCTTTACGACCTCTGAGAACCTAGTCTCTGGAAAACATGGCCACGATCACCGTTTACTTAAATTTAATAAGCTACACTGCTCTAGATCCTAGCCTAACATGAAGTTGATGAATCTTATATTGAAGTTGATGTCAGTGATGCCTCATAACTACTCGCAGTAAGAAGGAAGGTCCTACAAAACCACTGCATGTGCACAATCCTTCAACAAGTATAAAACTCTACTGGGTCACGGTCACAATGATTTTTCATGTGGCCTAACCTAACACAATGATTGAAAAACTCCATGATTCTTGCACACACAGCCTGAGAAGCACTCACATCACTAGAAGCCTCCATACGGCCATCGTTGCATGAAAAAGTAGATCCACTAGGACATGAAATAGCAGAACCATTTTATGAATCCCAAGCTTCCCTTTTGTTATGTAATCATCACCAGATTCAAACCCTCAGTGATAGAGAGAATCCTGAAAATTTTGACCAGAGATCTGATTGCATGTCTGAGACCATACTCGAATTTATATTCCCTCGATAAATCATCAGTAAGATATATAGGAACAAAAAATGTAGCTCTGTAGAGCATTCCATGTATTCCATAACAATCATCGAATCTTATGACAGATTCATGAACTCCCATGTCTGATCTTATCATATATTTTTAGGGTGAAAGTAAACATAGAATCGGGTTCAGAACTCATTCCAACCCATGTCACACATACCATCAGTCTGGTTCAAAACATCACACTGTCAATTTTCTTCTCCACGATGCATATACATCACGAGCATGACCCTCCTTTCTGGTTGAGTCTCCAAATGCTCAAAAATCACTAATGGTGCCTCTATACATTTCTTTATAGCATGTGGTCTACCCTATTTAGAAAACGTAGGACGATGCTGTTGATGAAACACCCATGTCATATTTTCCATCATAATGGCTACCTATGGTGCTCCCTACATCATTGTTATATATAAAATTAAACCCCCACAAAACTATTCCTTAGAACCTCTATCTTGAAAAGCCTCAAATGCTAATAATGTAACTACTAGAGGATCAAAGGGTGGCCTATTGACAACCATCTCTAATGTAAGGTCATCACCTTCATCGCATTGTTTCACTAGAGGTCATTGTGGTGTCATAGATCTACAATTCCAAACACATGCCACAACAATTAACAACATCAAGAGACAAAGATCAAAAGTTTTGGATAGGTCAAAACACTTTTAGAAACCAAGTCAGGCCCACAACCATCTTCTAAATACTATATTGTATAAAGAACAACCACCAAACCATCAAAAACTGTGCCTCTCGCCCACTCAAAAGTTGTTTCTTGCTTATATATCAATTCAACAATAGATGTTCAATTTCCATTTCATATTCAGTTATTCAATAAATTTATACCAGGGGTTTACCAATTTCAAAATCTATGAATGCCAATAACACATCAAGAAACCAAAACATGGTTCTTCTTTATCCCATAAATATAACAATTTCAGTTAATTTTTTTTCTTTCATTAGTGTGTCATTTCACAATTCATAGTGTCTCATACTCATTATTGATAGATATATGACATCACAATCACCAACTACTCCCAACTAACACAACACCAGGTAGAACTATCACATAAACTATCACAACAGCTTGAAATACCTAATGCATCATAGTTTTCATGGTATAATGTGTCACATGTGATTTTATCAAGTTTTTAAATGATGCATGATATAGAACACTCTTAACATATATGGTTGAAACTGAATTAGAACCCAAAATTGAATCAATATTAATATGATAAATCATGTTCATCACCCAACAGTGAAATAAAATCAAATGTAATAGTTAAATTCCATAAAATTAGAACCCAATTTGGCAGAATTGGGATTTTCCCTATACGTGGGGTAGGCAATCTTGGGGAATTTTTTTTACCAAATTCAATTTCCTTCCTATCCTTGTTTTATATCACAAATTATTAAGTCACACCAGAAAATAAAAACTCATCAAATACCAGTTTGTATCTTCTCAGACTTAGATGCCACTCAAAACAGTTCCCCTAACCCGGTTGGTCACATGGACTCAAGCGCATCTCTCCAATTGATAGAGGTTGTTGACTAGAAACGACGGAAAATGATATTTAGTGGGGAAACAATGTCATCATTAACATATTATCTCAGCCTATGTAAAATTTATATATAATATATGAATAATAATAATAATAAAACAGATAAAATTATTGCTAGATATTAATTTTTATTATTAGCTAGAAGTGTCTCACACACAAAAATGATGTTGATGGTACAAGTATCTAAACTGCAGCCAAAAAAGTACATGGAAATATAAAATAGGTATCCCAAAATAACAAATGACTAGAAGCTATCCTAGAATCATGATTCTCATCTTGGTCATATGCCCCCCTACTCCAATGCCACAGTCAACATCCTATACCAGGGAGATTTCCCATATAATCACTAACATTCACATATTCCATTTGGCTCCCATAGGGGACCCAAATAGGGTGTCAGATAAACATCCCAGAAGAAAACAACAGATGTCCATACATTCCAAATAAAATTTATATAAATGGTTCTATCATGTGTAAACAACTCGTAAGTATGTGTGTATACCCATCACATTAGTCTATTGTATCATGTAAGACTGAACAACCATAAAAGGTGCCAACAAAATAGAGTCATCTCATAAAAATACATATATAACACATTAAACAAGAATGTAAATTGTCTACTTCATACAACGATCTGTATCAAGCAGCCCAGTACCACACTGCATAAAGAAATTAGGTACCCCACAACCATGTTATTTTGTGAAACTAGCATCCCATGGCCACGTCATAGAGTTATATAGAATCCCTCAACAGCCGGATCCAATGTGTCAACATACCAAGTCATCCATGTAAATATTATCTAGGCCACAGGGGGAAAAATACAAGGAGCATGTCAATGGAATCCCATCTAGTCCCATGGGAATGTCTTCATGGAAACATGGTTAGGTAGTAGTTGGGGTCATATGAGAATAGAAATAGGATGTCCTACGTGAGCCCACGAATGTCGGATCCTACAAGGTAGCAGGCCCAATGCATCCCATAGAATCATGACCCAAGGGGAAAAATAAACCTATGGCATCCGATATTTTTTTCCAGATTCATGGAGTGTAGTCCATTGAAACTATCAATCTATTAAACAAGTATTCAACCATTAAAAATAATCATTTATAATCTTGTGACTTTACCTACACACATCATCATGTTTCAGCCTTGAGTATAACCACTCATGAAAACTATTAATCATTAACCATTCATATGGGCCTAACCTCCCATATAATCCATTTAACATGGCATTAGTCATTTATATATATGTATACCCACCCATATAAAAATTATTTTATTTAAACCATGTAATCAAAAAAGACGAGTCAAAACATGATATTAAAAAACAAAGGGGACAATAAAAGTATTAAACAATATACACAATCTATCATGACATATAAAGCCTTCATCGAGCATGGAAGGAACACAAACACATCACGTGGGTGGGTTAATCATATATAAACAAGGTATTTCAAAAAGACATACCCCTCTTGTGACCTCCAAAAAGGTATTAGTTTCAATGAAACATAAAAAAACCCATGTTCAACTTCATTAGGTATAATTATAGCTACTAAAATATAATGGCAGAAAAACAATACTACAATGAAAATTATGAAAAAAAGGAATATCAGCTGAATGCCTAAAATACATCCTGCATTTCCAAAAAAAATATAAACAACCTACCTCTCCTCAATAGTAGAAACTCATCCAACGACGTGTCCTAATTCATCCATGTTTGGTAGAAATATGATGAATGGATGATGAACAGAAATTTATGAATATGAGTAAAATATAAAGAGGACGGTCGTTGATTTGAAAAATCAAGAATGAATAAAAAGGAATGTAGAGCATACTATTGTAGATATGTAGCAATGATCAACATTCAAAACGGATGTTAGAAAAAGTGTAGCGCTCAAGGCCAACATTAGGTGCTTTAAGGATGATCATTAAACGTTCTCTATATGTAGGAAAATAATAAAACCCATTTGGGTTTAAAAATAATAATTAAATATAAATTTTAAATTTTAAAAAATCACATAGGAACTGTCACACGGCTTACCCAAGTTGTTTCCCAAACTGTGCGGAAACCATGTGCACATTTCTGCCTAAAAGGGGAGCTTTGTTCGAGTACTCTGCATGGTTTGACTAAGCATGTTGTAACTATTCAAAACTCTTTTATCAAAAACATGAAAATTTTCAAACCCCTAACATTGTTTACCTATACCCTGCTCAAGCTAAGGGAAAACTATCTACCATGTCATTTCTAGCCCAAAACGTGGTTATTTCCTCCGAACAAGCTTCTTACACATCCAAAACACCCATGATCAAGTTAAGCTTTCACATATTCCATAACATGATTATTAAGCTAAAATAAAAAGGATATGTACCACATATGAAAACATATGTTCTTACACATAACATAGATTCCCAAACCCATTCTCATTAAATCTAGTCATATTGTAATAAAACCCTGTAATACCAATATTTCATGTCAGGAACCAAAATCTTTCATGTTAATACACAGCAAATATGTCCCTAAATAATCCACGGGGGTTAATTATTAGCACTGAGTAGGAATATAACTAAAATTGGAGGCCTTAGAATAATATATATATATATATACATTCACACATATCCAAGTCCATACCATGTTGAAATGTAAAAAAATGTATAAAACATTCATACATTCCACTAGATCCCACTATTTAAGTACGTTATCAATTTTTAGAATGAAAAAATTCCAAATACAATCCCATAGTAAAACATTTAAAAACAAATCCAACCTAAAATAATATAAGGGGATTTTTTCATGATAACTATAATAACACTATGACAACCCTACTTTTTATTACAACTTAATCATGATTTATTATATAAAACATTACTTGATACAACAAAGAAGATCGAGTGGTTTAGTGTCTTTGGGGCTTAATATCATTACATAAAAACTTAAAAACATGAAATACAACATCTTTATTGAAAAATTCATTTACATGACCACTACATTCCATCATACTTAGCATTTCATGGGATTACCTGAGGACATGCATAAGAAAAGGGTGAGCTATAAAGCCCAGTAAGGGAGTACACATAGAATAAAATGAGGAGTACAATACATGTTACCCAATAAGAATGTCAATAGAGCGTAAGAAAAACATGAACATAAAGGCATGATAAATCATGATAATCATAACATGGAAATGTGGCAACAACACTTAACATGGAATTATCATGAGCCAAGGCCAATTGCACATGTAGCATTAGTAAATCCTCCTTTCACATATATCACGAGTAAACCCTAGTTGCACATGAATTAGCATGAGTCAAGAATCATTTCACATGACGTTTCATGATACTATACTTTACCCAATGCATTGGAGTGCTATAAGGGTGCACCCTTCTTAAACATTTCATTTCATGCATATGTGTGCCACATGGATCATAAAACATGGATTCATAAAACATAATAATTTTTTTCACGATAAAGGAATGTGGAATTCATACATGAAACTTTACAATTAATAAGTAAATGTGCATAATGGTGAATACCCTTGATGGAGAAATGGGCATGGTATTCACTACACAATGACATTGGCTTAGAAAATCGGTGCGATTTCGGCAGCGTAACGACGTGACATAAGAAATCGTAAAAAAGATTGATTATAGAGAAAGGGGATACTCATCATATTTACATGTAACGAAAAGTAAGGAGGTAATATAGATACATGTCCCAAAAATTTTAATAGAATTTAGATTCATGATACAAAATTATTTCTTGAATGTAAAAGAGGAGAGAGATGTTCCTTTAGGAATTTCAGCATAGTAACGGGTGTACATGGGAGGCATTTAATGAGAGAGAAAGGGTCTCCCATAATTCAAACATCAAGAGTGAAGTATGAGGGAGGTTAGAAACCATACCCCAACATTTATAATTGAAATTAAAAGGGAAATAAAAATTAAAGAAAATTGAACAAAAATGAGAATGGATGAAAAACCCTTACTTGGAAGTGTGCATCCAAATGTTAGAGAGAGGCTTATGAGAGGATTATTGGGATAATGGGGCACCTTGGGAGGATTCTAGAGAGAGTAGGGCAGAGGTTGAACGAACTCCAAGATCTTTGAGTGAGGAGGAAGTGGGACCTTGGGTGGGTTTATATAGGAAAGTTGAGGAATTCATTATTATATAGGTTTGGGACCCCTTATATTAAATTAATCCAAACCACAAAACATCCCATGGATTTTCCCATTGTTTTCTGAAAATGGAATAGTAAAACAATATTTTATAATACCATTGTCCGAACATCATAAAATAATAAGGTTTTTTATGTGTAGGTGAGTCACACACCCATGGAAATTGATTTAAAAAGGAAAAGTGTTGAATAAGTCTTGAGGGGTCCATTAATGATTTGAAAAGTAATTCAAACAAACCCAAAATCACATTAATTTTATTTTATATATATATTGGACGAACATAATGATTATTTTATTTTATTACATCACTATTGGGTCATTATGATGTCATAAAACACATTATATATTTAAATGATATTTAAATTTTACACAAACATTTGACTGTCTCAGAAAATTAAAAAAATTTCACCGTTGGATAATTTAGACGTCCTTATTCCAAAAATAACATTTATTTTATCTAAATAATTTTCTAAATATTTGAATTTTCAATTTTAAATTGAAAACCAACATTTATCGAAAATTCATGGGTTTTGACAGAAATGGCTTTTAAAACATAATAAAAATTTCAATTGCATTCATAAAATTATAGGATCATTTATATTTAATAAAAATTAATTTAATAATAACATTATTATTTTATTAAAATACTATTCAATTAAAAAATCCTTTAATTTAATAAAATATATTTCTTAATTAAATAATAACTAAAAACAACATTTTTACTTTAAAAACATTTTAAAATGTATCAAAAATGACTAGAAATTATATTCATTATTATATAACAAAGATAATGTACATGAACATAATACTACTTATTTGTTACATAACCCCTTATAACAGCTGCATAAGACCTAAGGGTAAGGTGTGCGATGGTGACAGACTTTTGGGGTGGCTCAGATAACATCACTCGAGTGGTAATTTCAATCAACATCCACTTTTCCCATAGTCTGTCACGTTCAAGCTTGACATGATGATGCTCAGCATGGGCTTGATCAAGAGTGAAGCCCTAGGATGGCACCTCTTTTCCGAGCTCTGACAAATGGGCTTCGTATGGAGAAATTCTATTGGACGAGGCCATTTCTTCTTTTGTCTGCATAAATTGGATTTGTTAAAGTCCTATATTAATTCTAATCATGTGATCACCGTTCAATGAATATATTAGCAACGGTCAAAATTCATAACATAAAACCAATGAAGTTGACACTTTATATAAACATAAAGTGACATTAAATTAGATCAAGAGGTATTTCCATTAATGAAAATTTGGTTGGTTACAATATTCCCCCATTGAGAAATTTTACCCTCGAAATTTTCCTTTTCCCACACTAAAACAAATGTGGGTAACTCAGCTTCATCATAACCTCCGATTCCCAAGGTGCTTCTTCAAACTTGTGGTTTCTCCACAAAACCACGACAAGGGGAATTTTCTTATTTTGTAGATATTTTTCTCTATGATCTAAGATATCCACTAGTTTCTCCTCATATGAAAGATCAACTTCCAGTTGTACCACCTCAGAAGAGAGTACATGTGAAGGGTCCGGTATGTACTTTCTTAAGAGGGATGCATGAAAGACATCATGTAATTTGGCCATAGTAGGTGGAAGTGCTAGTCGATTGGACACAACCCCGAAATGATCAAGAATCTCGAAGTGGACGATGTACCTTGGACTTAACTTCCCTTTATTTCCAAACATCATGACCTTCTTCCACAGAGATATGCGTAGAAAAGCCATGTATCCAACTTTACACTCATGGTCTCGTCGACGATTATCTGCAAAACTCTTCTATCGACTATGAGCTGCCTTGATATGCTGCTAAATGGTTTTTACCTTCTCCACTATTTTCTCGACCATTTCTGGCCCAAGTGGCATACGTTCACCGACCTCATCCCAACAAGCCAGTGTTCTACACCTTTTCCCATACACGGCTTTATATGGTGCCATTTGGATGCTCGAGTGGAAACTATTTTTATAAGAGAACTCAACTAGAGGAAGATGTTGATCGCATCCTCCTTTAAAGACCATTGAGAACACTCTCAACATATCCTAAAGTGTTTGGATAGTACGCTCGGATTGGCCATCGGTTTTAGGATGATAGGATGTACTAAAGTTCAGTTCAGTATTCAGAGCATGTTGAAGACTCTTTCGAAACATAGAGGAGAATCTTGGATCTCGGTCAGACACAATAGATAGTGGTACTCCATGAAACCTTACCACTTCCCTGATATATATCAGTTCTAGTTGATCAAAAGAGAAATCCTACCGAATAGCAATGAAGTTTGGAGCCATTGTAAGACGATCCAAAACAACCCAGATTGCATTGTTGCCTTGGGATGGTCTTGGAAGTCCGGTGACAATGTCCATGGTGATTTTCTGCCATTTCCGTTCAGGTATGGGAAATAGTTGCATCATCCCCTTATAACTTTCCTCTCTGCCTTCACTTGCTGACACACTAAACATTTTGATGTATATTCAACGATCTCCTTCTTCATATTATCCCACCAAAAGTTTTCTCGGAGATCTCGATACATCTTTGTGCTCCCTAGGTGAAAAGAGAAATTTGAACTATGTTCATCATCCAAAACATCCTTCTTCAGCTCTGGACTTAATAGAATACATTGTCTTTTCTCATAACGCACAATTCCTTCATCATTAACATTAAACTCTGAGGATTTCCCTTTTTCGATTGCTCCGAAATTTTCTTGAATTCCCACATCATCCATTTAAGCATCCTTTAACCTTTCCAAAGTGACGGCTGTGAAATCATTTGTGAAAGTATTGATGATGTTCCCTTATTTATGATTCCCACATCCATCTTCATTAATTCTAATAAGATTGGATCCTTCTCAATTCTCATCATTTATAGAATTGCTGGGTCATTTCGACATAGGGAATCTGCCACCTTGTTCTTTTTCCCAGGGTGGTAATTGATTGAACAGTCATAATCCTTGATGAGATCTATCCATCTTCACTGGATCATATTAATCTATAAATGTGTGAATTTATATTTAAGACTCCTGTGGTCAGTATATATCTCACATTTCTTCCATAGAGATAATGCCACCAGATTTTCAAGGGAAAGATCAGAACCGCCAACTCCAGAGCATGCGTTGGATAGATTCTCTCATGGATTTTCAACTTCATTGAGGTATAGGAAATCACTTTATCATTCTGCATTAGCACACATCCTAATCCCTTATTCGAAGCATCACTGAATACCACAAAAATCCCCCCACTTGTGGGTAAAGTGATCATGGGTCCAGTGATATGCCTCCTTTTCAAATCCTTAAATATTTCTTCGTATTAATCACTCCAAGAAAAATATACTGCCATTCGAGTTATCTTGTTAAGAGGGTTGGACAATCATGAGAAATTTGTCAAAAATCATCCATAATATCCAGCTAACCCCAAGAAGATACGAATATCCGTTACCGATGTTGGCCTCAGCCATCCCTCAATTGCATCTGTTTTGGAGGGATCCACAGAAATCCCATTTCTTGTGATGATATGACCTAAGAATGAGACCTCCTTCAACAAGAACTCACACTTGATGTACTTTGCATAGAGCTTCTCCTTGCGAAAAGTCTATAATACAGTTTTCAAATGCTCCTCATGATCCTCCTTGGTTTTGGAGTATATTAGAATATCATCTATAAAGACTACCACAAATTTGTCAAGGTAATCTCTAAAGACTCTATTCATCATGTCCATGAATATTTCTAGAGCATCGGTGAGTCCAAAAGGAATTACTATGAATTCATAGTGCCCATACCATGTACAAAAAGATGTCATGGGGACATCTTCATTCTTCACACATACATGATATTATCTTGACCACAAATATACCTCAGAGAAGTATTTTTCTCCACGCAGATGATCAAAAAAGTCATCGATTATTGGGATAGGATACTTGTTATTTATCGTGACTTTTTTATGTTCATGATAATCGATTCATAGCTGCATTGACCCATCCTTCTTCGTGACGAAGAGGGCTGGAGCACCCCATAGTGAGGCACTTGGGCGTATAAACCCTTTATCCATATTCTTCTGTAGTTGTTTCTTCAGCTCTTCATTCTCTACAATAGTAATTCTATATGGAGTCTTGGATATTGGTAGCGCCCCAGGTATAAGTTCAATTGAGAACTCAACATCTCTTCTAGGAGGAAGACTAGGAAGTTCCTCGGGAAACACTTCCGCGAATTCCATCACAATAGGCATTTCTTCAAGGATGGTTTATTCCTTGGACTCAATCATCTGAGCAAGATACGCATACTCATAAGGAATTAATATCCACGCTTGAGATAATTGAGCTAAAGGAGATTCATCTTCCTCCTAAAACATTTAATGAATCGGGGGTCTATTCTCCATATGGAGTGTGACGAGGTTCGCCATGAAATTCAATCCACGTATTATAAAAGGGGAGGACTAATATTCATGGGATGCAATGATTGACCCATTTTCCATACTCACCGATATCTTTACTTCCATGATTTGTGGTGGTGCTGGGATTGTTCTACTAAACATTCGAGATATAAAAGAATGTGTATAACCTGAATCAAAATGTACGTTCTCTATTATTTAATGAATAACTAGCGTACCTGTCACCACTTCGTTGTCGGGGTTCACTTGGGCATAAGTAATGGAAAAAGATCTTCCTTGCTGTCTTGGAGGTTGTTGGTTGCCTCTGTAAAACCTGGGATTAGGGCACTGATTTGAAAAATGACCATGTTCTTTGCATTTTTAGAATTGAACAATTCATTGAGGTTCGAAAAGAGCGTTCCTCTACTCAGTCTTAGCTGCGGGTCCTTCTTGACGACAGTTAATAGCTAGGTTCCCTTCTCTTCCACACCTAAAGAATTTTCTCGTCCCCTTAAGCCAATTTCATTGGTGATTCATTCCACACTTTTTGCAAGTGGGGCACTGGATCTTCTTAGCACCGTTGGATTTATCCATTGGACCACTAGCATTGAAGTCCACCTTACGCTTCTTGTCTCCATGATACCCCTGTTATTCCCTAATCTCCATTTCGACCTTGAGGGAACATCGGACAATTTCCTCATAGCGGTCGAAGTCAGGGATCGCTAATGCTTTCCGCAAGGTAGGCTTCAACCCACCAAAGAAGCGGTCATCCTTGCATTCGAGGGTAATGACAATGCCGAAAGCATATCTTGCAAGACTTGTGAAGTTTCCCTTTTACACTCCAACAGATTATTCATGTTTTTTCTTGAGGTAAAGGATGTCTCATTCCATATTAAGCTGGAGGGTGCGGGGAAAATATTTATCGAAAAACATATTTCGGAAATCCTTCCATTCCAACGCATCGATCTCCTTCTCAGGCTTCATATTTTTGATCAATGTCCGCCATTGATCAGCTTCACCCTCCATATGATAAGCCTCTATGAGAAAATTCTATTGTTCATAACATTGGAGGATGAAGAATATCGTTTCAATGGAGTTGATCCATTGTTCATCGATCATGGGATCAGATGATCCACTGAAAGTAGGAGGCCTTTGTCTCATGAATCTCTCGATAGCGACTTGTTCATTCTTGGTGGGGGGTTGAACATTCCTCCTGACCCATGTTTCTATTCAATGATTTAGATAGATGAGAGAGAAGCGTGGCAAAGTTCACGATTCCCGCTCCTATTAGATTTTGTATCTCATGAGTACAATCATCACACTGATCTTCACAACAGTGGTTAGACCGAGTCCTACTATTACCGGCCATTGGCTGGAATAAAAGGAAAGATAGAGGTAATAAATAAAGGGTAATCCAAATAAAAAAGTTGATGACTTATAAATAAACATTCATTTCCTTAACTCATGAGTCTATAGGCTTCAATCTAGGCTTTTCATGATCTACTTTATAACAAATATTCTTAGGGGATTTTTTTTAATTCCCTTAATAAGGGTTCATACTAAGCTTGTAAATTTATCAAAACATATCCCCCGGGAGTGTCATAACCAAGAGTGCAGTAAGGTCCATTTTCGTACACCATTTCCCATTTGAGTCTAGCTCAAAACTGTGTTTTTGGGTTTTACCCCTAGGATACATTTGTTCCAGAGCCGCCTCTAACTACTCATATCTAGACATGGATGTATTTGTCTGATAAAGAACTTACTCAGTACATACAGAAACTTTGGGATATTTTTTATTATACTTAGTCTAGTCTCTAGGGCTTTACTAGGGTTTCTTAATCCCAAAAATAACTCAATCTATCATCTGATACCAACTATGACAACCCTGCATTTTATTACAAATTAAACATGATTTATTACATAAAACATCACTTGATACAACAAAGAGGATCTATAGGTTTAGTGTCTTTGGGGTTTAGGATCATTACATAAAAACTTAAAACATGAAATACAACATCTTTATTGAAAAATTCCTTTACATGACCACTACATTCCCTCATGCATAGCATTGCATGGGATAACCTGAGGACATGTATAAGAAAAGGGTGAGATATAAAGCCCGGTAAGGGAGTACACATGGAATAACATGAGGAGTACAATACATGTTAGATAATAGAAATATCAATAGAGAATAAGAAAAACATGAACATAAAGGCATGATAAAGCATGATAATCATAACATAGAAATGTGGCAACAACACTTAACTTCGAATTACCATGCGCCAAGGCCCATTTCACATAGAGAATGAGTAAATCCTCATTAAACATAAAGCACGGGTAAACCCTCGTTTCACTTGAATTAGAATGAGTCAAAACTTATTGCACATGACGTATCATGACACTATACTTCACCCAATGCATTGGAGTGTTATATGGGTGCACCCTTCTTAAACATTTCATTTCATGCATAAGCGTGCCACATGGATCATAAATCATGGATTCATAAAACATAATAATTTATTCCAACTTAAAGGAATGTTGAATTCATACATTAATCTTTACAATCAATATGTAATTATGCATAAAGATTAATACCCTTGAAGGATAAATGGGGATGGTATTCACTACACAATGACATTGACTTAGAAAATCGGTGCGACTTCGGCAGTGTAACGGTGTGACATAAGAATTCGTAAAAAATATTGATGAGAGATAAATCGGTTCCTCATCATATTTACATGTAATGTACAGTAATTAGGTAATATAGATACATGCCCCAACAATTTTAATGAAATTTAAATTCGTGATACAAAAGTATTGCTTGAATGTAAAAGAGGAGAGAGAAGGTCCTTTCAGAATTTCGGCATAGTAACGGGTGTACATGGGAGGCATTTAATTTGAGAGAAAGGGTCTCCAAATATTCAAACATAAAGAGGGCAGTATAAGGGATGTTAAAAACCATACCCCAACATTTATAGTTGAAATTAAAATGGAAAAACAACTTAATGAAAATTGGACAAAAAAAAGAAAGGAAGAAAAATCCCTTACTTGGAAGTGTGCTTCCAAAGGATAGAGAGAAGCTTGTGAGGGGCCTCTTGGGAGCCTGGGGAACCTTGGGAGGATTATAGAGAGAGTAGGTCAGAGGTTTTTCAAACTCCAAGGGATTTATGTGAGGAGGAAGGGGGAGCGTGGGTGGGTTTGTATAGGAAAGCTGAGGGAATTCCCTATTATGTAGGTTTGGGACCCCTTATATTAAATTAATCCAAACCAAAATCCAACCCATGGTTTTTGCCCATGGTTTTTGGAAAATGGAAGAGGAAAAAAATATTTTATACGTTCAAAGTCCTAACTTATTAAAATAATACGGTTGCTTATGTGGAGGTGAGTCACACTCCCATGGAAATTAATTTAAAAAGGCAAAGTGTTGAATAAGTCTTGAGGGGTCCATTAAAGCATTAAAAAGTAAGTCAAACAAACCCAAAATCAAATTATTTTAATGTTAATACATATATTAACTGAAAATAAAGATTATATTATTTTATTACATCACTATTGGGTCATTATGATGTCATAAAACACATTATATATTTAAACAATAATTAATTTTTACCCAAAACTTTGACTCTCTATGAAAATTATGAAAAATTCACCATGCGATAATTTGGACGTCCTGAATCCAAAAATAACATTTATTTTATCTAAATAATTTTCTAAATATGTGAATTTTTATTTTTAATTTAAAAACTGACATTTATCGAAAATTCATGGGTTTTGACATAAATGGATTTCAAACCATAATAAAAATTTTAATTGCATTCATAAAATTATAAGATCATTTATATTTAATAAAAATTAATTTAATAATATTATTATTATTTTATTAAAATATTATTTAATTCAAAAATCCCTTAATTTAATAAAATAGATTTCTTAATTAAATAATAACTAAAAACAACATTTGTACTTTAAAAATTATTTACAATGTATAAAAAATGACAAGAATTTATATCCATTATTATATACAAAAGATAATGTACATGAACATAGTACTACTTATTTGTTACATAACCCATTAAAACAGCCGCATAAGACCTAAGGGTAAGGTGTGTGATTGTGACAGACCCTTGGGGTGGCTCAGATAACATCGCTCAAGTGGTAATTTCAATCAACTTCCACTTTTCCCGTACACGGTCACATTCGAGCTTCACATGATGAAGCTCGTCTTGGGATTGGTCAAGAGTGATGCCCAAGGATTCCACCTCTTTTCCGAGCTCCGACCAATGGGCTTAGTATGGAGCAATTCTACAGGACATGGCCATCACTTCTTTTTTTTTCTGAGTAAATTGGATTTGTTAAAGTCCTATATTTATACTAATCATGGGATCACTTTTTAACGACTATATTATCAACGATCAAAATTCTTAACATAAAACCAATGAAGTTGACTTTATATAAACATAAAGCGAAATTTAGTTAGATCAAGAGATATTTCCATTAATGAAACTTTGGGTCGTTACAAACACAGCTTGGTCATTCCAACTCACTATGTTGTTACTGGACCTGGACACTCTATGACTCTGCCAAATTGTAGATCACCTTCATAAGACATGAAATTTTTTTATGATACCTATATGGATGATTATAACAATACCCAATTGGAAATTGTAAAATCAATAGGTATATGGTAATATAAACAACATTCATCTCATCACATCTCTATTTCTACAACACATATACCAAAAATCTAGTTATATTTTAAAATGGCACACCATCACATGGTAATTTCCCATATGAAATGCTATTCTCTGAATAATTTTGGATTGTTCCACATTTAAATCATCTAGGAGAACATTCTCCATAAGTATGATAACACTTTTGGAGTACATATGAGTTTTATTTCTCCTCATTTCATTATATAATAAGTTTATTCTAGAAGGTTGAATATAATTATATAGATATGGGGATCACAACGACTACCAAAGGGTACACCAATAAATTAATCTTGGATTATTCAATCAGTAGAGAATTAGTTCATGTGTAGTGTTGGGAATGAAAATTCTGAGAACTACACTTGGGTAATTATAATGACATTGGTTCTCCCTGAAGGCCTTTATAATGTATTTGAACCACTCAATCCCACTATTCCCACCAAAATTACTATAATTCTATGTGAAGATAATGATTTATAAAAACCCTTGGGGAATGGATCAAGGAAAATAACTTTATTGGAACATGTTCTAGTTGAAGTGGAACAAGATTCTAATCCTTCTTTAATGGATTAAATTGTGTTTATAGTTTATACATCGTGTGTCCTTTAATTACAATGAATATCAATTTTATCAAGTAAAATGGGAATTTTAATATCTCTACATGATTAAATAAAATTTCAGATCCTTCATACTCCTTGTTGTGTTTTTTTCCTGGGTGGTTGTTACCATGTATAAGTAGTTTTATTTTTTCCCATGTACAATTATAGGTATACTTATCTCCATATAGGTTCATTAAAATATCATGTAAAATGATTCACAAGTCTTATTCAATCTATCTTCTCATAGAAACTATTTCACTATAGAAAGATACACACACACACACACCATGTAATCCGTAATTACACGTTGTGTTATGTGATATTTTAAACAACCATTTGGCTCTTCCTCTATTTATATATATCCATTATCAAATTTTATTTACTATAAACAATCATGCATGATGATAATAGATTATTTAAAAACAAATTTCTCCATCACCACTCTTTAGAGGATTGATCATCATACTACATATGAATGCTCACCCTGATGTATTTTGACTGTCTCATGCTGAAAAAACAGCTAGGAAACCCATAACTGAGTTGAGATTCTATTTTTAGGATAATATTATTATCCCCACATAATAAAAAGAACATATATAAATATATTTATAATATAACAAGAAAAAGGCATATAAAAATTAATTTCTCGAGATATTGGTCAATCCACAGGTCAAAAACAATAATGAGGATAAATTCCTAATAAAGGTGGGGAAAATCAATGAAACATGAAAATAGAGGAACTAACCTCATCTATATTTGTTTTCCATAGATCAATTTTCATTAGAATAATGACCAAAGATAAAATAATAATTCTCCCAATGATCCCCTTATACAAATACATACATAGAATAAAACTGTTATGTGAATTAATCTATTTGGTCAATTGAATTAAATATCCCTTATATATAATTAATGTGGAAGGAATTTAAATAAAAAAATAATCCTACCTACATTTCATTCAATCACTAGAAAATAATGTTTTAATGTCGTTGACATTGAAGAGAACCTTGAGTTTAATCACACATTGATCAATGATCCATGATCTTATCATTTCTCGCTACTAGGTGCACCTCCAATTATCTCTAATAGATTACTTCCATTTTTCGAGGTTTTATGGTTAACAATTAAAATTCACCATAAAATTATTTTTATAGAAAACATTTACATGAGGATAATTAATTAAAAAATATTATTTTTTAATTAATATATTTTAGAATCTACCCATGGTCACACCATACTCGAACATACATCCATCTCCATAGTTATATAACACCTATCATTAAACCCCACACACTAAATTCAACAAATACCTTAAATTTCTAATCTATGCCTCTTTTTAGATTACATTCTGCATTTTCTGAAAATATTATTTGGCGTCCATTTTATATAGAAATTAAAATTAAAAATATAATTATGGGAACATCAGGCCTTAGATGCTCATGTAATATCAGATCCCAAAGCCCTAAATAAGATTTTTTATATTGAAAAATAACATTGAAAAAAGTATTTGTTACATATAGAAAATTTAACCCATTTCATTTACATAAAATAAATATTCTTTCAAAGTTTTATATAAATGTTTAAAACAACATTGTAAAGAAATAAAAAATACTAATATTTTTAAAGAATCTATTGAAAATAAACCATGTGTTGAAATAATTTGAATATTTTTTTTTATAAAAAATTAATTATCATTGAATAATATATTCACTTTTGAATACATTTTTTTTGGAAAAAATTAGATATTGAAGTAAAATGATTTTCATTGAAAGATGAAAATAATGTTAGTATTCCGTATATAAAATTTTTATATTCAGTACTAAATGAGAGGAGAATAATAGAAAATATGTAATATAAACAAAAAACTACATGACAAGAAAAATCAAACGATTATGTAGATAGATAACATAAACATATTTCTTTGAAAAAATATTCAAACTTAGTCTGTAAAAAATTATGACTAAAACATAAATATTATAAAAATTATTGAATTCTAGGAATTATCTCTATACTTATGTATAATATATTTTAATATAATATTATTCTATACCAGAGTCATCCCATACATTTAATGTAATATGAGATCCACATTAATAATTTTGATACCCATTTTCTCATTACCTAACACATACTAGGGCTCAAGACACAACTACACCTAGCCCACATCTATATGTAAGAGGTGGTTCCAACCATAAAAGGGATAACTAACATAGGATGTAGGGTATTTTACTAATTTATTGTACAAAAAATCAATTAAAAAACATCTATGATAAAGAATTAAATATTCAATATAGTTTTAAACTATTCCAAGAATGAATTAACCTCTAGATAGTAAAAAAGTTATGGAAGTTTATATTGTAATGTAATAGGGATAGATATAGTCCCACCGAAAAATTCTTTCTAACTTGATAAAAAGGTATAATAATTAATAGCTTAGAGAGGCCATCTATTGAATTTTTTACAATGACCATCGTACATGGCCCAAGAACCCAGAAACCCTGTGCTCTTTTAGAGACATGATTACATCTTCACCACTCATGGAATGATACTAACCAAACAAAAGATGATTATATAGGGAAAAAACATATATATATATATATAGATATATATATATATATATATTCAGTTGATGAATCCAATATGAGAGAGTAAGGGGATCTCCATCTTACAGTTTATCCAAAGAACGTGATAAAACAACAGTTATAAAATTCCAAAAATGATACCCATAATCCCAGTTTTATTCCTTAATTAAAAAAGTATATGGGACCTATTCAACACAGATTCATATTATTTTCTATGAAGGGAATATACTCACCCACATGGTTGTGGTTACATAATAAAAACAAATCGCAGTGAGGACATAATCCCTCTTATTTATGTATCCAAACTCGAACAAACCAAGTTTTTTTACTATTCAAAACTGTCAAGGTGACGCATTTTATAGTTACATGACCCATGAAACAATACAAAATGATGGTTACACTCTAATAATTGATGGTGGAACCCCTGACCTATCTAATACAATTGATCCATTCAGATTGTTGAGGACCCAAGCCTATCCTAGTTGTAGGGTTCTACACTGACTTAATGATGACCCATGCACGAATATTGTATGAGGATTATACTATGGATGTTGAGGACCCATACCCAACTGATATCGAGGGTTCCAATCTACTAGATTTTGATAAACTGAGCTTAGAATTTATGGGATGTTCCACTCTTATAGTCTTATAGGACCCATGTTCATCTCAACGAGAGGGTTCCACTCGGGAGTCTATAGAGCTCCAATTCCCAACCTAAATAGAGGGTTCCACTCAAAACTCTATCAAGGAAGCATGAATAATCCAGCTGGAGGGGTCAACATGGGCATAAGAATTATTTCATCCTACATGATGACCATCATCATCGTGGTCACCTTATATGTGGTCATGTCTAGAACATGTAACATCTTATATCAAAATCCATAAATGATGGAAATTTTATATAATATGAGGAAAACGAAACTCATCATTGGATACTCATAGGCCATGATCCGAGTAAAAACTAATGTGATACAAGACATTGAGGTTTCGATAAAATGAACGACGGGGTAAACCATGTCTAAAGGGACCCATAATGTGTGTGTCCTTACATCATTGTCAGGCCATGTCCCTAGCTGACACACAACAACATCCCATGTACTAGTACACACTATGCAGTTGGAATACATGTCATTCCCTTATTAACTGGGATCATGTCTGTGTGTTTCCAGTAGATTTTGTGTATTGGAAACTGTGCCCATTTCGTTTGGTACATAGTGTACTGAACCACATTATTTACCACCCATGTGATCTTTTAGTGTCATGTACATCACAGATCACATTTTTTGGATGTTTTACCTTTAAAAAACATACTAAATTGAGATGCTTGATCATGGAATTTTTGATATGTTCATGACATTTCATATTATGCATTTTCAAAACCCTTATGCTGCTACTAAAAAAGGTAACAAGACTTGTGTTCTTCATCATACAAAACATGTAACCAATATTTCTCTAGAAATCCATGATTACTAGATCTGGTGAACACAGATCGAATCAAGACACAATACAAAATACATCACCTTGATTCTTCCTTAATGTTACATATCTAGTCATGATTCGTTCTTTTCAATGATTATTCAAAGGAAATCATCTTCGTTCACCAAGACATGTTTAGTCATTCATTGTTCTTGCTACCACAACCACATCCAAGGCATATCGGGACTAAAACAGTTGAATTGGTCATCCCCATCATTCAATCATCTTATATATATGATTTATTCATCATTTCCAAATCCTCAATGAATCAAAGGGCCCAATCTAGCTCACTAAATTTTGGAAAAGTCGATCAGGTACCATATATAACCATCTAGTAATGAACATTATGAAATGAGAGATAAAACCACCAAATCCATGTTGTAATCATTTTGGCTGTGTTTTAATGGTCCAATATCCTGAACGGCAATACATTGGTTAGAAAATATTGACTAATAATCATTAATTTATTATATAGGCAAATGAAAAGGCCACTAGTGATGCAGATCCAACAATGAGAGTGGATATCGTAAATAATATAGTAGAAGGGAATAAGAACAACAAATGATTAGCCCAACATCAAGACTGGATCCATCAATAATGGATAATTCACATTACATATATTTTGGAGGATTCATCGTATTCACTATATTTTGATAATATTTTTTTCTGACATTTCTTCATCGTTAATCATGATTTTCCATAAGAATAAAGAGAGAATACTATTAACTCCTAAGACTATGACACATCTCATGGTAGTTTTTCAAAGTCAAACAATTATAAATTTTAATGTAAGGTAAAAAAATAATCAATAAAAATAATCAATAAATTTAATATAGGTAACATAATTCCAATGAATTAGGGGTCAGATTTTGTTTCCCCGCCACATTTTATTCCATTCCAATGGTAATAACCATGTTTCATATCCAACAATCATATCATATTTCTAATATGATCAAACTTATAATATTTGTTCTATTTTCCTTGAGGTGTCATTCATGAACACTATAAAATATATTTAATATTATTATGAAATTAGTTACAGGAACACCAAGCCTCAGAAATGTACATTATTTTAGCGCATACACTGGATATAAATATATAATTATTTCAGTGTCTTATAAAGAAAAAACCAACTATCTAAATAATTATCTTATTCAATCGTTTTCATCCCTATAATTAAAATTATATCCCAAAAATTGGGAATATTGATTCATCACTTGGATCTCCCTCTCCCATGAACTCTCTTTCACTATTCTATGCATCAACTTCACATGTTCAAAAGGGATGTTTTATCCACATAGGGCCTTCTCCTACCGATCCACAATCTCTACTATGTCATATGAAATGGTGGCTCCATCCCCGATGCCTCTCTCTCCCTAGGAAATAATTTTTATGGATTTATGCATGTATTTACTCATATGAAACATGCGGATGATGTAATTATCCCAAAAAAGTTATAGAGTTAGGTATATGTAGTAAGAAACCTCACCAACCCTATAAATGATCACAAATATGCCAATAAAACTCATATATAGATTTCCTTCCCAGAGGAACCTCTATACTCCTTGTAATTGGGAGACTCTCAAGAACATGTGGTATCCCTACTTGAACTCCAATGGCCTATAGTTATGATCAGTACATCATTTTTGTATTCTATAGCCTATCCTCTTATACATAGGGATGACATGTACATTCGACATTGTTGCCTCCACAATCTATATCCCTACTAGATATAACTCGTCGGGCTTTTAAAAAACCAATGTAACAGGAATGGTCTTTTGTAAATGTCATAAAATGGTACCATGTAGATTTTATAGTGGTATTTTATATTATCCAAATAATATAACATGATTTGGTGATCCTCACAGATCCTTTGTATGTCCAATATACTATATCTCATCACATTCACTATCACCTGGATATTGTGATCAGTCATCCAATCTATATGGGGTGAATGTATGTACTCATTCAAAATTGGATCCTAAATTACTCTTATAGTCCTCTCCATATCGATTATGTAAACCCCCTATCACAATCAGATACAATCATTGAGTGTACCCTGTGAAATTTTAAAAACAGTCATACATAAAATTTATCCCAAAAATCCATATAACAATACTACCTAATAGTAAATATGTATGCTTGTAACGCCCAGACCATAAATTTCCAGATTGAGTGCATTATTTTAATATATTTTCATTATTAAAAGGAATCACATGCTGACAGACCAATAAGATTAGCAATATGGGAAAATAGATTATATACATGAAGGTTACATTACAATATCTAACATACAAAAAAATATCCATTGAGAATGCCATTGTTCTTTCATCTTAACCCTATATCTCAAACATAAAACACTTCATGGGATCCTGGGAAAATAAAATATAAGAATGAGGTGAGCTAGGATGTTCAGTAAGGGTAAATAATTTTGCATAACATAACATAAATAATATGCATGGTGAATAATTGAAAACACATGCCTTTACTAATAATAATCAAGAACACTTTTTGGAATAAATATGAGCCGAGTAAATAATGAAATAATAAAATATAATCATGGGTATTATACTATTCAAATAACCACAAGAACCATCAATATTATTTTTTATAATAAGGGAATGTATAATTCAAGAAATTCTGAAACATTTTGTCAAGGCCTCAGCCAAGACATCTAAAAATTATTAAGGCCTCAACCAAAACCATATATCATATTGGGAAAGGCCTCAACCATTTCCATGAAAAATTGTCTCATGAGACCTACCATTGCTTCATGAAGCTATAGAATACTCCACCCGTAACATACTATGTCCAATACATTCCTCATATAGAAAGGTTGAAATGTAACATAAACATTCGTATTAGAACTAGCATACTAAATTTTAATACTTTAACCATAAAACATTAATGGTATAAAAATAAAACATCCACAATAAACAATATCACAAAACCATCAATAAAATATGGAAGATTTGTATCATAATAAATAAACTTAAAACAATTTTAAATTGCATCAAATGATGTATAAATAGATGAATATGATTTGTAAAACTCTTTTGGAAAAATTCCCTTTCATGAAAACATTTAAAATTCACACAATTTTGAAAGAAAAAATTTTAAGGAAATTTCTGAATCAAACTATCCAATACCACTTTGAAAATTACGAATAGAATTAATAATTTAAAAACATTCATGTCTATATAAATAATTTTTTATGAAAACCATATTGAAAACATGGACATTTATGAGAATGATTTATATGAATAAATATTGGTATCATTTAAAATGATGTTTTAATAAAAGAGTCCATTAAAATAATACCATTTAAAAATCTTTCATAAAACATAGATATGGATACTAAATATCTCCCAGTAATAACTTACACATATACAATCTCGAATAATAATGAGATTGAGGAACAAACCCTTGCCTTGCAAATTCCTTTGGTCGAGGGTACGTTTAACAAACTGTATAAAGACTATAGTAGGTTATTAAATTATAAAATAACCATATTCATATTTATTTTCTCAAACATGATTTATTTATGACATTATACTACCCATTTAATAATAATTTCCATGTTAAATTTACATTTCGGGTAATAATTTCTTTCTTTATCGTATGTGTTTTAACATTTTATTCTTGATAATATCATTTAGATCATGATTTAAATGATTCTATAATATAAACCTTGAATTATATATCATATATATATATAATATAAATATTTATAATATATGTATATATTAATTAGAAGTCACAATTTATGGTGACCGTAGGTTGTACGAACACATAAACACTATTTTCGTTTTCACATCGTATTGAATGGATGTCTGTCAATAACATATATGTAATTCCATACATACCTTCATATAAATATATATATAAATTTCTAGAGAAATTATTATACCATATATTAAATACTTACTAATAATATATATTTTTATAATCATCGTTGAATCGTGATCACGGAAATGAATATCATCATGTCTTGAAGACGATAATCTATACCTATACAAAAACGAAAATATAATAATTTTGATATTAAAATCATATATAATTGGATTTTATATAATATATAAAGAATCATTAACATTTTATATTTATTATATATATCAATTATACATCATTATTACACCCATTCAATATAATAATGAATTGAATAACAACTACACCACGACGTGGAGACGGTAAGTCTTACGTTCGCACGTGTGGTGACATGTCATTCATAAGATGGATAGAATAATGAATATGGTTATACCATATTTTAAATAACATCAACTTATGTAGTAGATTGTGGATTTAATGATTTAAAATGGAAAAAACAAGGAATGAAGAAGTGGATAATGAAAAGAACTTGAAAGTGGTGATAATATATTTATCTCTTCTTCGGGTTCTTCCTTTTGATTTGATCAAAATGGATACTTAGTGTTGTGTTCTGACCAAATAAATTCCTATAGGATGAAGGGAGGATTTTTTAGAGGATAATTGCGAAGGGTTTGGTGAAGACAAATGGATTTGATGATGTGAATTTGAGAGCAGGGGGACTACCCTTTTATAAGACGAGTGAGTGGCACCTTAGGAAATGATTGAAATATTATTTTATAATAAAATCATATACGGTTGATAATGGCTTAAAATTGGATTATTTTAAAGATAATGTGGAGATGGGTCGAAATAATCTCATCAAATATGTTTTTGACATGTTTAGGATACCATTTTATCCTTATCTTTTATATTTAACTCTAAGTTAAATAATTTTACTTTTATCGTGTCTTCATGTATTCTTACACTATATGGTTAATAAACATAATATAAACATCCAAGAGAACCTAAAGTGGTTCACTAATGACATATATTATATAATTTAATCATTTTTTTTGGAAATTATATTTTTAAGAATATTATATCAACATATAATATAGTATTTTTTTAAAAAATTAATTTATGTCAATTTTCACACTAATTGGTATTTTGATTTTGTGAAAGTCATAAAAAACTTATCACTTCTAAAAAAATAATATAATAAACCATAAAAAGTCATATTAACCATTAAAATTAGTGTAATTCTTTAAAATTCGCAAATTACATTTATTAGGATATTTATAATGTCAATTATTTTAATATTTCATTAATAATTTAATTACTACATCATCATCATGTCATAAATAAATTAAATTATTTAATGTCTAAAATATATATATAATACAATTTTGTATTAAATATTTTAATCTTTCTAAATAATATTTATATTCTAATTTATCTTATATATAAGACTATGTTAAAAAGTTTTAGTTATAAAAACATGAATTTATCACTTTTAACTCTTCTTTAAATTAAATAATAATAAATGTGTTAATCTCATCCAAGTAGACCTGATGGTTTATATTTTATATCTATGGTTGTTTCATTCCAAATTACACCTATCCTATAGAATTAAGACATGATTTAGGGTAATAATAATAATAATATCATTTTTACTTTTAATTACCCTATTTACTTTTAACCGTTGTAAATAAAACACAAAAGTTACTATTAATTTTTTTTATCATATTGAACAAATTTTTACATAATTATTTCAAATGCGACTCTCTGGTTTTTAATTTCAATACACATAAGTGGTAAAATTATGTTTTATTCAAATTTTCAAATACTCTTAGGATGTGGGTAAAAGATGGTAAAAAGTTCAATAACATTTTTATATATCTGAAATTATTAAAAAATTAATCCAATTAAATACATTGAACGTTTATAGGTTTTATGTATCTATTTTAACCTAAAATAAATTTAAATTAAATATATAATTATTTAAATATAATGTTGGTTTAAAATAATAACTCAGTGTTTTTCACAATTCATAAAAAATTCAATGATTTCCAAAAATTACCAAAAATTCACAATAATATATTATTGATATTAAAAATTAAAAAATGAATTATATTTTACCAAATTAAAAACATAGAAGTTTAATTTTTTATTTTAAAATTAATTTCCAATGTAAAAACAAAAAAATTTTAAAAAGTAAAAACTATCAAAGATTAATATGTGTTTATGTCAAATTTAAATGTGAAATTACTTATAATGACCAACATTTTATTAAATGAAGAAATATAATATAATTATTTTTTCAAACCATTCAATTGTATAATGAAAAACTGTAAATTATTTTGATTAATATAATTTTTTTTCAGTTAAAATTTAGTACTTTTCATTATTCACCCAAATATGATATTTTTTATAAAAACACTAAATTTTTTTCAAAACTCAATTTTCATGTCCCAGTTATAAATAATAAGTTAATTCTATTAAATTGAATATATAAAAGTGTTAAATATTTTATTTAAATAGGGTTCTCCAAAAAAAGGTGGTAAAATTTAATTTTTTGAAAAATACTTCTTTTATCTGAAAAAAAAATTGAATTTGTTCTTATATAATGTCTCAAAATAAAAAAATATATATGTTAAAATTATATAGATTATATTAAAAATGCAATTAATATTATTTATAACTGGTTTTTGAATGGATATTTTGGTAATGTTGTGTTGCGCTTGAATTATTTGTTGCGTGTAGCACAAGCTACTAAATTACTTTATTGATATAATGGACTATGATATATTGGGGTGTTACAATGATTAAATTGTTTGTTAGTCAATTATCGCCAATATGGAATCATGGAAATTCGTTATGTGAAGATTCCCTATGAATCATTCCTTTTATATATCATCTCGGATACTCTCGTGTGTCTCAAGAGGGTGTAATAAACCAACTGGAACATGGTGCTCATCCTTTACCTACTAATAGGTGAGGTGCCGAGAGATGAACATTGTTATGCTTTGTTTGATTTTTGTCCAAAAAAATATAGGTAAAAGTGTTTTTGCCTCATCCCCATATTAGGATATATATCCAGTGAATATTTGTGGAACTCCCACATTAAATCATCCCACATCATGATTGGAAGTATTGTTCTCACATAGAACAAAACTAAAGTACTACTTCATTTAAAATATCGATCTACTGATTCACCAAGTAATATCTGATCATTTAAGTCCTCAATCTCAATTTCTCCTAGTTGAGACTCCCTCAAACACAGAAACCGTTAATGAGTCAACACCATCGTTGGAAGAAAATTTGTACACTCATACTCCACCAGTGTTAGTTGTAGGGATTCCAACAACTCAGAAGATTCCTAAACTTCTTGAGAATAATAATTACATAATATGGGATCTTTTAAAACCATTAAATTTAATGGATTAAATACTATCTCATAGTCATAGTGATTATGGAACTCTAATGAGTATCATTGTCTTGTGTTTATGTCTCTCAGAGTGAAGATGTGCCAAAGACACTGTTGGTCTGAGTAATCTACAATGCCCTACCATATAATGCAGTGTCTCCACATCCTTAGGGTGAATAATACCAATGGAAACTTCAGGTCATGGATTTGATAGTTATTCTCATGCTCTATCAAATTCCACTACCCATATGCAATAACTTCCTATCTTTACATCATCACACAATAGATCCCACCTCTTAAGGCATTGCTGTACACTGAAAACATAACGAAATCCTATAGAATGTTCAACATTAATGATATCATATCCCTCTTATTTTACTCCTCAATGGACATCAATAACCTCTCATAATATGTAAATTTATTACCTTTTAATGTCAGTTTAGTGAGAGGGGTTGTGATTCTGGATAATTCATCTACATAAATCTGGTTGTGCCTGGAAAAGACATGTAATCTCCTCACATATAAAACCTTCTTGGGAGGTTTAGAATAATTATGTACTTCAGGCTTTCCCAATTCAACAAATAAACCACTCTGAATAATAATATTATAGAAATATTGGTTGTCATTAATCCATAATTAGAACTTTTAAATCTTTCCATAGAGAAGGTTCTCTTGAAGGAATCTCTGAACCATCCTCAAGTCCTCTGTATTCTATATCATTATTTCAAAGTAAAATAATATGTTGTTGAAGTAATAAAATCACAAATTTTTCCTTTTATATATGGAAAAATCATATATAAAAACCATAAAAAATTTCCTGAGTTATTCACCCCATGAGAAACAATAGGAATTCCTAGTGTCTATAGGGACTTCAGAAATCCTTATTTGGAAAATCCCCCTCTTGAACCCCCAACTGGTCATAGTCAGAACTGAGATCAATATTTGTGAACCATCTCACTCCTCAAAATTGATCCAATATTTCAAAAATATTTATAAAGGGGTACATATTCATTATCATGGCTTGTTTCAGGAAATTATAATCCATACTAATCCATAAAATCTTAACTGATTTTCTCATGATAAAGACATGAGATGTCCAATGTGGCACACTAGGTCTGATGAAACATTTCTCACAATGGTCCTCCATTAACAACTATAGATCATGTATATTATTAGGTTTCATATGATATTCCACAATTGATATTGTTTTAGTCACAAGATGAAATCAAATTAAAAATATCCATCTCCCACCCCAGAGTTAGTCTCATAACATCTTTGGGAAAGATATCTATATATTCCTCCACAATTGAAGAAACCCATATTCCTAAACAGAAAAATACTTCCATGGATACCCCAAAAATACTCATTATGACAGCATTAATCCTCCTACTATAGAATCAAATACTTATTAAATGATATTTATCTCACCAACAAGGGAATCTAGTGCCATCAGTTCATATGCATCTAACTTTTTTATCGTGATGGTCAATTAGAAGTCAAAACATGGAAATACAATACATACACAAGATTATCTCCTAGGGTTCCATCATTACGACCAAAAGGTCCCACATTAGCCTCTCTCTTCTAGAAGATAGATCTCATAACTAGAAGATGAATGATATAGAAGACTCATTTCTCAATGGAACCACAAGAGGATGTTGTTGTACATGGATCTCAATTTTGAGCTCCAACAATAACACCATGCATCAAGAGAAAATGTAATGAATGGGACATATTTAAACAATGACTAGAGAAATAGTATTATATAAACACATCATACATCAAATCATGTCATTTGTTGCGGGGTTATGAATTTCCAAGCCTATGATACTAAACTCAGCCCTGGAAAATGTTTTGTATATTTTTATTCATAAAAAACATAATAAATACACAAAATATATTTTTCTTATCAAGATTATTTTCTAGAATAGCTTTTGGGGAATTAAATTCCATAAATCCATTCAACAAGAAATATTAAAAATTTTGATAAAAATAAAAGAAATATATATCATTGGTGCGTCACTTTTACTTTAGAAATTCATTGCAACACATCCACTTAACCTCTGAGAATATTTTAAATATATGGGGTGATAAAAAAATTACCAGTTAATGGTTTCTCAAAAACAACATATAAAATTAAATTTAGTATTTATTAGGAATAATATAACCATACTCAAAAATATTTTTCCATAAATACTTGTATATATATATATAGAAAAAATTATTTAACAAAATAATTAAACTTGAAATTCCATTGGGATTTTCCCTTAAAAATATTAATTTATCTGTGGGGAGTTGACAATAATTTTCACTAAATTGCGAAAATCTATAACATATGGCCACATGTCATAACATAGACTAATGGGTTCACTCACTGTAACATCTTTTAATTCATCTGTGGTAATTTTCGAATAACATTTTATCAAGGTATTTCTATTCTTATCTATTCCCCAAAGCAATTCCTAAACTAATACATTATAATAATTAATTTATAAGTGGGTTGTATATATATTCAAAAAAGTTTCTAATATAATATTGAGAACCATATACTTCAAAACCATTTATTAATCATGCACCATAAGTGCTAGAAACCTGGATTTAGAGCTTGCATGATATTTTAATGCTAGGAATGTCACATATGAGTTAGATGGTGGCCATACCTATTCATTCATGTATCAACATAAGATAGAGATGCATGTTTTCACATAAAATAATTAATTATAAAATAATTAAGAAAAAAATGATAAGATTTACGGCACAAAAGTTTCTGAAAATTGTGAATTTAGGAATTTTAATCATACGTAATTCTTTAAACAATAGTTTTTTCGTCGTTAAATTCCCGTTATAATTTATAAAACAATGAGAATGTATTCAATACTTATAATGTTTATTTTTACAAGAATATATATTTACTGAAAAAATGAGGCTATATATGTGTATATGAGGTTGTATATACACATATACTTGTAATTCATTGTATATTGATCCTAACATAAAAATTAAATTACACCCTTAAAACTATTCGGTTTTAGAAGGAGATACATAAAATTAAGAAAACATATTATATATGAGAATTGAATTTTAAAGGCATGATCATATGTATATGTATATATGTGTTTGTGTGTGTGTTTCATTACAATTTATTATAATTGATCAAAAATTAATTAGAACCCTTCAAAATTTACATTTAATGAAAAAAAAGAATGTACAACCCCTTACTGTGGTGGACTTAGACTGCATTTTCAGGCTTGGATGCACCGTGAAAGGGGTGAAAATAAATCCACAGGTGGTGTAATGCTCAGTATGGGTATGTTACACCCCCAAAAACATGTGTGTAGCAGTCTAATTAATGAATTAGTCAACAAAAATATGAAGATGGGTTTATCTTGACACACCAATTTAAAATCTATATAGGTGTCACATAATTTCATTATTCTCAAGGATGTAAAAAAATATGGATCATTTTTTTTATTACAAGCAACCCAAAACCAAATAAGCAAGTTACTTTTTATTCAATCAATTTATCATTATTATTGAAATAATCTTTTTTCCCATTGAGAATTCTCACACCTCTTTTTTTATTATTATATTTGTTTCAAGTATCATTTGACTTTTTATTTAATCACATTTATTCTCATTACCTTTATAAATTTATCTCTCCTATTATGAGTCAATTCATGAAACTCATAATGATTATCATTAATTTATTTTTAAAAACGTTTTATTCTCTTTTTGTCTTTGTCCCGATATTTGTTTTTTCAAATTCTATCCAAAAATCTAATTATTTTATCCCATTGATTGTATATTGTCAACATATTATTTATATATTTTTATTTAATTATATATTCGTTATAATAATAACTTATTATATTATTCTTCATTATTTTAAATAATTATTTCTATCAAAAATATATTTAAAAAAAAACCTAATATTTTTTTAAAAAAATATTCTACTATTATATATATTTATTCTTATATATATACATATATTTATATAATTCATTTTTTAAAAAAAATAATTCAAATAAAAAATATAATAATCACAGACATATAAATGATGGGAATTTTTTTAAAAAAAGTTTATAGAAGTTTCTAATTGAAAATATTTAAAAAATTACATAAATTAATTTCATATATTTATAAAAATAATGATAATTTTATAATAATTATTTAAAAAATATTTTTATAATTATAATCATATATTAATATAATTATCATTTAATATATTATATTGTATAACCACTTGTTAAAAATAATAATAATTTTTAAAATATTAATTTAAATTATTACTTAAACGATGAATAAGAATATTTTTTTAAATAAAAAGAAATATTATGTATATAATTTATAATTTTATTATAATCAAAATTATTAAAACTCTTGATTTTAGTTATTATTTTTTATTATCACCATCACAAAAATATTTCGAATTCATTTTAAATTATATATATAAATAATATTAATATAATAAGACCATGTTTTGAAATCGTGGGATGTTAAATTGTTCTCCTTTCAAAATAATTGTGTCCACGCAATTCATTTGTCAACAAAAGGGATGTAATATTACACAAGATGTATATTTATATTATTAATTTCATTATAATCATACAAAATTAAATATGACTTCTTTAATACAAATAGTGAAGTCCCATGACCCAGCGACCATACCCATCCCTTAGAAATGTTTCGTATTTTTTTTAATAAAACTATATAAATACACAACATATATTTTTCATATTAGGAACATTTTTGAGCTTAGGTTTTGTTGAGTTAGGATCCTTAAATACATTAATATATATATATATGTAGACAAAATTAAACATTATTATTAGTTCATCGCTTCATCATTAGAAATACATTTTTCACTTCCACTAAACCAGTAAGAATAATTTAAATACATATGGTGATTGCAAAATTCCCAGTAATGGGGATTTCAATAACAAATGAAAAAAACCAATTTAGTATTACTTGACATTTTTAAAAAAATGATTACAATTTTATTAACATAAATATGTGTATTCAAATATATTAATAAAATATTTTACAAAATAATACACATGTTAGGCCGTAGTGATTATCCATTAAAAATATTAATTTTTCAATGGGATGTTATCATCACATTTCTATCCATGTCTAAAATTGATTACATTAGCCACAGGTCGTAACATAGAATTAGGGGTTCACTCCCCGTAAAATCTCTAAATTTCACCTATAGCAATTTTCGAAAAAAAAAATTCTCTTGGTCCATCCATTATCATCTCTGTCTCAAAACATGTTGAAAACAATTACATAATAATAATTCCTTCCAGATAAATTCATCAAGATCCTTATAAAAGCTACTAAAATCATTTATATAATCTCATTCTTGAATCCCTTTTATTAATCAATAACCATAATTTTTAGAAACATGGATTAAGTTTGTACATGATCTCAAAATGCATGGAATGTTACATACGAGCATGATAATTGACATAATTATTCGTGCATTTTAAGCTAGAGGATTCAGTTGAAATTAGAACATAAACTAATAACATGGCTCATAATTTGAAGTTAGATTATATGATTTATCACAATCAATGGTGTGATAAAAGTGACTTTAGGAATTTTAAACATACATAAGTCATTATAAATTAGTTTGGGGGTTTATAAATACTATTTAAACTTTCAAATAAAATTAGAATGTATGTTATACATATCATGTTTATATTTACATGTATATATATGTAATGAAAATATTGAGCTATATATGTGTATATAAGATTTTAAATACAAATTTACATGCAATTCATTATATGAAGATCATAAAATGTTTATAAAATTAACCCATGACAACTATATGGTTTTTTAAATTCATAGAGAATATTTAGAAATCCTATTATATATTTGATAATAAATTTAAATTACATGATCATATATATATATATCTCTGTATGTGTGTGTGCGTGTGTTTTTTTGTTTATTCATGTATTTATTTACAATATAGTATAATTGATCAAAAAATAATTAGAACACTTAAAATTTTTAAGATTAACGACAAAAAATAAAACATAATGCCTTACATTGGTCGATTTAGACTATATGTCATGTTTTATATACACAATGTAAGGGGTGTATGAGACAACCTAGGTGGTGAAGTTCTCAACAATTGTATGATATACCCCCAACAACATCTGTGTAGTAGATAGGAAGGTGAAGAAATAAAAAATATATGAACATGGAGTAATTTTGGAACACATATTAAACATCTATATGGGTGTGACATAATTTCATTCTTCTTTAGGAAGTAAAAATATATTTATCATATTTTTATTACAGGAACTAATATAACCAAAGATGAGAGTTAATTTTTACTCAATCAATTTAACATTATTATTGTTATAATCTATTTTTTCCATTTGTTAATATTGAAAAATATTTTTATGATATTATATTTTTTACAGAAACTTTTGTCTCTTTATTCAATAATGTTTTATCTGAAATTATTTCTCACATTTCACTCTCTTATTAGGAGTCATTTCACACCTCCGTTAAACATTAACATAATTTTATTTTTTATTTTTTTTATTCTATTTTTTCCATTTTCATTTCATATATTTTTCTCATTCAATCCACACATCTCATAATTTTATCTCTTTGATTTTATAAATTAAACATATTATTAATATATTATTATTTTATTATAAAATCATTACAATAAGAAAGTAATATATTATGTTTTTTTCATTATAATTATTATTTTTTATCAAAATGATTTGTTTTTAAACAAAATATTTTTTAAAAATACTGTTAAAAGAGAGAGAGAGATATATATATATATATTGGTATAAAAAACATTATTCAAACGAAAAATTTATAAGACATACCTGTATATATTTAATGATATTTTTTTAAAAAGTTAGATATATTTACAATTTATTTATTCAATAAAAAGCATAAATTATTTTTATAGATTTTAAAACATTGTAAAAAAAATATATACTAATTTATTTAATTATAAAAAATATATTTATAATACTATTTTAATATAAATATTAGTTAAATTATTATATTACTATAAGCTTGATTAAAATAAATTTAATTTTAATAATAGTTATATAAAATATTATTTTAAACAATGTAAAAACAATATTTGTTTTTATAAATAATTATTATAATTAAGTGTGTTGTTTATAATTAACATACAATAAAATTAATTAAAACACACCATTAAATTTATTATTCTTTTTTGAAATTAAAATAACTCAAAAATAATATTAGTTGTTTTAAATTAAAATTTAATTTATATTAATATAATAAAACAAATATTGTAAATATCAAGATGTTTCAGGGGTCATATACATCAAAAGAATGCTGAAGATTATAACCTCAGTCCCTATCTACATGGTTCAAACACTGACTGTCTTGTTGTTGTTGTTAAAGGATGTCATAGAATCATTCTCTGCCAAAATATCAACATACTCCTCTACTATCCCCACCTCCTTTGGTACCATGCTGTCTATTCATATGATAAGATTGATTACTAAAAATCCTATTTTATGGTGATCAGTTAGCTATCTACCTATGATACTCTACCAATATAGTTAGAAATTTTTTATCCATGTGACCACAAAAATCACAATTAAAGAAACTACCGACTCTGTGATGTCTTGTTACTCTATGATTCCCCTTACAACAAACCAATGTAAGGCTATATAAGGATCATTTTTATGAGATCCATGTGGATGACTTATTTGTTGTTATTTTGAATGACATTTCAATATAGAATCCACTACTTGCTCCAACTATCTGGTATCTCTCCAGATAAAATATCTATTTCACAAGTTCCCACTAAAACATATTTGTAGTGGTGTGGATGACCAAAGGAATTAGAAAATATGAATTTCCTCTTTGGATTCCTTAATAAAACATCAATGGTCATATGCAGCAATGTTGAATCGTATCAATTGAGTAACTAATTACTTCTTTGAACATCATTGCATACTCAGTCTTTTTCATACATCACTCATTAATGTCCAATTCTACTAGATTCAATTGATCATAGATTATATGGGTATTAATCCTCACGATATAACTTTTTGAAGGAATACCACAAGAGATTCAACTCATCCTGAATATGTGTAAACAAGCACTTCCAACGGCTAGTTGCTCCATGGAGTAGGCCTGTTTCCATTGCCACCACCCGATCCAACGAGGCATGAACAATCCTAATGAAAAAAACAAAAAAAATCTAAAAAATATTCTACTACATTGGAATCTATATATCCATGTATTTATATTATTCTATGATATTTGAACAAGTAGATAATTTAAATATGGAATTAATCCATTCAGTTCTCCTCTCAGATTGTCTTCTACTCGATAGGGTTAGGTAATTCACCCTTCACAACTAGAGGAAAGGGGTAATGGGATGGGCCATGAAATGAGGCCCCATCTCTAATTAGATGTTCATCATGAACCATAGGTGGTATCTTGGATGGCCTTCATTGATGATACATCTTAAAATCTATAACGGGGTACTAGGGTCAGATGAGTATATATATATTTTCAAATATACATATATATACAAAACAAGGAGATGAATCAATATAGATAGATAAAGACTCATTACATTACTAAAACAGGGAGATGAATCAATACAGATAGATAAACACTCATTGAATTACTATTCATAAATCATTAACCCTAAAATACATTAGAAAAAGGCCTTATCAAGAAGAAGGTATTCAAGGTCTATGTGAATACATAAATAGACTACCACACCAACACTGAATTGATAGACCTACGAGAGACTCTCGATAAACATTGAAATAGTTATGATAAACCCAACTAATCATATTTAAGTGGAAAGATATAAAAAATATATAATAGAATGAACAAACAATGGTACCAAAATTCTCAGGAACAGGCCCATGCTGAGCCAGGATCTGCAATTATGAAACGAATGTCTCCACATGCAAGGGGGTGAGGGGAAGAGCTTAAGTAATAACTAAATCAAAGAGGACTTTTTTATATAAATGTACACACACACACAACCAAATCAATGAAAAAGTGTAGAGGGAATTAATAAAAGATGAAACACTTCTATAATGTTAACCAAGCCTACATGACCTCTAAAATATAAATATGTATGATTGTGTAAACTATAATGTTAATAGCGAAAACACAATCCCAGTAAGATAGTTTTCCCAAAAGAAACAAAACTAGAGAAAAGTAAACATGTGAGGGGGAGTGGCTCCTGAAATCCATTCCATGAACATCGTATCAGGCACATGCTTATTGTATGTTTATTCTTCTCTATAGTCATAGAAAATTGTTTTATCACCTACATATGAAATGAAATGTGTTGGAAAAAACCTTGAATGAGTGTGTATAATCAATGCATGTCGATGCCATAAATATTTATTGGGGAGAAGTAATATAAATAATAGATGTAATATATATAATATTCATGACAAAATATTAATGAGTACAAATAAAAGATGAAAGAGTAAATGTATGGTCGTCAAAGAAAAATTGGCTAATAAAATTGAGTAGCTTAACTACCCATTGATTCACCACCACCTTTATCAGGGGAGTATACCGATCCAACAACGAGAATCTAGACACATAAAACTCATGTTGTACCCCATGTGTCTTCTCCACTTTTGGAAGGAGAGTAACCAAATAAATATACCATATTCAAATATATATATAAATATATATATGAAAATATAAAAATCATAAACAATAGAATATGTGGATCTCCATCTCTATGCTTACCACAAGAAGAACTGTAGATACAAAGTTCCAAATATTACAAAATTGTGCCCATCATCCAATGCATATATCCTAATCACACAATTTTAGTTTAATCATTCACCAAAATTTTATATTATCCCATTTGGGTGTCACTAACTCTCCCACATACTTTTGTTTGTGTAATAAAATTTGTTTCAGTAGGGGTATGTGTCTCTATTACTTGTGAGTCCAAAGCTATATTAAACCACATAAAATAATTATGAAGATTAATTATGAGGAATTAATTTTATGAAAGATGGACCACGCCCCAATACAATAGGAGGGTTCAACTATGATAGTTGTGGACAACCCATGCCCTACCATGTAGGTCTGTTACACTCTGATGGTCGAGGACCCATACCCAGTCCTCTTGGATGGTTCTACTATGAGTCAACAAGTACTCATAAACAGATTCCGCAAGAGGGTTCTACTCATGAATTTAAGGACCTATGCATAACTCAATAGGATTATTCCACTATAACAGTAATAAAGTGCACATGCCCAGCCTATATAGAGGGTTAAAATGAAATATATATCATTAACCCATGACTAAGATAGATGGCGGGATTCCATCATGTGTATGAAGAGGAACCATTCCAATAACAGCTTTTGGTTTACACTCTAAACACCATCAGGGATCCATACCAATTATAACTAGCCTATTTGACTTGTGGTAAGCATAAGGTAATCATGTATGTTTATGGTAACATCAACTTCACCTTATAAGGTGCCTTTCTATGGGAATTTTAGACCATATCAATAATCCATGTCCAAGGGAAAATACAAGTTCAATGTGGATAACACATAGAATAGGATGATAATAAGCAAAAATCTGAATTTATAATGAGACGATATTAGACATTAATGTTTTCTTAAATGTAACAGATGGGTACAAAATTTGTGAGCGGTCCCATGTGGCTTGTTTTCCCACATCACCACCTAGACATGTCCCTGGACGACACACATCATCACCCCATGTAGCATTATACACAATTTAGAAGGAATATATGGAATCTCTCGAAAAAATGGGACCCATGATGTGTGTGTCATTCCTTTCATGTGTATTAGACATCCTACCCATGAAATTTGGTACACTAGATACAGATCTATATGGGCTAATTACACTATGATCTTTAGATGGTTTGTACATTGAACATCTTGATTACTCATGAAACTCATGGATATAGATGTGATTCATGAATGTTTTCTTTTTTTGATAGAAATCGTAATTTTTCTATAGGATGTGTTTTAAATTCATTCCACATGCTCTCTTCACCACAACCCTTGATGTTCTACCATAAAATCATCCAATCAACGATCTAATCTTCCATGCTTCCTTGATAAATGACTTATTCATCATTTTGTTCCTGTTTCACCAATCCACCATTAGCATGGGGGAAGGATCGATCTCTTTAGAGCTAATAAATTTTGTTATCAGTCCATGTTGATCCAACAGATAAATAACCAGAATTAACGATAAATAAAATCACCTAAATATTGGTTAAAAATAAATATCCATTTAAAACTCTAGTATTTTCGGACTTTTTTATGAAATTATATTACCTTAATAATATTTTTTTATTCACATAACACTAATAGTTGTTTATTGTATATTAACGAACTATGCAGACCTGGGTTATATGCAATGACTAGTTAATCATGCAATATAGACAACATAAATATTAGATTCCTACACAGAAAACAAAATTTATCATGAGAAATTGAGTTTGATATACCAAAAATTTTTTGGAATAAGTATAAAGCAACAATAACATTGCATATACAAAAAGTTTCCACAACTTGGCGCACAATAAACACAACACTGAGATTATATGAAACACAATTTTCATGTCATAATTTTTTAAATGATATAATTATAATAGATCTATGAAACACAGTAATAGGAATAATGATAAATAACATAAAAAAGATTTTTATAATTGTTATATATATATATATATTAATTATAATGAAATATATAATTTTGGGTAATGTCCTTATTTGTAATAAAATAATATTTTCTCTAATAATCTACTTTTAACATCATTCTGTGAAAAAAAATATATATAATCATAAAATATTTTATAAATTTAATATGATAAAAATAACATATGTTTTGAATTCATAATTTATAAATTATCGTAGGTGAAATTTTTGGGATATTATGAAAAACGATATATTTTGATGAATAGTTAAAAATACATGATATTAATTCAAAACTAATTTTTCATGTAAATTAATTTTAAAGATAAATAATAGTATAAATTTTTCTAAAATAATAATTCAATAATATTTTTATCAGGTAATCAAATTTAGGTAATTAGAAGCAATTTCACTTTGAAATTGGGTATAAAAACAGAGAAAACTTTTAGGTGTTTTTACATGAAAAAATCACATTTTCATCACATTAGTGGGGTTAATTTTAAATTATTTTCATCCAATTCAATGATTAATGTTTATAAAATTAGATTATTTATTTTAATTTATAAATATTTATTACTTATAATTATGTAACAGTTATTTTTTACCAAAAATATTTGTTAATTAAATTAAAATTAATTACCTTAATTAAGGTCAAACGAAGAATAGATAAGGACTAAAAATTATATTTAAGACCCTAAACGACATATAAATATTTAAAAAACATATTTTATGAAAATTAGTCTTCTCATAACCTTGAATTGTTGAGTTTTTTTTGTATGATGTTTGTTAGTTATAAATGTCGATACAACTAATTTTTTTCATTAATCTAAAGTGTGTCCTTTTCTATCCTTATAAAAAACCCCACCTATCTGTATAAATAAAAACTCTCAAGCCACATATAATCAATCAATCTATTCCAAATCCATACCCCAAAAACATAACCAACATTTTTAAATCTTTTTTATTGGACGACTGAAAACCAATGATGTATTTTTGAGCAATCCAAAAGTAGATACCAGATTAAATGGTAACAGTTTCTCTCAAGATCCTTTATTTAAAATTCATTATACACGCCCTCAAATCACATTAATACATGTTTTTATAAAAAATATTATTCTAAATATACTAGTGTGTTATTACGCTATGGTTTTGAAATGAGAATATACATACCTCCATCTAATGCGTTATTAATATATTATTTACATGTACAAAGATCTATATTTTCACTAAACGATGATTTCCCATATTGGTTTAACATATCCCATGGTGAAAATTATGATAGAAAATATATTAATATATTTTATATATTATATTTTTATGCCTTTAATCCTTTGTTATTATTTAACAACAAATATCATTATACTTTAATTTTTTGGTAATAATATATTTTCGTTTGATGAAATGTTGAATAACACCCCCTAATAGAATTATGAGTCATTCATACACTGCAATTAATGTATTACTGATGTATTTCTTGAATATATATGATATATTAATTAATATAGGGTTAAATTGTTTGAAAATTTTTCCTTAAATATTTTATAAACAATCATTTTATTGTATAATAATATTTTTTTATCATGGAAGAATGATGTTATTGACTAAAAAAGAAATATTTTTCTCTAAATGGATGTTGTTTAATGAATAAGTTTTTTATTGTAGATGATTTATGAATGAGGATGTTCATGAAGATTGGGAATTCATTAGTTATGTTATTTTTCAAAAATTATAAAGAAAATAAATTGCTTCTTTGCTAATCAGTAAATCTCATAAATCATGAAAACATCCCTGATAAATTATTTTGAATTAATGGTAAATATTATTGATGAATAAAAAACCACTAAAATGAATGAAAATATCAGATCTAGCATTTTTATATGAATGTAAAATCCATCATATTATAAAAAACAAATCCAGTATTATGTAAAAATCATGTCTAGTTTTCTTTAAAAATCATAACCAATTTCATGAGAAAATTAGTACTTATTTTATATGTACATTGGTATATGTTTTATAATAATATCAATTATGATTCCATGATAAAATTTTATCCATTTTACTAAGAGATAATAGATGAAATATTATGAGAAAATTATATCTAGTTTTCTTATGAAAAAATGAACCATGATTCTGAGAAAATTAGTACCATTTTTCATAGAGAAAATTAATCATTGATTGTGCCAAAATCAGAACCAACATTCTGTGAACATTGGGGAAAACATTCTGTAATAAATAAGAACCATTATTCATCAAAAATAAGAACAAAAATTCTATAGGAATTTGAAGATATATTTTTTGAAAATCAAATCCAATATCGAGAATTATCATTCTAGGAAAATATGAAATGATGATGATGTAAAATATGATTTTCGAATTTTAAAATAACATGGATTAATTTAATTAGGAATGAAGAAGTAAAATATAGTACATTTAATTTGATATATATTTAGGGTTATTTAGATTTATTGTAGTAGAAAATATATCATTTTCCCCACCATTTATTATTGTTTTTCTTATTAAAAATTTTATATATCATTCATTCATTTTCAACATCATACATACAGGAAAATGATGAAAAATTAATGAATTATATGTTCAATGTTTTCACCATATTTAAGATGAGATGTATTAACTTTTTTAGAAAAGAAAAATAGAAAAATATATTATTATAATATCAGAATCATTATTATTAGAAAATTGTAAATCTTATTTTGAGAAAATTAAAACAACTATTCTGAGAAAATATGAACAGCTATTATGAGAAACTCGTAACCATTATTCTGAGAAAAAATGTGACAACATTAAGGAGAAATGAAAAAAAACTATTATAAGAAAATATGAACCACAATTTTGAGAATTAGCATAGAAACTATTCTGTGAAAATAATAACCACTCATCTGAGATAATCAAATCCAGCTATCTAAATAATCTGATCCATCATTCTAACAATGGTGCAAATTCAGAAATTTTTTTATTCTATGGGTTGGATAAATTGTTTTATAAGAAAAAATTTTAAACTGATGGGAGTTATTATAATATTTCATATTTAGGGATAAATTGTTTCTAAGAGGAGTGACACCAATATATATTTTCCCATTCATACTAGTGAGTTTCCATTGAACCACGATAGTGTCTATGGAAGGAACATTGGTTCTATCACTAAGGGTAAGCCTTTTAAATATTATGTTTCATTCTTACTTTCAAACCTTTAAATGAATGCCCATTTAATGATGTTTGATATTGATATAAATTATAACACATTTATGTGGTAAATATTATATTGGTTTTGAAACTTATAAAATGCAAACAAATGATTCAACCCCCAATATATATCATTATTTTCTCCTAATAACATAAATTTTTTTACTAGGAAAGGATCAATTGTTGAATAATTATCAAATATAATATAAATTCTCTCAATAGTAGATTAATTATTTTATTTTATGGGAAAGATTATTATCAATGAAAAAACGATGATTCTTAATCTCTTATATCGGGAATTGGTTGTAGTTGATGATGCTAAAATGTGTTTTCCACTTATTTAGGATGATTCTACTATGAAATTTGTTGATAATATAAATATATAACTTGATAGAAATTATATAAATAAAATCATTTTTACCTTATAATAAAATCAGAATCAGAGGGTGATGGGTTTCAAAAAATGAAAAAGAATGTGGGACAAGATGTAATGTTTTTTATAATGTGATACCAAATTATATTAAGGAAGGATAGAAATCTAGCATAGTAGGTATTATGATATATGAATAAGGGATGAAGAGGAAATTTATGATTAATTAACCGGATTAAATTATATTGTTTAGAATATAAGATTATTTTGGGATGTCATAGAAGACTATATAATTATAATGAAATATATGAGAGATTTTTTTGATAGGTTGGATTATGATGTTTTTTATTTATAAGATAATGATTATTTATCTCATGATTAAATGTATAACATTCTGGATTATTTTAAAATGAGGAAAGTGAAAATGATTAAATTTAATAAGAAAGATGAAATATAATTTGAATAAATGATAGTAATGAAAATAAATGATATTGATGAAGATAAACCTTGTGATTCTATAGATGAATAAGATGATGAGATAAATAAAAATTCATTTCATTTATATCTAGTAACTCTAAATTAAAAAGAGGAATATTTTCTTTAAAAATCATCTAAAATGTTTTGATTTGTGGTGGAATCATACACTTTTCATTATATTTATTTAAGAATAAATCTATGTAATATAAAGATGATTCCAATGAAACCCATGATAGAATATGTGAAATAAATATATTAAAAAAGGAAATATTTCTAACGGATACAATAAAAATTTTACATGAATCAAAAAATGGATGTTGACTAAAAAATTTAAATCTGTCTTAACTAACAACATTCTATAAGAAGATGAATGTTAAAAAAGATTAACAACATTCATTGAAAAAGTTGATGAAATAAATGATATCTTGGATATTGAAGATGATGCTGAAAATTTTTGTAGAGAGTTTCAGCATAGAACCGAATTTGTTGTATATCTTTATAAAAACAAAAATCTAAAGAAAAAAATAAGATTAATTCAGAAATATCATGAATTTTTTTAGTGGATAATATTATTTCATCAAGTTGGTGGATGAACAATTTTATATGATTCTAGGTAATAAAATTATAATTTATAAATAGGTAAAGACGATTGATGATTATATCATGTAGAATGGATGTAGGAATAAACTGGTTAATAAGAATCAATCAAAACATTTTTATTCCTAAGGTATCTTGATAGAGATTAAAGAACTCTTCATCAAATCTTGAGAAGTAGATTTCAGGACAACTAATGTTGCTGAGAAGGATAAAGATGATAATTATTTGAAATCTTCTATTAACAAAAATAATTGTTAATATTATTCCAATAACATTTTTATTTCTGGAAAAATATATTGGGAATGATTTTCTTTATAAATGAATATAAAAATATACCAATTAAACAAATTAATAATGTTCAATAAATAATTATTTTCCATATCCTGACAATGATATAGCTGATACAAGTTACCAAAATCAACATAATTTCTATAGAGTAAGACCATTATTAAATATAAATCATGATTTGATGGATATTGTTGGTGTTGAGGAATATTTGTGCATAGAGAATATAATTGGATGCATAAAATATATTTACCTAGGAATGATTTGAGAAAATAATATAAGAAATAGTGAATGAATAATGAGCAATAATACTACCTTATTGAATGATTAAAAGGTTAATTATCAAGATGCCAAAAACATCAAAAAAATTAATAAATAATAATGACTAGAAAAATATTCTGTGAGATGTGATTGATCTGGTCATCATGCAAGAATTTGTATTAAAATCCATCCATGACAATGTTTTTATGATATATATGAAAATAATTTTTTAATGACATCTTATTGGAAAAAAGATTCTTTTCTTAAGAAAACATTTAAATCATGTTTGAGGAACAAATCATGGATATTTTATAGTGTTTGTTTTTCACATATGATAGGTGATATAAAAATCTTATAACATGTCGAAATTATTGATGGGGGAGAAGATTCTCTTGGGAATGATAATTCCATTAAAATATGACGTATCATAACGGTAGAGATTTAATTATAGAAATTGATATCTAAGGATGTATTATTTCTTGATTGGTAAAACATTATATACATAGTTTAAGATATCATTGTGATTATTGAAAATAACTAATCATTATAATACATTATTGATTCATCAAAAGTATAAAATATGGATAATTCACGAAAAAAATGTATAGAGAAAGTGGGAAAAAATTTCAATTAGTATAATTTAGTAACTCATGTTACTGATGCATTGAAGATAAAATAATTCTATTTCATTGAATACATGGATACCATTTTTTTAAAATCATCAATAATTTTTATAATATTTATGTAGTCCAAAATTCTCCATAATTTAAAGGAATAGGTGAAGATGTTTTTATTACTTCCCAAAATGGAAAGAGGATTATAAATGTCATATATGAGATGAGAATCATTCTACCACACTACATGAAGTTATTCATTCTGATTTATGTTTATTAATGAGACATCAATATAAAAAGAGACTTATACTTTATCACTCTTATTTTTGATTTCAATCGGATTATAAACTAATCATTCATGAAGAAAAAGTAAGAGGATATTGAAATGTTAAAATTCATCAGAAAGGATAATGTGAATTTATTGGGGGGGTTTTATAAAGAAATTAATAATTTATAATGGCACTAATATCAAAAACTATTATTTTACAGATTATTTGAAAATATATGGAATAAAAAATAAATATAGTGCCTCATATAATCCAAAACAAAATGTAGTCTTATAACTAAATAATTGGTGTTTGGTGGAAATTGGAATAATTATGATAACAGAATACAATCATTCAAGTATCATTTGGAGAGAAGCTATTTTTACTTATATAAATTTTAATAATATATTCTTTTTGAGATTAGGAACTATCATGACTCCTTATAAAGTGTTTTATAAAAAATATTCATTTAAATACATACGTTTTTCTACGTATCTATTTTCTCATGGTCAAAAATGCATATTTGGGCATGTTTGACGAGAAAGGTGAAGAAGGAACATTAATGGGTTATTCAATAAATGTGAGAAATTTTAAATGATGGAAAAAATATTTAAATATGTTTTTGGAATCATATGATGCGATGAAAATTGAAAAAATAATGTTCTTTAAAAATATTGTGGAGACTACTGAGGATGATAATTTTTTGATTTCCATAAATATTTTAGGAAATTCAAAACATTCATGCTAGGATTCAGAAGAATCATTTGATTAGTAAATTCATAAGTGGAAATAAATTTTAAATTTTCATTTAATACAAAAACATGTTGACTCTAAATACATTATTTAGAATTATATGTATCGTGTTTAGACTATAATAAATTTCATATTAGAAAATAGGACATTAGTTATCTCAAATGATAAAACTAAGTCTGTTTCAGAAGCTATTCAACCTAACGAATGTGTGGATTATATGAATGATGAGTTGTTTCATATTGAGAATAATGATAAATGGGAACTTATTCTAAGGAAAGGTAATAAAAATCTTTTTATAACCAAGTGGATTTATAAAAAATTGATTGATCATTGATAAAATTCAAGAAACAAAGAAAAATTTGTTTGTAATGGATGTGAAACCTTGGATGGAGTGTATTTTTATGAATAATTTTCCCCAAGTGTGTGTTTATAAACTGTTCGAATGTTTCATGTAATGGATGTTCATCAGAATTACAATTTTTATCAGATGGATGTAATGATATTTTTCTTAAATGGTGTGATTTTGTATGATTTTTACATTGATAAACCTAGTGGGTTTCAACAAGATTAGGATGAAAACCATGTTTCAAAATTGAATAAAGCATTGTATGGGATGAAACAATATCTACATGATTTATATTAGAATATTGACAATAGTTTGAGAGTGATTATATTTTCTAAATAAAATGTTGATAGAAACCTGTATATGAATGAATTTGACTCTATATCAGTTTTTTTAATGAGTATGATATAATTTTTTTATGGGGATGAAAAAAAAATTGGATAGTTAACAAAGGAAATGTAAAAGGATTTTTAAAATTCAATGATGAGAGAATTTACAATCTTCCTTGGATTAAAAGTTCAAAAATGGAAAAATTTATTTTCTTATTTAAGAGAATTATGGAAGGAATTTTTAATATTGTTTAGGATGGATGAATCCAAATATGATAAAACTCATATCTCTTTGGGAACAATGTTTAGTTATGATGAATTTGAAACATGTGTGAAATAGAATGAATTTTTGATGCTATTAAGAAATCATCATTACCATACAACATCATGTCCTGTTATTGTTTATGTTGTGACATTATGTTCTAGTAATCAAATATATCTGAAATAATCACATATTATGGATTCAAATTGGATTATAGGATACGAAAAAAGAACAACTACACATGGTTTTTTATACATAAGAAATTTTGATCTGAATTATCATGGTTTTATTGATGTCCATTGGAAAGTATATAGTAATTATTGAAATTTAATCATAGGGGGGGCATTTTTTTTGGGTGAACATTGTGTATGATGGAAAATTAAAAAAACAATGTTCATTAAATGAAGCATAGTATAATCGTAATATGATGCGGTCACTCATTATTTTACTCAAATGTTGTATATTAATGTACAGTTGAAATATTTGAAAGTAATCATTTTCAAACAATTAAAGATACATTATGATAGTTAGAGATCAATTGATATTTCCATGAATTCTACCCAACCATAAAGATTAAAACACAATGATATAATCTTTTACATTATAAATATTTATGTTTTTGTTGGAGATGTTTTGTAGGAATAAAATTAGACAAATTATCATATTTTTGATATCATTAATAACTCAATGTAGAAGGCTATATTTGTTTATTTAAGGTTGAAACTTCATCTTCAGCCTCCTATGGTGTCTTCCTATACTTCATAAGAGAGTACCCCCACCATGTATTGGATTAGGTTGACAATGGGTTATAGAAATATAAAATATCACACATTGTAAAAAAATTTACATAACTTATTTTTTAATTTTTAGTGGTTGTTATCAGATAATGGGGGAATGAAAAAAGGAATTTAGAATGTAAAAGATAATATTGAGATACGATGAAAAGTGAGGGGGAGTATGTTTTCATGAATGTTAAATTTTCTTACCACTATGGGAAGAAATTATGTCAAAATAATTACATTATCTAGTTGTGTTGTGTTAGGACACGTTCATTGGAGGAAGAATATGTTTTTGTAATAATTAAAAAAAATCAAATGTTTCTTGAAAAATATTTGTTTGGAATAAATATGAGTTAGTGAAATTGAAAATGAAGTTTCAAAATTATAAAAATTTGGAGACTAATGTTCCACTGTGATATTTTTTATTAAATTTTTTGTATTTGTTGAAAACTAACCTAATTTTTTTATAATAATTTTTCTATCTAGGAAGAATATAGTTGATAAAATAGAAATAATGATATTTTTGATGACCAAAGTTTCTGAATGAAGATGTATTTTTATTACTGAAGAGTTTTAAAATAGTATGTTGCTACTTATGGAGACGTCTGAAATTAGGATGTTTTTCAATAATTCAAAATGATATCAAATGCTAATTTTTTTATCAACGTGTTCTCACAAATCAAGAAAAAATTCTTTAAAATTGATTTTGTTAAAATAGAGAATACATGTGATGAAATTAAAACCACTAAAAATATAGAAAAATATGATCCAATAATTTTCTAAAAAAACCATAATCAAAATTCCACACAAAACAAAAAAAAAACATTTTTCACAAATCAGAACAAGTGTTCTGAGAAAAATGGAACACTTTTTTTAGAAAATAAGTATAGGTATTTTGAGAAAATTAGAACAAAATTGTAATTATTGTTCTAAGAAAAAATGGATAAAATATTCTAATAAAATCAAATTCAAAATTCTGCATAATTCAGAACCAATAACCAGAAATAAATCAGAAACAATATTTTATAGAAGTCAAAACCATCATTCTATACAAATCAGAACCATAATTCTATAAAAATATTAACAAAGATTCATCATTTTCATTTTGAGAATGATATGAAATGTCTAAGAACTCACCCATGAATTTAAATTTTTCATAAACAACTATGAAATTTAAGAATATTTGAATATGTAATATATAAAAAATTAAATGTGATAGATTTTTAGTGTTTTTTGATTTAATAAAGCATGAAGGATTTCATGTATCACGACTTTGATTTTGTAATTTATTATATATACTTATTCAAATAATTAAATCATTTGAAAATATTTACATATGCACAAATGGTAGAGTACTAGAAAATTATAATTGAAATGTTTCACTAGATTTATGAAGAATTGAATTGAGTTTTTATGCAGAGAAAAATAACAATAAATATTCTGAGAATATAAGAAAAAATATTTAGGGAAAATCAAAACCACTATTCTAAGAAAAATAGAAACATTGTACTCAATAAAATCAGATCCACTATTCTAAAAATATTGGAACCACTATTCACTAAAAAACTAAAACCATTATTCTTAGAAAATAAGAACAACTATTCTATAAAAATTTAGATCCACTATTTTGAGATAATTAGAAACACTCATATGATGAATATTGATATATAATTCGAAAAAAATAATATCTATTATTTATAGAGTGGAAAAATTAAATAAAGTCATTATCCATTTTTTGGTACAATTGATTTATAAGAAAATATTTTTAACTGATCGGGGTTACTATAATCATTTCTATAAAGAGATATAAGGTGTCACATAATAGTTGGCACTAGTTGTATTCACATATTTAAAATAGTCAATTACCATAGGCCCACATGAAGTGGCTATTGTAACGACCATGGTTTTCACACAGAAGAAAATTCTGTTGTAATTTTTGGGCCTTTAACGATTTCCTAACATTTCATCAATGATTATTTATTAACGGTCGATTATGATTTAAATGGTAACAGTCTGTAGAGGTAACGATTCTAACAATGTTGAAACATCTAAAAAGTGAACAACTAATTCAACCCCAAACTACACAATTTGTATTCGATCGTTATAACATCTATACATATAATAAACTATTAATATTTTAAAAATGAGACATATATATATACATATATTACTTTTTTCAATTTGTCATGATAATTAAATGAAAATAGTGTTAATTATTACATACAACTTACTATCACCATTAATGATGAATTTTTTTTCAAACATTAGTATACAATAGATTATTATAATACACATACTCAGAATATAAATAATTTATAAAGAATAGATTAAATTTATTAAAATAAATATATTAATTTAAGGACCAAATATATAATAAATTAAGACAAATGGGGGAAAAATATATTACCCAATGTTAATACATATGATAGAAATCATAACAAGTTAGTAATATAATGCAATAGAAAAAGCCTATATGGTATTATAAGTACGAATATGGATCTATAATAAAGTTATAATGAAATTATTTTTATTATATAGGAGGTTTGAATGAGTATGCTGATATTAGAGACACAAGGTAGGATATTTCATCTCACTTCTTATTTTTGCGAGACACATGTTGTATTCACAACCCATTTCTTTTCTATGTTGTGTTTAATTCCTAGGGATGTATTCAATGATTCATATGTAAACAATTATTCACATTTACATATGCATTATATGATATTCTATCATGAAATTTATTTTTCAAATGTGTCCATATCAGTAATGTGATTTTTACCAATTATCCCTATTCAAGACACATGCCCTGATATGAAACTATATTTTTCCATGAGTTGTATATACAACATTTGATATTTTATATCACAAATATCATTATTTTCATGATAGTTTAGGCCTCGTAATATTATATTTTATTACATGGGGACTATGGATCAAAATTACCTTATGTTAATAGTTAATTAAAATAACATTCCATCTTTTCAAGATTATTTGTGTTTATTTATCCTTTGATGAAATATTATGATCCAAATCATAATAACTCTAATTAATGTTATTATACATCAGTTATTAATTATAAATTCATGTTTGATTAATATTTTTTGACACTTTGTTACATATAAATTTTAAGAACGTTTTATTAAGAAATCCTAACATTAAAATATCTTCTATTAGATATATATATTCCGTCAAAACCATGTTTCTGAAATCAGGTTGAGAAGAAAAATACACCAATATCATATATTATTTAAATGTCACATTTACCATTTTTTATTATAAAAATCTAAGCAAATAAAATATTCTTGTCAGTTTCTCAATCAGATGTTTTTCTAATAAGAATATTGTGAAAAATGAAAATTATTTTTACCTCATACGTCATGTATGTATTTAAACACCATTATTTATTTAAGATTACATATAATATTTTTAAAATTTATAATTTATCATAAATTGTTTTTAAATGTTATTTTCATGGAAAATTGTGTTCATAACATTCTCAAAAAAAAATTATCAATTTAAATAGTCGTTATTTTAAAAAAATATTAAACAATTATTTATATGATTCTAAAATATTATATAAGAAATGTTTTTTAGAATATTTTCATTAATTAATTCATGGTTCTAGAAGTATTTTCAATGAATTGTTCGTTAAATCATTATACACCATTATTTAGATGTTTTCATTTTTTTTAAATAAAGGGGCATTTAAAATGATTTGAATCATATTTAATAAGTTAACATGGAAGAAGGATTTCAAAATTATTTCATGTATTCTTAATATGTTCCAAGGTATTCTATATGAAATTTATTTTCAAATAGTTTTTTACTAATAATCCTTCTTAAATGAGGAATGGATAATTTTGTTAACAAATTGTTTTGAATGAAATTTAAAAATTGTTTTTAATCTATGATGACATATATTGAAGACACTTATTCCCTTATATGAAATGATCCAATGGTTTCATTAATATTATTTGTATGAATGTTTTTTCATTATTATTATAGCTTTTATGAAACCTATTTTATTGTCATGAGTTATATGTATATGAGATCCATGAATCTTTCACAGGTTATATGTTTTTAAATCCGTTTCTCCTTCATGTTTTATAATTTTAATAAAATCAGTATAGAACATATATTTTTTTTCACAAGTAACGATATTTTTACATAGTTCTGTTTCAAAATTAATTTAATCGGTTATGATGTGAATGTTTATAAATTTTTGGAACATGGGTGTTTGATTACATTATGAGATAGTTTTAACCTATATATGCCTCAAATGATTGGGTATTGATTTATATCTCATGATATATACATTGGTTGAATGAAAAATGATCCAAGATAAATATTATAGGGATACAACTCTAAATGAACTTTTATCGGTATTATAGGGATAGATTTAGAAATGAACAATGTGAAAAATTACTGAGATGTAACATGATATAAACTCACATTAGTAATACAGGGAATGAATGAAAAGTAAAAATGTTTTAGTAATAAAGTGATATAATTAGGTGTAAACTAAATTTTGTAAATGAAGTTTTCCATTTCTATGGCCGTAGAATAGATGGCTCAATTACAATGGAAGTCATATTATATTCTTATGTATTTTCAAACATTTATTGTCTTATTCCTAAGTCAATCCTTCATGAAATATCAAAATAGTTTTATTATGATCCATGAATTATGAATTTTTTCCTTTTTTACAACTTATAATATGAAGGATATGATCTTAAAATTATATACTCATGTTCCATAACATATGTTTAGGTTATTTTTGTGCATTTATAATAGTTATCCTTACTAAGAAACTAACCTCACTCATTCTCATGTTTCTATTCACCGGTAATGTAGAAAAACATTAGGTGTAAGTACTAAAGGTGGAGATTTTTCTAGAAGAATTTTATGATCATTCACTAGGATAAAATAATTTTTTTCAATTATTACAATGAAAAAAAATTACATTAATCAATCATTTATTATTTTAATGTACTAAATATTCTTCTAAATGGTGTAATATACATTTATATTATGTATGTGTCTCTATAGTTGGTATTATTGGAAAGGATTAGTATACATTTAAAAATATAAGGGAGAATACTTTAGTGATATCTGTGGGAATATTCTTAAGGATATCATAATGGATGTCTCTAAGTATGACAATAAGTATGAGTTTACAATTATGAAATTATCTTGAAATTTTGTTAAACGATAGAGTGAGTCTTTCCAAGAAATATATCCATTTATGGATACTACATGTGATTTTGGATTTCATGTAGATGTACCTAGGGTTATAAAATCGACCAGATGTTCTTGATCATAACATGATGTAATTTGATATATAAAAACTGACCTTGCTAGATTCCTAGTTTGACACGCTTGGGGATATGGTTTGGGAATTCAAAAACACTTCACATTCCATAAAAAATTAGTTAAAAATTAGATTGAAATGAAAAACCTAGAATAATAATAAAGTATCATAGATTAAGTAATGAATCATATTTCATAAATCTTATATGTATATATTGTCCTGACTATCTGATTTTTTGTTATATTGAGTTATGTTATCACTATGCTTCTTATTTTAGTAAAATTTTGGAACAAGAATTAACATGAATAAACTATAATATTATGGATGTCTTTTGGATGGGAATTGATGGATACATATCACTATATTGAAATATGATTTAATCATTCCTGATCATTTTTCATAGATTATGGGTAACACCATATAATTGATCCATATATTAGACTAACACCGGATAAGAAAGAAAGAGTTCGCTGAGATTTTTTTAAAGGATACCATAGAGAATAGATTATTTGGTGTCCTTCGTGTCAATAATTTGGAAATAATCTGCTATGATAATATCTTATAGGAATAAGAAGATTATTTTACTGTTCAAAATAAGGACACTAAAAAGTTTATAGAATTGAAAATTAAAGGGTTCAGTTAATGAAATGGATGCGAATAATTGACTCCATGTGTCACTATATAAGTTTAAATATATTAAGTGTATATGAAATAGTAATTATGAAACTAAATTTCAAACCATAAATTCTCTAGACGTGAACCAGTAAGGTTGTATGAGTAATGTTTACATTTATAATGATGAAAAGACTAAGGATGAAATGGGAATAGAATGATTTACTGTGTAATAGGATGTGGTGAAAAATATATGTGAATAAGGGTGATGTTGAATAACAAAAATTTCTCTATTTGGATTAAATATTTTTTTTTTCTGATAATGATTTTCTCAAAAAACATACTAAAACACATTGAAATGTTCTAAAGGAATAAAAAATTGATATAATGTCTAGGTGATGTCCATAATAAACAAATGATTATAGGAATATAAAATGATAATATTTTCCTTATATTACGATAATGGTTTTTGTATAAATATTTGTTATATATGAATATGTAAATTGGTGGATAATTATTTCCTTGGAAATGATTAAGGATTTATTGATTGGTGTTTTATGCTTTAATTCGTGAATCATACAAAATTTTTGGATTTAATGAATTGATCTTATATACATTATTATAAAAAATAATGTATGATTTCAAAAATTATTTATGTTAATTATTGTAATTACCATGTTTTAATGGAATATATGATAAGTGTATTCACATATTCGGTGTGTGATCAAAAGGTTGTACATTGCGATATATAGGGGATAAATGATTAAATAATTTGAGTACATTCTTTATAATTCATTGGATTTTGATCATTCAGACTTTTTATAAGGTAATACATTCATGAATAGAATAAGATACACATCGGAGGAAATAATAATGTCTTTAGAAATTATTAAAAATCATGATTGAAATTATATATAGATATTAAACATATTTCAATGAGTTCATTCATATTTATTTTTTATATTATATTATAGTATTTTTAAAAGACATCATGTATGTCGGGTGACAACAATTTAGGTTCGGGAAGGCCATGAGCCACGAACCCATGACAGAACGCCGATTAGTGTTTCCCACATACCATTGGACTTTGTAATTTCCTTATTAATGTGTAATTATTATTTTTTTTTAAAAAAATATTATTAATGAACCAGTATAGATAATTTTTATTATTATATATTAATGAATTAAATATATTAATTTTCAATAATAGTTAGGGAAAATAATTATTCATTTAATTTTTTCTGGTACATAATATCTGCTAAAAGTTAATTTCATTATATTTGGAATATATGTTATTTTTTGGACATCCATTTCTATATGTAATGAGTGAATTATAAAAAAATATATCATCAAATGAATGAAATTTTGATTAAAAAAATAAATCACGTAGGTATTGTTCCATATATTTTTGGTCGATAAATAAATAATAATTATTAGAATAATTCTCAGTAGAATTTATGTTTCTATAATACCTTAATTTTTGTTGGACTTGTGGCCATTTAAATAATCCAATATTCATGACTTTGAGGACCTCAACATTTCTTTGACCATTTACTTTTATTTATTGATGACCTCAACCACTCCCTATAAATGTTTAAACTTTTATTTCATGTCCAATATTCACTCCCAACCAATGATTTCCTATGTGTAAACCTATTAATATTTTACAGGGGGATAAAATTAAGTTTCCAACATTTATTTTTTAATGGAGTAATTGGTATCTCTTTTTATGATGTGGATTTCTATGAAAAAACAATCAAGTACTAAACGTTTGATAACAAAGTAAAATATAGACAGAGAAATTCATTTTACGGGGGATATAATATTACACCCCAAGATTTTGTAAATTAATATTTCTTAATTATTTAACCTTTCAAAAAAAACATTTTATGTAACATTGTGAATAATTTATTTTATTTTAAAGAACCATTTTCTGAATCCATTATACACAACACCATGTTGGTCATACACTGTAAAAAAAATATTAGCTTCACTATTATGAAAACTGATTTTATATTTTGACATAGTGTATGTGGCATGCGACACTAACTTGGGGTACATAACACTCGACATCGACATGTCGTATGTTACACATAACATTGAGTTTTATCAAAATGTTTCAAATATTTTTAATTATTCGGAGGATATAATTATAATATATCCACTAAAATAAAATAATTTGAATTGTGATAATTACTATTAAAAAAAATTTATAATGGTTTTATTTAATTAAAACATATTGATGATTAAATATATAATTTTTTTGTAAAGTATATAAATGTCTTAAAATACTATTTTCTACAATGAAATGATTTTAATTTATTTCTTTGAGAAATAAATAATATAATTTTAGGAAAATTATAAAATTCAATATGTTAAATTAATCTATATTTTAAAATTTATAATGTGAAAATTATCTTAGGTTTTTTTTCCGAGAGACATCATTTTTCTATGAATAGAGAAAATTAATGGATTTTAATTCAATACATCATTTTATTCTAATTTATATATATTTTTAATTTATATTTTAAGTTTTATAATAATTTTAATGAGATAATATATTTATCTATTAATATAATTTGGGTCATTTTAATCAATTTCACATTGAAATTGGGTACAAAAACATAGCTAAAGTAAGAATGTCATTAAATTTAAAAACACATAGTTTCGTCCGGTCTACAGAATTAATATTAAATTACTTTTTTCAGCATATATTACTAGAATTTAAAAAAATTGACAACATATTTTTAATCACCATAATTTATAATTTATTATAACATCAAAATTGTTTTTGATCAATAATATTCATGTCTATAATTAATATTAATTGCGCCGATGAAGGTAAAATACATATTAACTAGGTACTAAAAAAATTAAGACAAAAAATAACCTTACTAAATATTAAGAACCCTTTCTTAATGGGCTCTATTTTTTATTCACATTTATTGGGATGATTCTTTTATGTAAAAACGTGGGTACATAAAACTTTTTTTCAACATTTCCATGTGTGTCCTTTCAATTCAATCTAAAAGGCCACCACACCTCCATGATCTCCACCCCTATCAAAACACATAGGTTCTAAAACAATCATCTTAATAATCTTAAAAAAATATAAAAACCATAATAATTTTTTCTTTCCTTATTGATGAAATCAATTCAAGGAATCCTTTAGGAAAAAACCAAAAGGAGTCACTCGATTAAATGTTAATGTCTTCACTCATGATCCTTTTTTTATAATATTTATCCACACATCCATTATAATTATTAAATTTTTTTATAACAAACGGATAATCCTCATTTAGAATGATGTTTTAATTCAATGTTTTTGATCTAAAAATACAAACACCACCATCTTATGGATAATGATCATACTATTTAAGTGTAGGATAAAATACAACCTCTATAAATGATTATTGTCCAATTTTTCAATACCAGTCTCATGGTGGAAATTGTGATAATAATATATTTATATATTCTATATAATATATTTATTATGTATTTAAATTCTATAATTATTTTATAACATATATATTTATACTTTTTAATTTCTGTAAATACGATAATTACATTTCAGGAAGTGTGTACTACTACCCCCTCAAAGCGATGAGATTCGTTCATATGATTCATGAAATGTATAAAATATTTATTTCATGAATAAATATGATATATGTTATATAAAAAGGAAACAATAATAATGATATATATATACATATATATACAACTATGTGTTGTACTTTTTTTTATTTCAACATGACAATTGAATTGAAAAATAATTCAACATATGTACCACAAAATTTCTCCACGAACAATGTTTATCATTTCATAGATCTATATCAATTGTATTATTATAGTTAAAATATTTAAATTAGAATTTTTGTTAAAATTTTGTTTTAGTTCTTGAAATCATGATATTAATATAAGTACCAGTGATATAAAAAACAAAGACACATACGAAAAATGAATTAGAAATTACAATAAGTGAAAACATGACATCAAATTATAAAAAAAGAGAAATATAAAGCCATAATAAAACACTAATTTATTTTATATTTTAAAATATTGTTCATTAATATATTCATAATATAATTATATCAAATTTAATAGTGTTTTTAATGAGTCTGATGACAGTCAAAGCACAAGGTAAGGGAAACTCATCTCAGTTATTATTTCTGTGAGATACATTCTTTATTCACCACCCAATCCTTTTCTGGGGTGTGAACATAGAACATTAATGTATTATATTATTTTTATATTTAATATGAATTTTTTTGATATATCCATTTTATGGTAATTATTTCACTGGATTTATCATTCAAATGTTACTAAATTGATTACGGTATTTTCATCAATATTCTATCTTTTATAAAAATGAAAAGTTATACACATATATTTCTTCATGATGTTTATTTACTTCCATTTAAATTTTATATCAGAAATCATTATTTTTACTGATATTATAATCTTCTTTTGATTCAATTTTTTTATAAGTGGATTATTGGTCAAATTTTTTATTTTGTAATTATTTATTGAAAAAATTTCATAGATTTTTGAGATTGAATATATTTATTCTTTCTTTGATAAAATAATATAATCTATATAATATAAGAAATAATTAAATTTTTTATCCATTCCTATTACATGAATATTATATTATTTTTTTTTTGTCATTTTTTTCTCTTTAAAACATAATATAATTATTAATGTGGTTTTCAAAATTCTTGACATTTCTGAATATTTGGTTGGATATCCATGTTCCATTGAAAACTTTTTTTCTAAAATGTTTATCGTGGAATATTTTACCAATATCCTATATTTTATAAAATATATTTTTACCATTATTTTCTTTTACATATATCATCAATATAATATTCTTGTTTCTTTCCAAACAAGTCATTTTTGAACATTTTTCATCGTAAAATGAATGTTCTTTATACGCTGTATGGAATGTACAAATTTATATGCTAAAATTTCAGTGAAGTATACAATTCATTTTATATGTCTATACTTTTTTATAAATATTTGATGAAATTTATTTTCATAGAAAAGTGAATAATTTTTTTAAAATATTTGTTATATATATTCAAGAATAATTTATATCATAATTATTTCAATCCTTATTTTTTTCATAGTATTTTCAATGAAATAGTTTTCAAATCATTTTTATAATTTCATTATATGTTCAAAATGTATTTTCAATAAAAGTTTTTTCAAAACTTTTTTAATATTTCTTTATATGTTTAAAAATTATTTTCAAATAAAAGGCTTTTCAAATTATTGTGAATATAATCATATAAGTTTTTATGAGAATTTTTTTTCAAAATGATTTTATATTTTATGAATATGTTTTAAATGTGTTTTGTGTGAAAACTATTTTCAAATGTTATTCTATATTAAAAAAATTTATTCAAAATAATAATGTATATTTTCATCATTAATCTTTTTCTAATGATTTTCCCACATTATTTTCCATCAATGATGACATAATTTGATGTTACTTATTCCCATATATGAAATTATCTAAAATATCCATTCATATTATTTCTATGAATTGGTAATGCTCAATTTAATAGTAATTTAAAATTTTATTTCTCTTTAACATGTTTTATTTTTATGAAATATGTATATATATCATTGGATATTTGTTATTGAAAACAATTTCTCATTCAGAAGTTATTATTTTTATGGAATGATTATAAAACATGTATATCATTCGACAATTTATGATATTCTTTCATGTCTATGATACCCATTACATTTCATGGGTTACGATATAACTTTTTTCATTTTTTTTGGAACAAGTATGTGTGACTAAATTACGAGATGGGTAGAAGATATATCTCCCTCTATTGAATTGGGTAAATATTTATATCTAACGAGACAGAATTTTATAGAATGTGAAATGAAATTAGAGTAGTATTATAGGGATAAAAACAAGAGATGAACTAAATTAGTTATTATATGGATAAAACATGAAATGTTATTGTTTCAGTACTATAGGATATGAATTAGTAATACAATCTACTCATTAATACATGGTAAGAAGGAAGAGTGAAATAAATTCAATAATATGGGGTTGGAACAGAGTGTGAAACCAATTATGTAACAGAAAGTTTCCATCAATATGGAATTGGTATTAATTGATTTACTACAATGAAAATTATATAATATTTTTATGTGTTTTCCACAATTTTATGTTTTATTTTTTTGTTTTTATTTCCAATATTTTGATATTTAATCAATTATTATCAATGTATTGGGAATTTTCCATCATTAATATGGTATCTAATATGTAGGGTATGAACTAAAAATCGTATTCCCAACATACAAACTCGTTGTTTATGTTATTATTTTTCATTTCCTTTATATACCATTTATTATCATATAATATATTCCCTTATTATGTTTAATCTCATTAGGTTATAAAGAATTATTATTGTTAAAATTAATAATGGTGGGGATCAATATGGGATTTGAAGGAGATATTTCTTATGGATAAAATATTTTTCTTCCATGATTTTAAGGACACTGATCTATTACAATCGTCATGAATGTATTATTTTACTATGCTGAATATTCATATAAAATTGTGTTTTATAAATGTATGTTAATTCTCGTACACTATAGGACAAGTTAAATTGGTCAGTTACCAAGAACATGATTAATGGGGTCAGAAAATATTCATTATAAACTTAAATATTTTACATGGGCTAATGAAAATTTAACACATAGTGCAAATCCATGATAGAGTGTGTATCTAGTCTCACATTTAATATAATGTCAATGAATCACCAAATTAATATTCCTACCACACTATTGGATTACTCAATTATAAGGAACATGATTATCAATGATTGGGGATGATCCATTTCATTTATTGCATCTTGATCTGATTCGATATAGTGCTTCATCATCATTCATCATGATACGATAAATGAAGAAAGAAGAAGAGATTCTTGAAAAATACATTCAATTATAATACAATCCTGGGTATGTTTTCATGGAAATAAATTTATAAAATTTTAGGTTAGTTCAAAATATTTAATAAAAAAATTATTCAATTAATATATTCAATTTAATGTACCACCAACTGGTGAGGGGTATGAATGTCTGACACAAACCCAATTAATGCCATGCTAAGAGAAAAACAAATTTCCTTCATTGAAATGGGGAAATATGTATATAAAAATTTTAATGTCATACAAGTAAAAAGCATTACTCTATGAATTAACTAATAATTCATAATCTAAATTGTAATTTTTTACTGTTATCTATTTCTTTTTTCATGATCAATTCATTTTTGCTACATTGTTACATAAACATATGACAAGGTTCTATAATATATATAATATTAATCATGATTTTAATATCATGAATAATAATTATATACATATTTATAATTATAAATAGATTTTTTAGAGAGAAAAATTCATTAATCTATTCTTGGAGACTATAGTTTGAATGTAAACATGATCATTGATTTTATTTTCTAATAATTTCAATGATATAAAGAATAATAACATTTTTTATTTCTATATAAAAACATAAATAATCATATGTATATACATGTATTAAATTCATTAAAATTACCAACATGGAATGATTATAATGGAAAATAAATTGTATTTCTATGTAGTGGGGTTAGTCCACAAAAATTTAGGACAAATACTTCCATGTAAACTTTTCATTAATAATAGGGTTCATAATGGTTGTTCCATAATCATAACAAAATTTTAATATATTAATGATAATGATGATAATATATTGTGAGGATGAATTATATTTAGGAGAGGATGAATATTAAATTATTTTAAAGTGTTACGGTTCAAAAATTACAACTTCTTTGGTTCACCTCTTGCAGATCATTTCTTAAGGAACATTCTATAATTGAAAGAGGATGGGTATGACCCTCACTAAATATTTTATTGGATTTATATATGATTAAAAAATAATGTTAACTATATGAAAATGGAGATCTATTTGAAGGTGGGATATTATAAGGTTTATATATATACATATGAATTGATTTTAGATCTTTATTAGTAAATAATTCCCATATCTAGTAATTTAATCCCACTCCAATGTAATGAAATTTTATCCTGATCTATTGAATATTTTTATTTTGAATATTTTTATAATTTCTAAACTAACTATTATGAAATATCTTGAAAAAAAATTATATCAAATTAAATATGTGGATTACATTTTATGAACTAAAATTTCTATATATTTTGGTATTTAATTTTAATTTATACAAATTTTGTTCATTGGAAAAAATTTTTTTCTAAATAACATATTTTTAATCCTAAAACAATTTTTATACCAAAAAAATTATTAATATTTATCAAAAATATGTCAATTTATTTATTTTTAAAAATTTATATAATATCGTTTCAAAACCAATCTAAATAAATATGTTCTGTGAATATAGAAAAACTGAATAGAATGTTTCCATGTAAAAAACTATTTTTGACTATAAATATGGACATTACCTCATTTAAGATATTCAAATAATGACACTAAAATATAATTATGATATGTAGATATTATAATTTATATAATATTAATAATAATTAATTTCAAAATATATCAAATATAAATTTATATATCCACACATATAACGCCCCCTGATCAAACACTCTCAAACTTTTCCAAATCAGGTTGATTATTAGAACTCAAGTGTTTCTCACCATATGAAAAAGCATGATAGATACTAGAGTGGATGTCATTATTATTAGGGATAATATCCACCATTGTAGTGAGTCACGATAGAATATATATAATTAATTATAATAAATATCATTGTAAAAAAAATTTATGAATAATTATATAGTTAAATTGGAATATAAAAGAACAAACAATAAACTAAATAATATTTTATGATGTATTGACATGAAATAATGTATCTAAATGTAAAATTGAAATTAATATTGATAAAATACCATTCGTGAAAAATATAACTCAAAATTCCACAGTCTATGATACCATTTTGATCTTGAATCCATGGTCCGACCAATATCACAAGAAATAATCAACAAAAACATTTTTTACCATATGAAAAAATGTCCATGAAATCATATTGGGTCCCTAATGGAAGCCCGATTATGTTATAGTAAGAACATTATAGGTGAAAATAATTAGTTCTTGTGTAATTCAGTTTGATAATAAGTTCATTACGATAAATCAACAAATACATGTATGAAATAATTAATTTAATATAAAACAAAAATTTACCTACTTCATCACTATGTCAAAATATCTCCAAAACATTAGAACAACCCATAAAACAATAATCTCATGTCCAATGTAATAATTACATAAGCATGTTAATAGTTATTTATTTTACAATATCATAGGTTGAGACATTTATATATGCATTTTAACAATAGTGGAAAACCTTTTCAACACCTTGGCCATGCACTAAAAAATAAATTTATCATCTAGGAAATTATGCATATATAATAATTTCATCACCCAAGGAAATAATTTCATATAACCATTTCAGAATCAATAACAAAAAATTCATAGCCAAATTAATATTACATAGTTATATCATTGGAAACATGGTCAATTCATCCAATTAAAATTTTTATTTCAATTACTATATTCATTTATCTTTTTTCATAAAAAATTAAAACTGTAGTACACACATATTTATCATATCAATAATTTAAGTCATTCAAATAAAGATGTAAGAATTTTTTTATGTGTACTATGTCATGATAAATCACCTACACTCTCATTTACTTATAATTCATATCATTATCACATTAGAAAACTCATTGGTACTCCAGGGAAGGATCACCTTATGGGTAGTTTATGCCATGTGTCAATATTTTTTGACTAAATCTATCGAACATGTTGTGAAATATCACAAGATTATATTTTGAGATTATTCATTTATTTAATATTAATTTTACATTGGAACAATTACATAATATTTTATATACATAAATAATTAGTTACAAACCATATAGTTTCTTTATAGAACACATACCTTTACCTTATGATAAATGAATTTCATTCAATAGGGAACAAAAACAAATGATGATAAAACTGGTGATCATAAAGAAGACCAAGATCACAAATGATCAAAATCAACAATAAAAAAGCTATTGTGAATATATTCAAAAATAAAACTGAACTGCAATATACATGATGTGAAAAATAAAAAAAATCATTTGGATATTTATTCCTAATAGAAATATGTAGAAGGGGAGAATGAACTAATATATCACCTAGAGATCCTACATGGGTTTATTCTAGAGGAATTCATGGGGGATATATAATGACTCAAATGAAGATAGTGGATTTCCAACCATAATTCTTTATAAATTTATTAAATATAATTCTTTAAATTTGTTTATTTCCCATTTTCCAGATTCGATAAAAAACACGTAATAATTAAAAAAAATACTAACAAAACATTTACCTTGTGAATTTATTTCACAATGGGTGACTATTTGACCCACTGAACTTGTTCATGAAATAAGAATCATGTCTTTTCTATGTCATGTAAAATGGGTTTTTTTTAAATTTCTAGCAGATAGATCCTATCCATGTTTCATAAAAAAACTATAGACCACCTCTGAATCCTTCCCAACCATTGATGAAAAATGTTAACCCTTAACACATTAATACCTTGACATCATTAATTAATATTAACATACATCCCATAATATTATGTCATTTTTCAATTATTAAATATAGCAATATTCATATGAGGCTCAATGACCACAACATAATGATTATGGATAGCACAAATGAAATAGGATAAATGTAAAATTAAAAGATAAAATTGTTTGTAACATTATAGGATATTTACACCTCTATTACATATTATATAACAAGCATGTGATTATATATAAATCACTCTCATGTTTCACAAAATAAATATAAGAAATATGATATTTTATTTTATTATCTCAAATGTATCATATTAATAGACACCTGCTTCCACTAATCATAATTAAGAGTTATGTTCCTTCTCCCTTAATACATTTCACTATGCTCCATGATTTATATACGATTCACCTTAAAGGAAAAATATTAACCCATATTGATTTCATCAAAGTATACTAAATGATATTGGATCAGAATATATCTACAAATATGAACACATAAACTAAATCATTCATTTATCAACGTCATTATATATGGGCTAATCAGTACTCTAATAGGCAAGCCATATCCACTATCTCGAATGGCCTGAAAACTAGGGCATTGGCTTTCCCTATTTCTTGTTACGATGTTTCCCCAAAATTGGTGGCTCCAAAAGAAAAACATCATTACCATATTTAATATCTATAGGTCATCTATGAAAATAAATATATAATCTCAACATTCAATGAATGGTCACCATTAGTCTACTAATAAACTAAACCTTCTCAGACTGTTATTACATAATATTGGGTCTAATAAAACCTTACACACATCCCTATAACAAAAAAATGTATATATAATGTAAATTCATTAAACTATTATATATTTTACATATTTATCAATATATTAAATCCGTTTTTATTAATGATCGGTATGGTTTCTAAATACATTTATCATGAAAAATGACAATCCAAGACATCATTTCATAACATATCATCAGGAGTTTGAAAATTTCATTCTCTTTGGACTTTAATAGTTGGATGATAGGATTCAACTAGTAGAACATGTTATCATAGAGCCTTATGAAACCTAATCAAGAACTATGACATTATATAAATGATAAATTTTTTAAATGATACTACATAGAACACTAAACATCTATACTATCTTCGACACATAATGATTACCAATATCGTCAGTAGTGGAGGTATACTTAACATGAAAAATGTGGCATATAATCCTCAATCAAACAATAATCACCCGTTATAAATCATTTATTAGAGGTGTCATGGGTATTTATTTTAGAAAAATCATTTTCAATTTTTCCCATTCTCGTTATGAAATTGGAATAAGATGAAACATCCAAGAAGGCCTATGATACTTAACTTGCACCCAATCACTAGTGAAACATCCCACCATGAATACTAATATATAATTCTTTTTTCCTCTCCATAAATAATTTGTATATTGGTCTTGATAGATCTTTGTAATATATGGATGTACTGCCCATATTGATGCATTGAAAACTCCCATCAACTACTCACACAATCCCATACAATCACATACCATTACCAAGAAATGATGATAATTTCCACTATCAATAGACTATCTTAATGGGGTCTAAAAACCATATAATAGGTCTCTTATATATATTCCCAGAATATCAAAAAACTCCTAAGTCTTAATGGGGTATAAATTAATGAATAAAATATTTATTGATGTCAAATATACCCATTCCAATAACAAATGAACAAATGGGTGTATGTATTTAAATAGTTCCTTAATATAGTACTCACCATAAGACTCCTGCACATCCAACTTCTTCATATAATATATAAATATGTTAGTAGTGAATAATACATTAACCAATGTATAAGTGAACTTGATTTCAAAAAACTACAGTTATTTTGCACACTTTTTCTGTAGAATATTTTGTTCACACATAGAAAATATGTACATATGGCTCTTATATTATTTGTAAAAAAATCATTCCAAAAATAAGATAATTTATCTATAACAACATGGAATTTACTAAAACATCTATATCATTATCATGAGTTAGATAATTCCCCTCATGTGATATTACCAGTTAGGAACTATTAGTAACCGCTATTTCCTTTATTGTTAGATCTAATGCCACAATTTTGATTTTTAAAACAAACAACATCATTGTGATCTCATATAAAAAATTATTTATCATAATATATTTCATAGTTGTATCATGTGGTCTTACCCTTTGTTAGTTTTATCCTTATCCCAAATTTATCTTATAGAAAATATTATCATGTCTCTTTTGATCAGAAGGATTATCAATGTAGGGAATATGATACGGGTTCCTAACCATCACATAATTCAATCTCTGATAATCTACACTTATGTATAAAGTCACATTAGTCTTCATGGAGAATAGAATTAGATAAAACCATAGTGATTTACTCGGACATATTGACCCATTACATTCAAAATGGTTAAAATGAAAATTTCCATCCCTTTATACATAATCTTTTAAAATTTAAGAAAATATACAAACTAGATATACTATTGAAACCAACTCGATCGTGAACTCAGTCTCCAACTCGGTTGGTAAAACAAAAAAAAATCTTTTGGAAATTCATCCAATATACTGTTTAACACTAATGTAAATGTATCCTTTTGAATCCAAAACATATTCTGATAATTTCATGATATCTGAGATTTGAGACCATGAAATATTCCCTAAAATAGTTTTGTCCAATTTTCTTGATGATCTCACCTACCCAGGTGAGAATATTTTCCCCTTTAAAGAGATACAAAGTATCCCCTCCACTAAAGAAATTAAATATTATCCTAGTAAAATTAGAAAATTCATACCGTAAATTAAATCCGCTAAAATTATTTTTAGTTTATATGGGGTCTAAAAAATAGTGACCATCAATTTATAGAGAATATTCTTCTTAATATCTGATATTATCAAACTGAACTACCAATTTTTTATCTATGTTAAATACAACAACAAATATTTCTAAAAAAATTAAAACCATTTTAAAAAATATAAACTGTAATGTAAGAATTTCTTATATTGAAAAAAAACAAATTGAATGGTATATTATAAAAAATAATACATCTAGTGGTAAATGGTTTTATATGAAAACTATTCATAGTGGAGTACGTAGTTAGCATCTTACTGACACCTCTTTTATAAGATTTAATATGACTCTTCTTGGATGTTCCTATACATAGAAATTTCACTATTACATGGAGGTACCACATCATATTAGATGACATGAATTTCCATTGAATGTTTATATACAAGTCTACTAAGGGGTTTCTCTGATCTTCATGGATATTGGTACATGTCCTAAACACATTTCACTACTCTTATTGTACATTTGAATAAAAACCCACTTTAGGTGACCAATCCTATAGTAATAGTGACAATCCAATGAAGGGTTTTTATATAACTGACAATTTTTAATTATTTTCACACTAATGGAACAAATAATAGAAACAATAATGGTATGTATATCAAATTTATCAATTTATCCATCCATATTTACCTTCATGATAAGGTCCCCAATGGTTCTTCTTAAGACTAGAAGAAGATCTCCCACATCTCCCTTATAAGGCATCATGGAAGCTTCTCAGGGACTCTGTTATATTTCCTTTTTTTGGGAGACTATTTTATCACATAAATAATAATAATCAAAAAATAAATCTAAACATGTATTCTAATCTCAATGTGAATCCCAACGTGGAAACATCTTCACATGATAACATAATCAAATGAAAGGATATCACAATACACTACTTTTCTGTGAAACGTCCTTTGTATTTCAACAATGAGATACTCTCTTGTGTAAGTTTTATTTATAATTAAGGCTTCTCATCTATTAATATTTTAGGATAAAAGTGACTCTGAAAAATTTGGTTCACTTCATTAAAGGATAAATTGTCTTCTATTTAATTATTTTCTACTATTTACCACTAACTCTTTGGTAGTATAATATTCTTGTCTATAGAATTCTTCACCATTTAATATTTTGGCATCTCATCAAAGATGAATATTTTATGGAATGATTCAATCCAAAACATGGCTTACTGTTCTATACTATATCCAATTAAAAAAATAAGATTCTATATGTGAAACAATATCTTTAACTTAAACAATGATGGATTGTTGTCAACAGTCTCCCATTCCAATGATGGAATGATGATCAAAAATATATTACCTGTATTAAAATGAAATTTATCCTAATAATGAATAAGAATATATGGTTTTTTCTGTTAGATGAATTACATTTTTTTATATCTAGACCATCAATTAAAATATGATGAGGATAAATTTTATCTACTAGTAAAATAATGTATTTATAATAATAGATATCTTCAATTTCAACCTCAATAGTTGAAAATAAAAGATAACCACTATTTTATTATCTCCCCAAATATAACTTTATTATTGAATTAACATTACAATTTAGTTCATTCATTTCCTTTATAAAATAAAATATTTATATCCTTTCAAATTTCAAGTAGAAAAATATATCACAAGAATTAATAGGTCTTAATCAAGAACATTTCATATCATGATATATCCATAGGTACCTATCATGATGCATGAATAATAATATCACCCTATACCGGATAAGGAGTGAAATCTCATGCAATAATAGCATCAAAAAACTTGTGAACAAATCATGGTTATATAGCATCATCCATAAAAATAAGAACATCATGATAAATAGTCCCACACATAATTACCCACATTTTCCAATATTCATGGGTTCCATAGAATAAAAAAAACCTTATTACCATGTCCCAAAATATCTCAGTATCCATTCTACATTTTTTAAATAGTAAAAAAAAGAGAAAAAAAAAGAAACATTCCATGAAACTACATGGCATCATCCCCTGATCTAGGAGTACCAGTCATGGCCAACTCAGGATGACTACAAGACCACAATCACACCTCCCCAAAGGAAATAAGTAACTAACTAGTATAGTGTTCAAATTTATTATCTGAAGACTATATCCACTTTTATTTATTCAATGTGAATTGAAATTCATGAAATAAAATAAATAACATAGTGACAAATATAGAAGAATTTTTACAATATAAAAATGGAAGATAAATCGAGAACTAATAATCCAAAAAATAGTGAACAATGTAATTATAGACATGAATGTATTTTAATTTTAAATATGAATGTAATATATATGAAAGGACCTGATGAAAATAAAGATATCAACATTATATAATCCTGAATCCAATGATGGTCCACCTCCATTCCCTGAACACTATAGTAAGAAATAATAAATAACAAGTTCATTTTCCCATTTAAAAACCAACATCCATATAATGTTCAAGGAGATGAATTAGTGGCTTGAATACGATGTGAATAAAACTCAGTAGGTAAAAAACAAAATTTCATGTAATATTTTTGATTTTAATTCCATGTAATAATGTGATATAAATGTGTAAATTAATCAATTTACTATAATACAATAATCAATTATCTTTGAACCTGTGCCAGAAAATCTTTTTTCCCGCATGACAACCAATAAAAAAATAACTAAAAATCGACATAGATAATCAGATTAGTAGTTGAATCTTTATAAGAATCACAACATCCCTATGATTAACAATTTATGTAATCATTTATTAACATGATCTAATCTCTACATATAAAAAATTTATCATCCATGCTATTTAATTTATATATAAATTTCCTCACCCCTTACATTTCTATAATATAAATATTTTATTAGTCGCAAAAATACATTTATATAAACATTTAATAATCAATAAAAATTATATCCATAATATGATAAATATTAAAACATAATATCATATGTAAAATGATTAATTATTCCAATTTTTATATGTCTGTCAATTACTCGTTTAATTTATCTTGTTGACCATAATCCATTTTTATGAGTGTGCCAAATACATATAATATATAATGTCATCATATAATAAAATAAACAAACAATAAATTATAAAAGTTGAATATGTAATAAAAAACCACATAATGATTCATTTCATACTGAATCATATATTTATTACATTATCCAATACATTTTTTCTAGGTTAGGCTCACTATATGGGTTACCATAAGACCGATATCTATGATAATATATATATGAATTTAAAATAGAAATATCCATATATATTATTATCATTAAAATTAATTTTATTATTTAATGTTGATGATATGTCAATACTATGAAACAATACATCCCAAACATAAACGACTATAATCAAACCATATAGATTGCGTCAAGGAATAATACCATTATTTGGAGAAAAATGCAAAACTTCAACAATATAACTCAAACAATTGAATTAGATGGTGGTGATCATGGGAAAAAGTACAGATCCATCATTTTATAGTCAATTACAAAAATAATTACAACTAAGTGATTGAACCTCTAAAATGATAAATAATTGAAGAGAGGGTACAAATGTTGAAAAAAAAACTCGTTATCGATTATATTATTTATCAAGCTTACTAAAAGAGAAAAAATCACTCAAAAATCACTTGGTGCATCACCATGATTTGAGAGACAAGGATTCACAGTAGATTAAGAATTAATCAAACACTTTTTGTGGGATTAGAAAAATAGAACCATTGATATTCATGAAATTTAATCATTTAAAATCACATATAGATGAAATTATAATTAAAAAAAGTGTCACCTTATTTTTGAGAAACGATGATCAAATATTACATCACGTGAACTGGTTCGGTAGCATGCATCCATTTCGTTCACAAACATGTTCATGCAAACAAAATTGCAACATTTACACATAATGTAACATATTGAAACTATGTAAATGATTTTATGATAGATTTCAAACCATTTTTCTCAGGTAATGTTTGTACCAACTCAAAATAAATCTTACCCATGGAATAACACCATTCCCTATTAACATTTTAATACGTAGTCACCATAAATTCAAAAAACACACACATACTATAACAATATATCAACCATTCCCAAAAAATATCTCTTTACTAATGCAGATTGAATGCAAAAAAATTTATAGAAAGAAAACAAAAATGGAATATAATAAAAATTAAATTCCAAGAAATATGTACCTATAAAATATAGGTTCATACAAATCCATAAATTAAATTATACTATTTTGGATGAACATACACATTTTAATCATAAAATTAACTTACTATTATTTGTTAAATATTTATTTTAGGTTCATGAATAATTTTATATTAGATAAAACCTATAAAAATATTTTTATTAATGTGGTAACTCATATTCATAACTTCTAATACAAATAATAGTAGATTTAATTCATGTTAAATAATATTATTATAATTGTATATCATTGTTCAATAAATATTGTATATTCATGTAGTGAATGATATTAAAGAAATAAATTTATTAAAACAGGAAAATATCATAAATTATCATTATGTTAAATCATATCACCAAAAGGATAATAAAAAATTCTTTAGAATTCGCCATTGAATCACTATGAATAACATGATTTGTTATGCCTATTAATATAGCACATTATATTATGGTTTAATGGTTGTCGTGGGGTGTTTTGTTATCCCAAAATCCCCTAAATAATCCATGAATTATGTATTATAGTATTCTCTAGAATATCCTATGTGAATACTCATTAATAATTTTTTTTAAATCCATACGTTAGTTCCATGAATTAATCAAAGGAATCAGATATCCATTAAATTCTATAAAAGTTTGATATATATATATATATCCAATAATGTCAATACTAAAATTTATAATGTACTAATATCAATCGGTAGCATTACTTGGATATATTTGTCACCGATTAGTATGGAATAACATCAATATTTCAATATATATTCCACCTTTTTCAATAAATGGAGTTCTATTTATTTTTCAAATACACTAAACAACTGTAAGACTATTTTTAGTAATATTGTTTTTTAGCATAAATATAATTTAATATTCATGTAAGAAAATAAGGGTCACATTAGTTATGACATGTTAATTTCAACGCCAATAGAGGATCATTTTCAAGATTCCTTTCATAAAAACTTCTATATTCAACCTCTAGTTCAAGGGGTAAAGAATGAAGTTTATATTGTTCTGGGATAATAAATATTAATCATTAATCCTTATTAGATAGCACCTATGAATATTTTATAGATCATGAAATAGTTGGATTATCATGGGGATAAAGGATTCATATGTTCTAGTAATTCACGATGGGTTTAATCGGTCATTTTATCCATGAAACTAGATGGTACCGTCATGATTTTGTAGTATATCTCTTAGTTTAACCATCTCATAGTAAATAATTGGGATCCATTTCCAATATTAGACTACCACTTCATTCATCTCTAAGGATTTAGGGTGTTATCAATGAAATAATTGAATTCTATCTATCATTACGTGTATGTCATTACATAAGCAATACATATCACCTAATTCATGAGTATGTATGGACTTTACTAGTACCTGGAAATGACATGTGGACCCAAAAATGCACCTATTGTTTTTTTAGATCAAATGAATCATGTTTTTCACCCTCATCTAGATTATTTCGTGGAAGACACTGTGTAATAAATTAGTGTATTCATGATCTATGAAATATTATTACAACCATCGTGAAATAATGATGAATAATTATAGGGATCATCAACTATAACAACCCAAGATTTTATAGTATGTTATTTTTCAAAGTAATTCAATAACTTTTTCTAAATGCATTAAAGAGTTAGGGCGCACCATGACTTAACAAACTATCCTTTCATAAAAAGGTTACGAATAGTATAAAATAAATTTTGAGTTTTATATATATCCTATATAATTTTATCTTTCATTTTTTGTGTTTCCTAGATATTATATAAGAAATAATTCAATTTTTCAGCTAAAAGAAGTATTTTTTAAATAATAGAAATTTTACCACCTATATAAAGGACAATACATTTTAAAACAAATATTAAACACTTTTATATATTCAATTTAATGAAATTAAATTCTTCTCTTTAATCGTGACATATAAATTTTTTCAGGATAAATTTTTTTTACATCTCTGATAACTTTCATATTTTAATAATACTGAAAAATACTAAATTTTAATTGAAAACTTAGTTTTTTTAATAAAAATAATTTATAGTATTAAATTCAACATATTAATGGTATGGATGTATAATTTTATTATATATTTATCATTTAATAAAATGTAGGTCATAATACGTTTTTTCAAATTTAAATTTGACATAAACACGTGTCAATAATTTGATAGTTTTATCTTTTTTAAACCCATATTTTTTGTTTTTATAACGAGAATTAATTTAAAACTACCAGATGAAACATCTATGTTTTTAATTTTTTAGTACTTATATCTTTTTTTAATTCACAATATTAAAATTATCTTAGGGTTTGTTTTTTTTTATTTTTTTGAATACTTTTAATTTTTGATTAATAGTAAAAAACACTAAGATATTATTTAAAAATGAATTGTTATATAAGTAATTATATATTTTATTTAAATTTATTTTATGTAAAAATAATGATATAATACCTATATATGTTCAATTTCATTCATTGGAGTCATATTTTACAGAAAAATGTTTTTTGAACTTTCTATCATTTTTTACCCACCTCCTTTGAGTTTTTGTTAATTTGCATAAAACCTAGTTTTACCACTTATTTGAGATGAATTTAAAAATTCTGAGAGACACAGTTAATATCAATAGTTAATATGTTGTTCAATAAGATGAAATTAATTTTTTTTTGAATAGTATCTTTTGGCTTTTATTTACAATGGTTAAAAATAAATATAGTAATTAAAGGTAAAAATGATATTATAATTACCCCAACCCCTGTCCAAATTTGATTTGATAAGTGTAATTCGACCAAAAAATACTTATGGATAAAACTGAACTTCTATGATCCACTTGGATTAGATTAGGCCATTTATTTTTTTTATTTAAAGAAGATTTAAATGTGTTAATCTCAATGAAGAATAACTAAACCATTTTTAATATAAGGTTACAAATTATATAAATTAAAATATAAATATTAATTTGAATGATAAAAATATTTCCTACCTAATGTTATTTTATTTATAATTTTTAGACAATATTTAATTTTATTTATTTATGACACAATGATGATGTAGTAATTACCTTATTAATGAAATAGTAACATAATTGATATTATAAATTTCCAAATAAATTTCAATTGAGAATATAGTTGAATTACATTAATTTTATTGGTTAACATGTCATTTTAGGGCTTATTAGATAAATTTTTGTCTAGGTGATAATAATTTTATGAGTTTCACAAAAAAAATACCAAATAGTTGGAAAATTGGCATAAATTAATTTTTAAAACAATCATTATATTATTGGATTATATAATATTCCTACAAATATATGGATCATGCAAATGGATTAAATAATATTTTATATTTCATTAAAAAAATGGGAGGTTCTCTCGGTTGTTTAGAATTTGTTTATTGACAATATAATGTAAGATTACAAGAAGACAGGGTAAAAGATAAACTATTTAACTAAGAGTTAAATCTAAATGATAAGGTTATAATGGTAACCTAAACATATATAAAAGCTATTGGTTGATTTTTTTGACCCATACCCACCTTATACTATAAATAAATCATTTTTGAGCAATTATAAATCTAAAATTATTTTATTATAAAATAATATTTTAAGCTTTTCCTAAAGTGACGCTCAACTATCTTATAAAAGAGAACTTCCACTTCTCTGAAAATAACTCATCCATATCCATTTGGATTGGAAAAACCCTACCCAAATATCATCCCAACATCCATCAAATTAATATAGATTTTTTACATTTATCAGAAAACCAACCTATGGAGCACTTTTTATCAACACAAAAAGAATCTCCTGATGAAGATGTAATAATTTCACCTCGATATTTCAAGTTATTTTCTTCTCACACTTCTTCATTATTTGTTGTTTCCATACTAAAATAATAAATCCAGTATCTACTAGACATTTTAATGTTATTATAAATATTTTACAATAATATTTTTTATTTAATTCATCTTATAAATGACAAAGTTGCTATATGTGCGTACGTATGGCTTACCGTGTCCACGTGTTGGAGTAGTTTGTTATTCAGACACGACATTATTTGGATGGATATAATTATTAGTATAATTGATGTAAATAATAAATATAACATGTTAATGATTCTGTATATATGATATAACTTCCAATTACATTCGATTTCACCATCAAGATAATGAAATTTTCACTCGTGTGTACATACAGATCATCGTCTCTACAACGCGATGAGATTTTTTACCACGTTCACCATTCAACGATGATTATAAAACTAAATACAATTAATAGGAATGAAATATATTAAATAATCATGATACTGGAGATATAAATATATATATATATATTTATGTGTATTTATGTATTTATGTATTCACTTACAAATATATTATTCACTTACTTTTGTTCAATACGATCTGAAAATAGAATCATCGTTTATGCATATGTACGACATACCGTCTCGATAAATGGTGCCATAAATTTCATATATATATATATATATATATCTATTATAAATATTTATATTCAAAATATATATGTCATATAAATCCTCTTTTATAATATGTATGTATTTAAATCATTATCTAAATTATACGATCAAGAATAACAAGATAAAACATGTATGATAAAGAATGTGAGTATTACCCAAAATGATAATTTAATATGTAAATCATTATTAAATAGGTTTTATAAAGTCAAAAATGAATCATGTATGATATAAGAAATATTAATATTGTTCTGGTATCATTTAATAAAATATCATGGTCATAATAATGAAGGTAAAATGTACCCTCGACAAAAGGAAAGTACATGGTAAGGGTTATATTCCCAATCTCATTATTATCTATGATTGTTTATGTGTATGTATTTACTGTGACATATTTATAATTGATGACCATATTTAATTAAAAATTTTTCCAAACAAATATTTTAAGGTTTTATCGGATTGCCAATTTTATTATATCATTATTTTAAATGTTTTAAAGATTTTTCTTTCTAAATATTTTTAATTAATGACTATGTTTTCAAAATTATTTAAAGGATTTATTTATATGGTCATGAATGTTTTTAAATGAAAAATCTTTTCGAATGATTCAAAGTGTTATGGTACACTTTGATTCAAAAATATATTTTAAATTAATTCTTTTATAAATTTGTGAATTTTAAATGTTTTCATGAAAAGTGGATATTTATCTCAAATAGTATTACAAATCATATTCATCAATGTCAGCATCCATTGATGGATTTTTAAACTTGTTTGTATTTGATTTATTATGATAGAAATCATCCATATTGTATTGATGGTTTTGTGATATGTTTGATTGTAGATGTGTAATTTTTTTATCATTCATGTTTTATGGATAAATTATTGACGTTTTGTAAGCAAGTTTTAATACAAATGATTATGTTATGTTTCAACATTTTAATATGAAGAATGTATTAGACATAGTAAGTAACTGGTGGAGCCTTTTATAGTTCCTCGATGCATCATGAGGTCTAATGAGACAATTAAACGTGGAATTGGCCAAGGAATTTCCTAATTTGATATATGGTTTTGGTTGAGGCCTTAATAATTTTTAGACGTCTAGGTCGAGGCGTTGACAAAATATTTCAGAATGTCTGTCATTATAAATTCCCTCATTATAAAATTAAAATTGTTGGTTCATGTGGTTATTAGAATAGTAGAATACACATAAATATGTTTTATTATGGCATTATTTACTCAGATCATATTTCTTCCATAAATGGTTCTTGTTTATTATTTGTAAAGGCATGTGTTTTCAATTATTCAGCATACTTATTCTTTATGATATCTTCCCCTAAACTTTTTACCCTTAATGAGCATCTATGCTCACCCATTTCTTATGTTTTATTATCCAAGGATTTCCAAGAATTGTATTATGATTTATATGTAATAAAATGCTAAAATAGAATAACGGAATTCTTAATAAAATATCTATGTTGTATTTTTTTTTGAAATATTTATGTGAAGTTTATGAATGTAATATATTTCCTAGACTGTTAAATTGATCAGTCTTTCAGGAAATGATTTCCTTGTATCATTCCACTTATTTAAAATAATGCACTTACTCTGGGTAACTTTGTTCCGGGTGTTACAGTTGGTATCAGATGATGTTTAGTACAAATCCTGGAAATTATATTTAGAAAAACACTGATTATTGCACATTACCATATGATAGATTTTGTGGATTAGTATAGAATAAAATCCTATAATTTTGGTACTGTTGATATTTTGTGAGTTTTCTATAAAATAAATCCCTATCTAGATATAATCAGGTAGGGGCAGCTCTAGCACATATGTACGTAGGGTTAAAACCCAAAAACACCTCTTTGAGATATACTTGAATAGGAACTGGTGCATGACAATGGACAATGCTGCACTCTTGGTTTCGAAACTCCCAGTGGATATGCTTAGGATAATTCACATTTCCATTACAATATATTATGAAATATTTTGGAGTAAATACACTCTCAAAGAAAACATTTTATGATTATTGATTATAGGATAATATTTTCAATTTATGTTATTTATTTTACATGTTTTGGATTATGCATTGTGATTCATAAACTATCCTAGATTATGCCATTGTTTATAAATTGTTCATTACATATGGAATGGAAACTCCAAAAATACGCATGATCCAACGATTAATAAAGATATTACATTTCAGGGTATTAAGACAACATTTAAAAGGGAAATAGTCTCCCATGTATTTTCATCATAGAATGTAATAGTACAATGTTTTAACAAGATATGTAATTAATTATCTACGTCATATTGCTTTGAAGGGTTGCAAGGGAATAAAAGGTTTCAAGAGAGAAAGATAGATAATGGAGAGAGGGGAAATAAGGATTTTCCTATATGTGATAACTGTGGAAAAAATCACCTTGGTAAATGATTGAATGGAATGGTATTTTTTTATAAGTGTGGAGAGAAATGACGCCATGTAATTGATTTCAAGGGTATGAAAAAGTATTCAAATGATCAATGCTTCATCTGCAAGGAGTTTCGGACACTACACATTTCAATGTCAAAATTATCAGAGTATAACCCAAATGTTGTTATTAGATAATAATAAAGTTATCGTACTACCGAATATTAAGATGAATGATTAGAGTTTTTATGTTGTTATAAACGTATTGTGTCATTTGTGTATTGTATTAATGATAAGAATTATAGAGTATATAAGGATTTTAATACATTATTATTTCAATAAGGACATGATATTGAGTGGAACAATGAAAATAGACTCAATACTATGTTAAATTTCTGGAAAAATATATGCTTGAGAGAATGATAATAAATAATATGGTTCTAATAGTAATGTAGTGATTTTTGAATAATAAGTGAATGATCAGTATAAAATATATTGGATATTCTTTACTACCATGAAACTGATTAATGATTCGTATATTCCATCATTTTTTAAGTTTACCACATTTTTTATTAGAGTATATCTAGTATTCTATAAGGAATAAAGAAGAATGAATGTTATTAATAAGGTTATATGGTAATTCATTATGTTATAGTGTTTTAAAAGAATACATGATGAATTAATTAACATATTATTACGTGGAAGATGGATCTTTATTGTTTAAACCTTCCTGATAAATTTTGGAATGTGATTTTCGATAGATATATTTTGGATAAGTCTAATAGTTGGAATTAATTAATTTTGACATTGGATACTATTAATAATTTAAAATAATTTCTGGATAATATTTTTGGATTATCATAAAAAGGACAACACGGAGGTCAGGAGACAACCGGTCGTGTCTGGAAAGGCCGTAAGACTTCAACCAGCAATTGAAGGGCGACAGCGGTGGACCACCAACCACTGCCCTGCGCGATGTCTTAGTTTTTATAATGTAGATTTTTTAATTATTCTGAAAAATGAAATATAAATTAATTAATTTTTAACCTTATAGAATTTGGAAAAATAGAATATTTTTGAATTCTATTATCTTTTGGAGTGAAAGATGAGTTTGAGGTAGGAATTAGATGAGGAATGAAACTCTACTAGTCAAGTATATTTTTTTCCATTATTCTATGAATAAATTACTTCTTAAACATTATGTAAGATATCATAAAACCAAAAATGTGTTATCCAAATACCTTATGTTTTGTTGAACTGATTATAATTTAAATCTTCACAGATCGATGGCTTTGAGGTGCTGAATTATACACTTGTGTTTTGATTGATGACCTAAATCACTCCCACTAAATATTTACGTTTCCCTCTAATTATGTGTCTATAATTTCCACTAATTTTCTCTTAATCTAGATAATAATATGGTGGTGAAATTTTCATTTTCCTTTCCCTCTTATTAAGAATAACTTTTATTGAACCAATTTCTGATGTGGGTTTTCTAAAATGGAATTCTTATATTTTTAACATTTTATTTTGGAAGAAAAATTTCAAATTTTGATGATAGAATTTATTGAATGAGGGTATAATTAAACACCCCATGATTTCATAGTATGTTATCTTTTCAATGTAATTTAATAACTTGTGCTACACACAACAACGTGTTTGAGCTCCCCACGACATACCAATCTAGCCGTTCAAAAATCGGTCTTGAATAGTATTAAATGAATTTTGAACATTATATATTTCCTATAAATTTTTAACATTAATATATTGTGTATCTCTGATAGTATATAAGAAAAAATTCAATTTTCTAGGTAAAAGATAGATTTTTAAAAATATATTATTTTACTGCCTATTAAATGGATAGTAAATTTTAAAGAAATATTGGACACCTTAATATAATCAATTTAATGAAATTAAATTCATAATTAGAATTGTTTAATAAAAATTTAGTTTGGATAAATTTTTTGTAATTTTTTTGTAACTTTAATGTTTTGATGGATACTGAAAAACACTAAATATTAATTAAAAACCTCTTTTTTAATAGAAATATTTTATAGTGTTAAATCAATCATTTGAATGGTTTGGATGTATTATTAAATTATATTTTTATCATTTATTACAATTTAGTTCATTATAAATAATTTCACATTTATATTTGATATAAACATATGTAAATATTTTGATAGTTTTTTCTATTTAAAAACCCGCTTTTTGGTTTTGACAATGGAAAATAATTTTAAATTAACAAAGGAAACTTATACGTTTTTATTTTTGTAAAATAGAAATTATTTTCTGAATTTAGTATATCAAAATTATTTTACTATGATTTTTTTTGTATTTTGATGAAATCATTCAATTATTGGTGAATAGTGAAATAAGATGCGTTATTATTTAAAACCAAGATATTAAATAAAAAATTAATTATTTTATTTCAATTTATTTTAAGTAAAAATATATATATAATACATATACTGGTTGAATTTAATTCACAGTATAATAAAACTATCTGTATAAAAATTTGTTGAACTTTTTAACATTTTTTACCCAACTCCTAGGAGTATTTGAAAATTTTCATAAAACCTAATTTTACCAATTTTTTGTGTTGAATTTAAATATTCTGAGAGTCATGGTTTATATCACTTAGTAAAAAGTGGGTCAATAAGAGGAAATTAATTTTTTATGAATAGTAACTTTTGACTTTTATATTCAACGATTAAAAGTAAATAGGGTAACTAAAGGTAAAAATTATATTATAATTACCATAATAGATGTCCAAATTCAATTTGATAAGTGTAATTCCACAAAAAACAATCATAGGAATAAAATATTATAATCTTTGGTCTACTTAGATTATATTATCACATTTATTTTTATTTTATTTAAAGAAGAGTTAAAAGTGTTAAATTCATTGGTTAATAACTAAACCATTTTTAATATAATCTTACATGCAATATAAATTAGACTATAAATATTCATTATAATGATAATAATATTTCCTACTTAATTTTATTTTATTTATAAATTTTATTAATTAAAATATTTACTTTCTTTATGACACAATGATGATGATGTAATTACCTTATTAATAAAATATTAAAATAAATGATATTATAAATATCCAAATTATTATAAATTGAGATATTTGGTAAATTAAACTAATTTTATAATCTAATATGACACATTATGTTGGATTAGTTAAATTTTGTTCTAAGTGATAAGCTTTTTATTATTTTCAAAAAAACAAAATAAAAAATAATTTCAAATTTGACATTAATAAATTTTTGAAACAAGTACTATATAAATGGATGATTATTATTCCTAAAAATTTATGGTTCAGACAAAGGGATTAATTAATATTTTATATGTCATTAATTAACCACTTTAGGTTCTTTTAGAAGTTTAGAGTACATTTTCTAAACATAATTTGTAAAAAAACAATAAGACACACTAAAGGTTAAACTATTTAACTAACAGTGAAATCTAAATGATAAGGTTATAATGTTAACCATAAACATGTCTAAAACCTATTGTATCAGTGGTATTAAACCCATACCGACTTTATCCAAGATTTAAATTATTTTGGAACCTTTAGAAACCGAAAATCATTTTATAATAAAATATTATTTCAAACATTTCCTATAGTGACCCTCACCTCTCTTATTTAAGGACACTTCTGCTTCTCTCAAAATCACACCTCAAAAGGCATATGTATTGTACTACTCATACCAAAATATCCTCCAAAAATATCTCAAATAAACATAAAGTGAATAAATTGATCATAAATCCCACTTAAGGATCCCTTTTGATAAACTAAAAAGGAAAAACCCTAAGAAGATGTAATAATTTCACCACCCCCTTTCAGGTTCATTTCTTCTTCCACATCCTATTTATTTGTTGTCACCATACCAAAATAATAAATCTAGTACATCCTACATTATGTGAAGTTATTTCAAATATGGTAAAAATATATTCATTATTAAATCCATCCTTTAAATGACAATATCACCATACGTGTATACGTACGACTTACCGTCTCCACGTCGTGGTATACTTTGTTATGCAAACTCATAATTATTTTTATGGGTACAATAATTATTCTATCTGATGTAGATAATATATATAACCTATCAATTTGCCATAATATATGATATACCATCCAATTATATACTATTTCACCATCAATATAATGATAGTGGCGCTCGTGCGTACGTACGGATTATGGTCTCCACGACGCGATGAGATTCATTCCCACGTTCACCATTCAATGATGATTATAAAAATATTTATTATTAATAATTATGTAATATATGAAATAATAATTCTACTATATATATATATATATATTCAATTACATATATCTTTTTCGACAAATTTCGTTCAATATGATATGAAAACAGGAACAATGTTTTTGTGTTTTTACGTCCTACTATCTCCCTAAACGGTTCTTTCCAATTCATATACCTATCTATTATAAATATTTATATTGTAAATATAAATGATATATAAATAATGTTTTATATTCTTGAAGTATTTAAATAATTATCTAAATGATATGATCAAGAATAAAGAGTTATAATATGTACGATAAAGAAAGCGATTATTACCCAAAATAATAATTTAAAATTGAAAAAATTATTAAATGGGTAGTATAAAGTCATAAATTAATCATTTATGATATTATAAATATAAATAGGGTTCTAGAATATTTTAATAACATATGATGGTCATTATACCAGATGTTAAACGTACCTCATCCTATAAAAGGTGCAAGGTAAGGGTTATTTCCTCAATCTCATTAATATATGAGATTGTTAATGTGTAAGTATTTACATGGAAATATTTATCATTGATACCCATATTTAATTAAATTATACTCCAAAGGAATATGTTACAGTATTATGGGAGGATCTATTTATTGAGATCACCATTTTAAATGTTTTCAATAATTATCTTTCAAAATATTATTAATTAATTTCTATGTTTTCAAAATGATTTTAAGGATTTATTTATATATACATGAATTTTCCGAAATGATAATTCTTTTCAAAAGTTTTAATGTGGTATGGAACACATTGATTCAAAAATCCATTTTAAATTACTTACTCTATAATTTTGTGACTTTCACATGCTTTCATGAAAACGGGACATGTCTCTCAAAGAGTTTTTCAAATCATTTTCATCTATGTACGCATATTTTGATGGATTTTCTTCTTGTTTGACGTTGATTTATTATTATACAAATAATATATATTATATTGAAGGTTTTGTGATATTTTTGACTATGGATGTGTAATTTTTATTTCATTCATGGTTTATGGATAATTTATTGACATTTCATATGTAATTTTTAATACAAATGATTATGTTATGATTCAACCTTTTCAAATGAGGAATGTATTGAACATGGCAAGTGACGGGTGGAGCCCCATATAGATCATCGATGTATCGGTAGGACTCATTAGACCATTAGACGTTGAATTGGACGAGCCCTTTCTTAATTTGATATATTTTTTGGTCAAGGATTTATTTATATTTAGATGTCTTGGATGAGGCCATGACAAAATGCTTCAGAATGTCTGGAATTATACATTCCATTCTTATGAAAAAAATATTGATGGTTCATGTGGTTAATCGACTAGCTGAATACCCATGACTATATTTTATTAAGGCATTGTTTAATCACTTCATATTTATGCAATAAATTGTTCATGATTATTTTCTGTAAAGACATGTGTTTTCAATTATTCAACATGACTAGTGTTTATGTTATTTTCCCCTAAATTGATTGCCTTTTTTGAGAATATGAGCTCACACCTTTCATTTGAATTATTTTCCAAGTATTTCCAAGAAGTTTATTATGATTGATATGTAGTATTATGTTAAATAAGAATAGTGGAATTTTCAAATAACTGTCTATATTGTATTTTATGTTTGAAAATATAATGTGAGTTTGATGAATGTAGTCTATTTCCAAGAATAAAAAATTGACCAGTATTCCAGGACATTATTTCCTTGTATCATGCCAATGAATTAAAATAATGCCCCTACTATGGGTAACTGGGTTCGGGGGAATACAAAAACAATATAATAAGCTCTGTAAATGCATCTTTTGCGTTGAAAAGGTCCACTTCTTGGGTCATATTACCTCGGAGTCATGAGTTTCAGTTAGCCCGTAGAATGTTAGAGCTGTAGATTTCTTGGAGAAGCCCAATAACCTCTTTTACATATAGAGATTTTTTAGTCTATCATTATATTAATGAATCTTCATCCTTGATATCTCATGTATTTATGTGCCTCTTACATTCATTATAAATAATGGTATGAAATTCATAGAGTTAAAAGTTTCTGAACGATCCCTTCTGTAGATGGGGGGTTATTTGACTTCAGTGCTGATGGGAATTTATCCAAATCCATTCATGACCTAAGTAGTCTATATGGATGCATCATTTTTTTTATTGTAGATGTTATAATATTTTAAATGTTAGTATTTTTGTAATAATTTTGTCATGTGAGGCCTCTTGAGAAAAAATACTAGATGCATGGCCATAAAATAAGTGTATATGTTCATGATCTATATTATTGGATAAATTATATAATGTGAGTTATGTTTATGTTATAAATTAATAATAAGACTCATGTACATTTTTACATGATGAAATATAAATATCATGTAATATATTTGGGTTGAGTACATATAGATATTTGATTTAGAGATTGTTGTCATGCATAGTAAATGTAAAGGTGTAGCCAGCGCTTTGAGGAAAAAGATGTAGAATATGGTGGTTAAGTGCTCCAATGACGAATGAATGTTGATTGAAATTTTCTTAGAGAATCAAATTTTGTTTTAGGAGGATCAAGGTCATATTATCTTCATATCCCTAAATTGACCTCTATTATTCTTTAATGTAAATGACTGAGTTAGTAATATGATCATGAGGGCCTTGTCATAACAGAAAGAATTGAAGATGATGCTAAGATCATATGATGGACCGTGAATGGGGATGATGCCTTATAATTCCATCAGCATGTATGGGTCTCACCATACACCTGAGAGGATATTATACAATAATTATATGAATTTTTAAGGGAAGATAATCCTAGTTTCATCAAATTAAATTAAGACTTACATCTACAGTATTATTAGCCTTTTAAAAAACATGATATTTCCAACATCTCCACTCAGTGTTCCGACGGTCATAATTTGAAATAATAAAATAAATATTCGGAAATGATTTCAGAGATGGAGGCCATTGTAAAGTGGAAATGGTATAATGTTTTGATGGATGTTGTGACTCGTCCTCCCTATCCAAAACATGGAAATTATACAGTTCAAATTCTTATTTATTATTTGATAACAGATGAATAATTTTAACCTATGTGATAGAAATTCATTGTTGACAATATAGGAGTAATGTATTGTCAGGTAAATTGTATGACTTATTATAGTTCCCAGTTATATCATTTATAATGGATACACATTCATTGTGTCATGTTCTAGTAGTGGTTGTAGAAGGAATTGGTAACATGAGTTCTTCATAGAATGACCTATCATCCTAGGACTGATGGAATGATGTCAGGTACTATTTAGCTTTTATAGTACATTCTTCATGCATATTTCCTATAAATTTTATGTTCCTAGTAGAAATAAATTTTTCTCATCAAGTTTTCATATAATAAACTATTTTACATTACCATCGAGATGGATTTTTATGAATCCTTATATGGAATTCCAAGACAGTCAACATTTTTATGGGTAGAGGTATAGAAATATATCTTCAGGGAAAATGTCATATATATGAGACTATAGTACATGTTTCATTGATCAAAAAGTGCATGATGATAGCTCAGTCTAGACAATATGAGTATGTCAACATACATCAACAACCTCTCATGTTTGAGGTCAGAGGAATGATTTTTTTAAATATGGCACAGGTTGTCCCATATACATGTTACGAAGTAGGTGATTCTCTAACTAAGGTTTGTTTGAAAATTTTAGGTTTTGAGTCATATTTGACCACTAACATATCGACTACCACTTCCTTAGAGATTCATGTATATGAACGATGTTCTTTACCTACCAAAGCTTCAATGATATTATCCAGGGCCACAACATGTCATTAAAAATAATTGAGTATAATTTGATTTTGATTCTTCCCTTAAGGCGTATCCAGTTCATATTGTTGATCACAATATTATAAAAATCAAAGGATGGATTTTTCTATTTATATGGGAGGTATTGAATTAATTCTATGAATAAAATTGTAAATTTGAATATGAATCTTGTATAAATGCTTAGTTGAATAAACGCTTTTCAAATAATAGATTCCTACCCTATTAAGGAAATATAGATCTTGATTTTATCTAACATGTTAAGGTTAAAATGACCCATATTTTCATATGGTATGGATCATTAGTTTTTTTGTCTATTTCTATTAAAATACATTTATAATGATAACTGATTGAGTCATGATAGTACCAAGGGTATCTAGGGTTTCATCATATCCAGGAACTCTAGGATAATGGAAAGTGAACTAAACCTCATAGATAATAGAAATTATTACACCAAACCCGCATGATATCTATTGATTATGCGTGGATGAAATTAGATGAAAATGCACACAAAGAGTTGGCCTTAAATCATGAAACATAATGTTCATGAACACGTAGATAACATTAGAAATTTGGTTGTGGGATTCTCATGGTTTGAACAAGGTTAAGGAACATAGGAACCTTAACAATGTTAGGTCTTTTCATAATAATTTACATGACCATGGTTTTTTATTATTTTTAAAATGGGTTACCCAAACCATGTCCCCTCAATCATGATGTTTAATTGTAATTTCCCCCTAATTATTATATTAACCTCGTTTTCTATTTCTTTTTCATCATTATTAGGATGAATTATATTTCCTCCTCTACTAAGATCCCATGTACCTCATCAAATTTATTTACGTAAATCATTATTCATAATTAAATATCAATACTTGAAGGAATAATTGGATTGAAATATGTATTATTTGTAATATCAAACCTTTGTATTTTATGTTATATTAAATTATATTGTGCTATCTAGGTGACACCTCTTTTGATCCTTTTTCAAGGCATTGGACCAATTCTCAGATTTCATCATATCTATGTTGAATCAGTTGCCTCCATTATATTACTAGTTGTCAACACCCCTATAGTAGGTGGTATCATAGTTTACCCAAGAGTTGCGACATATTCATAGTATTTTTGTTATGTCGCATGAAGACCTTTTTTCTTATTTTTACATTAAATTGACTCCATTATATTAATTTGATATAAAATCAATGATATATGTAGGGTGAACTTTTTTAGTATATTAATGTATTTTGACAACATTTACATACATCCATGGTTGTTCTATCTTCAATATACTTGTTATACTTAATTGAATATTATCTAGGATCACCGTCTAAATGTTCACTGTGGAGCGTGACATATTTTCCACTATTATATAAATGCCTATTGAATCCAAGGATCCTCTTATATGCTTGAACCAATAATATAATAGGAATTTTCATGTAGGTTATTTACTTATTGAATTTGAAAAATTATAAATTACACTATGAATCATGAAAAATTTATTTCAAGGCATTGTTTTATAAAATGTCATGTATTTAATTTGAATGGATGGTTCATGATGGGATTAAAATACTTAAATAAATTTAATGAATTGAATGTAATGGGGTTTAAAGGTTGGAATTATCACACCATTTGATCGTGATTTATTAAATTCTCATTGAGAACTGTAACGCCTTGTTATTAATTAGAATTAATTTATGGGATAAAAAATTGGTAATGAATAATTTCAAATATTATAAATATGATTAATCATTGATACATTTTGTGGTACGATGGTTAGGGATCTACAGGGAATCTCATTTTTACACTCCCATACATCCCGTGTTGAGTATGGTTTCTCAATCCATTGATATTATTTGGATGGAGGGTATTAAACACCACATCCCCTATCTTTAGTGTTGAAATGATGTCACAATCACCATAATGGGTGATGGGAATAACCTCTAAATCACTCTATATAATGTTGGGAATGATTCCTTTTATAGGATTTTATAGGATTATTTTTCTAGTCCGGGATTTCAGAGTTATGCACTAGTTCATCCACCACATAGCATTCAACTATATGTCCACATAAATCTGCACATATATCATTCATATATAAGGATAAAATATAAAACTACAATATATATATCTATAAACAATTAAATTATATATATATTAATTATTCCAAAATTCATCCCATCGATGAGCCAAAGAAGGGGGATCTTATAGGTGTCCTATTAGATCCTTAGAAGACTGATTATGTATTTCATCATTTGTTTCATATTCTTCATATTACTTCACATTTTTAGCTAGAGTTCAAATAATATTTCTTACTAACATAGTTTTTTGTTCACTACTGGGATTTTATCTTATAATGTATATGGAATTATTTTGATAGTCATGATTATTATTTCACTATAGGTATAGGCATTGGAAAGATCCCATGTTTTGAGTTTTAATTTACATTACTACATTGTTGGTAATAAAATAAAATGATGGTTAAAATGCTCAAGATTCTTGTGGTGTAGATATTTATTGATTCTTAAATATCTAAAAAATGATTTAATATTACTCAGCATGTTATCCTTTTGTATATAAGAATGTCATTCATCTATGCTTCTGACACTGCCATGTTGATTTTATTATATTACATAGAATCTTAGTTATTTGTTCTTCCACTTCATTGTTATATTGTTTTCTTATAATTATTCTTATGTTGTTGTATGTTTTCGGTTCTATCAATTGTGGAACTATAATAATAGGTTATAGTAACTATAACACCATGTTACATTGATTTGGTAGGTTTTCCCATTCTATTAGTTCCCTTTCATGATTTGAATTTTAGATATTGGTTTTAGTATATTCTGTGTGATTCATGATATTTACATGACGTGTATCTAGGTTACATGATGTGTACTGTTTTCAAGGATCATGACATGATAAGAATTCAAAAAATGAAAGGTTACAGTAAATGACATGTTTTTAAATGATGTTAGTGAATTAAGGATCATATGTTATTCCTCACTAACTATTTTTATAGTATTTGATCATCATCAATTTCACAACGTTTAATCATTTTAAATGTCATTTCTTTACATAGTATGAATTTTTAGGGATCCATACATGTTTGAGTCTGATATTTTCCTATCACTTTACCTTAATTAATAACTTGGAGAACCTAAATAATGATTCTATAAGACAATATTCCTTCCAAATCAATCCATTCATCATTCAATCATTGATATATTTGAATTGAACCTATCAGGGTTGGTGGCCATTCTACTTATTCATTATCATTGATCATGGTTTCATTATTTCATTGCATTATTATGTTTTTTCTTCTAAAATGGTGATTATTTATTTCATCATCTAGATATATTTTTTGACATCATTCTATTGTCTATTACTTTTTTGGTTTTGGTTTAGTGGTTTATCATTCATGATGTATGTGTTGCTTTATCTTATTTTCCAAAAATATTTCTGAATTAGATAAAATATTAGATATTTAAACTACATTATAATACCTTCATTGAAATAATAGTGTTCTCATTGTTTGTGAATCCCATCACAAATGTGTGCATGTCAGGTTTTGAGGTAGTTGGTTCATTCATTATCCTGTGTTAGAATTAACTTATTATTCCTAGAATATAAACATATTTTTAATGGATTTGGAATGAAAATATGTGTTTTATGGAAAGGGGTTTTAATTAAAAATTGATTCCCTTATTTACGATAAATGGTAATGAATGTTTTATTTTTAAATCATTGAAATGGAATGTGAAATGTTTTTAAAATGATTTTCAATGCCATTAATGAAATGGAAAAAATTGGAAGATGGGTTATCTTGGGAAGTTAGGTGGAAGGTCAATCATGAGTCCATCATAAATTTTGGTGATAATGGAGAGGTTTACTCTAGGGGATGTACATTGTTTCTAGGGGTTATTGTTCTAAGGGATTGATATTGACCTTTTTAAGGGTATTACATATTGGATATTCATCTTCATCGAAGGAATATGTTATAAGATCCAAATTATGAACATCATTGACTGTGGAATGGGTAGTTTTATAATCTATAACATTTTTATCCTTGGAGTTGATACATTTATTTGGTTTTTTTGAATGGATTTTTTCCATTATATTGTTATTTATGCTTGTCAGTGATGATATAGAAGATGTAATTGGAAAATAATATAACTTCCTTTTTAGTACTTTTAAATATGGAAAATTTTAATAGGTTTTTATAAATAGAGTTAAATCTTATCATGTCATGATTAATTGAAAAGACCATAAGACATTTGTTATAATGAGACATGTTATGAAACACACGGGGGATACAATTTAGCTTTTTAGCTCACACCATGTGAACCCCATTGGTGGTGTGATGACCTATATATGTCTTACAATGCTGGGAATGAACTTTTCTTCATAGTTAGGTGGTGAGGTTTCATGTATGATAAGATGGGTAGCTAGTAGTGATATAGTGGGAGTTCGTCCAATCAATCATGTTGATTTTCTATTTGGGTTATCCCCTTTCTGGTTTTTCTTTTCACTTGTAGATTTTTTATTCTTTTAAATTATATTATTACTATGTTTTCATAATATTAGGAAATATATTTATTATATTCATAATAATAATTATTTCATTATATATATATATATTCCGGGTGTATGTTCATATTGGTAGAAGTCATTCTAATATGTGGAGTGATCGGTGCTCGGGTTCTTATCGTCAGCCCAGGGGGTTTTAGAAATAACATCAGGTATCCAATAAAATGGTTTGGGTTCCTTGTTTTTGTGTAACATGGGTTGGTTCATTAGAAAAAGGTTTCAGAAAAATTCATTCCTCAAGACTCCTCATATTTTGATGTTATTAATATTGAAGATATAATTTTTGGGATATAAGTTTTACATTGTGATAATTTCTTGTCCAACACATTTCATGATTAGAATCAAAAATCAATGGTATGTTGAGATATTTCTCTTATCCTCGGATTTTTTATAAAAATTATATTTAAATTATGAGTATTATTGATTTAAATAAGACTAACTCTATTTAATAATCCTTCCCTCTATATATATGTGTAATAGTACTCCTCAAATATGTCATTCACTATTTCCTTATAAGTGTGGAGATGAATCTCTTTAAATAAATACTCATATAAAAAATAATCTCCTAAATGATACATTTTGGGATATTTATTTTGTTGATTAGAACATCCCATGATTTTATAATGCAACTGGTGATGTAAATCCATTACCCAAAGGATGGAGAGATCAATCGTTGGAATTATTATTCAAGAGGAAACCATCCTTTAATGGAACAAATGAACCTTATGATGTGGATGAATGGATAGATACAAATGATCATATTTGTGACAGACTTGAGAAATATATTAATATCATGGTAAGGTGTGCAATATTTAGTCTCATGAGTTCTATATGTGGTCCTGGGATTCCATAGTCAAGCAGAAATATTCGTGGACATTTATTAAAAGTGTTTCATTTCACTATTATTAAAATATTTATTTCTAGATTCAATGATGTTGTAAAATAATATGAAGTTACTATCCTTGAATTGATGATTTGTTGTTTTTTGTGCACTATACTATTTACTAATGTTGTATGTTTTTTAGTATATTTATCGATGAATGGATAGTTTAATGCTCAAGATTAACTATAGGGTTTTTGAACAGAATAAAATCACAACCGTAAATATTAAATATTTATCCATATGTTAATATAGTAGAATTTATATTATGGAAGTGATGAATATCGATGTAAATTTTTTATTTTCCACCCATTCTGTCCCATGTAGTGGAACTTTTAGTTACATGTATGTGAATAAGAGGAAATTTAATGATCATCAAAAGAGAGGTGCAGGTGTGATTCTGTAACGATCCACAACTACACCATAGTCTACAAATAGTAATGATCTACCAAATTACTATCAATGTAGAATGGTAAGCCAGACAAGAAAATCAAATCTTATTCCCATTAATATATGCAAGAGATATACATTCATGGGTCAATTACGGTGCTTATTTTTTGATACGACTATGCCCTTTTATGAATAGGGTGCATCTTCTCTAAAAAAATATTTTAGGGTGTTATCCTTGTTGAAAAATAGAATCTTAAAAAATGACTTAGGGGTGATGGAATTTCATACAATATATGTTTTTTAGTTTATTATGAAGATCTTATAGAAATAGTGACATGTAGTATTTCTATTTCATCTTCCATATGGATTGATTTATTTCATGTTGGTCTCTACCAGTCGGTTATACCTGAACGTTTTTATAAATATTCTGAATCATCCATAAGAACATACTTCCATTGTGAAAAAGTTACCTATGACTCTTGGTAAGATGAAAGTGATGATGTTTTAGTGTCTATGTTCATTTATAATAGTTTATGTGATGTTGGCCTGGGATTCCATCATTCATGATTTATGTCTGTTTATCTTCATCATCAGTATGGAATTTTTTTCACTCATCATGATATGGTTGATTTTAGTCATAAGAGTTTTTCTTTTATTGGTCCAGATAGAAGCTCTCATGTTTTTCAAGGGGTGTGGGACCCAATTTCATGTCATACAAGACCATCCCACCCATATGATATGATTTATATTCAAAGTTTTTTAATTCTTCTAATAAAATTTCTTCAATTACAGATCTTAATTTTTTTGGGACTTTTCAAATGTTTCCAAAGATGATTTATCAATTCTTCCTCTATAGATATATACAAAGAGTTTGATATTTACCTAGTTTTAGGTACCATGATGATATCAATTGTTTATTATTGTATGGAACCAATGGATAAGAAAGATAATAACATCATGTTAGATGACCTATGGGAAAAGGTTTCTTTTTCCCTAGTGTTTCACCTTGTGAATCCCATGGGATATTTTCTAAAAAGGAATAAAGTTAATATCAGTTTTATGTCAACTATCGGAAGTTGAACTAGGAAATAGTTATAAAAATGAATCAATTTCCTCGTGTGGATATTTTTTGATTTGTTAACAGGGTAAAATTAGTTTTTATAGTCTTATCTATGTTTCTGTTATCATCAACATTGAGTTAGAAATTAAGATATATCAAATATAACATTATAGAGATTGCATAGACATTTTGAATATTTTGTGAATCCTTTTGGATTGAGTAATTTTCTTAATATTATAAAGGATTTCACGAATCATATACTCGATCAGTATATTTAAACAGCATTGGTAGTGTATGTGGATGATATTCTGGTATATTAAAAATCTGATCATGAGCATGATGGCACATTTAGTTTTCATATAGAAATTATCATAATTCATAGTTCATATGGAATGCATTCAAAAAGTAATTTTGTGATTCAAAAATTGAATTTAGTTTTGGAAAATTATTTCAAACATGTATTATTATATGATATTGATGTGTATAAGGTTGTATGGTCATATAATGAGCTATAAAAATTGTATGAGATACAAATATTCCTTTATATTGATGGATAATATCACTATTTTGTTATGGATTTTATTATTAAGGATTCACATTAAACTACTCTTCCCAGGGAGGCATTGAAATCTGTATGGGATGCAAAGTGTTAGTCTTATTTCGATGAACTGAATGGACTTCATCCATCAGATCCTATTCAGATCATTCATGAGACTGTTATGTGGACCATTCTATTTTGTGATACTTCTGGTACTACTTTTTGGACTGTTCTTAGGTATGTTGACCATGTAGTTTCATACAGTTCTCATCATTATCATATGTAATAAAATAAATACACCACTAATGATTTATAGATTGTGGATGTTTTACTTTTTATAAAATTATAGTGGAACTATCTTTTTGGGAGAGTTTTAGGGCCTTTCTTGATCATAAGTAATTGATTAATATGTTTTGTTGGAATGACATATACATCCATAATTAATGAAATTTAGAATAATTTTAGTTATCTATATTTGATATTACATATTCCTTAGAGTAGGGGAATGTAATTTCAGACACTCTTTGTGGGAATGTGCTATCACATGCTATTATAGAATTGAATGTGGTGTGGAACGTTATAATGATTGTTGTTCATATTTCCTTGTATTCTCAAGATGAAATTTACAGAATGGTTCGTAACATTATTAAGTTATAATAGTCTTTCATATAGACCATATTATAGTATTAATAGAAAAATGTTGAGGAATTTAAAATTAAAAAAATTGTTAATCATGGGGAGACCATTTCTGTGGTTTCTATTTCTTCAGATAGTATGATCCATTTTGGAATGTGGGTTATCATCCCATAATCTACAAGGAGTCTAGTCTTTTTTAATTGACACAACACGTAATTTTCGATTTTTCTCTGCACTATGAAAATGTATTATGACATGAAATGATGACTTCAGTGGTTGGATATAGAGTGTGACATTGAGGATTATGTGTCCTACAATTACACTATCAAATATACAATGTTAGAAAACATTAATCCCTTTAGTTTTCATCATACTCTTCTAATGATGATATGTAAATTGGATTAGGTATCAATCAATATTATTGTAATATTAACAAAAACTCCTTAAGAGTTATATTCAAGATGTGTAGTTGTTGATCAGTAGGAAAATCTGGCTCATTTAATTCTGTTCAAATATACCACTACGGTTGATGATCTTGGTAACCTGTATGTGTAGGATTCTGTGAGTTTATTTGGGATTCAATAATCTATTTTCTCATATAGGGATCATATAATTACCATGTGTTTCAATTGGAGTCTACAACATGTGATGGGAACTCAGATTAAATTTGATAAACATACCATCCACAAAAAGACTGTCAGATGGAGCATGTGATTATAATCTTTGAAGATATGCTTCATGAATGTGTCTTGGATTTTAGTGAGTCATGAGATTGTAATCTGGGGTAAATTGAATTTTCATACATCACCATGTTATCATTCACCAATCAGAGTGACTTTTTTTGAGCCAATGTATGGTTTTGCAAGAAGATTTAGTCGTTTTTGGGATGTTGTTGGATTAGTATCTTTCATTGTACCATTATTAAATTTGAAAATGATAAAAAAGATTGTGGATGTACATTTATGTCTGTTTATATACCTGATTCAATGGAATTCATATGAGGATCTGTGGAATCACCCATTAGTCTATTCAATTGGGTAATTGGTGTTCTTTTATGATTCTACACGGTTTGGTCAATGTTGGTTTAAGAAAATTGCTAATGTTGTGTCCTACATATGCCAGACCATTAGAGTTCACTGAGTAGATGAATAAGGATACATATCTATTATAATTTCTAGTATATTTTGATACTATTCATGATCTTTACCAATATATTATCTTAGGAAGTACCATCTTGGTCCTGCTAACATTATGAGTTGCGATGAAATTGATTTTGATCCATTTGTGTCTCTTTCGGAGAAAATAGAAGACATCATTGACCCTCCTAGGATGGTATTTCATGTTAATATGATTTTATTGGTTTGTTTAACATGGAAAATATATCATATTATCATTTTACATGGTAACATGAGTCATTAACGATGGAGTAGTGGACCTCTATTTGTCCTGGGATTACATCATTGACATGAAAACAAGGAATGGATATGCATTATGATAAGTTGTTTGTAATATCATGTTACCATGATCAAGTATATTATTTCCTCTATTACAGTTATATATTTGGAATGGTTTTTTAGTTATTGGTTTTTGTATTTTCTTCATTTTATTGATGATTTACACATACTATAATGTGGTTACACAATGTGTAATGTTTTTGTGTACATGTCATGTGAAGGATTAATGTGGTGAAGAGTTTCATGATTTGGACTGTTTTTACAAATTGTGAGATAATTAAACATAATAAATTAATATTTATTTATGGGGTTTTCAATGTATTTTGACATCGTTTATTTCATAATGAGTAACAATATTACATTTAATTTTTTTTCAAATATAAATTTTTAGATCGCCATATGAGTTCTAGTATATATTTGGTAGCCAGTATTCTTTTTCTCTCGACCAAGGGTTCCCATCCAATGTTTTTGGGAGACTCTCTTCCATCTCATTTAATCTATTCACTATTTTATTATCATTTTTTTCGGTACTTCTCTATAGGTGAGTTTCCTTTCTTCTTCTTCGCGTCTATTGATCACGGTGGCACTGTTTCACTTCATTATTGGATTCATTGATCAAATATAGTGATATTTCTTTTCATCATCATTATATATTTAGAGATATCAATATCATGGCCTTTAAAATGTTTTTTATAGTGTGATGGGTGTCTATTAAAGAGATTTGTGGTGTTTCCACTTCTCTGCTATCCCACATTTTTAATTGGGTCTATTACAAAATATGTATAATGGGATTAAGAGCCTTTTTTGACATTGTTGATTTTTAATAGATGGTGGATCATGTTGCAGGCGTTTAAAACTGATGTTTTAAATATGGTGGAACTATCGAAAGATTTTTTTATGATCCTTGTTTTTTCTACATTATAAATAAATTATACATTAATGTGGAGTGACTATTTTTCAGTTTTTTGAAATGAGTATTAAATATAAAATGGTCGTCCATGCTAATTGAAAACTATAATGAATATGGGAGTTTTCAAAAAATTGTAATTGATTGTGAAATGGGTTCAAAACTATTTTCAATGCATTAAAATGAATTGTGAAAAACTAGAACATTGGTTACCATTGGTACTTAGGTGTAAGTCTTAGCTTGAGACCATCCTTAATTTTTGTGATAATTAGGATTTTGTCTCAAAGGTCTCAACTTTGTTTCCTTACCCCACTATTCGAATGTACTAACATTTTTATGTTTAGAGATATTTATTCATGGGTTATTCATTTTCCTCCCAAAAATATGTTCTAGGAACAAGATAGCGTGCATGATAAATTTTGTACGGGAAGTCTTCTAGTCTGACCTAGAGTGATCATTAGTGTTGAAACATACAATTATATGTTTCTTATGATGGATTATTTATTTTATCCTCAATATGCATGGATATTATAGTGAAATATTATATGTAAGATTCTATTTGAAGATGATATGAAAATTAGTTATAGAACTAAAAAAGGAAAGGTTTATCATGTTTTATATAAAACTACTTTACTACTTATCATTCAAAAAAATTTGATGAGAATATTGTAATTGTTGGATTAGAATTTTTATGGGACACCATGGTGGGATCATATTGATACTGTTAGCTCAAAACAATGCACCCCTTTATTGGTGGAAGGTCCAATGTCCATATTCCATTGTAAGGAATGGTACAGAGCTACAGTGATGTAGAAATAATTTATATTCACTTAATTGGGTAGCTATTGGTGAGATGGTGGGAGTTATCCTGACTCTCCTATGGATAAGCTTCTTGGTTTTAGCCATTTTCAGTTTTACCAATATATTCAAAAAAAAATTTATAGTTGTTTTTTTGGAATTATTTTTACACTTTTAGAATATATTTATTATAATTATGATGTTCCTTCTTTCTATATTTAAATGTATTCAGTGTTTTGGTTCAGGATGGGAAAAATCATTCACATTTATTTGTTGTTCGATGATTGGGTGATTGTTGGTAGCCCGTTTGGATTGGGAACACCCTTCAAGAATGTGACCAAATGGTTCTAGTGCTAGGATTGCGGGTTACTTAGGTTATTTTTTTACAGTCTCCCAATTGTACCACCAATGAACCATCGATGTTATTCAAAACCCTCTTGCAGTTGAGGAGGTTCTCTTGATTCCATTTAATCACATGGATATGGGAGCTTGATATGGAGATCCCAGGTCATGTCATTATAGATCATTTATGTTGAGTCAAAATGATCATAACTATAAGACCCATGATCACCATATATATACTATTGTGTTCGATCTAATATGTTGAAAAAATGATTATGGTTGAGTGTTTTATAATAAATTTTTACCTCAAGAGTGTCATGTATGTCTTCTCTCATAAATATCATAACCTCATATTGACATGATGGATATATATCTAACAACATTATTACTTAGATATTTTAAATGCTCATGGGTATGGGAAATGGTTGAAGATGCATTCAGTGTGAGATATTGTTCATAGATTCTGAGTGGAGAATCATAGAAACGTTCATCATTGTAAATATACATTTTATATATGGACAGATAAGCACACCTCTAGTCGGTAGTTTTTTATTATTCATCTTGTATAGAGATTTTGGGTGGTATATCTTGGTGATACCAATTGTGAGACTCCACATACATAGTATTTTGAAGGACATGATGATGACAGATTTAATTGATGTTGGGGGAATCTGTTTCTTTTCTGAAAATACAAGATATATTGAGTGAAATTGTGGTACTATTTTCTGAGATATTTTCATATCCCTATTTTATTAGTAAATATAGGAGTCGAAATTATGCTCCATGACTTCCATGGTTAGTTTTTACGACCATCGATGATGAGGAATGTCATTGAATTTGTTTCTCAATTTCATACATATAATCAAATGATGTTTGGGCACCAGAATGATGTGGGGGTAGTTCATTACCTTTTTATCCTAGAGTGGATGGTGGATGGGATATCCTAGGATTCTACAATGTGGTAACCATGTATGACCATAGTAAATTATGTAATAAGGATGATCGTAGATATACTCACAACATTTTCCCAAATCATAATAATATGTTGCTATTTTTCGATGTAGATCATGGGATTCCTATACATGAAGACGATTGTCCCACTCCATGGAGATACATTAATTATTATTTATGACCATCATTATCTCATCAACTATTTGATTGGTAAGGAATTCTAAGAGGCTTAAGAGATCCAATTTATTTTACCATAACTTTTCATTCCTATAATGATGGCCATAATTATTAGACCATTATGGATTTTAAATAAATAACGAGATCATTCATTTTAAAAATTTGATTCAATGGTGTGTATCACATTCCAATTCTGAATTTCATGTAAAAAACTATTTTGACATCAGCATTGAACCATATTAAGAATTTTATTGGAGATCCTAAAAGTCACTCGTATGATTGAATGACCTAGGTAATTCAAAACATATATTCCCATAGATGGTGTGACCCACAAATAAGATGGTGTACACGATATAAAAGTGGATGAGGATTGAATATATATATCTAAAGTCAAGTGGTTAATGAAAAAATTTTCCATTTGTTTTCGAGGAGGGGGAACATGTATTTAATGGGGGTTCACCTCGATGTAGAGTATTGAGATTTACCCTAATGGAAATATATCCAAAATATTGACTGTAAAATTCTTGATACTATATATAGTTGTTGAGGTGGTGATCATGGTACCTATACTACATCAACTAAATGGGTTACCGTGTCTTTCATGTGATGCATCTGAGAAGGTATATGCTTGATCTATCACTTTTTGTCAACTAGAGCGATAAAAACTACAAAGATGGAGATATATTTGTGAATTTTCATCACGAAATTTGGATTTATAATAGAGGACTCATCATGGGAGATATATTTCTTTAATGATTTTTTGGTGCATTTATGGGATTCTTCTAAACATCACCCATGAGCAAGAGAATAAGATGTGTGATTTATTTTCACACCTAACGTTTTAGATTTTTATAAGGGATTTAATGTATATAAATCTATATGATGGGGAGAATATAATGACTCATATTACTCTTTAATTATTTGGTAATGTTAAATGGATTATTTTTAGATCAATGTGTGTATAAGGCATGAGATTCCATGGTTAGGTGTTCCATAATCAATTCATTATATATATTAAATATATTAAATACCCACAAATAAATATTTATTTAAAATGGTAAATAACATATAGAAATATAATCCTATTATAATTTTGAGGCCCCCATTGAGTTTATACTATGGGTTTTACACAACTTGCGATATAAACATTGTATGAGTCGAACATTTGGGTTGATGAACAAAAATGATAAATGGTTAATCAAAATTATTTGTTTAAAGAATTTATTTAATTAATTAACATAACTAGTTGATTTTTTATATTGAATTTATAATGGTATAACAATTTCTTATCTACATAACTATGTATATCAATTGATACATTGGATAACATTAGAGGAGCTCTATTCAATATTGATAACCAGAGCAAGATTGATGATCAACATTTCAACAGGACGTGTGGATCACAAAAATATAAAAATTGATAATATATTGTGTTTTAGTTGTTTATCAAAATTTGCAACATGATTTTTTTTAGATTTATATCATTTTTATTCCTTCGATGAATTGAAATTAATCTATTAATGGATTGATTCAAGGATCCTACATTTTGTGATATAAGGTTAGATTTATCTTGGAATTAAGAATTACATTGTGCTTATTTTTTTGGCTCATTATTAATTATTATAATGAATAATAATTACAATCAAAACAAACATTGGAAGTGTATCTTTCCTTTTTTTTGGATTGATATATCTTACATCTGTTTTTGTTCATCATTGGGAAATCCGATTGAATACAACTGAATAATTATAGTAAAATCAATCATTTTATGGTTTCTTGATGGTGAAATGGAATGATATCATTTGTTCATGTTCGACATTATAACTGTAACACCCCATGTAAATAAAGAATATGACATTTCATATTTATCAATATTTGTGAATAAAATATTGAAATGACTTTAAAGGGTACGCTATGCTCGATGGCGTACCCAACACGCAACAACGAGTTTCTTGGGAATCTTACGTTGCACTCTAATAATAAAATAATATTATTTCAAATGGTAGTTAACATGTAGCCGTTGTATTGGCGGGAATGGATAAAAAGAACTAAAATATGATTATATATGTTTTTAAATGTTTTTACATTTATCCAATAAACGATAATGGCTTAAAATACGGAAAGAATTCAATTTTAGGCTTTTATACCCTAATTTTCACTAAAAGTTCACTTATCACCTTTTGATGGAGAACTATCATTAAATATAGTTTTGATCACTATTATAAAATATTTTGGACCAAATAAAAATCTTCTTTATAATTGGGACATCAAAATTTACTTTGTGTAAATTTTTGGTATCTTTCCGATAAAGTTCATTTTTTTCAATGAAAAATGTAAAATGTTGTATTTTATTACAAAACCTCTTTTTAGTCTAATTTATTTATATGATTAGATTATCTTTTGAATTGGTTTTAAAGTTAAATTAGAATATATTTTTACCATTTAATCTAATGTTGGTCATTGGAATCAATTTCACTTTGAAATTGGACTTAAACTAGTGTCAATCTTTTGATACTTATTGTTTCATAAAAACACGCTATTTTCTCTGACAGCGGGAATTAATTATTAAATTAATTAATGTGATTTATATATTTTTAATTTTGTAAAATAGACTTCATTTTTGAATTCGTAATATCAAATATAGCTTAGGGTGAATTTTTGGAAATTTTCTGAAAAACTTCAATTTTTGATGAATATTGAAACCACTAAGTGGTACTTATAAAAACTGATTTTCCGTTTAAATGAAATTTTCCCATCATTGTGTTTTGAATTTAAAAAATCTGACATACATGGTTGTCATTAATTTGTAAAATGTGGTTCAATGAGATTAAAATAATTTTTTGGTGAATAGTAACTTATTAAGTTTTAATCGCGATTAGTGGTAATTAGTGTAGTTTAAGGTAAAAATAATGCTTTAATAAAATAAGATGAGCTTGAAACATATCCTACCATCATTGGTTGTGTCATGGCCGACCAAGAAAAGCCATGGGTCAACTTGGGGACCCCATTGATCCACTTTGGTTGGCAAATTACATAAATTACTTTTTATTTAATGTAAAAGTAAAAATGACACAAACATAATATGTTTTACGAAAACAATTTTTACATGGGGTTATAAAGATCAGATTTTTTATTATAAATATTCAGTGGAAAGATAAAACGATTTCCTACATCATGGAATTTGTTTTATAATTATTAGACATTAAAAAAATTAAATTATTTATGACATAATAAAGATGCAGCGATGACATCATTATTTGACGATTTAAATAAAATGGAAAGATAATGTAAAATCTATGACCTACACATGTCCAAAACCAATTGGATGAGTGGATTTCGAACCATTATCACCTTATCCACGAATTATATCAATTTGGGACCTTTTAAAACCGAAACACATTTTCAAATAAAGTAATATTTCTTTACTTTCCAAAAGTGCCCCTCCTCTCTTCTTATAAAAGGCCCCCACCTCTACCTCATTTCACACACTCCTCAAGCCTTTGGCTCGGCCAAACCCTGCCCATTTACTCTCTAAACATCCCTATCCTCATCCTAGAGGATTCCCTTTGGCATAATCCTTTCAAAGGAAGCCTTTAGGCTCAAATCAAAAGGAGTTACACTTTTAAAGGTAATTCATTCTCTCATGTTCATTTTTTTATTTTGCTTCTCCAACCCCCTAAACTATTTTTATTTACTTATTTTGTAACAACACCAGTATCTTCAATATACTAGGATGTTGTTATAAGATTGATTCGAGCTACACTCTCACACAACTACATCAAATGGTTAAAGATCATACGGTTTCCGTGGATGGAGAAATTCTGCCTCCCGAAACGATGATTGTTCAATACTCATTTAACACCTTCAAAGGTGGCCATTATGATTTCACTATTTTTATATATGATATATAATATTTTTATGTTTTCCTTAAGCTTATTTTTTTTCATTTTGGGAATACCTTTATGGTTTCCATTATGGGTAAACGCAATATCATCATTTAAGGAAGTGCGGACTACCGCCCCCTCAAAGTGATTTGATTCGTTAAATACCATATGTGGGACGTATAAAGGATGGAACTATGACATTTTATATGATATTATACTGGAATTATAATATACCTTTATATCATTATTATTCCATTCTATAATATACAAAATAGAAATGAAAGTAGCGTTCCTGCGTACGTACGACTTACTGTCTCCATGAACTGTGCATTTCATTTCTTACCTATAAATGATTATGTAATGTTATAAATGCATGAATGTACTGGATATATATGAAATATATGATATCTAAATCATGAATACAATTCTGGATATAATAAACATTTGGCCACATGAACAACATGTAATTGTAAGAAGTCCACTTTTGACTTAAGAACCAAATATCGGCAAAACAAATATTATTAACTTAAATGATTACATAATGTATATGACATGGTAATAAGTGATATAAAAGAAATAATGAACTTGAAAAAGGTTCTTAAGGAAGTATAAATTAACTCAAGTTTATTATTCAGGAGATTAAAGAACGATCGAGTCAAGTCGGACCCGAGGTAAGGGATCCTACTCCTCTCTTTCTTTTTAAGTACACACTTTTATGTCATTCCTTTTAAAGCTCATTTTTCTTGTTATTGGGATGATCTTTTATATTACACATACTGTAATTTTTATTTTCATGTGATGAGAGACCCTATTCTCTCTCATCAATCCATTTTGGAAGTTTTGAGTGGCACTGTTAGGCTGCCGAACTTTTGTAAGAGATCTAACCCCTCTCTTTCTTTTTAAGTACTCTCCTTTATGTAATTTCTTTTAAGATCCTCTTTGTAATGTTGGGGGATGTTCTTTTATATTCCTCTTTCTGTACATTTTATTTTAATGTTATGAGATACCCTATTTTATCTCATCAATACATATTCGGAAGTTTTATGTGGCGTCGTTAGGCTACCGAGTTTTCGTAAGGGATTTTTCATCTCACTTTTATTCCCGTGAGATGTATGCTACATTTGCCACAAATTCCATTGAGTGGTGTATGTACTGCCCATTATTCTACTCTTTGTGTAATATAATTTCGTTTATGAGTATTTACAACAATGATCTATTTTCCTTCGTTCATGGGGTGTATGTCTTGAATGATACCCAAGTCGGTAAGGGAACCTTTCACCCTCCTCTTTTTTAAAAGGCTTCTTTTGTTGGGTATTTTAATTTATATATTTTTATGTTGGGATATGTTATCATATATCCTTATTGATGTAAATTTTATGTCCAAGTGATGAGATACACTTTTTATCTCTCACCAACTCATTTTGATGTGATGTCGTTAGGCTGTCAAGGGAACTTTTTAACCCAATTTCGATTTCTTTGGGTTCAACATATAGTCATTGAATATGTCATCCATTGAATATGTGTGAATGACATTCTATTGTTTTACACTTAATATCCACTTATATTGTGTGTATTTATATTTTTCACACATATTTTTGAGATTGATTTGTCCTTAATTTAAGGATACCTTCTTTATAAGGGATTTCATCACATTTGACATTTCTATTGAGGGTTCATTGTTGTTATGCACCAATTAAATCTTATATGGTGTATATACTGTCCTTTGGTGTATTATATCATGAATCCATTTATTCTCATGATATTATAAAGTTCTGGCTAAATGTTATTCCTCAATTATTGTATTCAAATGTCACTAATTTTGGTAAAACCCCTTTAACCAAAATATCGTTTTAAATGTTTTAATTATTGGTTATTATTAATATCCATGTTTTCAAAATGGTTTTAAGGATTTATTTATATGGATATTAATGGTTTAAAATTTTAAGCTTCAAGGTGGTATGGTACACTTTGATTCAAAAATCTCTTTATTAAATGTTTTAAAAGGTTTTTGAAATGATTTCTTTTTGAATGGATTCATTATTTCAATATACTAAAATGTTATATTGTGATTGAAATGTGGAAATGTTATGTTTCCTTTATGCATGTTTTATGTGATACATTTATGTTATGGTTCTTGGGCATTGTTATGAAAATGGGTGGTTCCGTGATAAAATAAGGACGGGTGAGCCCGATATAGCTCTCCAATGCATTGGGTAACGCGAAGGAGTGAAACATTAAGGTTTCTCCGAAGAGATTTAGGGAATATACTATGATGGGTATTCCAAACGTAACCAAGAGGGTTACTCCCTATGTAATAATGTTATGAATGCCTCAAGTTACCTTTATGTCATATGATTATTATTATTTTATGAGGTATGTTAAAGTTCCTATGTTTTATGGGTAAAGTATGATTTCATTCTTATGTATACATGTACTCATGATTCCTTTCCATATTTTTATATCCCTTACTGAGCTTTTTATGCTCATCCCAAGTTTTTGAAATGTATTTCACAGGTCAAGGGAAGGTTAAATGATGTGGTGACAGTGTCAAGGATGTGTCAAGAAAGAATCCATGTTTTATTTTAAATATGTTTCCATTCATGGGAAGAATGAATATTGTCTTTTATGTAACCACTTTGTTTAAATATGGAATGTAATGCATGTTTCATGATCTAATTATCTAAAACTCTAAACCTGAAAAGATCCTCAATGTGTAATCTTGTAATAACTCAAGATTAAGTAAGGTTTAAGGCTGTGGTCTTATAATAATATCATAGAATAATGAGATAAAAATGACGGGTTAAGACCCGCCATGTGGTTTTAAATATATGAAATTATATGAATGATGGTGACATAGTTGCACGAAGCCTTTTCTGGAGAATCAGTTGCCACAATTTTTTCATCTAGGATTGTATGATAGATCAAAACATATATTCATGTTTAATAATAGATTTTGATGGTGGAATTAATAGATTTGGGTATCCACTTTATGAAGTAATTGGTTTCTATATATCATGATACACATGACGTGTATTCCATGAAAACACATGGTTTGGGACCCTGTGTGTGCCACTAGGGATTATATGATTAAGATAAAAATTTCACATAGTGTGACCCTGGTCACAATGTGTGTGACTCATCATGGAATATAGGACTGTACCACATACTTTTCAAATAATGGATTAGAGAACAACATAAATTACTCACCATGTACACTGACACATACATGGGAATGATAGGTGTACATAAACAGGGATGTGATTTTTGATGTGGTGTGTATTAAATTAGATCAGAAACACCTTTTACAAAAAAAATAAAAAATGGAATAATACATGATAATGTTTTGTGATACGTGGTTAGAACCCAATCTTGATGGGACATGCCACATTCTATATCAAATAAATCAGGGATCATATCTCATGTTCGAATTGTGGATGTCTATTTAACTTTGTCCCTTGATCAATTCATAAAGGGATATTTTTGGATCACATCCTACACATTGTTTGGTTTTCCCATAATTGGGAATTCATAGAGATATTTTTTAGTATCCGTCTGTGAGAACTAGATTATGATCGTTTTATCATGCTTCTATTGGTGGAGTTATAAGAATTATCCTAACCAACACTACATGGGTGTCGATCCTTTATATAGCGAGTGATTCAAGATTTTTATTTTTAATACTATATGTCCTTGGGTATGATCCTCATATGGGTATTAATAACAGTAGACATATAGTGTATAGATGTTTGTTTCCATGTTTGACGAGTGGGTCACCTTAGATTGAATTTATCCTTTCAATGTGACTTCTGGAGTGTGTTATCCAGGACGATTTCAATATGTATACATTGATTATGTTAGCTAGATTATCCAAGAGGTTGTTTCTTTAGTTTGGTATTGATTTTATGACTCTATTATATAAATATATACTTGTTCTATGTATCATTAAAATATACATTTATTGTTCTAACTATTATACTCCTTTGTATATTCATAATGATTTCATTGTGTTTTGTTGGATATTGTAATTTTCAACCATTCATAATATTTTATTGTATGTTTCATGTATTATAATTATTAGTAACATTTTAATAGTTTCTATGTGGGACTGGAAATAATGGATTTGAGTGAGCTGGACTGACTGAGCGGTGTTATGGTGGTTCCATTAAGCATAGTCACATTATGCACTACTAAAATGTTGATGTCGTTTATTTGAAAATTAATCGATTACCAAAAACATGGGAGACAGAATGTTTCATTATTATATAACACGCTATTTTATCTTATTCCAAATCTCACAATATTGGAATTAAAATATCTTAAATTCTAAACATTACATTGAAAATGTCCATATTTGCCTTCTAATAACCAAAAAATGATAAATTTAAAATATAAATCAGAATTTATGTAAGATTCCATTCAGTATTCTCAGTCCCAAATAATTTATCATTTTAGTGTACTCCACAATTCTTATATCGAGGAAAGCATTTAAAAAATAAATACCTTTAAATTTGTATTTAGTTATAAAAATATGTTCAAAAACTATTTTTTATGTTGAACAAACATCATTGTTTATACATTCTATATTATTAAAACATTCATTGATGTAGTCTTGAAAATGATAACTGCTTATTGGTCTATCATTACTTATTTCATGCAAGTCACATTAGTAGAATATTTCATTGAGATAAATTTTTTATGAATGGATATTTCTTATTTTATAATTTTACATGTAATGTACATATTTTTAATGTTTTAATTTTTGTATGTTACAAAATATCAATACAATTATTATTGATATTTATTTAAATAATAATTAATCTAATAATTCATGTTATTTAATTATATTTAATATTTTATCATGAAATACCATACACCAAATAACGTAAAAACCATGAAATTGAAGGAATAAAATAGATATAACGATCATTTTATTTCTAATCAATTTTATTTAAAGAATGATTTATAAGATAATATTTATGCTAGGATAAATATAAGATGATGCAATCATCAATCATGTGTTATCAGCCCACATCTATCTTGTATATGACATATATATCTTAAAATCTGATTTCATTTTTACATCCTTATAACACCATAGATAAATGTCTTTAGATATTCAGCACTTATATATATCAATGGGGATCCTATATATTTGTTAAACTATTTATTTGATAAAATTTATTAAAATAATTTTTTTTTCATTATTAGTAGACGTGAAATTTTTTTACCATCATTTAAAATTAATTTAATAATTTAAAAATCCCCAATCAAACAATTATATTAAAATAGGAAATTAAAATTATACATGGGTAAACTAAACTCATGACAATCCAATCACTAAACGTATAATCAATTTATATTGTGTCATTAATTTCAATAAGTATATAACAATGATAAATTATGATAAAATTAATTAATTATCATAGTTAATTCACTAATTCATCATTATTATTATCCACCCACATAGTTTATTGGACTCCTATGGATTGAAATTTAAAAAAACAGATTTTTGTATTTAATATTATACAAGAATTTATTATTGTTAAATATAATTAATTCTTGTGTAAACTACCTTTAATGGTCCCTATTAAATATTTATTACATATATTAGATCTACAATATATGAAATGTTCTGTAATTATGCATCATGTAATATAAATAAATGAAAAAATGAGACATGTAAAATTCATGGTGTGTAACGTGATTGATAAACATTGGATACATGGAATATGTGGTTTATACATTGTAACTAGTTTGTTATTTTTTGTATAAATTAATTAATAATTAAATATCTATATATACATATTTTAAATTTATCAAAAATCATGTTCTATCAAAAAATAACACAGCAACATGTGTTGATTGTGTTTAATGAGTTAATTAATTAATCTTATATTCTATTGCAGAATTCAATGATGCTTCAGTACTCCACGATCTCACCCTTGTTTCTCGATTTCCTTTGCGTCACACATTGGTGGACTCCTTTGACAGGTTTGTTTTTTAATCTGAGGGACTTCATGATCGGGTGACTATTGGTCTTCTAAACAAATGGCATATCATGATTCAATTAGCATCTAAGGAGGATCTGATCATGGCGTGGTATGCCTCCCCTCGATCATGCGATTTCCTAATCATTCATCACTTCAAATGGTCATATAGTCTTCATATGAACCATAATGCCCCATCTGCGATGTTGTGGGTATGTTTTCCCGAACTCCCTCTTCCTTTCTAGAACCCCTCTATAATCTTTATGATTTGGTACATGGTTGGATGGTACATGTGCTCTGACTCAAGAAGTATCTTGATTTTTAATCCAATTTCTCCATGGATTTGTGTTGAATTTAACATTTTTAAACCTTTAGTTCAATGGGTGTGGATAATGGTAGATGAATAATTTTGGTGGAAATAACAGGTGGTGTTCAAATCTCGGTTGATCTTCTGTTCATGGTACTCTCACCTCAGTCAATTACCCCCTTAATCTGAAGAGGCAGAATGAGTAAACATGGGAGTAGTGAAGGGACTAATGATGCCCCCTTTTTATTCTCCTCACTGTGGGTTTTACATGGATGCTATGAAGGTAGTGGCGGGGAATGGAACTGCCCCTCGAAGTGATGACAAGGTTGATGGTATTGTGAGCTCAGTTGAAGTTTCTCTGAAGAAGGACACATCGCTACCCCATGAGGCGAGAGTAACTGATCTATTCGCTAGACTGAGACGGTACCTAGATGGGAACCCTGTCCTGAAAGCAGGCACTACACAGAATAGAGAAATACTCTATAGGTACTCTTCCAATGATCAAACTAAATTTTCCTTATATGGGGATTACAACTCAAATACCATGGGGGCTACAAAGATCTACACATATGAAACGGCTGTGTGTGCATGAAATATAGACGTGGGATGTTCCAAGGTTAGTCAGGAGTTTAAGGTGGTAAAGAACGACACATATCAGCCGAATAACAAACATATTCCCATACACTTGGTCTTTCCTAATTTGAACAACTGTTTTGATACATTGTGTGTCGACGCAGGTGCTGAATATAACAACAACTGTCCCTCAGAATCCAAGTTCGATGTAGATCGACCCTCAAATGAAATAGGAGAGTATTGTATTAGACTGCACAGATCGAGGAGGAAGAAGAGGAATAAATAAAACAGGGACCCCTGTAGTTGCATAGTCACCACGAAGAAGAAATCAAGGGGTCAAAGATTCAAATCATATCTTCCTAAGATGATGGAGACCCGGTCAACCAAAAAATCTAGAAATTCCATAGAACATGAACATAATTCTATAGGAGAAGGGGATTTTTTCACAGGTTGTGGGCACCAAGACCGGTGGAATGGAGTAACTACAAGTAGATTGCAATGGTTCCCCAATATAGAAGGCGTAGGGGTATGTGGATGTTTTAAAGTCTCCTCAAGTTGATGAGACTAAGGGTAAACATGGGGTGATTTCACTGCATCTAGAGTATGTGCGGTTAGAGGAGATGGTTATGCTCCCTTTTTCACAACAACAAGAGGTAGGGACTCATGTTGGTACTCAACAATGGGAAGATGCGTCTATGGAACCCCATATAGGAATAATCATGCATTCGGAAGAAGAAATTATGGAAGACGTCAAAACAATTAAGGCAAAAAATGTAGAGGTTGATCAAATGATGGAAAGAATGATCGAAGTGGTTTTTACCAATGAGAAAGGAAAGTGGATAGAGAAGCCAGACCATATATTTATTAGAGGGTTTAACATGGAGAAGATTAAAAAAGTGTAGTACATGATCTCTTGGGATTATTTATCATAACACTATGAAGGATTCTTCATGGGTGACCTAGACATCCAATTAAATGCTATCCCTTGGATATTATGTAGGAAAATTGAGTCCAAACTGCTTTATCTTTTGTTTGATAAGTCTGTAGTTTTTTATACATCCTAACTTGGTTAGTTGTGCAGGTTCTCACTTCCCCCATGAATTTGTTTTAATAATTAAAACAGGTAACATAAGAGGAGTAAGAGTCACTATTTCCAGGTGGTTTCCATTAGATTTATTTATGGATCCAGAAACATCCACCTGTTCATTACCCAAAGGGGACCTACATTCCAAATACAGGCATTCATTATGTTTGATCTTTATGATATTTAATAACATGATTTGGTCAAGAAGATGGGAGGTCGTCTCATCACACCCTTTTGAGGGAATTATTGCCTACTCTGGGACTCTCTTATTAAATTTATGATATTTTCATAAATCCTTATTAACTCACCAAGTATATCATAAGTATCCCTTGGAATTTACAATCCCTTATTAACATGTGAAAAAATTACAATCATTAGTATACATTTATGGTTCTTCATTAATGGAATCATATGTATGTATTCTAGGTTTTCCATCAAGGTTATCCTCTAATATAATGAATAGATATTATTTTAATCATCATTGTGATGATACTGGTTTTTGATCCACTCATTGGGGCACTCTGAAATTTATTGTCATCTAGGGAGACGAAGGTTTGTTTTGATCATGGGATTCTGCCCATAAAATGAGATACCTATGTATCCTAGTGAATGAAAACTGAAACCCCATTGTTTAGTCCTGCATAATAGGAAACATCATAGCTTTTATGGTGGTGTTATAAGGACCTCATAGAGAATTATCCGTTTTCAAAAATAGTGTGGGACTTTTGCTGATGCAGACCGAGGAAGTTGGAAAGGATATGTGATTCAATGTAGGATCAAACCCTCTTAGGAATATGGCCCAAGGAGAACATGGTTGATTTGAAGTGTTGGTTTTGAACCACAGAGAGGCTTCCTACGTATCCCATAAAAATGTAAATCAAATCCTATGTAGTTCTATATGTATCATAAGGGAGTATAGTCATCTGAGATAGATGTCTTTGGCCTTAATTACTAAAAAATATTCCTTGATGACTTGGGGCTTTAATATAGGGCTTATTCCTGAGGAGGTGGATCATATTAAGGGAATTAGGGTTGGATTCCAGAGAATATTTCCAATGAACTAATCCCTTGAGACGATATCCTACGTATCCTGATTATGGTGTGAATCAATGATCTCGTATTTCCTTCCAATCAGTGTTTGTACACATGTTGTGACCATCATGTATCTCTATTCCCAGATGATTCATTCTCAGATTAATAAAAAATATGATGTGAATGATTAAATAATGACAATTTACACTTTTCATACCCTACATATGGAAGAGGGCGCGTCGATCGTAGATAAGGGGAGGCGACAAGCCCAACCTCAATTCAATTTAAATTCGACAATGGTCCAATGTAAGGAGGAAGGGATGACGGTGAGGGTAATACACAAAGATGGATGAACTAAAATTAATCCTTCTAGTAAAGGAAGACTCATCCTTTTTTGTGAGGAAATGTGAGTGTGAAATATATCTTCCCTACCAGATACTTGAGTTTCTTGGACACATTTTTTAGAAAATAGAGGTTGTGACCCAACCCACCTCAAAACCGTAAACATCCCAGCACTGTTTTTGTGATAAAGGTCCATGTGACTGTGGATAAAAAACCCACAGATATTCCATGAATCCTATCACCATGGTTAAACATGTGTTGGTAACCTATGACCACAGAGATACAAAACCAAATAATATAAATTCTAATGTTTTTTTTCACAAAGGTTTGATATGTAAAGAGGTTTTGGTGGAGGACTCAGTAGAATCCCTTTCATAAAGGGATCTAATGAAGAAAAAACATTTCCATGAATTGTTGAAGAAGTCACGATATCTTGTTGACAGAATAGAGTGAAGGGAATAAGTTAATCAATGTGGGACGCCCAATTAGAGAAGGGAGCACATGTACACTTCGGTGACCTTGTGGTCAAATAAGTGACTAACAAACTGAATGGTATTACATGGGAGAGATCTTCCTCAAGCCTTCAAAATTATTCATAGGAGATCCATGAAGTGGGGCGCTCAAGTTCTTATGTGATGAATAGGAGGCGCGCGAGTATTTCTGACCTAGGGGGGTTGGGTGATTTAGTCGCACAAGTGTTATGGTTTTCAAACACTAAAAGTAGTTAAGTCAAATGATCCGCCCTTAAATACTACACTCATGGTGTTTAAGAACTATATTGAATGTTTTCGAAGAATGGGGTGATGTACTAGGGAGAATAGAGAAACCATTGGGCTTCAAAAAAATTCGTCAATACAAATGGCTGCCCTGAGGGTCTATTTATAGGAAAATAAATGACCTTGGGAAAAAATAATTCAGGCACACAAGTGTTTTTTGCGACACATTCAGGAACGCAAGGATTATTTTCGAAATATTTTGGTGCGCATGTAGGTTGTGTGTCATCGTTGTTTTGTCCTGACTAAGGCGATTCAAAATTAATGCTTATTCAAATCATGGTTTTTATTCTTGTATTTTCCTATTTTATTTATATTGTGGTTCCCTTTGTAATTTTTTAGACTCTTTGATGGAATGAAGTGTCACCTCCCCCCCCCCTCAGAATTGGATCTGAAATGAATACCAGATCCTATATTGATGTAAAGTAACGTAGAAAAAATGCAAGGGAAATGGGGCCCACATGTATTCAGAGATCAAGTAAACATGGGTGTGAATGTGTGAAAAGCGTATGATTTCTGGCACATAAGGTGATATCTGTCACATATATATAATGACTTCACCTGTGAAAAATGTTTTTCAGCATCAAAATTATCATCTCTCAGTTTGCAAGTCTTTTATTCAGACGATTCTGTTTCATCATGCCTCCTCTGTATGTTTTTTAGTTGTACGCTATACGTGGGGATCGATATTTGAAAGCTGACTTATACATGGGCACTAGGATTAAAACATGTTTGCCTTAATTCCTTTTCCTTTCTTCTGTAAACACAAAAAATTTACTTACTTTTAAATGATGATCTCTATTTTTTTAGAGGATCAATGGCTCCCAAAAGAATTGGAACTGTTGATGAGCTACTAGCAAGGGGATTTATGACATGATGAATGTCATTGGATATTATTACTTCAATTATTGCAAATCCAACCTTCTAGATATATAAAAATATTTGACGAGGTATCAGATAAACATTCATCGGAGAACCAATCTACCTTGTATAGTTATGTCCATTTAGAGGATAATAACATTCCAGATCCAAAGAAATATGTCAAAAATTCATGGTTTCGGTATTATACCAACTTTTCATCACCTGATGATTCTGTTGGTGGATCATTTTCTACTGCGAAGATAGTATATAGAGATCATATTATGTATCATAGCTTGTGTGCTCTAGATATGATGGCACGCACACCTCAGCTATATCCACACTGTTATTCATCAATCCTTCGAGATTCTCAGATAGATCAGTCCATGGATAGGAAGAAAATTTCGGATTTCTTCCAAGGATGAGGTGTAAAACCATCATTTATGTGGGAATACTACATGAGAAAGACATGTACAAAATTTGCCGATGATTTGACAATCATCAAGATTTATGAAGCTGTCTGGGTTGGGAAAACCTATGTGTACAGGAATGATGATTTCATGCCAGAGTTATTGTGTATGAAGAGACCAGAGACTAATTCATTCCATTTAACACATGGATAGGCATGTATCATTTTGGGGGATATTTAAAAAATTTCCGAAGCCCCAATCTAGGGGGATATGTACGATGTGTTTATTCCTTCAATAGTGACTTGGAATAACATGGATATGCAAACATATTTGTCTTAATAGTTTATGAAACTATTTAATGAACTGAAGAATTCAATCACTATAAAAACTTATAGTAGGGGGGAAATTCATCTAGAAGAATGGATAGAAATATTTTTGATTAAGAAGTATGAAAAGGGGCCCACATACACCCATCCAACTAGTTGTCCAAGGGCAGAGAAGAGAGGAACTGTTGACAACTTTTGGCCAACATTGGAGAAGGTAGAATTTGAATGATGATGATATGATATAAACCCAACATTTATTTCAAAGGCACGTTTGGATGGTTTCTTAGCTATGTGGCTTATTGTATATTTATTAACAGTATGAGACTCCAAAGGAAGTGTGAGTTTGGTAACCATTGTTATTTTTGCGAAGCTGGTAGAGAAAAGAAGGTAGGATTTTCTACTCATATTTTACACATGATTTATATATATTATCTGTATATTTCCAAAGGAAAATACCCATTTAGAATAGAATTTCCATTCCATGTGTAGTGGGGACATATTGCTACTCACTTTTGAACTTATATTGTATAATGTGGTGGAAATTTTTTTGATGTTCTTTCCAACCGTATGTTCAAGACTTTTATGCTATTTTACCCTTATCTTTGAATTCATATAACAATAAGGTTATATTGGGCATGCAAAAGGAATTTTTTTATTTCCATATTGGCATATTCCTACACAGAGAATTGTTGATGATGGTACTACCTGTTTGGAACTGAGGGAAAATATGATAGCATGCAGAGATGGAGTGTTGGCCACCATAATCGACTATGAAATTTTATGTTCAGCCTATGATCCTTATATATTTGCTTATAAATTCAAATTTCAAAAACAAAATACAGTATCCCCTCCCATGCATGTCAGATTAGAGCAACGCCGATTGGTTTCCCAACAACTGTGGTTGTTGTCATCTGTAGAGAAGACTGGGGTAGTTTTTAATATACCTGTTATGGATGCAGTAATCAGATTAACTATCTAGTATGATAAAAGCTAGGTTTCTTCACACTCTAAAGTGGTATTAAGTCATTTTGACCCCCAGCATGGGGATAAAGAGAAGTATGCAGAAGGAACCTGGTTGCTTGGAAGATAAAACCTCATCGTCATTGGTTGATTTGCAAGAATCAGGGAGTGGAGGTGATGATGCTCCAAATCAACCAAAGAGACCATGTACCAGATTTAATCCTCCAATAATAACAAAAAAATATACACTCCATCAATCCCTATTAAAGTCGTATAGAGGCCATCTAGTATTTGTCATTCGGAAGATCGACAATTTCCATTTTCCAATCCACCATCCTTGACTGCAGGTGCTGGGAAGAATCGTATGTACAAGGTTGTAAGATCCATGTCACAACCCTCTGGAATAAATTTGGAATATATATTACATGATGTTGTTAAAACATATAAAAGTACATACTATGATGTTTAGACCACGTGGATAGATCTGTACGATGGACTGCATATTCCAGGAGTAGGGGAATGACGGGCTTCTTCTAACATACTTTTTAAGGATAATCCCAATGTTATACGGACCTACAGTCGAGAGATGAGAACTCTCATATATTCCATTGATGACTCAATTACATCCACAAAGCTAGAATGTGAAATGATAGATCCTGGTACCACCGAAGGGATTAATACTTCATTACAAGATGAATGTCATGACTTTTTTGATCCTGAGGATGTATGTTCCCCTTTTTGTATATTCCTCCATTTTAAAAAATGAATTTTTATTGAAACATTGCTATGTAAGATGAATTTAGTATTAACATACAATTGGTAAGGGATATAAAAAAGAAATTAATTCTCTACAATATAGTCGTCGAGACACTATTCTAGGAGAAAATGGATCACCCCGTTAATCAGGAGAAATATCATCGGACCGACAAGCCATACATGATGAAATAGAGAGGGTACATGGATCACAGATACCTATATTTATATATAATGATGAAATATTTCCTAAAAATTCAATGAACAAATGAATAAAAGAAAAAATACTATGGTTAAGTGCTTTATTAGAAGTGTTATGTTTCCTTGATAATCACGAATTTCAGTTTGATTCATGAAAAAGTGTTCAATATTTTTAAGATTACAAGGGATTCTTCGATTTATTATTTTCAATAAACCATTGATAAAACTCAGGGAGTCATAGAAGGTTCTGTTGAGAAAACACAAATTCATATAAATCCAGTTGTTCTTGACAAGTCATTGATGCCAAAGGAACCAACAATTTTCACCAATAATTCTATGATTCCACCTATCAGAGGATAAGCACCTTCTTGTAAATCAATAATATTTCATTATTCATCCAATGAAACAATATTTGACTTCTATTATATGACAATTTTATGCCCATCACATGAACTGAAACAACTGTAAACTACTTATGTTGACCCCAAAATTGTTGTTGAAGATGCTACACAGGGTCACAGGTTGCCAGAGGAAGGTTGTGAAGTAAACAAGACAAACTTTCCAATGGTTGAGACTAACATAGGATGTGATATATCATTGGATGGAATGATAATACTTGGAATGTCATTTAAAAGAAATAATATAACATGTTAAATTATCAAACTAATTAAATAATTTTTAGTACATTATATAGAATCTAATGGATGTGAGTTCTCAATATTCACTCTCTTATTCATCTTATCATTAACCTGATAACCATGGTTGAATGGAATATGTACTTCTATCTAAAGAAACTGTTGTTTCAATAGTACCTGAATTCATTATTGATATTAATTTCAACCCTTCATCATGGATACATTGATTCAAGGGAATCCTTACGTATCAGGTCTTCTTAAATTTCACTCTAAAAATCCGTAGCTAATAAGATGTACAACTCCTCAACCTGAGGGGTCAAATAAAATTACTAAAACTAAGAAAATTGGTGATGATTATCCTAAAAGGGATAACCTATTTCTAGGTATGTCATACTAATATTTTGATTACATTCACTTTTATTATCTATAAAATATAACAATGACACATGATTTACCATACATTGATGTTATCTTCAATGGATAGGTTTGGAGGTGAAGCTTCTGCATCTTCTCAAAAAAATTTGAAGGCTGAGAAATGATTGTCCAATAAGGAATAGAGAATCTCACTTTTTAAATTGCATTAGTCCCAGAAAATATCTATCCTTATGGAAATGATTCTGAATCAGACACAAAACTGGAGAATGCTCTTCGACTTGCTCGTTGGAAGGCATGGTAAAATATCTAGAAGATAATATATGATATGCACTTGAGGAACTCCCTTCAAGAATTCCATGACTATAATCTTTGTTTATCACACTACGATTTTTTAGTTTTGAATACTGTGAAATTCATACTATGGGGAAAGAGATTATCCTATGGACAAAGAAAGAGAAAATGCCTCATCAAGAATTGAATGGATCAAAACTTTCTATCAAAATTGAAGAGTTCCATAAAACATTGTCCCAATATTTGTCTAATCACAATGAAATGTTGATGGGACTGATGAATTTTTTTAATGAAATGAATTTTAAGAAAGAACTCCTTCAACATGTGTTAGATATCATTATAGGGGTGCTTGATCAGCTTCATATATCGTAATTAGAAGTCCAAAATGACGGTGCAAAAGCCATTTAAGATGCTAATGAAGTACTTTGTCTTGATGAAGAGAGGGAGTATGGCCAGATAAACAAAATTCAACAAGCAGTTGATGTGTCTGAAGATGATGCTAAACTAATTAGTAATTCCAGAGAAAGAGTTTTGTAAAAAAAATTAAGAGAGAGATTCCAATTTATAGACTATTCTCCGTAAAAAAATTTCATAAATGAAAATCATTTTTCCATTAATCATTTATGTTTCAAAGTTAATTATTTTATTTTATTTTTCCAAGTCCATTAGTCCTTATATGAAAAATGGATTAATATTTAGAGTAAAAATAAATATGACCATAAACATTAAATTAGATCCCAAACAAAACTATGTGGCTAATAATATCATTAATATTTATTAAATACTTCCAAGGGGAATATTGAGTCATGATTTTTATGGTCACCAAATCTAAAACATGTATCAACATTAGCGGAGTCTCTTCCAAGAACAATGTTACCTTTTCTTTAAAAACAATTATGCGGGCTGTATTATGAAAAGAAAACTAGGGAACATGATACATAACCAAATATTGCCATATTTTGACCGATAGACATGTTATTTGGGTATCTTATGCCGGGCAACAAAAGTGAACATACTACATAGTTAAGTAAAAAGTGTTTTTTGATGTTCAACATTTTTTTTGTTGATAGATGTGGGAAAATAATATTTGTGAAACTCAGTACCACAATGAGGTTTTTTTCCAAGAAAATATATTTTAAGAATGAAAAATGGCTATTTAGACTAACATAAGTCAATATATGAAAAAACCTTTCTAAACGAATTTGGTTTATGATTAATTGTTAAAATTTATCAGAAAGTGGAATTTATGACATCATACTGTGTAGTTTAATGTCATGTAGTGAAAACATTTACTCGGTAGTATAAAGTCTTGTAGAGAGGATGTTGTAATGTGCAGTTTAATGTCTTGTTGTGAGGATGTTTTATTGTGATGTTTAATATCTTGCAGTGAGGATGTTGTACTGTGCAGTATAAAGTATTGTAGTGAGGAAGTCGTGTGCCTTTAATTTTGGTTCATTATCATTGACCAACAGTATGATAAATATCGACCAATTTCATAATAATTTGTTTGTAAAAATACTACCACATTCAAGTATAGAAGGGAAAATTATAAACTATGATTTGGTAATTTCTAAAACTAAGTAATTATATTGGAAAAGGGATAAAATCATCTGAGGAAGTCTTTTCCCAGAACGAAATTACCATTATTTTACCAACCCATTATGGGGGATGTCTTATGAAGGTCCAACTGGGGTACATGCTACATGGCCAAATAGTGGAATATTTTTACTGACAGGCCTATCATGTAGGAAACAGATGCAAGGCCACCTATGGGCACAGAATTCATAGTCAAACAAAAGTGCACTAAGATGTTAATTTTCTATTCCTAAAAGATAAAGAATGATTATGGAGATTCAGATATCACGAAGCACAATGATTGATTTAGGGAGAAAGGTACCTAAATATGGATGGGGTATTTTTAACAAAGAGTGTCTAAAGAATAATTAGAATAATAATTTTACGAAGGTCTAACCGAAATGTAATAGAGATGATGTCTGTAGTTTTAGGTCATACCACTAGGACCAGAAATGGAAAGAATATATAATATATGGTGAGGTGATTTCAAGGATATTTCATATTTTACTGAACACATGGTGATGGAAATGTGTAAACAAATTACTTGAAGGAATTCATATTGGGATCAATATACTGGTAAAAGTATACATGAATTACTATTTTAATATACTCATTCTTGTATATTTCATCAATGATTAAAGGGGACAATGATACTATAACCACGATAGATGATACCATTATTTGACAAACCAGTTATGGGGTCATCTTATGTAGATACAATTAAGGAATATGATAAATAGTCGAATAGGGGTATCTTTTAACTAACAGGCCTATTACGTTGGCTTCTTATGCAATCCCACCGAATGGTACAAGCTGCACATTCAGGAAAAAGAGTTATCTGGTATTAGAAACATTATCACCAGAAACCGTAAGAATGATTATGATGATCTGAAAAGTATTCAAAATTAAAATAATGAATAATGGAAATGGTTTATGTTTAATGAATATGAAAAATATTTGATCTAGTATTTTTCATGAGGTTGACATCCGCTACATAGATCTGACTCATATGTTGAATGGATACATTCTTTGTTTCCATTGAATCAATATTGTGTTATGATATTTTAAGACATGCAGTGAGAAAGTTTTACTATGTAGTTTTAAATTATGCACTGATGACATTTCCACTCCCATAAGGAATATAAATACATTATTATATAATGATGAACCTTATCCAATTCCTAATGTCACATCAGATATGCTCAATGTTAGAAATAATGTGTAGTAATGATATATTTTATAATACAACGATGATCAAGATTAAGAATGGGGGTTTCATATTTCCATACAGTTTAACGTCATGCAGAAAGTATGAAAATGAACAGATATGAAATTAAAAACATTATATAATTGGATTAAGGGATAAAAACCTACTGTCACTATATTTATGTCTAGGGAAATAATCAATTCATACCTAGTTATTAAAACATTCTCTATGAAAATTTGATTCTTATATAAGAAAAAACATTTTTTTTATCATGGAATTTCCCAATATTGGAGATCTATGTGTCTCTACATATCTTAAAATATATGAGAATCAAGCCTTGTGTAGTTTTTTAAACAATCATTCCTCATGCTAATCGATTTTCACATTAAGAACGGGTGATTTTGACACATTCTAAGATAACGATATATCATTAATACATAAAATGGTATAATCCCCAAATCATATATCTTAAAGAAACACTACATATATATCTCATTCATATATAGGAGGAAAAAATAAAATAATATGATTTTTTGACTGTGGTTTGGCCCAAAATTAGAGATTTCGCATCTTTATGTTTCTCATTGAAAATGAGAATCAAGCCATATGTAGTTATTTAAACACGTTCAATATGCCAATATGAATCAGACATAGGAGATAGAGTGAATCATGTAATACTAAAGAGTAGTGATGATGTCAATGATTTTTGTTTATGGATGCTTATAACATCAAGTAGAGAAGATGTTAGTTTTGCAAATGATGTCTTGAGGTTTAACGTCATGTGAAAAGGAATAAGATTCTATTTATTTTAACGTCATGTAGCATGGAAGCTGATAGTTTTTATGCAGTTTAATGTCATATAACTTCTATATTAGGGTTGTGCAGTTTTCAGTCTTATAGTGAGGACATGAAGTCTGTGTAATTTTATGTTTTGTAGCAAGGACAAGGTACTGTGCAGTTTACAGTCTTGTAGTGAGGACTATTTGTACAAAACTACACAATGTATTTCTTTAAAAATATTTCATTGGTTATAAATGTGATAATATCATTATCCATTGATATTAATCCATAGGCTCCATTTGAATAGACCTTATATATGGAATAAGGTCCTCCCTACATTGGTTTACGTTTTGGTGGTTTCATTCCTAGTATCATTTGATTACTAAGGACCAATACCAATTCTCCTTGAAGTATTGAACAAAGGTAAACTATCTTTTTAAATCTTCAAGATATTCTGTTCTGATAGACATATAAAATATGAAAAGTATGCAATAATTTCATGTCTATTCATTCCAACTCATTGAATTATTTCAATGATCTTTTACATGTAGACAACATATCACAAATTGCAACTCTAGGGGAAGGAAATTGTATTTTAATTGGAAAAAATATTCAGTTCCATATACTAATGAATAAGGTGTTCCTTGGGTAATAGTGTAGGTAGTTGTTCAATAAGACCATAAATCATTCAAAATATTATCAGGCCATGATTTCATATCTTTATCCACCATCACAGATATTATATTCTATAGGATTTCATTTAATTCCTCTATATGTCCATTGGTCTCCGCATGATAGTGAGATGAATAGTTGGACATGATATTATATTCCTGATACAACATGTTTACATTATCAGAACAAAAATTGGTTCAATTTTCCATCATAATTATAAGAGGGATAGTAAATCTGTTGATGATATTAGTTTTGAAATAACTAACAAGCCTTTTTGTCTCTGAAATCCTTGATAGGTTTTTCTTTAGCCCATTTAGAAAAGAAGTTAGTAGTAGTGATAATATACATGATCTTCATACATGTGGCTAGAGGATAAGGGCCTTCTACATTAATTCCCCAGGTGGAAAATGGCCTAGAGTATTTAGAAGTATGTTTCAACTCTAGGGGGTTGATAAACATTGTTGTCATGCACATTACAAGGATGTAACTGTTTAGTGATATATGTACAATCATTCATCCTTGAAGGCAAAAAGTATCCAATACTTGAGATCTGACAAGAGAGTCTATGCCCTGATTGGTGGGCACCACAAGCTTATGAATGTACTTATTTCATGATAGATGCGGTCTCTTCTCCATAAATGCATCTTAAGACAATTAAATCAAAGCCTCACATATGATGAATCATTTGGAAGTTTGGAATATCATAAAGTGTAAAATTGTCTTCTTATCGCCAAATTTGTTCCTTCATTTACCAATGAAGTTGATGTACCCCATTTTAAATATATTCCATGATGGATGTTTTCCATCCAATTATATGACCATATGGTTCATAAATAATGAAAATTTCATTAATTTTCTCCATTCTAGTTTAAAAAAATGGTAATACCACACGGTGATTGGTTTTTTTGTTTAATGTGTCATCCCGATTTAGATCTGCCAAGGCTATATCGGCATTAGCCTATGAATCTGCTTCAGATTTTTGTGATTTCAGATCAAAATAAAATGTCAGATCTGAGGGAAATTTAACCATTCACCCTCGGACATAATCACACAAAAGTCATAACTCTTATTTTCTGATAGAATATTCCACATTATTTTTGTGATTACCAATTTTGAATCACCATTTACTTTTAAATGGTCTATTTCCTCCAGATTGTCCGATTGCAAATCTATGATTAGAGCTTGATGTTATTCTCCATTATTGGTACCACCATCTGCTAATAATAAATTTTAAGAAATTTTTTTTTTATGGAAATAAAGACAATTCAAAATCAAACCTTGTTGAGTTTAGGGTTTTCCAATATTTTTCTTATTTGAATTCTAGAATCACCATAAAAATACATTTTCCATGTTTGGGAATTATCTTGAATAGAGAAGACATATTCAACAGGAAGCTTAGTATTAAATGATGTATCTTACAAAGATGGATGATTAGTATGGAAGCTAGCCATAGATTGGAGTTTTCTTGCTTTTTGAGGTACAAACATGATATCAAATTATTTCCGAAAAACCACCCACTATGCCAGAAGTCCTGTAAGCATAGTACGACCGAGGAAAAATTTCAGCTGATTATTATGAGACACCAATTGGACCTCATGATTACAAATAAGTGACTCGATTTCTGAACTGCAATGATTAATGAAATACATCACTTTTATATACTAGAATACTATTTTTCTTCAACAAGAATAGTTTTAATGATATAGTAAAGGTTGTTTTCATTCTCAGCATCATTCTTTTTGGTGGGGAAGGATCCTAGTGATCCCTCTAAAGATGTCACATGAAGAATAAGTGGTCTTCCATAAAAATTTGGAATTATTACTTGTGTACCCAAGAGATATTTCATGTGATTATTAAATAATTCTTGGAAACCTTTAGTCATTTTGTAGGTGACTCCCTTATACGCTAATCTTGTGAAGGTAAAACACTTTCCTGCCAAATTTGTGATAAAGCACCAAATATAGGCCTAGTGTCATTGCAGTCAACATAATTAATTCAAATTTCGAGGAGGTGTCATACCATGGATTGATTTTGTTTTATTAGGATCCACATTGATACCACGATGGTGTACAGAGAATCCCTAAAATATTCTTGAGTATACCCCGATAGCACATTTCTTGGGGTTCATCTTCAAACTATGTTGCTGATTTTTATTGAATATAGTATCTTAATCATCCATGTGATTGGAAGATTGTCAGGATTTTACCACCAAATAATCCACATAACATTCATCATATATACCTAAGAAGGGTTTGAAGATATGGTGCATGGTACATTGGTATGTTGCACCTGTATTCTTAAACAAAAGTTCATTACCTAATAGAAATACACACCTTGAGGGGCTCTAATGGTTTCATATTCTTCATCCTATGGGGCCATACATATTTGATTATACCCTTAATATGCATACATGATGGAAACATCTTCAAATAAAGTTGTTTCATTTATTAGAAGTTTTGTCATTTGTACTGGAAAATCATCTTTAAGAAATGAATGTCAAGATCTATGAAATCAATAAAGAACATAATTTACCCATTATTGTTATTCACTGGGACAGTATTGGCCATCCATTTGGCATACTGAGCTTACCTGGAAAAGTTTGACATCATAAGATAATAAACATCAGCTTCAATTTTAGAGGCTTGAGTTTGGTGTGTTCTCTTTGATGCATGCTTAAATACACATTGTTCTTATGGAAAAACCAAATGATGGGTAGCTTTATCATAATTAAGACCTGGAATTTATGTATGATTCCATGAAAATATATCTCGATGTTTATTTATAAAGGATGTATACACCTCTATCTCTTCATAGGTCATGGCCGCACTAATTAGAGTGGGGTGTGGATCTTCTTCTGATCCGAGATTTATTTCTCTATGTTTATCCATGGTGGTAGAGACACCTTCTTCAAATACTGGAGGACAATCTCCAAGATATTCCCCTTATTATTTATTTTGTAAAAAATCATCCATTTCCAATTTAATTTTAGATTATTAGGGAAAACGTCTAGTGTAAGGGGGGAAATTGGAATTTGAACATCCTAAAAAAAAGGCTACCATATCTGATCCTACTGAAAACAAAGGGTCTTCCTGTGGTAATAAAGAGATTTTGATGGAATTAAAATCAACATCGTTTTCTTCCTCTATCATTACCACTATCTCTTCTAATATGGTTAATGAATTATATTCTTGTTTTAGTTCAGCAGATTAGATGAAAAAAACTCTATTTAGGCTTTCATCATTGTAGGTTGTTTCAATAATTTCTCCCATGTTATCGGGCTCAGTTTCTGTAATTGACGTTATGGAAGTTACTGGACATGCCTATAGATTTGGTTTTACCCTTTCCATTTGATTGATGGGTAACATATAATCTGTACTCAAATGAATTAATGGATTTTATGGGATATTTTTCAGTCCATTTGGAGCATTAACTCTTGTTATCTCCTTTTTCATGGGCATCATTCCTTTTGTGTGATAAAACTATGCATTAATGTATTGAGATTAATTTGTTTTGAAAAGATAATTATCTCCATACAATGATCCAATTTGACCATTAAAACAATATTTTTGACATTTGTGGTATGACAAATGTATGACTGCATGTTGATGTAACCAAGGCCTTCCAAGAGAAATTCTTAAGGCCATGTCCTCATGAACAACCATGAAAAATGTATTAGACACGAGATCTCCAAACTGATTTCTGAGTGTAATCTTGCCCAGATTATATTCATCATAAATTTCATATCCATGGAACATTAATATTGAAGGAGATAAGTCAAATTTAATCATACCCAATCGATGATGTGTATGAATGAGAATGAGGTTGACCCCAGAGCCATTATCAATGAAGGCTTGTCGGATGCCTATGTCATTGACCTTTCCAAACAAAAAGAATGGTCTGATATTCCCATACAGAACATCATCTTTACCATCACCTATATAAGATATGAGTGCATGTCGTTCTATAGGATCATTCTCTATACAGTAATCCTCTGCATCTACGTCATCTATTTCAATCTCTTGTGGACTTGACAAAGCCTCAATGAATGTCTCTCTATGTTCTTTTGACAGAGTCAAACATCCATTACTCATAACATGGCCAAAACATGGGAAAATTGTTTCAAGACATCATATTTTTGGTCTAAATTTCTGCTTTTCCCATTTTAGAGATGTGGTTTGTAGGTGCTTAGAAATTTGATTCATTTAATGTAGATGTACTCTATGTTAGATAAGATGTTGTAAATACTCCTGGTTTTGGTAAATTAGATTGAATAAGTCTATTCATTTTCTATGATATTTATGGTGTGGATTTTAATCTGTCACTGAAAACACTTTTGTTAGAACCAAACCTGTCATTCATGGTAGAAACTCCTTATTCTTGTTGAGACCACTGAATGGATCTTCCATGAGTTTCTGTAGCATATATGGTTCAAGAAGAGGTATATTTTAAAACGTTGTTTTTTTGGAATTCCCACTTCTTCCCATGTATCCTCTACATTGGCCCCTTCCTCGTGTCCCCAATTATGTACAATGAAATTTAGCTCACTATAATATGAATAACCATTGATATAATGATTTTTTAAATGGATAATGATAATAGAACAAAAGATCAATTCTTCATCTTATGAATATTCTTCTTTCCAGGTCAATTATGATTGTACCATTTGGCGGGGTAGTGACCTCGATTTTGAAACTAATGGAATATATTCTACCAGGGTCATGGACAACAGTGGACTTGACGTGATCTCTCTTCTTATAACCTCTCATTATACTTATGTTCACTTTTCCATATTGAGGAATACCCTTTTGATGAAGAAGGTTATGCGGTGGAAGTAGTGGCAGGAGACACAATAGGTTGTTTCAACTGTGTTCATAAAACAGCATGAGTCCAGTTGATCATTTTCCTGATCATCAAACCATATGATTTTTCACATTTTTACATTTATCCTCTTCCCATTGCCCCTCTTCCTCTGGATTGGTAGCAGTAACACATGATACTTGAGCGTATGAACATTTAAATTTTACTTGTCTAGAATCTACTATCTTTTGGAGAAGGTATTTGAAAAAAAATTCCCTACTGAATTGGGTGTCCGATATCTGATTAAAGGAACAATAATTTAGACAATATAAATCTCCATTTATATTTGGATTTTTCAGCAAGTGCAACTGAAGAATTTTTTTTCAATGGATGAGATTATGTAATTAAGAACTTTTTCGTTCCTGAAAGAATAACCTTAATTCATTAATTCTGAAAGTATTTACACCATTGATCTCTTTGATCATCTTGATGAGGTAGTCATTGTGGTAGATTCTCTATAGGCTAAGCCATTAGATGTGATTATCATATTGAAGTAGAAGCATGTATATGTTTCTGTTAGAGGTTAACGATAGGAGCTTCTACTTTTTCTGTCATTCTCTCGAAAAATAATGTAATTACCTTATTTTTTCCTTAGATTCTATAATAGAATAATCTATCTGTTGAGTAATTTATGTAAGGTATCAAAACCCTCCAGTGTATTTCATAGGGGTCAATGGTGTTCATATTTAAACATGTATATTTTCCACATAGATTGGCAGTAATTATTCTTGAGGGAGTTCTAGACATAAAAAATAGTTAATCCTTTCCATCACGCAATGATAAATAAACACATTCATTCTCCATTTGTTTACAATTAGTAATTAAAAAACTGTCATCTTTTTTAGCTTTGAGCTAAATTGGAGAAGTACTTTCTGACAGAGAACATCCCATCCAGTAATTGACCATAATTGAAAACTTGTATACAAGAAAAATGTGGGCCCTTTCAATGACTTCACAAAACACCAAAGCTTTAATGATTCTTGTTGCTGAGAAGTTTACATCATGGAATCATAATGAGAAACATAATGAATAAGGTGTTATTCTGGATCTCCTAAACCAATAAATATTGGGAATGTGTTATTCAAAAAATTTGGTGGCGGAGGAATTGCATCCACCTATACAGGGTAAGGTTTATATTCCGAATGAACCAGTGCATTCCATTCATTCATAGTTTCCAATCGATTTTTTAATGCCTTAATTATGTTCATAAGAATTTGGGGAATATTCGATTGTCCTAGATCCTATGCAGGTATAACAACTAGATCTTGAGCTGGTGCACTAACGGGTAAAGCCACTGATGGTGATGCTGATACATGCTTTGGATTACATCCAATAGAGGGAAGTCGTTATCTGTATATGTAGTTACTACAAATACTCTTTTTTGAGGATCTCCTAGAGGATTTGTATGTTGAGGGATTATCTGGGGATACAATCTAGTATGAAATATATTTCCATTTAACTCTTTGTTGATTATTTTCTACTCCTTCATTTCAACATCTTGTTGAGGGAATATATTTTCAAGCAAAATAGATTGACCTTCTCCAGTGGAAAACAGAGATGCAATCTTACTTTTTACCTTTCCCCTTGTTAGTTTCATTTCGGTGAGGGGGAGTTTGTTATTTGAATACATACCATGATTATTGGTAAGCCTCTGATTTCAGGCATAGACACCTTATTTATTTTCGTCGGTGTGTGCTATATTATAGACAAGAACATCATCTTCTAATTCCACAGAACTGGACATTTTTTTGGGAGGATCTTCTGAAATGGTGTTAATCACATTCAATGATAGGTAAAGCATTGATGTAATTATGTCAGTGTTTCTACAAGATCATCTCACTTTGTGTCTTTAAAGAGACTCCATTATCCTATATGAAAAATTCCCTCAAACAGTTTTTCATGAAATAACCCTTAGGGAATCATTGGAATGTTTTTTTGTATTCTTTCTTTAAGGATTATTCACTAATCGGGAGAAAACTGACTTTAGTTTACGAGGGGATTGCAGATGTGAAAAATCCCCCAACTCAATATAGTGGGTTTTTATATTATTATTCATCACATAATCGAACATTGTTTAATTAATTTGATAGTTTAGTTAAATGATCTCTCAACCTAGCAAGCTGGGGTGGTTCTTGAATTTCAATGGGTAAAATTTTTGAAACTGATCTTTTGATTTTTCAGTTTATGTCTCAAACATTAGATGGGTACATCATCCAATAATCCCATAAATCACCTTTTTCAGAATATCGATGTTCAATTTCAGGAATTTCCATTATCTAATGCCTAACATCCTCTATGTGAAACATTTTCTCAATATTCTCTGATGCGTGATGTAAAAGTATCCCATGAACATTTTTAGTTGGGCTAGATTTTGATGAGAATTGGTCAAGGCTTCTTCCTGAGCATAAATTTTATTACATACTAAAACTATTGATTGTGGATGACTCTGGGGAATATCATTTCATGAAATAACTATTGGAAGACTTTAATGATTTTGGAGTGCAGTGATATGAAATTCTCTATATTCACCACATCCTCTTATACAGAAATTGGATGGGGAATCATAAATTAACTAGTGTAGCCTCTTTAGAGAATTGAGACATGTGCGCTGAAGGGTCCCTTGATATTTTTATTCCTCTAGATTTTGAGAAACTGAGAGTCATTCCATGTCAATTTGGCACTAAAACCATAATATTACCTTCAAATGATTTTTATATTCATTATATGGAAAGACATTGGTTTTCATATGATTAGGTGTTTTTAATATTTTTAGATTAATGTCATGAATGAAATCTTATGTTATCAATTCATGAATGTTATAATGAATATATTCAAATTTCTAGAACATGACAAGGATTTCACTTTTAGAAAATTGTTTCCACATTTTAAAAACATTTTCATCATCTTACAATAGAGTTTCTCCACTTGATCTGACTAGAGTAGAGTATCTATATTAGAAGATAAATGTCATAAAGGAGGTTCATAGAATTATTTTTCCTTTAAGAAATCTTCTTGTTAAAGACGTCTTTCACCCATAAATGACACGACATCATACATGACTGGATTTGTGTTTTCATGTGCCTCCATATAAGAGTAATTTCTTATCACTACTTTGTCAATTAAGAAATTGTATTGACAATGTGAAATATTAATAATGAGAGGACATTATTAGATAATTACATCATGGGGAGGACCACAACTGTAGATTATAGTAAGGGATAAATAATTTTTCTTCTTGGTCTTCTGGCCACCCAGAGGGTTTCTGTGGCTCTCATCCAAAGGTAGGCCCTCTAGATTGACCAATTTTTTCATGATGAAATCCTTAAAGATGAAGTCTCTGATGATGAACATCATAATTACAAATACCACTCCCATAATTTTTTAATGATAGGATTGGATCTTGAGATACAACAGATAAATTTATGAGGACTTCAATAACTCCCACATTAAAAGGATCCACATCACAGTATAACACATTATTTTCCAACAATTTTTGGCATGACAAATTATTTGATGTTAAATTATACATATTAGGGGAAAATTACTGGGATGATTTGTTATCATTTGTAGGTACACGTGCCTTCCTTGGAGTGGTAACTGGATAAAACTGATTACCTCTAATTGGAAAGGGTGTATGTTCCTGATCTTGTTATCCATAAGATATGGAGGAATATGCCTCCTGACCCACACGGAATGGAACAGAGGTATGTATCTTCTATGGGATGTAATGTCGATGTGACATCTCATGCATGGGGATAGATTTATGTGTATGTTCCCCTGATATTTCAGAAGTAGTTGTTAAATTTATTTGGAATGCTTTCAAAATATGGGTATGGATATACGACTTCCCATTCACTATTGATAAAATGTGTTTAGTGACTTCAACAGTCGGAACGATATTATACATCCATTACATTTCTAAATTTGGTATATATGTCATCTTTTTTCCTCATTTTCCTGTCAATGGATATTGACAATACTCACACATGGGGTCAGAGACTTGGGTCTACCCCAAATTTTCCATCAGTGCTTTCCGACTGACTTCTCCTGGTGCTACCAAACAAGACTATTGAAAGGCTTGATGAACATTGGCAGTTATATGTGGGTACTGGCTATTTTCCATCATGTATGGTTGGTATAAATCCTCAATAATGGATAAGGAGATTGCTTACAGAATTGGATATTTTAAATAGGTGTATGTTCCTATTTATGAGTTGCCACCACATTAGACTGGAAAACATTTTTAAATGCAGTCAGATGTACCTGATGACTAGATAAAGAAAATGTAAACATGTGTATGTCTATATTCAGGGTGCTCCACCAGGTTTATCTGGTGGGATTGGTGGGTTGGTATCAGATGAGTTTTTTGAGCAGCCAAATTAGGATGAATGAGTGTATGTGATTCCTCGTTGTTTTCCATGAAGAAAATTGATGGAATTTTCCAGAGAAGTAAGAGGTGAGAACCCACATACTATTTCCAAATGTCATCCCTAGAGTTTCGTCTTACGTTCCTAGGTCTATGTGTCCTGGGCCAAACATCCATAAGAAACAACCCAATCATGTTTGGGGTATACGACAATGTGATTATGGCGGTGATTGCAACTGGGAGTCCTCAAGAAGAACTCCAGCATAATTGAATTGAGGTATTGGGTGACCTATTGATCCACCATCCCATAGTATGATTGTAATTGATTATTTCATTCTGTGGATAAATACGCAAAACGATTAGAGATGGTGGTTGTCACTATTTGCATCTTGATCATTAGTTATCATTGGCTAGATGATCGAGGATTGTTTTTGACCTGGAGAGCATGCCAAGAAGCCTCCAAATTTGGTATTGTTCCATGCTAGTTATATTCGTTTACTAGCACATTAGATGTCCCACTGTTGAAGAAGATGGGATGGTGATGGAATTTTTCTCGTAGATGGAGATCCAGCTTGAGAAGTAGTCTGGAAGATCACAAGTTTTGTGGTGGATAATGCTATTCTTTAGATTAAAGGGTGTTATGTGGAAAACACGAATACCACAACATAGTCTATAAAAAAACATATTTATAGATGGATACATGTGTGATTAATTAATTTCTCTAGCCTTCCATTATCAATTCATAGGGGCCTAACAGGTGGGTAACATTGTTAAACTAGTTAAGGATTCAATTTGGGATCACCATTTTTGATATGTAGTTCCATGAAACATGTGTTCCAGTTTTATGAATCTATATTTCCCGGATTTTTTCATTGTAATCATTTATGGAACATGAAAGATCCAATAGTTCTTTATCCATAGAGGACCTACATTCCAATGGCAGAAGATCATTATTATTTAACATTATGATACTTAAGAATGTGCATTGGATGAGAGGATTGGAGGTCAGACTCATCAAACCCATTTGGGGTGAATTATTTTCTACTCAGGAATCACTTAGTAAATTTATGATATTTTCATGAATCCTTATTAATTCACCAATATATCATGTGTATCCTTTTTAATTAACAATCACTTATTAACTTGTGTAACATTTAGAATCATCAGTATACATTCAAGGTTCATCATTATTGGAATCATCCATATGTATTTGAGGTTTTCCATCAATGGTTCCTTTAATATACCAATTATAGATTCTTTTACCCATCGTTGTGATGATATTGGTATTTAAGCCACTCAGTGGGACACACAGTAATTTTTTTCATCTTGGGAGACTAAGGTTTGTTTTGATCTTGGGACTATTCCAATAAAATGAGCTACCTATGTATCCTTTTGAAAAGGAATCATAACACTCGTTGTTCGATTTATCATAATATGACACATATTACCTTTTTAAGGTCAGGTGATAAAGACCTATATGCAAAAGATGAATTGTCAACACATAATGTGGGACTTATGTTGAAGCTGCTAGAGGAACCTGGAATGGATATGGGTTTTTAAGTAGGATCAGGCCATACTGAAAATACAGCCCTTGGAGAACATTTTTGATTTTATGTGTTGGTTTTGAACCTTAGGGAGGCTTCCTACGTATCCCATAAAATGGGAATCAAGGCCCATGTAGTTTGATATGTCTCATAATAGACTATGGTCTTTTGGGAGAGATGAGTTTGGGATTATTTCTTGAAAATAATATGATGATTATGAGCAGGTTTAATTTGGGTAATATTCATGAGGATTATTCTTGGATTTAAGAAAATATGGTTTCATTTCATAAGAATATGTTCAATTAGTTCCGGGCATGGGATAGTTTCCTGCGTATTCTGGTTATGGTGGGAATCAGATTTCTCATAGTCTCTTCCATGGAGTATTTTTTCACATGTTGTAAATATCACATATCTCTACGCCCATGTGAGTCACTCTTTGTGAGAGAAACAAGTGTATATGAAAGATTAAACAATGTAATTTCACACATTTCTTCTTCTACTGATGGTTGAGGGCACAACAACCATGGAAGAGTGGGAGGCGACGAGCATTCTCTGTGTTCTATTTATATTGGAAAAGGGTCCAATATATGGAAGAAGGGATAATGGTGAGGGGCATACAATAGGATGGATGCCCTAAAATTTATCATGGTAGTAATGGGAGGATTTTCCATTCCTTAAATGGAATAGTATGTATGAATTTTTCCTTACCTACTAGAGACCTAAGTTTCCATGTCACCTTTTTTAGAAAGGAGGGGCCAGGACCCAAACCTCCTCCAAACCATGGACTTCCCAACACTGTTTTTTGGGATAAAGGTCCATGTGACTATGGATATATAAACCCACATACATTTTATGAATCCTAACACCATTGTGAAAGAAATGTGGGAAACCTCTGACAGCAGAAATTGAATCCCAAATAGGAGACATGCTGATGTTCCTCTCCCAATGGTTTGATAACTCAAAAGGTTTTGTGGAGGTCCTAAAAAAATCTATTACAGACAGGGGAATCAATGAAGAAGAAGACTTTACATGAATGGAAGAGAAATGCTTTATCTCTGGTAGACAAAAGATAGTGAGGAGAATAAGTTAATCAAATAGGGGAACCCATGTAGGTAAGGGTGTGCATATATGGTCGCGCAAGTACACTTGGGAAACCTGATGTTCATATAAGTGACAAACAACATATTTGATAATACTTGGGTGATACCTTACCCAAACCATCAAAAGTATTCACATGGGATCTAATAAGTGTGGCACTCAAGTACTTGTGAGGGGACTGGTAGGTGCACTTGTATTTCTGACATAGGGAGGTTGGACCCTTTAGGAATGCATGTGTTATGGTTTTCAAACACTAAAAGCACATAATTCCAATGATCCTCCATTAAATCATCTGCTCAAGGTGTTAAAAAACTACCTTAAAAGTTTCTTGAAGATTGGGGAGAAGTACTAGGGCAAAAAAAAGAATCAATTGGGCTTCATGGTAATTCTTACATACAAATTGGGGAATCAAGGTTCTATTTATATGCATAAAAATGACCTTGGGAGAAAATTATTTTGGGCGTGCAAGTGACTTGCGTGCCAGATTGGGGTGTGCAAGAAGGTTGCGTGACATATATAGGGGCACAAGAAGACTACTTGCCGCTAATTTTTATGGTATGACTAAGGTGATTCAAAATTCATGGTTTTGAAAATCTAGGTTTTTCTTTATGTATTTTCCCATTTTATCTATGGGGATCCCTTTTGACATTTTTTAAACTCTTTGATAGAATTGAATATCAACATTGGTACACAACGAGTATGATATATGAACACAATTTGAACTTCAATGATCGAGGATGTATACCTCATTTTTAATCTACTAAAATATGGCTCATTATAGTATACTCATTTTAAACATTTAGAAAACATTGTATTACTAACATTTTAAATAATTACATGGAATGTGTTCTAGAAAAACATGTTCCCTGCTATTTTCAAAAACACATGGAAAATATTGATGTTTGTTATCCCCTATATGACCATCGATTGTTTTCAATGTTTGTTCCAAGTGTAATATATATCATCAAATATTGTGTAAAATCAGGATATATGTTATTTGGACCCATGTTTTTATAACCTACTTATTGGAACTTGTGGATGGGTTTTGAAGGTGTTATTCAAGAGTTTGTTAGCTATTTTTTGTATTCAAATTAAATTGAATGAGTAGAATATTTGATATTGATATTAATATTAAAAAAATATCTCAAAATGATAAATCAAATGATTAATCTATACAAAAATCAGATAATAATAATAATAAATTTAAACATTTATATTTACAACTCTGATACAATTTAATAGTCCATGTTACATTGGAATCACAAATTTGGATAAGGAAAAATTATATAATATATACTTATAAACACATTATTTTATTTATGATATAATAAATTAAATAAAAATATCAATTTCTATGACAAAAATTGAAAATTTACTTTAAAACCAAAGGAGATAGTAATTTATATGGGATTAATTTTAAATTTCATAGAAAAATTAAATTATTCTTGGAATTTCTAACTTCATAGAGGAGATTTCTCATTCATACATCGAATTTATGGAATTATCATCTAGTATAGGGGATCAAATATACAACAAAATATATGTCATCCAAACACACTACTAGGATCCCATATATTTTCTGATGGTACTCTAGGTTTTAGACTAGTGATATAAAATATTTATTTCACTATATTTATTAAAAACACAATACATTAAATGAATCAATATAGTTTTACCCATCAAGAGGTGAGGTGTAAGCTGGATGCTCTCATTTTTTTACTAATCCCACGAATATACCATGTACATGAAAAATTATTATTATAAATATTATAATGAAATGATATGAACTCATGGATGAAGTAATATCAATTCCATAAATAAATAATGCACTATTAATTTTAATGAAATTAAATATATATGTTCCACCAAACCTGTTAACATGTTAAATATTTTCCTCTAAACTATTAAAATGAATAGAATAAAAACAAAATATATAATCGATTGAAAATTAATATTGACAATATTCATAGTTTTAAAAATAAATTATTATTTATTCATTAAAATTTTCATAAATACACAAAATAAATATTTATAATAATTGAATCTCAAAAAATATTTTTCGATATACTAGAATATAATAGTTGTTACAATAAATACAATATTGTCAACTTTAATTTTTATCATTACATACAATTTGTGTTTTACCTACTAGGATTCTTCATTGGTTGAATTTGGGGTGTCATACTCCCACATTCAAAAAAATATTAGTGCATCCACTTTTTTACAATAATTAATTATTAATGATGGGAAAAATAAATAGGTACTTATTTATGAAACTATTTAAACAATAACTCTAATGAAAAATCATTACTCACTACTTTTTTAAGATGTTTATATAATAACCAGTTTGAAGAAGAAATATTCATAACATTTTCAAATACATCATAAATAACCGGCGTGAAAAATATATATTCATATATTTTTCAAATTAGTTATTAAATAACAAACATTATTTTTTGTATAAATATTTAAGGATAATTCGGTAGATGAATTTCAATTTCATTCATTCTCATTATTGTCATTTCATTTCTCATACATAGAATACATAATCCCTTTTTAATTGATATGTTGTAATCCAATATCACAATATTTTCATTATACACCATCATGTTTAGTTATCCTCATAGATGTGTTATGGATATTGGTATTCTCATCTCTCATCCAAGACTCTTACATTATCATTATTCTAATTCATTCTTTCAATGTTGTGAAAAAATCATATTTTGTTCGACTCTTTGTCTCATTACAATTTTCAAACACTCTCAGGTTTCCCCTTCCTTATCATTGTGATATAATAAATATATATACTGATATATAATGTTATTCTCATGAATTTTGGATCCTAATTTTCTACTGGTTCATGGATGATTCTTTTTAATAAGGAATCTTTTCAATTATTTAATAATTATTTTTCTAATGGTTTTATTATGTTCCATTTTTCATGTTATCATATTACTTACTTCATGAAATACATGATTTACCACTCTCTATCATCATGATATCTTTTGGAAAATCACTCTATCAAATTCTAAATCACTAAAGGTTAGTGAAAAACTAGTTTTGGAAGCATCTCAATTCATATTATTTGATTGTTAGTTAAATTTTTTGTATCACATTTGGAAATATAACATCCAATTTTTTAAGAACTCCAAGTAATTTTTATATATATATTGACATTTCATTATCTCATTTTTTGAAATTAAAATAATATTGATATATGTTTATATTATAAATTAAAATATTAGTGTATTTGTATTCAGAGTGTTACAATATTTTTTGAGTTCCAAAGACAAAAAAACCTTATCAATGCATCTGGTTAATATTATAGATTTATTAAATAAATATGGGAACTGATTAAATTAAATTTCTTATTCCAATTATTAACTAAAATTTTATTCGTTGTAAAAAAGTGTGATGTGAGATGAGTTAGGAAACAAACTACTTAATATGAATACATTGGATACATAACAGGTCATATTATCATGTAAACTCATGAAAAGGAAATTTTTTTTGTTTATGATCAATGAAATATACATTGGCCAATTTTTTTATAATGTAAAATAATATATTTTGATGATTAACATTACAATGATTATATTTATACTGAGATCATGAATACCATGGTAGAAATAACGGATAATTTTGAAGAGTACATTATAGAAATGGTCTATTCTATAAAAAAACTAAAATAGAAGTTAGAATTTTTTTTTAAAAATTATTGTACACACATAATATTACAGGTAACATATATTTTTTTCTCTTCAATATTTTTAAATTTTATATATTTTATAATAATTTAATTTTATATTATTTCATATAATCGGAATTAATACTAATAACTTATGTTTTTTGTTTATAATAGTATTTTGTTCATAGTTTACAATGTATAATCATATGTAAATTATCTAATAAATTCTGTTTTTTCTAAAACATATTTAAAATATAATATGTATAGTAAAAAATTTCATATATGTGTATATTTAAATAATAATATTTTTTCATTAATTTTATTTATCATGTTTGTCGTTTTTAATATTGACATACCATTTTTGTATTTGTTTTATTTTTTTATGTTATTTCTTATCTCATTAATATTTATAGATTTAATTATGACTATTAAAATATGACTAATAATGGGTCATGATCAGTGTATTTTTTTCTTTATAAATTTGCATTTTTTTCTTTTTTATGTAATGTTTGATTTCTAAATTTATAACTAATTTATTGGTTCTATAATTTTTAGAAAAATGAATGATCAATCATATGATCCACCAAATACCTTAGAAGATGATCATACACATACCTATTTGGAGGAATTTACATATGATCTTTTTATTGAATGTGATCCATCTATACTATATTCATCTACTTCAACAGGGATGATGAAGAGATTGAGGGTCGGTAATATTTGAAAAATATGTTTATTAAAATTATATTTTTCTCAAATCCAGGACCACTGTATACAATTTTACTAATATGAAAATATAATTCATAGATGTCAATATTAAAAAAAATATTTTCTATTATATATACATAAGGTTAAATGAAATGATAGTATTTTGATTAATGATTTAAAAATGGTTGAAATGTTGAAATTATATCAATAATGACACCTTTCTTTGTTAAGAATTTTTTTAATATATTACTTGTTTTCCCTTGATTATATTAATATATTTATTTCCACTTATAATTTGATGAAATATTATATATTTGAAATTGGAGGAGTAAGGATGAATTTTTTAACATTGGATGATATGAGATAGAGGGTTTTTTTATCAACCCTCACATTATAATTAATATTTGGTCATAAATATCTTCATAATCAATGTGATATATTTAAATTTTTAGAAAAATATACATGTATGAAATTTTATGAATGTATAATATGAAAAGTGTATTTTTTTGTATGTTATATTTTACCTTTTATATGTTTGTTATGTTAATACTCTTATTAATGAATTCATTATTCATAATTTATTTCAACTGAGGATATATCCTCAAGAGATCATATCTAGAAACTATACCTTAATATGTTATCTTGGGGAGGAAATAAAATATTAGACGAAAAAATTATAGGATAAAATTTTACAAAACTAAGAGCATTGAATTCATGACCAATAGAGTTTTACCATCCCAACCCTCCCCCTGTAAGACCTAAAAATGAAAGATACATTGGATAAGAAAAAAGATAATATCGTACACATGACTTATGGTTTCTGTCACTGAGGATTTAAATTAATATTATTTTATCAACTATGTTAAATAATATATATATATTTATGTAATGTGACTAAACGATATTTCAGTAAAATATCCAATAAGAGGATCTATTGAGGATTAAAGAACAAAAAATTTCATTAATTCGATTTTAAGGAAAATATTTTAGCAATATTATTTGGAAATCCCAAGGACAATGGTCTTGTATAGGTGTATTGAAATATTGTTTTATCAAAATCGTAGTTTGGAATTATGAATATTCTTCAATGAAGTTTGTTTATAAAAAATATTAATTTTATAAATTAAATTTCATGGTTTTCATATGATGATTGATGGAAGGATCTATGATTTGCTACAATTGACCTTCACCACCCATCCCTCGGGGCCCATTTCGTGAATACCCCGTGTCCACCATCCATAAGTCAGCGGCTTGACACTAACTCTAGAAATGTGTATCCCTAAAAACAAGAAGACATTTTCCTTTTTAACCTGTACAAACACCCATTCCAAGAATACAAAAATAGTAACCATAATTTAAAATTATGTATTAAAGAGAGTGCTAAATGTTAAGGCGTCGAAATACAAGACCAACTAAAAAGTACAAATACAACTTAAAAAAAACATCTTATGGATTATCTATGGATGATCCTACATAAACATTAGGTGCAACTCACGATCATTAGTACTAATGTCACATCACGCAAAATGGTCCTCCACTAGGCACCATCCAGTCCGGGCTCCCTCATCCGCGGTATATGTTGTATGTTGTCTACAAAAACACAACATGTTTCGGTCATATCGCATGCATGGGTGAGTATAATGATTCTCAGTAGGGACCCCAAGACACCTGAAGGTATCATATATTTCCACAAAATATATAACAAAGAAAGACCTCAAAATCAAAGAATGAAGAGATAAACATCAACTCTACTTACATATATGACCATACATATACCAATGTTATTTAGATATACTCATCTTATACATGTGGGATGGATACCACAAAGTTAACACCACAAAAGTATCAGAACCACATTGGTAACAAAACAAATACAACACCACGAATGTAATAATATGAATGTAAAAGTACCACATAGGTAACAACATGAAATGAGTTGTACCAAATAGGTAACTCCTTGAAGATAACACTACAAAGGTAACTCCATGAAGGTAGATGTACCACATAGGTAAAACCCTGAAGATATTTCTACCACTCATGTAACACTATGAGGATATCACCCAGAATGTAAAAGAATCAGCTAACAATAGTATAACTTATGTATAGAAGAATAGATAAATATTAATATTCTAGATAATATTATACGTTTAAGAGAAACTACTGCTGACCTACATTGGATGGATAAATAATTAGCCAACTTACCCACACATATATTGATACACATAGGATTTGTATGCGCTGACCCACACATGATTGATAATCATTGACCCACACAAGATCTAATAGATTTTGACCCACACATGATTGATAGATTATGTCCCACATAGGATCAATGTTCTTTCGTCATGTTAATTTTAGCCACAGTAATCCTTGCACCCAGTTCTCTTGAGCTGCATAGAATCTACCCCTCGAGATATTATTCATACCTCGACCCATATTAAGCTTCACAAAGTAGTAACCTAATGGACATACATCCCATAAGGGATCCAATGCGAAAGACGGTGCTTCAATTATATGCCTGGTCTATGAGTAAAATGGTTTTTAGTCCAGATGGCCTGGTTGGATTCGGGTCTGATCCAACTAGGTCATACTCTAACTGACTCCAAAAATAAAATTGAGTATACCAAAATGACTATCTCTCTAAAAGGGTATTAGTTTCGCCAATATTTCATCAAGTATTTTCCTTTTTCTCACGTTATGGCCCTCTAAGTGAAACTGGAAGTAGTTGGGATTGAGATCGGGCCAAACCAACCCTATCTCAGCCGCACCGACACGGACCAGGCTGACCCGCCCAGTTCTTGTTACTCAGACCTGGTCCGGGTCCTACCCAGCTGGGCCGAGCTGCAGTAGACTCACCCCGTTTGGCTGCAGTATAACCCGACCCAAAATGGGGCATAGCCTATTGGGGTCACCTGGATCAGCCCACTATGGAGCGTGGCCAGCTTGGCACTTGCGGAACAACCCGCAGTGGAGTGCGGACCACTGGATCCCCTGCCCAAAGATTCCACAGGGGGAGGGTTACCCCATTCATAAGGTGGAGTAGTATCACCCATTGGAACTAGAAGATCACCAGTGAGACTCGCTGCAGATACCGCCACTACAACGTTAGAGTTACGCTGCCTCATGTGGCACGTTGTTTCATGTCGCTACCTCCTCCTTTGGTCAACCAATGATATCCACCCTATTCAACCCCACCATGGCTTTTAATTCATGACCCTTCTCTACCGGCAGTGTGTGATGGCATGCCGCATCACCTCCGTGGCCGACTGTTGTTGGCTGCTCTACTGACCACCGTGGCATAGTGTCATGGTGTCCTACTATGCTGCACGACAGCGCACTACCTCCATCATTGTCGGCCAGTTCCGACCACTCGCATCATCTGTCGTCCCGAGTCTTGTCCAACTCAAAGACAATTCTTGGAATGAATTCACCAAAACTCAACAAGGGTGGAGGTTTTGGTCCTTTTTCATTTGGCCCACCCCCTCCACGTCAGCTTGATAGTAATAGGGTAGAAAGAAATAATCATCAAATAATGAAAAAAAACAATAAAAAACCAACTTCAAGATTGTTGTAGAACACCTGCGATTGATGATGAGTCGATATTTGACTTCGCCGCTACAAGAAACCAATTATGTCACTCAATCGTCATTCATTAGTTCAGGGCATGGTGTCACTCATCACCACTCGTTGAAACCAGTCCTGTCCTCTTAGTGGTCGGCGCCGAGGCACAATACTAGAACATCGTCGCTTGATAAATCCATGCGAATTCCCCTCCCCATGATCCATATAAATAGGAGAGTGAGAGGGCGAGTTAGTCTTGTCAATCTATGGGGGTTCATTTAATATTAACCATCTCAATTTTCAATTATGCTATTACAAATGATTTTAAATGTCAATCCATTTGATGGAATGAAACCTCATTGGTCCTTCCACTGATGTAGGACCACTTGAGGAAATGATATGAGAGAAAATAAAATAACAATGTTATTTAATTATTCATTATAATGTCCCAAAATCAATCTTTTTTTTCAACCTACTATAGTTGAAGAGAAGTCATCCTTATGAAAATATTAGCGTTGCGGTTTTGACGGTCCCCTCAAGAATTTAAATCTGAGAACCTGTAAAAATGTTAGAAAATGCCACTCGTGTGTTTACTGAACATAATTTAAAAAAATTTAGTAATTATCACTTGCACACCAAGACTCGGAATCATGCACTATGAAATTTCACAGAATCATTATTATTCCATATAATTAAAAAAAACATAGAAAATTTGTGTCATTACATTCTCCCCACCTTAGAAACTTTCATCAATGAAAGTCACATCATAGATTAAGAATACAAATTGTAGTACTAACCAAAATTATGAGCCTCCTGCTCCATAGTTCTCTCCTGGAGGATCTGGTGCTATCCGCGAATGCACACTAGTCCTCTCGATCATCCACGAAGGACTCTCTCCTGTCAATCCTCAATCTCAACTAGAACCTGCATAAACATCACTCATCATCAAAGTCCAGCACACCGTGGCTATGTAAATGAGATAGGTCATGCACATATCTCCTCAACTAGGATACATGGATGACATCGTTCTCCATCTCCCACAACGATTGAAATTCCATGTAGTATGCCACCAAACCTATAAACCAAAGTATCTGAAATGGTTCGATAAGCTTTAGTGATAAATTTCCACCGCATCTTAATATCCATAAAACATTTCAAGGTGATACCCATTGGAAAACATGGTCTCCCTAATCAAACTCCGAGGTCTCATACTCCTATCAGCAAAATACATATGTCTACTCTATGTAGTCTTCATCTGCTCCTAGATGATCTGCACCATCTCAATGGTGTGATGTACCAACTCTGGACCCATAAATGATGACTATCTTGGTTCTGTCTTGCATATAGGTGATATGTAAGGTCTACCATGTAGGGCCTAAAATTGTGCCATACCGATGGTGGATTGTTAGTTGTTGTAGTATATGAACTCCACGAAGGGAAAGTGATCCTCCAAACTATGGAGAAAATCAATAACTCAAGAATGTAGCATTTCCTATAGCCAATTAATGGTTCGTGTATGTAGATGAAAGGTAGTGCTCAAATGCAATTGAGTCCCGAATACCTCTGGTAATCCCTTCCACAACCAGGTTGTAAAACGTGCATCACAGGCAGAGACGACCATAGATGGAAAAACATGAAGTATCGCAATATCTTGTATGTAGAGGAATCCCATTCCCTCTACTGATCCCTAATCTGGGATAGGTAAGAAGTGGACTGACTTGGTAAGTCGGTAAATGATCACCTAGATGAAATCATGTCACATATACATATGTGGAAGCCCTACCCAAATTTCCATTATGATCCTATGCCAAATCCACTCGGTCACCTGTAGTGGCTGCATAAAGCTTGCGGTAATCTGATGCGTGACCTTCACATGCAGACAAGTGAGGCATCGAGAAATAAACTCTTACTCTTCATTCTTCATCCTTGGCCACCAGTGCTAACGTCATAGGCTCTAGTAAATCTCTACCACACCATTATGTACCACATGGATGAGTGTAACCACATCAAAAAGTCCTCACGTAGTGCCACTTGTACCATAGTTCTCCCTCTAAAGAGGATGATGTGCTCCCCAACTTCAGAAAATCATCCAGGTTCCTGTCTAGAGGATATCTGAGCACATGGAGACTAGAAGTGTATGTCCCCAAGTTGTTCCTCATAAACTCAATGAAGAATTGGGTGTGTGAGAGTAATATACTAGAGGTATGATGTTCCATATATATCCATGAATAATATTTGTAACACACCGAGCTACTCTGTCGCCTAACTTAGCAACTGCAGAATAGACTACATGCTGAGTGCATCTGCTTCCATGTTCCCTTTCCCAAAAGTATAGACTATCTGAAAGAAATAGTTTTGTAGGAACTCTAGCCATAACCACTATCTTAGGTTTATTTCTGTCTAATAGAAGATATACCTGAGACTCTAGTGATCATAGTAGAGTATAAAACATTCAGAAATCAAATAATATTTCCAAATATTCAGGGAGAAGAACACTGCTGCTAAATCCAAGTCATGGGAAGCATAATTATTCTCATTTTCCCTCTGTTTTCAGGAGACAAAGGTGATCAATGCTTGCTCCTGCATTAGGACACACCCAAGTCTAGTCTCTGATCTATCGTAGTTAACTACATAACCAACACCCTATTCTTATAGCCTCAATACGGGGGAACTCGTCAGTCTCTAACTCACCTTATGAAATCTCTACTATAATTCCTCCATCCATATAAAGGTTATTACCTTATTCATTAACTCTAAAAAGGGTTCCAAAAATCTAGAAAATTCAAGCCCGAATCTCTGGTAGATACCAACCAAACCCAAAAAAACTCTGCACCTCGATCACAGTCATGGGTGGTTCGCAAGAATGCACAACCACAATCTTCGCCAAATACACTACTACTCTAGCCTCCAAGAAAAAGGGTCCTAGAAAGTTGACCTCTCTTATCCAGAAGTGACACTTTAAGAGATTACCATAAAGTTGGTTCTCTAGAAGTGTATCCAAAACTATTTGCAGATAATAGTCATGCTCCTCATCTGATGCCAAGAATATCAATATTTCATATATAAAGGCAACTACAAAGCGATCGAGGTATGGATGACAGAAGATTTTTTTAATTCCCATTAACACTGTTGGGGAATTGGTCTTGCCGAATTGGATAACCAATAACTCATAGTCGATATACCGATATTTGTAGGTCATCATCTGCAAATCTTCATCTCATATCATTAGTTGATGATAGCTTGATCTGAGGTCTATCTTTAAAAACTAATGAGCACCCTTCAGCTGATCGAAAAGATCATCAAATCTAGAAAGTTGATAGTTGTTTTTCACGGTCACATGGTTCATGTGATGCCTCAACCCCAGTTACTTAGAGTCGGTGAATTATTACATAACATTGGCCTTGTACATTCTAGATACATTCATAAGGTTTACATTACATAGTAAAACGGAAAAATACAACAAAATTGTTTCTATATACAACACTAATATCCCATAGAATATCCATGCAGGTCATTCACAATATACTTATTCGTATCCTACGAAAAATAAAACCAACAATTGGGTGATCCCAGACACTCAGTAAGGATAAAAATATAGTGAATACTTTAATAAATAAACATAAATAATTAAGGCAATGTATAAGACAAAAAATTCCTTTAAAACGTAAAATTTAGCATTATATGGAAAAGGTTAAATCAAATAATTCCACTAACTTATTCACATGGATATTCAATTATTCAAATAATCACATGAAATATCAATATCCACATTCATAATTATTGAAATCATAATACCTGACTTTCATAACCGCATAGTCAAGGTCTTGTGCCAAGAATACAAAGAATATATTAAAAAGGCCTTAAGACAAGACACTAGTTTGTCTCATGAGACTGACTGATGCTTCGAGGAGCTAGAGCAGGCTTCACCCGTCACCTACTAATTCCAATTCATTCCTAATATGAATAGGTTTAAACATAACATAAACATTCATATTATAACTAGAATAAGAAATGTCAACACATTATCCATAAATCATTAATGGTGTAAAAAATAACACCTCAGAAGTCCAAAAAATCAGAAAACATTCAATAAAATATGGATGTTTTGTATCATAATAAATCACCATAAAATAATCTTAAAATTAATCAATTGATGTTGACATTGATGAAATCAAAACTATTTTAGAGAAATATATCCTTATTATTTTGAAATCATTTTAAATTAATATAATTATAATAGAAAACATTTATTTCTAAAATATTCTTCTAATCATGTAAGGGATAATTTGACGATGTTATAATGATGGAAAATAGTTACACCCTCCATATAAGTTATAAAAAACATTTCTACATTACTTTTGTAAAAATTCTCATAATGTAACTTGTTTGGAAAATGGTGGAATGATTTTATTCAAACCATTTTATAAAAATTAAAATAATTGTATAAATGATATTAACCCATATCCTAGTAAATATTAAAAATTAATTGAAATAGATTTTTAAAAAACATGAATGTGGATGATAAAGAGGTCCCAGTAGATTCTTACGTAAAAACAACCTCAGATAATAAAGAGATTGTGAAATTAACCCCTACCTTGTACTTTTCCTTGGTCGAGGGAAGGATAAACTCTTGAGTAATGGTAAAATAATTTTTATTATATTATACAAGAATCAAAAATTTAATATGATATCATATATAGTCTTTTAAATTGCATTGTTAACAATATTTTAGTATTATTGTTGTTTCGGGTGTTAACTGATTCATTTTTCTTATTTATGATTTTTTTAGAAGAAATGTTTTTTATGGATAGTATGTATATTAAACTTATTAAAATTTATAATAAGTATTTAAAAATTATTTTTACTCATGTAGTGAAAATTATTCTTGAATGGATTATGATGGGGAATGAATCTCATCGTGTTCATAGAGACGGTAATCTCTACGTACGCATGAGTAACAATATCATTATTTTGATATTAAAATAATATATAATTGGATGGTATATCATATATTCAGAATAATTATCATTTTATATTTTTTATTTTAATAAATTATATAGAATTATTTTACCCATCCAAATAATAATGTATTGAATAACAATTACACCACGACGTGGAGACAGTAAGCGCTACGTACGCACGTATGGTGACATGTCATTAATAGGATAGATAGAAAAATGAATCAGGTTGTACAATATTTATAATAACATAATAGTATATAGAATATACTTTATCTGTTATTTTAGAATATAAACAACAATACAAAAGGAAGTGGAAGAAGAAAAGAACTTGAATGAGGTGAGGAAATGATTACCTCTTCTTCGGGTCCATCCTTTTGATTTCATCAAAAGGGATACTTAGTTTGGATTAATGACTAAATTTTGGCCTCTTGGATTAAGGTAGGATTGTTTTTAGGGTATTAGGTTACAGTTTGGATGAGAAAAATGGCTTTGAAGGTGTGAATTGGATAGAAGGGGGAGTTCCCTTTTATAAGAGGGGAGTGGGGCACTTAGGAAAAGATAGAAATGTTATTAAATTGTAAATTCATATTCTGTTTCTATTGGCCCCAAAATAAATTATTTAAAGGATAAGGTTGGTATGGGTCTAAAACCAGTAATTAAATTGGTTTTATACTGGTTAGGGTCATTATATTAACCTTATATTTCATATTTTCCTCTTAGTTATATAGTTTGACATTTTCCATGTCTCTTTGTTTTTTATATTATATCGTTAATAAACAAACTATATACCTTCCATAGAACCTAAAGTGGTTTTTTAATTATACAAATATCATTATATATGTTTTTTTGGCCAAACAATATAATTTTTGTAATAGAATATCAATTAATAATATAATATTGGTTATTAAAACTATTTTCTGTCAATTTTTACACTATTTTGTATTTTTTTTTTCTAATTTATAACATTGTTATTACTTAAAAAAAATTAATTTAACCAAAACTAAAATTTCATATTAACCTATAAATTTAGTTTACTTTATAAAATGTCTAAAATTAATTTTATTTGGATATTTATAAATTAATTTGTTTAGTATATAATTAATTTGGTAATTATTGCATCTTTATTGTGTCATAAATAAATTTAATTATATAATATCTAAAAATAAAAAATAAAATACTATTATATAGGAAATAATTTTAACTTTCTAATGAATATTTATAGTCAAATTTATCTTATGTATAACCTTTTGTTAAAAATGGATTAGTTAATAAAATTACAATTTATCAACTTTATCTCTTTTTTGAAATAAATAATAATATATGTCCTAATCTAATCCAAGTGGACCTAAAGTATCATATTTTATTACTAATGCTTTTTCTGGTCTTATTACACTTCTCCAATAGAATTTGGACATGTTTTAGGGTAATAATAATATCATGTTTACCTTTAATTACTCTATTTACTTTAAATCGTGTTAAATAAAAGTCAAATGTTACTATTCATAAAAAATTATTTTTATCATATTGAACAACATTTTACATACTGATATCAATCATGTCTCTCAGATTTTGGAAATTCAATTCACTGAAGCAATAAAATTATGTTTTATTGAAATTTGCAAAGGCTCCTAGGAGGTGGGTCAAAGATTGTAAATAGTTCGATAAAAGTTTATATATCTAAACATATTATAAAATGACTCCAATGAGTTACATTGAACATATATATCTTTTATTTATGTATTTTGACATAAAATATCATAAAATACAATAACTAATTATTTAAATAAAAAGACAGTTTTAACAAATAACATAGTGTTTTCACTATTCATAAAAAATTGAATGTTTTCCGAAACATACCAAAAATTCAGCCTAATAATATTTGGAGATTAAAAATTAAAAAATAAAGTAAATTTTACCAAATTAGAAACATATAAATTTCATTTAATAATTTAGAAATAATTCATTTGACAAAACCACAAAGCGTATTTTTGATATATAAGAACTAACAAAAGATTGACAATTGTATATGTCCAATTTAAAAGTGAAATTACTTCCAATGAACAAAATTGGATTAAATGGTAAAAATATAATTTAATTATACTTTCAAACCATTCAAATTTATATTTTAACACTATAAATTACTTTTATTATAAAATTAATTTTCAGTTATAATATAGTGTTTTTCACTATTCGGCCAAAAATGAATGTTTTCAGAAAAACACCAATAATTTATCAAAACAAAATTTATATGTCCCGATTCTAGAGAAGAAGTTTTTTTGTCAAATATAATATATAAAAGATTCAAATTATGAATTTAAACATGGATTTCCATTAAAAGGTGGTAAAATTTCATTTAAATGAAATACTTGTTTTATATGAAAAAATAAATCTGTTCTTATATTTTGTATAACAAACTGATAATATGGATTATAAAATAATAATGATTATATAAAATTTAAAATTCATTTAATACTATTTATATACTCTTTTGAACGGTTAGTTTGGTATGTTTTGGAGCACTTGAACTCAATGTTGCTTGAAATTCATGTTAATGAATTACATTGATGTAATAACGTACTATAAAATCATGGGGTGTTACATTCTCCCCTGCTTCAATATATTGTGTCAATGAAATTTGAAATTTTTATTTGAAAATAAATGGTTAGAAATAGAAAAATAAAAATGTGGAGAACCCACATAAAAAATTGGGTTAATTAAATTTAGTCTTAATAAAAGGGAAAGGGAAATGAAAATGTCCCCACCAAATTATGATCACGATTAGTAGATCATTTGTGGAAATTAGAGACACAAAATTGCATGAAATATGTTAATATTTATTTGGAGTGATTGAGGTAATCAATTAGAAACAAGTGTTAAATTGATGGCCTCAAAGTCATAAATCTTTGAAGCTTTAAAATATCATCGGTTCAATAAAACATAAGGTATTTGGTTAAAACAGTTTTGGATTTAAGATCCCTTAACTAAATTTTATGAATTATTTTCTTTCATAGAGTATGTGAAAAAAATATACATGACAAGTGGAGTTCCATCCTTTAACCAATTTCTACCACATACTCATCATTCATTATAAAATATAATTGAACATAAAAGTAATCTATTTTTCCAAATTGTATATGGTTCCAAATATTTTAATTTATAGTTATTCTATCAACCCTTTAAAAAATCTATATTAAAAATCCATGACATCACCTAGGCCAGTGGTATGTGATGCAACCTTATCAACCTTCGATTGTGGGTTCATGTCTCATGGCCTTGCCGGACATGACTAGTGGTCCCTATCCTTCGTGTTTTCCATTTATAAAAATCCAAAAAACAATCATAATAAATTCATTTACCCTAAAAATAGAATCCCATGTGAAACTAAACCCATTCCAACCTTTAGACTTATCCAAATCCCGTCTTTCCAAACTCATAGTACAAAATTTATAAATATGTTAAATACAATGAACATCTTTTTTCCACATAATAACATGTGAATACCATCATTGTTTACTCTTTTAAAATATGTTAACACCTTGAATTACCATAAATCCTTATTTATTACATTCATGCTTCCTTATTCCTTATAGAATACTTGATATATTCCTTATATCACAAAATTTTGATTACTCCAACAATGATGAAATAAACAAACCATTAATCTATTCCAAAGAATTCAATAATATCCAATATAATTTATCGAAATCAATCATCTCTTATTATAAAATCAGTACCTCAGTTTCAGGACCAAAATAATGTTTTGTCTTTCCTTAAACCATGTATTTTCCAAGAAGTTTAACATTCAATTGAGTCACATTACATGGTTCTACTAATCTATAGTCATTAATGAAATTGTACTGCACTACAACCCTTATATATTCTATAATTCTTATAAAATTTAAATCTTTAATACTTTACTCAAATGACACAATAATTTAATAACAATATATTATCTCTTAATCATTCCTCCTCATCTTCAGTAGTATCTGTCATGACTTGTCCCCTGGGGCAGTTCCGTGACTACCTCAAGCTCGACTTCCATAGGCCAGGGGCTGGCAACAAGCACCAAAGGCGTAATTCCATTAATCTGGGAAGAAATTTCCATTAGAACTATAAACAGTCAAAAGAGCACACTGCTGGATACAAAACACTAAGAAAAACGGTATAAAATGAGATTGATAAAAAGTAAACTGGTCAAAAATACAAGCCCATCTGTAAAGTAAAATTTCAACTTAAAATGGAAAAAATAGTTGAATGATGAAAACCAGCACCATGATCATCCACCATGGATTCTACTTGAAGGGTAGGTACATATAGAATCATATGCACTCCACGTCCGTCAGTCTCCTCCAAAAACCGACTCGTCGTGAGGTACACCTCTGGACACTATCCAGTCCTAGTACACTCAGCATCGGTATGCGTTGTCCATCATATGTATACAACACAATGAGGTGTGGGCACTGACCGTGTAGGGATAAGTATAATGATACTCAATATGGACCACGAGAACCTCAAAGTCTCACAAAATCCAACGAGGATAAATCACAGAGTATGAAATCAATAGATACCACCACACAGGTATATGCCCACACATATACCTAAGTTATCAAGTAATATATCTCATTAATTAGGTAATCACATAGTTTCTAACTCATCTCACAAAGGTATACAAATATTGTAGAGATATAGAGATGATTAGATGTAGCCACTGAATCATCTATTCTGTCGAACGCACAAATGATCCAACAATAGAAATCAGAACAGTCGAACCCAAATAGGATCCATGAATAGTTATTCTATCATACCCACATAGGATCCTCTAACAGAATTCAGAACTGTCGTACCCAGACAGGATCAATAAACATTAGTCAGAGCTATCAAAAACGTACAATATCTAGTGACAGTCGTCCGTGCTGTCGAACCCACAGGATCCAGGAACAATCATCAATGCACAGCCCGCCACAGGGTTATGCACAAAGAAAGCTTGATTCCGGGAGGGTCCGCTTCACATGCCAAGTGTCTGTACATCAACTCATACGAAGTCAGAGGTTGATGTATCCAAGGGCCAGGTTGGATTTACATTCGATCCAACCTGGTCATACACCAAATATTTCCAAACATCGATTGGGTTATACCAAAAGAACCTCCTGCTTAGAAGGTATCTATTTCTGCAGATGGTTCGTCAATCGGATGCTCATAGCTCACATTGCAGGAAAAGTATGGACACATGACAAAACTAGTCCGGATTCGGTCCAACCTAGTTGGGTCAACATGGTACGCGGGTCTAGACAGGGCTCCGACCCGGTTTTAATGATCGACCGTGTCTGTGGGGATGGCCTGGACCACGAGGGTGGCCAGGCTCACAAGGGCATCCCACCCGCACTGGCGGCCCGACCAGCGCTGGGTACAGGTCGGTGACCCGTGCTAGGTCCGGCATAGCTGCCCGCACTGGGTCCGACCTATTGGCCCACTGGGTCTGCCATAACCGCGTCCAGGGGGAAGACACTCCCCTAGAAATCTTGAATGGCTATACCATTTGGGTGGGAGAAAAACTGGCACCACGTGGCACCGGTCCACATCCCACGGGACACATCAGTGGGTCCCACTCCTCCCGGCCGGCTGAGTGGCCAGCTGACTCCCGCGCAGCGCCATTGCGTCGTGCCTCCTCCAGTGACCTGGTGGCTCAGGATGCCGAAATTCCTCATGTCCGGCCATTATCCCGACGTCGTTGCATCAACGCTGCCCCCTTGTGCTCTACCACGAGGCATTGTGCCGCAAATTCTCTGATGACCCGGTGGCTTGGTTTGTCGGTTTCCTTCACAGTTGGGATTTTTCCGGCTGCTGCTTTACCGCTGTGGTCCATCGACCGTGTGTTTCTCCTATGGCAACGTTGTTCCTTTTCCACCATCCATGTGGTGATAATTTTCAATCCATTTATTGGTGAACATTACTTCTGTCACCGGATGAGTTCTGCTGGCCCAATTATCATTCCAGAAGAATTTGCGCACTTCTCGGGAAGTCTCCTTTGATAAAAAACCTTTTTGGACGAGTAACGTTTATCCATGACTCATGCTGCATTTTAGCTTCAAATTCGACAAATAATGAAGAGAGTCAAGACATGTTTTTTCGGAATGCACCCTCATGGTTAGGATGATAGAAAGAGACTTTGATATATAATCCACGATGGAAAATGAAGATCTTTAAACAAAGAAATGTCCAATCCCCTACCACAAATTTATTGTTGTTGGAAAATAATTTGAAGAAGACGAGGACCTCGACGGCTGCGTTCATCAAGGAAAGTGCTTCCTAACTTTTTCTGGTTGGATATCAAGGAAGAATATGTCCGTCGACGATGGATGAAGCATTATTAGTTCTTTGATGGATGTTTCTCATTGGGACAAGAAATATTTGTTGCGTGCTTTCACCCAATAATCCTCCAGTAAAATCACCATAAAAGAAAAGACATTCCAAATAATACATTATATTATCTATTATTTCATTGGAATGAAATTAAAAAAGAACTCCTAAACACTTGTTGTGAATAATTAATGTGCAGGGTGGTGGAACCATTATGTGGGGAGATCAAGAGGGTTCTCCCCAGTTAATGGTGAGTTCAATATGTTATAACCTCGATTGGTCACCAACAAATTAATCCTCACATGGGATGCTGAGTATGGGTGGGCCCCACCACTATAACCTCTAATTGGAGGTTTTGGGGTGGCATTCCCAACCTACATCCTCTAAATAAAAGTTTTAACCAACTAATAAAAATAACGTTTAAACAAACTTAAATTTAATTAATTCATTAAAATACCAAAAAATATTTTTTTATGACCAACTACCGTCGAGGTAAAAGTCTTTGTAAGCAAATACTGGTGTTGTGAGTTCAATGATTCCATCAGATTTCAATTAAACCACCAGGTCAATAGTTATAAAAACTAGTTCATAGGATTATTGAACGTACCCAAACAAAATTCATAAATTGATTGTGGGGAAAACGAGCCTCAGAATCATGAGCAGTAAGTTTTGAAGGACTCATAAAATTCCCATATATTTATGAAAAAACAAATCCCACAGAAATTTTGTTCCATTATATTCTCCCCAACTTAGGGCATTACGTCCTCGTAAGCTACAACTCGAACTAAGGGATCAAATGTGGGTATTGAGAACACATCTGAACCTCCCACTCACATGTGTTTTCTTAGAGGTTCTCGTGCTGCCAACAAATGTGGAGTAACGGTAGAAACCATCCATGAAGGAACCTCTCATGTCGATTATCAAAATCCACTAGATCCTTTATAAAACTTCCACATCGTCAACATCTAGCTACCCATGGTCGATGATGTGAAAAAATCGTGCACGTACCTCCTCAGCTGGGATAAACAGAAGATGTTGTGCTCCCCGTGAAACCGATGTGGAAGAGAAAGGCGTTATGCCACCTCGCCTACTCTACTGAGGACGTGGAATGGTCCTATGAATCATGGAGATAACTTTCCTCCTCGGCAAAATCTTTATAAACCTTATTGAGGAGAGACATGTAGAAAGACATGGTCGCCATCCTAGAACTCCAGAGGTCTCCATCTTCTTTTTTCATATGACTTCTTCCAAACATGTGCCGTCTTAATTAGCTCCTGTATGATTTTCACCATCTCTGTGGTATCTTGTACCATCTCTTCTCCTACAAGTACTGACTCCCCTGGGTTTGTCCAGCACAGTAGCGATCAGCATGGTCCACCATACAAGTCCTCAAAAGGATCCATCCCGAAGGTGGAGTGGTAGATGTTGTTCTAGGAAAACTACACCAAAGTTAAGTTATCCTTTCATCCATTCTTGAAGTTGAGGACACAAGCGTGAAGCATATACTCGAGGTTTTGAATGGTCAACTCAGTCTGACCATCCGTCTGAGGATGGGAGGTGGTGCTCAGAATAAGATGTGTCCGAAAAGCCTCATGCAACCCCTTCCATAGCTTAGAAATAAACCATGTGTCACAATCTTAGAAAATAAAAGAAGGAACTCCAGAAATCCACACAATCTCCTACACGTAGTGGCATCCCAGGATCTCTACTGATCCCTGCTCTCTGATTGGTAGGAAGTGGGCCGACATGGTTAGTCGGTTGATGATCACACAAATAGAGTCGTGACCCCTAGATGTACATGGATGTCTAATCATTAAGTCCTTAGAAATCCTATCCCACATCTACTCTGGGACCTCTAAATGCTGAACCAAACCTACTAGTACCTGATTCAATGCCTTTACTTGTTGAAAAGTGAGGAACCGTGAGACAAACTCTGCAACTTCCTTCTGCATCCCCGTCTAGCAGTGCTATCTTCGGAGATCCCAATACATCTTCCCCACTATTGGATGTACCGCAAGAGGGGATGTGTGAAAATTCTTCATCACATCCTCCTGAAGGACATTGGTACCATAGTACGTCCTCTGAAGAGGATGACGTGCTCCCTACTTCAAAAAATGCATATGGTGCATGACCTATGGAAATCTGAGCACGCCGTGTCTCGCAGTCAGTGTCTCCATGTTGTGCCACCCTGAATTGCAAAAGATGTGGGGGGGGGTTACTATAAGAGATTTAAGGAAAAATCTCCATCTAGATCCACAAAGGATATCTTAAGAAGATAGTAGCTATGTCACCTTGCATAGGAGTTGTATACCAGATCTTCTACTGAGTGCATCTGCTATAAAGTTCCCCTTACTAAGAATATAGAATATCTCAAAGTCGCAGTACTAGAGGAACACAATCCATCACCACTGTCATAGGTTCAGGTAATTCTGAGTGAAGATATAATGGAGACTCTGGTTTTCAGAGTAGACTATGAAACACTCACCCATCAGATAGTGCCACCACATCTTCAAGGTGAATACCACTTCTTCTAACTCCAGGTCATTGATAGCGTAGTTCTTCTCATGTTGTCTCAGGTGAAGAGAAGCATAAGCGATCACTGCCCTCTCCTAAATTAGGAAACACCCATGGTTTGTCCCAAATGCATCGTAGTAGACTACGTATCCTATGACCTCCTATGGAAGCCTCATGATGGGGGAACTAGGCAGCCTCTGCCTCATCTCCTAAAAGATCTGATGACATCTCTCTGACCACACGAATGTCTTTCCCCTTCTTCTTCAAGGCTGATATTTTTGATGCAACTCTGGAGAAGTCTGGTACAAAACTAATATAATATCCCACCAAACCCAGGAAACTCTGAACCTCAGTCACAGTCATGGGTGGCTCCCAAGCAAGTACCACCCCAATCTTCGCTGGATCCACTACAACACTGGATTCTGTGACGAAATTCTAAAAATTTGAACATCTAATATCCAAAACTGGATCTTCAAGAGCTTACTATAATGCTGGTGCACTCAGAGTGTGTCCAGTACTACCAAAAATTAAAGGCATGGTCCTCCTCAGAGGTCGAGTAGATCATAATGTCATCGATGAAGACTATGACAATGTGATCGAGGTATGGTTGGAAGATCATGTTCATTAGTCGTATAAACATTGTTGGAGTTTTAGTAACGCCGAAAGGCATATCCTCAAACTATTAGTGGTTGTATAGACATTTGAAGGCCATATTTGGCACATCCTCAGCTCAGACTCTGAGATTGGTATAGCCGGATTCGAGGTCTATCATTGAGAACAATCATGCCACCTTCACTTTATCCAAGAGGTCATCAATCCATAGGAGTGGGTATTTGTTCTTCACGGTTAGCTAGTTCAAGTGACTGTAATTTGACACAATGTCTTAGGCTCCCATCTGCCATCTTGGAGAATATAATTGGGGCCACTGAGGGAGAAACCCTGGGTAAACTGAATCTTTTCCCCTTCAAGTCCTCCAGCTATAACCGCAGATCACAAACCTCTGCGGGAGACATTCGATATGCTAGTGTAGATATTGATTTCATCCCAGGGTAGATGTAAATGTAGATGTCCACATCTATGTGTGGACGAAGACCTATGACATCATTAGTGAAAAAATATGCATACTGGTCCACCACTATAGGATAGCTCGGACACTCCACATCAACCTACCTAAGGGTAAGGATGGAAAGCTGATGATCGATCCGCTACAACCTCCTCTGATTTTGTTTTTCACGTGCTGCAAAGGCTCTCTTCTCATAGTGAAGGTGAACCTTGTCCCATATATGTGTAAAAACCACACATTGTGCCTAATACAGTCTATCTGAGCATGGTATTTAGATAACTAGTCCATACCCAAGATGGCGTCATAAGGCCTAGATGATTCTACAAGGAGATCCCATCCAAATCTATCACCTCCTAAATTATGGTCACACTACCGTCACCAGTGTGTGATCGTCAAGTATACTCCGGTAGTTGTCTCTAGATGTAACGATCATTCCAACGGCTCCGATGGAATCTCTGAGCTCCGAAAAAGGGTGGTGGAAATGAACGAGTGACTGGAACCTGTGTCTATAAGAACTGAATCCCTGGTGGAGTAGACACATATCGTACCTCAAATCATATCTAAAGCACTGTGATCGTAATCCTCAGCTACCTGGAGTTGAGCTCTCTCATGTCCACCTCCTCCCTATGGTCAGGGTGGACCTCCTCTTGGTGGTGGTGGTAACACCTCGTAACACCTTCAACCACCATCTTCATGACCAGCTCCTCTTCGAAGCCTACCTTACCCCCTGCGTATCGCCTCAATCAATCCTCTGCATAAACCTGAGAGGTCACTCAACTCTCTGCTGATCATTCGTATGATATATTAGACAGTCATGAGCTATGTGACCATGCCTGCCACATATGAAACACTTCCTATTCCTTGAATGACTGGCTCTATCTCATGTTCCTCGCACAACCTAACCCTAGTCCTTATGTAATCCAAAAGATGGTATGGTCCTCTTGGACCTCTAAGAAACATGTCTGTTGCTAGCTTTATAAGACTCCACTACGTGATGCCCGATGGATGGTCTCACTACTGGTGACTACCCAATAAGAAAACTCTTCACTAAGAGGCCTCGCTCCAACACCCCCACCTACATCAGAATGATGAGGGAGATCATCAAACGTTGACCTCTCTCATGATCCCCTGCTCGAAGGTTCGGGCCCTGAAGAATGGGTCCATCACCATATCAGTGGAGTAGCACGAGAAGTCGGTGAACCTCGCTGAGTAATGTGCCACATTAATGCTACCCTGTTGTAGATGATGTAGCATCTGTATCTACACCACACATAGGGTGTTTGGGACAATATCCGCCCGAAATAGGCTCTCGGAGACTGCCCAGCGAATCCTCTTCATGCACCTGGAGAATCATGCCCCACCTTCTGTCTGTTGCTACTTTATGGAGACTTGCGACAATGATCACAATACGGTCCGAGTATCCAGACTAGTATGAAGACACTAACCACAACCTCCATCAAATACTCAGCTTCTTGTGGGTCCATCTCACCCCTGTACCTGTGCGGCCTCTGACACTGGAACTCATGAATCATGCTCAGGCGGTGTGCACTCTCTGTTGCTCAGGCTGGTGGAAACGGTGGCCCAACAGGTAGTGGTACTGCTGTATCATCCTCTATGATAAGGCCTTTAAAAGAGGCTTCGTCGTTCTGTGGGATGCCACCTCGTACAACACTCCGAACCATAGTAGGCTATCTGCGTGGAGGCATCCTATAAAGGAAAAAATGCTCCACGATCATTAGTTATACCTGGTGAGATGACTCAAAGAGATCACTATGAACCCTCTTGAAACACACACATGAAATCAGTGTTTTCATGCATTGAGTCAGAAATCAGGGTCCTAGTGTATGGATACATCGGCCTCCGCACCAACACTGGACTCCATGAACTGAAAACCAAACTCACTAAACATAACACTATTTCTTCAAGAAAAGATCAAAGTACTATATTCTTTGGTAGAACCGACTCCTCTAATACTAATTTTTCACAACCCTTCCACTAGGGCTCGTGTCGTGACTACCCCAAGCCCGCCTTCCATAGACTAGGGGCTGGAAACTAGAAAAAAGGTGTAATTCCATAAATCTGCTAAGGAATTTCTTTTAGAACAGTAAACACACACAACAGAGCACACTGCTAGATGTAAAACACTACGAAAAATGGTATAACAAGAGGGTGATAAAATGTAATGGGGCCGAAAATTCATGCCCACTGATAAGAGAAAGTACAACTGAAAATGAAAAAAATAGATGAAAGATGAAAAGTTGCTCCTGGATCATCGACAATGGATCCTACCTGAAGGGTACATATATATAGCCTCCTCTGCACTCTCAGTCTGTCAGTCTCCTCCAGGTACTGATTCATCACGAGGTCCACCTCCGGGCATTGTCTAGTCCTGGTACACTCAGCCTCTCTCAGCGATTGTCGTCGTCTACATCCAACACAATGAGCTATGGGAATTTCCTCTGTAGGGGGGGAGTATAACAATTCTCAAATGGAACCCTGAGACCCTAATGGTCTCACAAAATCCATCAAGTATAAACCACAGAGTATGAAATCAATAGATAAACACACTTAGGTACATTCCCGTACATATACCGACGTTATCAAGTAGTCCATCTCAATAAAGACGTAATCACAAAGTTATGGACTCAGCTCAAATAGGTATAAAACTATTGTAGAGAGATATATATGATAAGATGTAGCCACTGAGTCATCTATTCTGTCGAACCCACACATGATCTAGGAACAGAAATCAAAACTGTCGAACCCATGCAGGATCCAGGACCAAAAAATCAGAACTATCAAACCCACAGAGGATCCAAAAACAGTAATCAGAGCTGTTGAACCCATACAAGATCTAGGGATAGTAGTCAGTGTGATCAAACCCATAGAGGATCCAGAAACATTCGTCAGAGCGCAGCCAACCACATGGTTCCTCAGAAAGCATGCCGGATTTCGGGAGGGTCTTCTCCAAAAGAAACATGTAGATACATCAACTGCCAAGAAGTAACATGTTTTTGTATCCCAAAAATACGTCTTGCATTGAAAAACTCACTATGACAGATGGTGCATCAGTCAGATGCCCAGTCTGAGTGTTTTTGGCATTTTCATTCAAAGGGTCTACTTGGATTTACATTCGATCCAACCCGACCATCCCCCAACTATGTCCAAAGCTATTGTGGTGTATACCTAAATAATTGTCTACTTCCATGGTATATTAGATGTGTACAGTTATTCAATCATATTCACGTAGCTCATGTTATGTGAAAATGTATGGAAACATTCCAAAATGGGTCTGGGTCCGGTCCGGCCCTATAAGACCGACCCTATTCGCGGGACTGACCCGCTCATTGGGGACGACCCGGCCCGAAAATATGGCATGGACCATGATGGAGGCCTGACCCGCAAGGGAAGCTTGCGCTGGGTCCGGGCTGGAAATCTGTGGGGTTCGCCCGAGCTGCATCCAGGGGGATGTCGCGCCACCTGGAATTCCCGAACGACTATCCCATTCGATTTGGAGACAAACTCGTACCCCATGGTGATGGTCTAAGTCATAAAGGACCATGTGGTGGGTCTCGATCCTCCTAGCTTGACCACTGGCTAGCCGGCTAATGCACGTCGCCATTGCGCGACACCTCATCTAGTGACCCGTCGACTCGGGCTGTCGGTCTTCCTAACGGCCAGCCTTGCGCTGGATGCCATTGTGCCACCACGCATTCTCTAGCATCTTGAGGGCTTGGGCACATGGTTTCCTCCGCAACTGGGCCTGCACTGGCAAGACCTGCACCACTGCGGTCTGTCGGCCATGGGTTACTCCTATGGCGGCATGGTTGTGCTGTCGTTATCCATGCGGTGACGATTGTCCCTACATCCATTGGTGAACATTCCATGGGTCATTGGACATGTTCTGGTGGCCCAATTATCATTTCAAAAGATGATACACACTTCTCAGGATGTCGCCTTTAATATGCAACTATTTTTGACAAGTAACGGTCATCCTGGACTCATCCTTCATTTTAGCATCAAATTACACAATGAAGGCAGAGTGGACGGGCCATGTTTGTTCGGCCTGCACCCTCTGCATTAGTGTGATAGAATACAGCTTTGAGTTATAATCCACGATGGAAAATGAAGAACTACAAACAATGAAAAGTTCAATCCTCTACCTCGAATCCGTTGTCGTTTGGAAAGAAGATGAAGATGTCGAGGACGTTGGCAGCAACGTTCATCAAGGACAATGCTTCCTCTATTGTTCTTGATGGAAATCAAAGAAGACGATTTATGTTGTTGAATAATGAATCGTTATCTGTTCTTCGATGGTCGTTCTTCTTTGGGAAGAGCGTTCTTTGTTGGGATCTTTCTCCCAATAATTCTCCACTCAAATCACCAAAGTGAAATAACCTGGCATATAATAGATTATATTATCTATTATTTCATTGGTATGATATTTAAAAATAACTCCTAAACACTTGGTTGTCACAATTAATGTGAAGGGTGGTGGAAACATTAACTGCAGAGCTCAATAGGTTTCTCCCCAATTAATTGGGAGTTCAAGATGTTATAACATCGGGTGGTACCCACCAAATTAATCCTTAGAAGGGAGGTTGAGTTCGAGTTGGACCAACCACCATAATATCTCATGAGAGGTTGAGGTGTGGAAGTCCCCACCTCTAATCTCCACATGGAAGTTTTAACTAACTAATATAAATAATGTTTACACAACCATATTATTTTTAAATTCATTAAAAACCCAAAAAATCCCTTTTATTTCTGACCAACTACCGTCGAGGTGAATGTCTTCGTAAGAGAATACCGGTGTAGCGAGTTCAACGGTGCCCTCAGATTTCAATTCCGAGCTCTAGTTCAAATGTTATAAAAACCCATTCATACATATACTAAATGTACCCATAAAAAACTTCATAAATTGATTTTGTGCACACTAGGCCTCGGAATCATGTGCCGTCAGTTTTTGCGGACTCATAAAATTACAATGTATTTATGGAAAAAAATCACACGGTAATTACGGGTCATTAAATTTTCCCCATCATAGAAAATTAAATCCATGTATGCTACAACTCAAAATAAGGGAACAAATGGGGATACAACGCATGCATCTAATCCACCCACACCCATGTTCCCTCCAAAAGGTTCCTGTGCTTCCAACCAACACGCACCAAAGGCATCGACCGTCCACAAAGTACCCACTTCCGTCGATCCTCAATCTCCACTAGAACCTCCGTAAAAGTTTCCCCATCATCGATGTCCATCTCACCATGGTCGTTGGTATGAGAAGAGTCATGCACATATCTCCTCAGTTGGGATACATGGAAGACATCGTGAAACTGGTGAAACCATGGTAGAAGAGCCAGGAAGAAAGCCACCTCACCTACTCTACTGTGGACCTGGAAAGGTCTGATGAATCTTAGAGATAACTTTCCTCAATTGCCAAATCTCTGTAAACCTCATGGAGGCGAGACATGTAGAGAGACATTGTCTCCATCCTCGACCTCCAGAGGTATCCTTCTCCTTTTGTCATACGTCTTGTGTCAGCTCAGTGTAGTAATTATCTGCTCCTAGTTGATTTTAACCTTCTCTATGGTAGAATGTACCATCTCTAGTCCCATTAGTGCTGGCCCCCTATGTCTGTCTGGCACAGTGGAGATATGCAAGGCCTCAAAAGGGTTCCATCCTGATGGTGGAGTGATATATATTGTTGTAGGAAAACTATACCCAAGTTAAGTGATCCTCCCAGTTGAGACTAACGTTGAGGACACAAGAATGAAGCATGTCCTTGGGGGTTTGAATGGTCTGCTCAGTCTAACCATCCATCTGAGGTTGGAAGGTAGTGCTCAGACGAAGCTGTGTTCTGATTGCCTCTTCCAACCCCTTATATCAACAGGAAGTAAACCGTACATCATGATCAGAGACAATAGAAGAAGGTACTCTATGTAGCAACATAATCTCCAGCATTTAGAGGAATCCCATTCTCTCTACTGAACCCTGATCTCTAATTTGTATGAAATGGGCTAACATGGTGAGTTGGTCGTCGATCACCCAAATCGAGTCATGACCCCTAGATGTATGTGGATGTCCTATCACTAAGTACATGGATATCCCATACCACTTCCACTCTAGATCCTCTAAAGGCTAAAACAAGCAAGTTGTTATCTGATGCTCCACCGTCACTTGTTGACAAGTGAGTCACCATGAGACAAACGCTGCCACTTCCATCTTCATCCCCATCCACCAGTGTTATCGTCAGAGATCCTAGTACATATTCTCCACTCCTGGATGTAACACTAGAGGGGATGTGTGAAATTCCATCAACACTTCATCTTGAACCAACACTGGAACCATATTACAACCTCTAAAAAGGATTACATGCTCCCCACCATCATAAAATCTATTAGGAGTCTGTCCTATAAATATTTGAGAACGCCATGTCTCATAGTCAACTTATTTGCACCAATCCTCCCTAACTCTCAGGTGAAGTGGGGGAGTGACAATAGTAGACTAAGGGAAAAATGCTCCATCTCGATCAAAAAAGGATATCTGAAAAGCATACAACTGCTCTATCACCTCTCATAGAAGATTAATACCATATCTTCTATCGAATGAATTTTCTACAATGTTCCCCTTACCAGGATTATAGACTATGTCGAAGACATAGTCCTCAGGGAACTCAACCAATCACTATTGTCTCAGGTTCAGGACCTTCTGGGAGATGATATACATGAGAGTATGGTGGTCAGAGTAGACTGTGAAATGCTCACCCATCAGATAGTACTACCACATCATGAAGGTGAAAACCACTGCAGCTAACTCGAGGTCATGGGTAGCATAGTTTTTCTCATGTTATCTCAGCTGACGAGAACCATAAGAGATCACTTCTCGCACCTGCATCAGGACACACTTGAGTTCGGTCTCTGATGCATCGTAGTATACTACGTATCGTACACCATCTTTTGGAATCCTCTAGATGGGGGAATGAGTCCGCCTCTACCTCATATCCTGAATGCTCTGCTGGCATCTCTCCAACCACAAGAATGGATTCCCCTTCTTCGTTGTGACTGATAGTGGTGCTGAAACTCTGGATAATTCTGGTAGAATCCTCCGATACTATCCAACCAATCCCAGGAAACTCCGAACCTCCATGAAACTCCTTGGTGGCTCTAAAGAAAGTACCACCTCAATATTCTCTAGATACACATCAACTCTAGCCTCCAAGATGAAATTTCCATAAAAATGAACTTCTCGGATCCAAAACTAGAACTTCAAGAGCTTACCATAAAACTAGTGCTCTTGATTGTGTCCAATACTTCCTAAAAATGAATGGAACTCTCCTCCTCAATAGTCGAGTAGATCAGAATGTCATCGATGAATACTATAACAAAGCGATCAAGGAATGACTGGAAGATCCTGTTAATTAGTCCCATGAACACTGCTGGAGCGTCGGTTAAGCCGAAATGCATAACCAAGAACTCTTAGTGGTTGTATCGTCATCTGATGGTCGTCTTCTGCACATACAATTTTAGAACTATGATCTTGTAGTAGCCTGATATGAGGACTATCTTAGAGACCCATCGTGGTCCCTTCATCATATCAAATCAGTCATCAATCCTGGGAGTGGGTACTTGTTCATCACAGTCACCTGGTTCAGGCGACGGTAGTCGACGCAATGCCTTAAACTCCCATCCCCCTTCTTGACGAATAAAATTGGGGCTTCCTAGGGAGAAACACTAGGCCAGATGAATCCCTTTCCCTTCAAGTCATCCAGCTATACCTGCAGCTCACCAAGATCAGCGGGATCCATCCGATATGCTGGTGTAGATATCGGTGTCATCCTGGGGTACAGGTCAATGTAGAAGTCCACCTCTCTGTGAGGTGGTTGACCTAGGGAATCATCTAGTAAAACATCCCTGTACTGGTCCACCACTATAGGATAGCTTGTACTATCCACACAAACTGCTCTAAGGGTAAGGAAGGAACACTAATGAGTGATCGACTACACCCTCTTCTGAGTTAGTCTGTACTACACTGCAAAGGCTCCATTCTCACCGGTGAATGTGAACCTTGTCCCATCCATTCGAACACACCACACATTGCATCTAATACAGTCTGTATGAGCATGGAATGTAGATAACCAGTCCAAACCCAAGATTACATCCTAATGCCTCGACGGTGATACGAGAAGATCCCAGATGAAGCTCTCACCTCCTAGGGTATGATCACACTGCCGACACCAGTGTGTGACCAACAAGTCTACTCCTATAAGAGTCTTTATCTGTAAGGATCGAGCCAGTGGCTCGGTTGGAATCTTCAAACACCAAACGAGGGTGGTGGAAATGAATGAGTGACATAAACCATTGTCTATAATAACTACATCCAAGTTAGAGTAGACACGGATCATAACTCAAATCATCTATAGGGATCTGTGATCATAAGCCTCAACTGCTAAGAGCTGATATATCCCATGCCCAACTACTCCCTATGGTCTAGGTGGTCCTCCAGGTGGTTGTGGTGGTAACTCCTCATAACTCCATCCACCGCTAGCTACCTTACCATATCCTCTTCCACATCCTCGTACGCCCTTCAGATATCCTCGATCAATCCTTTTCATCTACTTGGTAGGTCCCTCAACTGTCTTCTGATCATCCTTAAGGTGGTTCAGATAGTCATGAGCCATGTGACACTACCAACCGCATGTGAATCATTGCATGTTCCACGAATGACTGGCTATGTCTCATGAGCCTTGCACAACCGAACCTAAGTCCTGAGGTCATCCGCCGGATGGTCTGGTCCGCTTGGACCTCTGTGACATCTGTCTGCTGCCAGTTGCAGAAAACTCTACTACATGTCGACCGGTGGTGGGTCTTGCTACTGGTGACTGATCAGTAAGGAAACTTTCTACTAAAAGGGATCGTTCCAACACCCCCCGCCTATATCAACATGCTAAGGGAGATCATCGAAGCCCTGATCTATCTCCTGATCCCCATCTCAATGGTCTGGGCCCTGAAGAATGGGTCCCACACCATATCTGTGGAGTAGTGCAGGAGGTCAGTGAACCTCACTGAGTACTGTACCACCATCATGATAGACTACTATAGATGAAGTAGCACTTTTATATGCACAACACTTAGGTTGAATGGGCTAAACTCCGTCTGAAATAGGCTCTCTGAGATTTCCTAGTGTAGTGTCGCCTCGTCATGCACATAGAGAATCAGGTTCCACCATCCACTTACTACTGCCTGATCGAGACTCGTGGCAATTATCACCATAAGGTCTAATGGTGTCCCAACCAGTCTAAAGACACTCACCACAACCTCCATCCAATCCTCAGCTACCTACGGGTCCGTCTCGCACCTGTACCTGGTCGGCCACTAGTGATGTAACTCTTGCAACGTGCTCAGGTGGCATGCACTTTCCGTTGCTAGGGTTGTTGGAATCGGTGGACCAATTTGTAGTGGCACTGCTGCTGCATCAACTATGATAGGGCCTTGCACCACGACCTCATTGTTCTATGGGATGCCATCTCGTATAACTCTCGAAACCATAGATAACACTCTATGTGTAGGCATCTTGTAAAGGAACAGGTATGTAATGGTCAAGTAGTTATACCTGTTGAGATGGCTCCAAGAGACCACTAAGAAAACTCTTGAAATACACATGTCATCCATGTTTTCTTCCATTGAGTCAGAAATCTGAAATCAGGGTCCTGGTGTATGGATACATCGGTCGTTGCGCCAATACTAGACTCAATGAACTAGAAAACCAGACTCACAGCACATAACACTATTGTTTCATAGAAAAGATCTAATTCCTATTTTTTTAGTAGAACTAACTCCTATGATACCAATTTTTCATGAACCGTCCCCTGGGGCTCATGCTGTGACTACTCGAAACTCGCCATCCATACACCAGCTGATGGCGACTACCACAAAAGTCGTAATTCACTAAATCTCAGAAGGAATTGTCATTAGAACTGTAAACCCACACAATAAAGAAAATAGCTGGATACAAAACACTATGAAAAACTATATAACAGGAGAATGCTAAAATGTAAAAGTCCTAGAAATACAAGCCCAACTGTAAAGTAAAAGTACAACTAAAAAGGGATAAAAAAATCTAAAATATAAAAAGATGATCTTGGATCGTCCACTATGGATCCTACGTGAAGGGTAGGTACAGATAGCCTCATATGCACTCCACGTCTGTCACTCTTCTCTGGGTACAGACTTGTCGTGAGTTCCACCTATGGGAACCGTCCAATCCTAGTACACTCAGCCACTATCAGTGTTATCCGTCATCTGCATCCAACACAATAATTTGTGGACATTTCCTGTGCATGGGTGAGTATATCCATACTGAGTAGGGACCTCGAGACCCTCAAGGTATCACAAAATTTTTCATGGATAAACCATAGAGTATAAAATCAAAATATAACCCCACTTAGGTATATGCCCATACATAAACCTAAATTATCAATTAAGCCATGTCAATAATGAGGTTATCATAATGTTACTAACTCAGCTCAAATAGTTATACAACTTCTGTAGAGATAAAGAGATGATCAAATGTAGCAATTGAATAATCTATTTTTTGAAACCCACAGACGATCCTGGAATAGAAACCTGAGCGGTCGAACCCACACAAGATCCATGAAAATTTATTTGGTCGAACCAACATAGGATCCAGGAACATATGTCAGAAATGTCGAAGCCACACAAGATCAGGGAACAATAGTCAGAGTTGTAGAACCTGTACGGGATCCAAGAATAGTCGTCAATGCTGTCAAATCTACACAGGATCCTGGAACAGTCGTCAGAGCTCAGCCATCCACAGGGTTCCACACAAAGCACACATGATTTTGGGAGGGTTCTCTCCTAATGCTAAGTATCGATACATCAACATCCACGATGTCCCATGTTTATTTATCCAAATGATCCATCATTCCATAAGAAAATCAATGTGATAGATGGTGCTTCAATCAGATGCCATGTATGAGTGTTATTGGAATTTTTGTTCCATAGGGCCAGTTGGATTTACGTTCGATCCAACTCAGTAGTTCCCCAACCATCCAATCCTCAAGTGGGGTATACCAATAAAAATCTAACTTTAAAAGTTTTCGTCACCGCAGACGATTCATCAATCGAATCCCCGTAGCGTATGTTATGGGAAAAAGTATCGAAATAGGTCAATGTCGGTCCGGGTCCGGTCTGGACTAGTCGGACCGACCCAGTCCACGGGTCAGACCCGGCCCGAATGTTCGATCCATTCCACGGGGACGGATCGGCCCGTGGGGGTTGCCTGTCCTGCGAGGGTGGCCGGGACCCGCGTAGGAGGCCCGACCAATTTTGGTGGCCCAGCCCGCACTGGGTCTAGCCCAATGGCCATTGGTGGGTCCGTCCCGGAAGCCCGCGGGGTTCACCTCAGACGCGTCCAGGGGGGATGTCGTGCCCCTCGAAATCGCGAACGGATATGCCGTTCGGGTGGGAGAAAAACTAGCGCCACGTGGCGCCTGTCCACTTCACCCATGACACAGTGGTGGGTCCTACTCCTCCTAGCTGGCCGAGCAGCCAGCGGACTCCCGTGTGGATTCGTTACGTCGCGCCTCCTACAAGAACCCACTAGCTCAGCCCACCAGTCTTTCGTGCGGATGTCCTAGAAAAAGCTGCAGTTTAAATGGCTGCTGTTGCACCTCCACGACCCCCTTCAGCTCAATCGTGTGGCATTATTTCACTGCGCCTTCTCTGCCGGCTCGGTGGCTCGGGCCACTGGTTTCCTTCCATGTCAGGCTTGTTCCTTCTGGTGCTGCACCACCGCGGTCCGTTGGTCTCAGGTTACTCCTCCTGCGGTGCATTTGTGCCACCTCCATCCTTTCGGTGATGATTTTCGCTCCATCCATTGGAGAACTTTCTGCGGGTCACCAGAAGAGTTCTGGTTGCCTGATTCTCAATCCAGAAGAATCCACAAACTTCCCATGAACTTCTCCTTCGATCTATTACATTTATTAATGAGTAACTCTCATCCCAGACTCATGATGCGTTTTAGCGTCAAATTCCACAATGAAGGCGGTGTCATCAGGCTGTGTTTGTTTGGCCCGCACGCTCCATGTTAGGGTGATAGCATGTGGATTTGATTTAAAATCCACGATGTAAAATGAAAAATGAAAAACAATGAATAGTTTGAACCTGTACATTTGATTCGTTGTCGTTGGAAAAGATGATGAAGAATTTGAGGATGTCGGTGGCATCATTCTTCCAGGACGACGCTTCCTCCCTTGTTCAGGTTGGAGATCAAAGAATAAGATGTTGTTTGTCAGTGGATGAAGCATTATTCGTTCTTCAATTGTCTTCCTTAATTGGGAGGATCATTCTCCTTTGGGATCATTCTCTCAATAATCATCCACTCAATTCACTAAAGTGAATAGACATGCTAAATAATAGATTATGTTATCAATTATTTCATTGGAAATGGATTCAAAAATATCTCTTAAACACTTGGTTTGCACAATTAATGTAAAGGGTGGTGGAACCATTAAGTGGGGATCTCAAGAGGTTTCTCCCCACTTAATGGATAGTTCAAGAGGTTATGATCTCAGGTGGTCCCAACCAAATTAATCCTCACATGGGAGGTTGTGTTTGTGTGGTCCCACCACCATAACCTCTCATGGGAGGTTAAGTTGGGGTGGTCCCCACCTCTAACCTCTACATGGAGGTTTTAACCAACTAATACAAATAAATTTTAAACAACCTTATTTTTATTTAACTCATTAAAAACCAAAAATCTATCATTTTATTCTGACCAACTGTCATCGAGGTGAATGTCTTTATAAGAAAATACCGGTGCTGTGAGTTCAACGATGCCCTATGATTTAAATTCTGAAAACTAGTTCAAAAGATATAAAATCCCGTTCATATGTTTACATAACTCACCCATACAAAACTTCAAAAATTGATTTCTGGCACATCGGGCCTCGAAATCATGCGCCGTTAGTTTTCACGGAATCGTAAAATTTCTATTTATTTATGAAAAAAAATTTCCTATGTAAATTATGGGTCTTTAAATTATCATAAAATGATTATTATCCAAACTCCCATTCCCTTCATGCATTTACCATGGTGATTCTTTTTGTAGTTGTCACATATGGGAAAATACTTATTTACCTTATTCCATTTATCCATCATTTTCTCTATAATATTTTTCTTCTATGGCTTCATTTCAAATCCATAGGACTCAAAAAATTCCTTACATATGTTATTAATACATGATACTATTTATTCAGATGATGATAATAAATGAGAGACTGTTTCCTTTCTAAGTGTTGTCTTAACACCATGAATGATATGATCCTTTTTACTCTATGGATTATGAAAATTTATTGAGGTATCATTCCATCTACTGGGTGCCATTTCAAAACAATGGCATAAACTATATTTGTTTATGAATCGCAATACATAATTCCAATCTTTTGAAAATTTTAACATAAATTGATAAATTTATGGATATAATCCATAATGATAAAAAATGTTTTCCTTATGAAAGAATATAATCATAAACCCATCATAATGGTTTGTAATGAAAATGAAAATTATCCTAAGCATATAATTTAGGAGTATTGTAACCATGAGTGCCGCAAGGCCCGTTATCGGGCGTAGTTCCCATTCGAGTCCAGCTAAAAGTTATGTTTTCATGTTTTACCCCTAGGTACATATGAACCGGAGCCACTTCTACCTGATCGTATCCATATATGGATGTATTTCATGAAAAACTCGAAAAATCCCTAAATTACCAAAATTCTAGGAATTTCATCTATAATAATCCTCAAAGCATATCTTAAGGCTATGTTCTATAATCAGAGTTTACCTAAATCTAGTTTCCCAGGTTTATATTAAACTTCCTCTGATACCAACTATAATTCCCCAACCCCAATTACCTAGAGTCGGATTATTATTACATAACATTTACATGATCCAAGGAAATCTTGTCCCAAAAGACCGATTAGTTTAGTAGACTCAAAATACTAGATATATTAATAAGGTTTACATTAAATCGTAAAATGGAAAACTCCAACAACATTGTATCCATAAAAACACTGATATCCCATAGACTATCCCTAAAGGTCATTCATATTATAATTTTTCACATCCTAAGAAAAATAAAACATAGAAATGGTTGAGTTCAGACGCTCAGTAAAGACAACAATATAGAAGTAGATTTCATATATAAGCATAAAAAATTAAAACAATGTATAGCAATAAAACAAATTAATTTTAAACATGAAATTTTTCATAATATGGAAAATATAAAATCAAATAATTCAATTAAATTATTCACATTTATATTATACTAGTCGAATAATCACATGAATTATCAATAGCCATATTCATAATGATGGAATGTATAATTCCAGACTTTCATCACCACATCGTCAAGGCCTTATGCCAAAACTACAAATAATATTCTGTCCAGGACTTGTGCCAAGACACTATTTTATCTCATGAGACCTACCAATGCATCGAGGAGCTCTGGAGGGCTCCACTCATCAATTACTAAGTCCTATGAATTTCTATTATGATTAGGTTTAAACATAACATAATCATGCGTATTAAAACTAGCATACGAAATGTCAATACATTATCCGTAAACCATGGATGGTTTAAAAAGAACACATCCACATTCAAACATAAGACACAACCTTCAACAAAATATGGAATTTTTTAATCATAATAAATCAACATTAAATAAATTTAAAATCCGTCAAAGTATGTTAACAATGATGAAAAAAAACCTTTTTAGAGAAATATACATTTCTATTTTGAAATAATTTAAAATTAGTATAATTATAGAGAAATTTGTTTTTGAAATATTCTTATAACCTTGTAAAGGATTATTTGACGATGATATAGTGATAGAAAATAGCCTCACCCACCATATAAGTTATAAAAACCATTCTAACCTTAATTTTTTCGAAAAGGTCATAAAGTACTTTGTTTAGAAAACAACAGAATGATTCCTTTCAAACCATTTAATAAATAGTAAAATAAGGGTATAAATGGTTTTAACCTATAGTCTAGTAATTATTAATATGTTGTGAAATACATGTGTAAGAAACATGGATGTGGCTGAAAAGGTGGTCCCAGTAGACACATACATAAAAACCTCCTCGGATAATATAGAGATTGTGAAATAAACCCTTAACTTGTACATTTAATTGTTCAAATGTAGGTTAGCCCCCAATATAATAGTGAAATCATTTTTATTAAACAATACATGAATCATATACATTAATATGATATCATATAGGATCTTTTAATATTTATTTGTTAAAAATATTTTAGTATTGTCGTCGTTTCGGGTGTTAACTAAATAGTTTTCCATTATTTGATTTGTTATGTAAGTAATGTTTTTATGGATATTATGTATCTAATTCATATTAATAATGATATTAAGTCTTTAAACATTATTTTTAATAATCTAATGGATATTAGTCTTGAATGAATTATGATGGGGAATGAATCTCATCACCTTTGGGGAGACGATAATCTGTATGTACGGACAAGCATGAATATCATTATTTTGATATTAAATTAATATATAATTGGATGGTATATAATACATACAAAATCATTATCATTTTATATTTATTGTTTACATCAGTTAAACATCATTATTATACCCATGCAAATAATAATGTTTTAAATAACAATTACACCACAACGTGGAGAAGGTAAGTCGTACGTACAGACGTATGGGGACATGTCATTCAAAGGATGGATAGAATAATGAATATGGTGGTAAATTTTTTATAATAATATCACATTATATATATGATACTGAAGTTATTATTTTATATTAGAAACAAAAAATAAAGATGAAGTGGAATAAGAAGAAAACTCGAAAGATGTGATCAAATATTTACCTTATCTTTGGGTTCTTCCTTTTGATTTTATCAAAAGGGCCCCATAGGTTGGATTTAAGACTAAATTAAGTCCTCTAGGATGAAAGGAGAACTGTTTATAGGGTATTTTGGTAGGTTTTCACTGATCCAATTGGATTTAATGGATTTAATTGGAGATAAGGGAGAGTTCTATTTATAAGAGAGATGAGGGGTACCATAGGAAAAACTATAAATATTTTTTTATAATAAAATAATTTTAAGTTTATAAAGGATAAAAAATTAATTATTTAAAGGATAAGGTGGGTAATGGTTTCAAAACACTCAACCAATAGCTTTTAGATATGTGTGGGTTGCTATAATAACCTTATCATTTAGATTTAACTCTTAGTTAAATAGTTTGACATTTACCTTCTCTCTTTGTATTTTTATATTATATGGTTAATAAACATACTTCGTACTTCCAATAGAAACCCAAGTGGTTAATTAATGATATACATATAAATATTTATTTCTTTTTCCCTAGCAATAGATTTTTAGGAATATAATATCAACTAATAATATATTATTTTTTTTAAAAAACTCTTTTATGACAATTTTGATAATATTTGGTATTTTGTTTTTGCAAAATTTATTACAGTATTATTAGTTAGAAACAAATTCATCTAACCAACCCTAACATGTCATATTAACCAATTAAATAAGTAGAATTCATAAAAAGTCTCAAATTACATTTATTTTGATATTTATAATTCCAATTACTTTATTATTTCATTAATTAGGTAATTACTCCGTCATCATTGTGTCATAAATAAAATTAATTATTTAATGTATAAATATTTTAAAGAAAATATAATTATATGGAAAATATATTTAAATATCTAATTATTATTTATATTCAAATTTATCTTATGCATAACCATATATTAAAAATATTTATTTATTAAACATTGATTTTTACACTTTTAACTCTTCATTGAATTAATTAATAATAATCGTCCTAATCTAATCCAAGTGGACCTAAAGAATTATATTTTATTCCTAAGGTTGCTTTTTGTAGAATTAAACTTATCCTGTAGAATTTTTACATGTGTTAGTGTAATAATAATATAATTTTTACCTTAGGGAGGTTGATGTGGAGTGTCCGAAAGAGGATATACTATTCACAAAAAAACAATTATGTTATTGAACCAAATTTTAATTACTGATATCAAAAGTGTCTCTCAGATTTTTGAAATTGAATTCATAGATGTTTTAAAATTATGTTTTATTCAAATTTGAAAATGCTCTTGGGAGGTGGGTAAAAGACGGTAAATAGTTCGATAAAATTTTATATATCTAAACTTATTATAAAATGATTCCAATGAATTATGTTGAACATATATATGTGTTATGTATATATTTTTAACTAAAATAAATTAATATAAAGTAACTAATTATATAAATAAAAAGTCATTTTTACAAATAACACAGTGTTTTTCAATATTAATCAAAATTGAACGTTTTCAGAAACATACCAAAAATTGACCCTAAGCATATTTTGATATTAATAATTCAAAAAGGAAGTCAATTTTACCAAATTCAAAAAATATAAATTTCATTTATTAATTTAAAATTAATTACATTTTTTATAACCAAGAAGCATATTTATATGAAATAATAACTACCAAAAGATTGAAACTTTTTTATGTCTAATTTCAATGTAAAAATATTTCCAATGACCAATATTGGGTTAATTGGTAAAAATATAATTTAATTATACATCCAAATCATTCGAATGTTTAATTTAATATAAGAAATTATTTTGATTAAAAATGTGGTTTTCAGTTAAAATTTAGTATTTTTCATTATTCACCCATATATTAATGTTATCAAAAAAGCACCAAAATTTTATCAAAACAAAATTGTTATTTCCTGATTATAAATAAGATGTTCATTTATTCAAATTTAATATATAAAAGTTTCAAATATTGGATTTAAAAAGGGTTTTCCAGTAAAAGATGGTAAAATTGTATTTTAAAATAATACTTCATTTTTCAAAAAAAAAATGAAGTTGTTCTTATATTAATTCTAAGAAACTCATAATATGGATTATAAGATTATAAGTATTATATAAAATTCACAATTCAGTTAATAATATGTATAACCGCTTTTGAACGGCTTGTTTGGTATGTCGTGCTGCGCTTGATCACAGTGCTGCTTGTTGTGCATGTTATTGAATTACATTGATGGAATAATGTACTATGAAATCTTGGGGTGTTATAGTTCAGGCCTTGATAGTCCTCACAAAGTCTCAAACATCCATCTACGTTCTTGGAAGACAAAATTGGGACTTCCCATAGAGAAACAATGATCCTTATGAACCCATTCCTCTACATGTCCTCCAATTGTACCCATAACTACAGTGCTCCGTGGGAGCCATCTGGTATACTGGTGTAGATGTCAGTGTCGTTCTAGGGTACAAGTTGTTGTCAGCGTCCACCTATCTATTGGTATGTACTCCCAGAACATCAACAGGAAAGACACTAAAATACGGGTCCACCACTATAGGTTATTTGGTACACTCAACATCAATCGCTCCAAGGGTAAGGCTAGCCAACTAATTTTTGATCAGCTGCAACTTCCTACGGGTAAGTCCATCATGTGATATAAAGTATCCCTTCTCACCTGTGAAGGAAAACTGGGTCCCACCCTCACGAAGACACTACACATTGTTCCTAATATAATAAACTCGGGAATGGATTTTGGATTACCAGCCCATATATAAGATGACATCTTAAGGCCTCGACGCCACTAATAGAAGATCTCAGTTGAAGTTGTCGCCTCCCAGAGTAAGATCACACTATAGACACAAGTTATTAATTGTCTAATCCCCTCCTATAGGAGTCTATTGCAATAATGATTGAACCAATGTATCCAATAGAATCTATGACCTCCGAATGAGGGTCGAGGAAATAAAATAGTGACTGACACCTATGTCTATAAGTACAACAACTAAGGTCGATTAGACACAGATTGTACATATAATCATCTCGTCAGTGTCATGGTCATTGGCTTCAACTACCAGGAACTATGCTCATATATGTCCAACCTGTCCCAGTGTTTGGGTGGACCACATAGAGGTGGTGGATGTAAAAGTGTGAATCCCCACCCACCACCAACTGCATGGCCAACTACTCTACCACGTCCGCCTGCTACCTGTGAAACTCCCCGAATGAATCTATGTGTTTTCCATGGTAGTCATTTGACCATCTTTTGGTCGTCTGAATGGCGGTTCATCCAATTGTGAGCCATGTGACCCATCCCACTACATGATTTTCCTTGTCAGCTCTGAACCTGCCCTCCATTGTCATGTGAGCCCTACACAACTGACCATCTACCCTGAGGTCATCCACCAAGAGTTTTCGTCCTCTTAGACCCCTGCTCCATCTGTATACTGGCTGCTGTAGATGACCATACAAACTTACGTACAATGATGGCCCTCATTGTCAGTGCTTCCTCATCTAGGAAACTCTCCACAAAAAGTGCTCACATTAGTACTCCACCATGCATCAGAATGCTGAGTGATATTATCGATTCTATGTTCTCCCGTTGGAGACACTGCTCAATGGTATGGGACCTAATGAAAGGGTCTCATACCCTGTTAGTGGAGAAGTGTGATAGAACAGTGAATCTGGCTGAGTATTGGGCCACAGTCACGATGCCCTGGTGTACGTGAATCATCTCTTATATAGTATTTTAGATTAGAGTCACTGGGATGAACTATTCCCTGAAAAGGCCGTCAAATTTCAATTAGGTGACAGTCACCTCCTCGTGTTTCTGGAGTGATAAAATCCCCCATCTCCCAACTACACAAGGGATATACTTACAACTATATCACAATCATATTAGATGGAATCCCATCTAACTGAAAAGCTCTGGTCATAAACCCCGGCCAGTCCTCAACCGCTTGTATATCAATCATGTAACGGAACCTCAGAGGCTTCTACAACTGAAACTTGTGCAACATTCTTAGTCGAATTGCACCCAATTTTGTTTGGGCTGGTAGAAACGGTTTCCTAGTAGCTATTGGTGCTGCTGGTATATCACCTGATGTTCTAATGCCGTAAGAGGGCCCTGCACCACGGTCTCATCCCTCGGTGGGCCTCCATTACGTACCCCCCTTGGAATTCAAGCAGTCTATCAACGTGGTGATATACTAAAATAATAGTTATTCTATGGTAAATACGTTATACATGATTAACAGCCTTGAGGGATCAGAAGAAAAACATTTCAAAACCGACACAATCAGTGTTTTCATGTACTGAGTTGGAAATCAGAATTTAGTGTCCTAGTGTATGGATACATCGGCCTCCGCACCAACACTAGATTCCCCAACTGAAATCCACAATCATAACACTTAACACAAATTCCAAATAAAAGATATTTAAATCCTAGTTCTTTGGTAGATCTGACTCCTCTGATGCCACATTGTCACGACCTATCCCTTGGGGCCCGTGTCGTGACTAACCTATACCCACCTTCTATAGGTCAAGGGCTGGCGACTAGAACCGGAAAGGTGTATCCCTAAAAAGGAAGGAAATACCTTTTTAACCCATACAAACACACAATCCAATAACACCACCTGAAGCAACAAAAAATTACTTTGTTGTTGTAAAAATTAAGTGCTAAAAGTAAAGGTCCAGGAATACAAGCCCAACTGAAAATGTGAAAAGTATCTCTTGGGTCGTCCACCGTGGATCCTACTAGAGGGGCAGGTATAGCTCATCATCAGTATTCCCCACATCACATCACAAAAAATGGTCCACCTCTAGGCATGGTACGGTCTTGTCTTCCTCATCCTCGATCAACGATGTATGTCATCTGCATCAAACACAACAAGGTGTAGGCGTAGCCTATACAGGGGTGAGTATAACGATTCTCAGTAGGGACCTAGACACCCACGTAGTTCTCCTAGAGTTATACAAATTATAAACCACAAAATAAGTCCTCAATCTCAAATCATGAAGCCAACGACGTCAACTCTTCTGAGGTATATGGCCATACATATACTATGATATCATGATATACTCAACATATACATTGGGGAAGGATACCACCTTGTTAAGATGAAGAAGGTAGATGTACCACATAGGTAACCCCACAAATATAACACCACGAAGGTAGAAGTACTACACATGTAACACGACGAAGATAGAATTACCACATATGTAACACCATGAAGATAACACCTTGAAGGTAACCCCATGATAGAAGAATTAATACATAGGTAACAACACAAAAGATAGAAGTACCACTCAAGTAACACTTTGAAAATTATAACACAATGTTAAAACCTTCTAATCACACAGGTATAACTTCTGAATATAATTACAGATTACTAGTCATAGGTATTATCATTTTATTCTGTTAAGAGGAACTACTACTGACCCACCCATGATCGATAAGTAATAACCCCTTCAATCCCACAGAAGATCTGACCCACACAAGATCGGTATGTGTGGACCCACATAGGATTTGTAGGTGATGACCCACATCGGATTGCTCTGCACTGACCCACATAATATATTATAGTTGTTGACCCACACAGGATCGATAGATACTAACCCACATAGGATCGATGTTCTTTCTTCATGTTACAACCAACCATAGGATTCCTCACACCCGATGGACTAAATCTCTATAGAATCTGACCACTAAGCTCTTCAAAAGAGTGACTCAATGTTCCGTCATTTTATATGAGTTCCAACGCGATAAGACGTGCATCAATTAGACATCCATATTGTTTGTTATAAGGGTTTAATTTTGGCGGGCCTGGTAGGATTCATGTTTGATCCAACCCGACAACAATCCCACATTCTCCAATACTCATGCATAGAAACAAAAATGCACCGCCTCTCCCCAAGGTTCTTAGTGTCGTAGACAGTTAGTCAATCAGACACTCAGTTCTCATGTTATGTCCCTTTCAGCTATAGTGGGCTTAGTTCGGCCCACGTATGGTACGACTCAGTTAGACCGACCCAGCATGACCCGATGAGGTTATGTTCACCACAACCTGGTCTGGGTCTGACCTAGTCGGGCTGGGCTACAGCAGGCACATCCTTTTGGATTGCAGTCCTACATGACCCACTAGGATTGCATGGCCCAACCCACTGAGTTGTGGCCTGCTGGGCTCGAGCGGCCCGACCTGCGGAGGCATAGTCCACTAGGCTCACGCATCACACTTGTCTCATGCATTTCACTAGGCGCACACGGCCCGGTATCCGGTGAATCATGAACCATTGGACCAGGGCCCACCTAATATAGCATTGTTTGGGGGGAGGTCCTCAATTGGAAGGCGGAGTGCTAGTTCCCTCTAGGGATACAAGGTCACCAGTGAGACCCACTATGGGTCCTGCCTCTCCTCAGGCGGCTCTCCGTTATCTATCGCTACCTCCTCATGGGGCTGGCCATTGCTAGCCACCAAATTCTACCCTGCCGCTGTGAATAAGCTACCACCCTTTTTCATTGGTGGCCCCCAATGGTTCACTGCTTCACCATAGTGGCATGCCGGTGTCAGCCCCTCTACTAACTATTGTGACATTGTGGCGTGAGATCCTCCCCCAGCACATGATAACATGCCGCCTCCATCGCGGCCGACAAATTCCGACCACCACCATCATATTTCATGTTGTTTCTTGTCGAACCTAATGATAATGCTTCCGAATAATGCACCAAAATTCAAACAAGGGCGGAGGGTCCGAGCCTTATTCATTTAGATCGCGCCATCCTCATTATTTTGATAGCAAGAGGTTAGTAACAAAGATTCATAAAATCATGGAAACAAAACAAGATTAAAACACTACCTTGAGATCATTAGAGAACTAAATCGATTGCTGAAGAGTTGGTATTAGTCTCCCCAACAACAAGCCACCAACTATGTTGCTCAATCGTCATTCTTCAGTTTGGGGATCGGTGTCGCTCATCACTGCTCACCAGATCTGATCCTGTCATCTTAGTGCTTGGCACTATGGAACTTTATCAGAACTTCGTCGCATGATGATGTTATCCCAATACCCCTCCACAAGATCCATATGATTAGTATAGGGGGCGGCTAATTAACAGTTGGGGAATTTATGGGGGTTCATTTTATAGGAAACATCCTCATTTCCAATAACACTGTTACAAAGGATTATAAGGTTCATTCCATATAATATCTTCTAAAATCATTGGCCCAACCATTGTTCCTTGTATGGTGAATCAAATGATATTAGAGAATCTAAAATTACTATGTTATTTTACTGTTCTTTTAAAAGTCCCAAAATCTACCTTTTTCTCTCGACCTTCTACGGTATAAGTGAAGTCTCCCTTAAGAGAATCCTAGTGATTTAGATTCAATAGTTCCCTCATATTTTGAATCTGAGCACCGGGTAAAAAGATAGAAAACGCCACTCACGCGTTTACTGAATGTAACATAAAAATAGTTCACAATTTTACTATGAGAACATCAGGGCACAGAATCACTTAGCGTCAATTTTCGTAGACTCGTAATAATTACATACAATTAAAAAAATTACATCGAATATATGGGTCATTACATCGACATTCTTAGACATGAAAATGTAGTTTCTGTCTATTATGTCTACTCCTCCACATTCTCGAGGAGTCCTATATGTAATATCTATACCAGATGATCCAACTATAATTTATCATAATCATATACCTCCACATGATTAACCACTCTTTATTATCCAACTACTACACCCATACTCTACAGCTTCCCAATTATTTTGAGAAATATATTTATTATACCGGACATCATATTGTTTCATATAGGTTGATATTTTTTATTAGAGACACAATTTATCATAAAAGGATAGAAATAGAAAATCATATGGTCATTATAAAATATATTATAAATAAATATGTAATAATACCATTACTAAAAGATTATGTGAGTATAATTGGAAAATGTATCAACTTATTTGTAGTTTAGTCTCCTATAATTGTTCAAAATCATTCTATATAGGTATTGTAGATAATCTAAATTATCATACATATATATTATCCTATTTTTGATAAATATTTGTTAAATTATTATAATAAAGACATTAATACTGTAATATTGTGTTTTTAATGGAATCACATAATCGAAATATTGTATGATTTTGATAGATCTTCAACTTCTCCCACAAATTTTTACACCTTTTTTTAATTATAACTAATAATTTTATTCATAAAATGGAGAGAAAAAAATAAGATGGGGTGATCTAAGTTAATCATAAATGGTTAATAAAGGAAATGTGTTAGCATAACATGAAAAAATAGTATGAAAAATGGGAATCATATTTGAAGATCATACCATGCATATTAGAGATCATAATAACGATTTTAAATCCATAAAATTGGATCATAATAAAATTAAGATAATATTTCAGGAAATAAAATCATATGAATAAAATAGGTAATTTTTTAAAACACAGAAGACTATAATATGATTTTTATAATAGTTAAGGGATTTCTATTGAGGTCATATTGAAGGAAATATTATTTTATTGAATCTGGTTCACACCTTTTTACAGTCATATATTTCTAAATTGTGTTCTCTCCACATTACATCCATATATTACTTAATTTTGTTCTCCACTCATTCCATCCATGTATTAAGGAAAATAATTAATTTCTCATTCCAAAGCTGTATTATTGAAATGAGTTTATTTCTCATTCCATCCCTGTAATACTGAACTATATTTATTCCGCATTCTAGGCATTCATATATTAATACATATTAACATTTACCCAATGCATTTTTGGGATATCTATGTACCACCCATTTCAAATTGAAATCATACATTCATGTGCCAAAACCATATAAAAATCTTATCATAACCCATGCACTGAAATGGGAATAATAAACATATAAATAATTCATAACATATGGAAAAAGTTATAGGTTTCCTAATAAATTCCTTAAATTCATTTCCCATGAAAGTGAAATTTATTTCATAGACATATAACCCATCAAAGAGACACATATTTAATAAAAAATAACTAAATAAAGAGAAATGCGTGTCATAAAGTTAATGAAATTAAGTATAACATATTAAAAGACATAATACGAACGGAACCATTAGATCATTTCTAATAAAGGAATGAATAAATTCAACAAATTTCATATTATGTTGAAAATAATTTCAAAATATAGTTCAAAAAACCTTATATAGGATAATTTACATTCTTTATTGAAAATTAAATTTTTTTAAAAACTATTACTAAATAATTCTCATCTAAAATATGTCCAAAATTTTAAATAGGACTTTAAATAATTTCCAATACAATTTACCAATAAAACATATAGAATAGGATTCAAAACAATTTTAAAACCATTTTCATTGAATAAATGTTGAAAATTTATAATGAGCGATTGAAAATATTCTGAAAAAAATATATTGGAAAATTATTTGAAAAATTAAAAATAAATCATGAAAATTCCTTGCAAACAGTTTATTTGAAAATTATTTGGAATAATATAAAATATTACTGAAGTAATTTTTTTTAAAAATAATTATTGGGATCATATAAAATAAGATTGAACGTATTTTCAAAATACTTTTCCCTCAAAATTAAATAAAAAAATTTGAAATAATTCTCCATTTAAAAAAACTGAAATATAAGATTCAATGAAATGAATGTGTAAAAATTTGAACATTCCCTACGATGTAAAAAGGTCACTATTTTTCACTATAAAAGGTTTATAAAAATTCCTTACTCATAAAGTTATAATAAAATTCCATTTATAATATTTCTAAAAAAATAAATGATAAAAATGTATTTTAATGACTATAAAATAGAGGTAAATTATTCATTGAAACATCTTTTATAATACATTGTTTTTATAAAACATATATTTCTGACAGAAGATGGAGTATATTTAAGCATTCCTTTATAAAAATTAATAAATTTATTTTGTAACAAAGAGTAAAAAACTTGTATCATTAAATGAATATATCAAGAATAACCATATTATAAAAAAATATAGTAATTTCATTGTGATATGGATCATAAAATTTCAACAATGGAATTTTAAACCTAAACAATCCATCAAAGCGACGAGTTTGTTTCAATAAACAATTATCACAGGGTAACATGGGATGCTTCTCTATATGTTAAAAATTAAATAGAATTAATATTATAATAAAATATAAATAATTATATTCATGATATAGAATTTAAATTGATGTATTTAACCCTCAACAAATTTGTGTGCATAAAAAATTAGTAACAAAGAATGAAAATTGAGACAAAACTCTTTTAATGATTTGGTGACTTTATAAATATTATCCCAAAGAAAGAATTATTATATAATGGATATGTAAGTAGAAATATATTTATTTATTTGAGTAATTGAATAAATACATGGGTATTATCAAAACCCCCAAAAAATAATTGTTAGTATATAAAAAAATATCACATGGAAGTAAAAATTGAGTTGAAATCCCCTTATACTCTGTCTTCACTATCATCACACTCCACCAAACCTCATGTATAAAAAATATAATATATATATATATATTATAACTATATTTTTACATCTAATAAGATATAGTAATATATTATTTATTTATATTATTCACTTGTTGTCAATTCAATCGTAAGTTTTCACTTAGGGTAACATCTGACTTTTTTCCGCATGTGTCTTAATTTGATATATCATTGGTCTTAATATTTATATCATGATTTCATGAATAAAAACCATCATATAAATATAATAGATATTAATTATGTGTTTATTTTAACAATCCATATTATATTAAAGTATGACATATAATATGTCATTCATGGAGAAAGAAAGTCATACATACGCATTAATGTTATTTGTGTTTAATTATCGTGTTGAAAGAAAGAATTTAAAATTCATATATTTATATATTTAAGATTTATTATATCATATACATCATATATATTAACTAAATTATTATTTAATACATTCCTTGTATTTTATGAATGAATAATTTTCTTTGAGGGTGTAGTATTCCAAAATTCCTTAAACTATGTTATTATATTTATACATAAGGTAATGTAGAATGATATGATTCATAAAATTATTACACAATCTTATATAAATAAAATATATAATAAAAAAATATATAAATATTGTTTCCATCATAATTTACCCTATTATTGTTGGTAATGGAAGATGAACAATCATATTTTAGTGAGGTAGTATGTCATCGTATACTTGAACATTATTTTCGTTACCCATTCGATGGGGTTTTTTTTTTATTTTTATGTAAACCCACTATCATAAAAAAATATACTACTGTAATGAAGATGCTTATTTTATTATAAATTCATGTGAAAAACATTTGGACGTGGTGGATAAATAATATTAAAGAAATGATCTTGAGAGAAGATGTTACCTCTTAATTATGTAACTCCTTTTGGTTTGTGCCAAAAGATTTAATTAGATTAATTTATTTACTGGTTTATTATTCAAGGATAAGTGGTGATATTTTTACATGATTATTTATATGTTATATTATCAAAATAATTTTTTATAGCGGTGTAAATATGAGAAAGAGGTGGTTGATGTTTATAGGGAATGGAATGGACACACATGGAATTTTTATAATACTAGTTAGATTTACACACGTTTCTACCAATAAAAAGTTATTCTAAAAATTAAAAAATTGAAGGTTAATATTATAATAATGGCAATTTAATATGTTCTATAAATTTTTCTAAATCTTTTTGGAATTTAAATTTAATGTTTAGTCTTTATTTAAGGAAAATATTACCTTAATCGATGTAATTAATATTAATTAAATTATTTAATATATTTGTGGTCAAAAAATAAGATATCATTTTTATAAATTATAAATTATTATTTATAGTAATATGGAATCCTTATTTTCTAATTCTATTCGGATAATTAGAATAAATTTATATATTAATAATCCCATTGACGGGACAACATTGGAGGGTTTTAAAGTGTAAATTTCCAAACATTTTCTATTTTTTATAAACAATTTCTAACTAAAATTGATTCCAAAAACCTAAATTCTATTATTTCAACACAATATTATCCAATTAATATTTGATTTTTTTTTCAATATATATAATCTTTTTAAATAAATTAGTTAAAATCATGTATGAATTAAAATAATTCATTTTTTATTATAAATTCAAAAATGATGTTTGCTTTATTAAATTAAATTTATATGTCGGTCACAAATTAATTTCACTGTTTATTAAAAAAAGTACATTAATAGTAGTTCATTTGGGAGAATATTATTTTTAATGATATAATGACATTACGAAAAACTATGTCATTCATTATTTTTATTTATTTATTTATTTGAAACAATTATTAAATATATCTTAAAATTACGTATCACTATTTATATTAAATATTTTAATGTCTAGATTATAATAATATCATTTAAATACTTATAATAATAAAAATAATTTTTTTTGAAAAATTGGGAATCTTATATTGTATTCCATGTTATCGTCACATATTTGGATTTCTATGTCAATGATTCAAGTTTCATATGCCATATCAATGTAGCATCTAACGTACACCAAGTCGCAAGCTAACTGCATTCTTCATTGTTGTGATGCTAAAATTTATGTTATGTGTAGTGTATGATTAACTTTTTGTAAAATATAAATCAATCCAAACATAGTTATTTAATATAAAATAAATTATTTACTCTGTTACATGAAATCAACAATATCAAAAAAGTTATATAAATTAAAAAAATAATTATTAAAGAAGACTCTATGTGTTAGATGTATGTGTATATTTTAAATATTATTTCATCGTTCAATTAATTTATTTCTATTAATATATTTAATAATTTTTAATTTAAAATGTATATCTATTTTTGAATTGGAATACTTTATCTATAATGATATATTATATAAAGAATAATGTAGAAATATTTTTATGATGTAAAATACTATTTCTACTAGTGTTGTCTGATTGTCCATATATATTTATATTTTTTGTTGTATTTTATTATATTCCAATTGAAGATAAATTTATTGGGTGTCAATATCTACGAAACATTAGAAAAATGGTATCTTGGATATTGTATATAGAGATATGATTTGAATCCTCAAATATTTTTTTGTCCTTTTAATTTGATTAAATATTCATTGTTAGTTTGACTTATTGAAAATTTTCCATGTGATTCTTTTTTAATAGAAATCTTTTTTCAATTCATATAGATCATGAAATTATACAATTATATAGAATTATAGACAGTAAGTTAATTTCTAATATATTGAGGAAAATGACTGATGAAAAAAGAACAATTTATATTGCAGAAATATTTCAAATGAATGAAATTATTTATTGTTATAAGTGTCTTTATCTTCAAGAAAATGAAACTAATATCTACCAATCTATTGGACGTTTCTTAATATATGAAATACTCACATTTTATTTTCTATTATATAAGATTAAATTTGATGTTTTTCTATTTTACTAGGGGGAGGATAACTTACCAGCCATGATTTATATATATGAATGAACGAAAGAATTATGAATATATTGAACTGTAAATTTCAATTTTTAAATAATTTTTTATACTATAATAATAGATAAAATAAATATATTCATATTGTTTTCATAAATTTCATGTAAATACATTTGAGATACCTTAATAAATAAGATATTCATGTTTCTATATATAATAAACAATGATTTTTAATTTATAAAGTCTAATTTTTTTATATATTACTTACATATATTATTTTCAATGAGAATTATCTTAAATATATTTTTCATCAACAATAAGGTTATATGTAATTTGGATACTATTTTTATGATTTATATATGAAATAATTTTGATTCTGAACATTACGAACTTTCAAATGGTTATATTTATATATAAATGTTATTTAAAAAATAATATTAATTATTCTTAATAACTGTAAAATATATTTTTTTGTTTATTTTGTATTTAATTGATGATCCAAAAACATATAATTCATAAGACCCAAGACACATAAAATATTAATTGGATAATTAATTTATAAGATTGATTTATTTTATTATTCATTTGTGCAATATATTGTACAATTTTTTTGTTTAAATATAAGAGTTTGTTTTGATTGGTTTTCTACTTGTGTTATGAACTTTCTGTTATGGACTATAGGAATCAAAAAATTACTCACATTAGTAATTTTAACACAGATGTTAAAAAATATGATGTTGTCATTTTTCTTATTAATTATATAATTTATCATGTCAAATATCACCACATAAATTTGTTTAAAATGTTGGTTAACGAAAACAATTGTTAAAATAATATTTAAAATGTCTCCATAAATAACTATATTTAACAACTAATGGTATTATAAAAATAAAATCGATGTGAAAATTAAGATTACTCAAAACATCAAAAAATCTAATATCTGAATCATAGCACAAATAATCAAACATAAGAAGAAGCTGTTAATATTGACTCATCAAAAACAATATATGAAATCTAAAAAATAAAATAATATCATGGTATGGATATCTCAACATGTAGTTTAAATTCAGTAATCACATTCAAATATTATTTATATATATTTAACTGACATCATGAAGCCAACACATTTATACAACACACCCAGAGAATTTAGTATGAATAATTGATTTTATTCAAACGGTTCTAGTATCATCTTAAATTTTTATATAACTGATAAATAGATCATCTACATATTAATTACCATCAGATTTTTTTAATCAGACCAACAAATCCAACATCACCGTGAATAAAAATAATCATTTTTACCGCATTACATCTATGTTCTTGGGTTGTGATATGAAAAAATAATAATCAGAATGTATATGGATCAGTAACCACATAATCTATCATCAATTTATAATGAAATTTAATATGATAAATTCTTACTATTTAGTATTACCTATTAATATCTCATAAAATATATTACTAGGTGATAATATCATTGTTTAATGTCTCATCTACATATGAGTAATCAAATATGACAATTTAAATCATCCATCTCCCATCATATGAAATCATACGACCATAATTTTTTTAAAATATAATCAAATGTTTTTATGTGTCTCATTACTATGTGGAATTTTTTTATATACTTTCAATTTGATATATACTTTATGAAATTATAAAAAAAATTAATCAAAAGAATAATCAAATTGTGATAAATTAAGTAATAATCACATAATTGAATATATATATATAACTGATATGAAATAAAATTTAGTCAATACTATATTAAAAAATACATCATTTTCTCGTGAGATTAGATAATGTTGAGTTTTGAGCATAGATGAGCCAATATAATATCATATAATTTATATTATGTCTTCTTGGTCAATCGCATTCATTATATAGAATTTTTAAATAAATTTGGATTATATAAGGATTAATTTAAAACAACTAGTCTTTGACGAGTCTTGTTTTTTACCATTTTTGGAATCAACATTATCTTAAATTATATATCATAAATGATCATTATGAGTGTAAAAATATGTAAAAAATAACTTATTCTATTATTTTTTAAAATTTTCTTATAATTAAATGGAAACTATAATACCAATTTTAAATTCATTACTTACCCTCTATTAATATGTTTATTAGTAAAATAACTAACTCATTATAGATATAGGTTGTGGTTCTATGGAAAACCATTGGGTGATACGTGATGAAATATTATAGATGAATTATTATGAATTGATCGATCATATTTATTATATGAATCCTTATTTTATTTTAGATCCATTATTTTTAATAATAAGTTTTAGCATTCATAATATGTTTTTTTTACTCTGTTTCAACCGCATGTTATAAATTTTATTGAAAAATTATATTCATTTATTTTCTACATTTGTTAAAAACAGAAACACATTAATTTAGTGGAAAATAAAAAATAAGTGGCTCAACCGAGGCCTATCATACAATTTAATTTCACAGTTCCTCATTAATAACATTGATTGGAGGCACTTGACTGATTTTTTGATGAGTGGAATTGGAGAAAATAAAAAATGCCTATAACTGAGGTTTCTAGTATATTGAGTCATATCATGAATGGAAACATTCCCCAAATTAAATTTCCATCATTGTGGCTCGTGGATATTCAGGGTACCAAAAGCAGAAAAACAAACATATATGAATATTGAATAAGTGGATGATGGTGTGAAGTGTCAAACCTTTTTTGTTTCCAAAAATTGATGAATAATTATATCAATTATAATGTGGCATATATGATCTATATGATTCCAATAGATGTTCTGATTTGGTACTAACAAAAAAGTGGGGGTGATAATGTTCATCCTCCCTTCATCTAATCCGATGGAATTAGATTGAGTACCACAATATTTTTTATTATGAATAAGAGAATAAATTTTCCCCCACCATAACATTTAGTTCAGATTATGTTGGTCGACTAATAAGGACATCTTAGTGCATTCGAAGCTATGATAAATTCCATACATTCTTTATAACCACCATATATTTTGATGGATTAAATAAATACTAACATCAATATAATGAATAATAAAAAATAAAAAATTAATGAACAAAAAAAATAATTTATCCCTAAAATACAATATGATTTCTGTTACTAAATAATATGAAGAATTAATATAAAATATATATAAATATAGGAATTATTTAAAAAACATGATTTGAGGAAAACTAATTAATACAAATATTGTTTCAAAAATAAATAAATATATTCTTATGAAATTTAATAAATCCAAATTAATTTATTTTTATGATAAAATATGATATTAAATTAAATGATCAAAATATTAATATTCATTTAAATTTTTATTTATATTTATTGATATCATGAATAATTAAAGATTATGAAAATGATAGAAATTTTAATTTTCCTTATATTAAATATTTAACATTAAACACATAATTAAAATATTTTTAAATTTAAATTAGCTTAATGATGTATAATTTTTTAATTTTTAATTCCAAATTGAAGATGGGTGTTTTTTTCATTTTTCTGAAAGTGTTTATTTTTAGGTAAATAATATAAATATTGTTATCACAGATGCAAAAAAATTTATAATTGTATCATAATATAAGAAAGATACATTTTTTTAATAAAAAACATAATTTAAAAATTATGTATTAGTAAATTAAAACTATACCATTTCATAAAACAATTTTTAATTTAAAAAACAATGATTATAGTTTTATGAATATAAGAAATGTTACTTAAAAATTATTATTTAATTTAATTTTCAATAAAAATTATATCTATAAAATTTTATTAAATCCAATTTTCATAGAAAAAACATTGAAAAATTATAATGAATTATTATAAATTTTGTAAATACTATTTAATTGAAATTTATTTGAAAATTATAACGAATGTATGAATTTTTTTCAAAACCATATATTTCAAAATTATTTGAACAATTATAAAGAAATATATAAAATGTATTGAAAACCATTTCATTGAATATATTTTGGAAACATATAAATATGATTTGATGTCATTTTTTAACTAATTATCATTGTAATCATATAAAATTAGATTTGAAATTGTTCAAAACAATTTTCCTTGAAAATTAATATTAAAAATTAATAAATATTTTAAATTAAAAAAAAACTACATATAAGCTACAATTAAGATAAAGGGTGTAAATTCTTCCATGTAATATGATGTAAAAAAGAAAATTCCATTTTCACTATAAAATGGTTATAAAAATTCCTTGTTGATAAATTGACTATAATATTACCTTGAAAATGTTAGTAAAATTTATAAAGGATAAAAATGTATTTTAATGATTACTGTATAATAGTACCATATTATTTGAAACCATTTTTATAAAATAGGACATTGAAGGAACTTAGATTTCTGACCGAAGAGATGGTAAATTCAGGCTTTCATAAAAACAATTATTAACTATATTGTGATACCAAAAGTATGAAAATAGTGACATTACATGAATATATCATGATCCTACGAAATTGCATGAATGTTCTTGAGAGATTAATCATCAGATTTTATCAAAGGAATCCTTAACATAAATAATCCTAAAAATTGATGTGGTTGTTTCAATATAATCTTGTCAATAGGTAACTTGGGACGATACTCCCCATGTAAGAAAATAAATTTATATTAAGATTATAATATAATGAAAATAATTATAATAATGTTATATCATGTAAAATGGATGAATATACACATCAAAACTAATTTATGTGAATAACACAACATGAGTATCAAAAAAAATTAAGACAAATCTATTATAACAAATTGGTAACCATTGAATCATAAACCCAATGAAAGAATGAATATAAAATGGATATGAATATCAAAATAAAAATATTTATACGAATCATTTAATACATACTTGGGTTTAATAAACTACAAAAAATTGAATGGTTGGTGAAATAAATACTTCACTAAAACAAAGAAGTGATTTTAAATCCTTTTATGTTGGGTCTTAACTAGAGATGTACCACCTAATATCAACTATGTAATATATATAAATTAATAATTATATATATATATATATATATTATATAAAAATATTATTACCTATAATACCATATATTGATTTATTATGGATTAATATTATGTACTGGTTAATAATTCTATCTAAAGTATTCACTTTGGGTAATATCTGACATCCCTTTCCGCATCTATCTTAATTTATTATATCATTGGTCCATATATTTACATCATGATTTCCAGATTGTAAAACATTATTTAGAAATATTATATATTAAATGTATTTTAATTATAATAATCTATAGGATATATATATAAGAAATAGAATACACAATTCATGGAGACGGTAAGTCATACGTGCACAAAAATGCTATTTCTGTTTAATTATTGTGTTGAAAGAAAGAAAGTAAAATAAAAATATTTATATATTTGTATATAAATATATAATTATTAATGAGAATTTATTATATCATATATATCAAATATATTCACTAAATCCATCCTTAATACATTCTATGTTTTCTATGAAAAAAAATATTTCTTTGAGGGTGCGGTAGTCCACACATCCTTAAAATAAGATATTATCGTTATAAAAAATGTAATGTACAACGATATGTGTTCTGAAATTATTATATAATCATAAATAAATGATAAATATAATTTATAAAACATATTTATGTAGTGTTCATCATAATTTTGACTATTATAGTCGATAAAGGAAAAAATAACAATCATCTTTTAGTGAGGAAGTAGTTCACTATACATGTAAACAATACGTTCATTAAACATTTGATGGTTGTTTGGTTACGTGTTTGTAAACACTATAGAATAAAAAAATATAAATATATTTTTTATATTTTGTTTTTTTATAAATTCACATAATAATTATATTAGAGGGGATGAAGAAATAATATAAAATAATTGATCATTTGAGATGACGTTAACGTTAAATTGGGTAACTACATTCGGTTTCTTCCAAAAGAATTCACTAGATTGCATTATTCTGAAAGAAATGATTGAATAGTAATTTAGAAACTTTTTTGAATATAATGGGTATTTCAAATTCTGATCTTAATTATTTTAAAAGATTTGAATAATAGAGAGAGATATTTGAATTTTATAAGGAATGGAAAGGACACAGTTTTCTTTTTTGAAAACAAGTTAAGTGTACGCATGATTATACCTTCAAAATTTCCTATAAAATAACTCAAAAATATAAGGTTAATATAAAAAATAATGGTAGTTTATTCCTGTTTGTAAAAGTTACTATCTTGTTTTGAGTCATAATTTTATTTTATAGTCTTTAGTAAAACATATTTTTATATTAATTGATGTAATTAAATTTAATTACATTCAATAATAATTTTCATCAAAAAATAATATGACATAAATTTAAATTATAAATTATATTTATTCTAGATTTGGAAACTATTTTTCATAATTATAATCATATTTTTTTATGAATTAATTTATAATTAAAATCCATAATTTTTCACAATTCATCCTAAAATTATGTTTATGAGAAAAATCCAAAAACATAGCATAAAATAATTAATAAAATAAAAATTCATAAAATTAGTTTACATGTTGATATTGATTTTCTATATGCTTCAAAAACATTTTTCATTGTATTTAATAGAATTACATTAATAGTATTTTATATGAGTGTACAATAGTTTTATTCTTTTAAAGACGTTGCCAAAGAATTTATCTTTCATCAATAGTATTTTTTATATAATAAAATTATAAAAAAATTAATGTTATTTACCACTATTCATGTTACTCGCGTAGCATTTCTTATTATGAATTATAGGACTGTGATCTATGTTGCATATGTCATATCAGTGTTGCATCTATTGTATACAATGTTACAAGCTATCCTATGAGGTATATGTTATAATGATAAAATTTATTTTATGTGTAGTGCACAAATAACTTGTTGTTTCGTATAAAAAAAACATAGTTATTTGTAATTAATTAAACTGTTTTAAATGTTAAATTATATGAGAAATATCACAATGGTTATATTAATTAATAAAATCATAATTCACAAAATATATTGGTGTTATAGGTATGTGTATATTTTTAATTTTATTACCATTTTCTAGTTATTTTTTTATATTTTTTATAAATTTCATGTGTATATATATATATATATATTAAGAGGAATACTTTAACACTAATGAAATGTTGAATAGACAATAATATAGAAAAATTTTTGGGATATAAAATACTAGTTCTACAAGTGTTGTTTTATTGGAAACATATACATAATTTTTCATTTATTTTTCTAACATTCCAATTGATGATAGAGTTTTTGGAAATCAATGAATATGGAACATTTTAAAAAGTATCATGGAGACTATAAATATATATATTATGGGAATCCACATGAAGTATGTTGTTCCTTGTAATTTGATTATAAATTTAGTTGTTATTTTAATTTATTGAAAATTTTTACATAATATTTTTTTATTAGTTATATTAGTACTCCTTTTATTGATACAGAAATGTTAAAACAATATGGAATTATGGACACGCATTTTATTTCAACTATAATGAAGAAAAATATTGTTACAAGTAGAACCATTAATAATTTTGAAATATTTCAAATGAATGAAAGTATTAAGTGATGTAAGTGCATTTATCTTCATGAGTTTGAAACATATATCTCCAAAAGATTTTTATATCTATTGACATAAAAAATAATCACATTATATTTTATATTATATTCGATTACATTTGAGGTTGTTAATTTACCATGAGGAATACACTTTAACAGTTATGCTGTTATTTTTTTAATATTTGTTCTATTATAATAACACAAAATTCTTATTTATTAATATCACATTCAAAACTAGTCTTAAATCCCCTTACAGATACCATAATAAGTAAGAGTTTCAAGTAAAAATATATAGAATAAAATGGCTATTTTCATATAAAAAATCTAATGTTTTTCATATATTACTGTCATTATTATTTTCCATGAAAAAATATTTTGAATACAATTATCATCATCAACAAGATGTAATGAACATGGATACTAATTTTATGACTTATTTATTAAATAAATAAAATTTTAAATGTTACAAAGATCCTGATGGTTATATTTATTTATAAATTTTCGTTAGCAAATAATTATAATTATTCATAAAAATGTTAAATTATTTTTGATTAATTTGTTTATTTTTGATGACAATAGACATTTTAGTTCATAGGATTTATGATAAATAAAAACTCAATGGGAGAATTATTTTATTGTTTTGATTTATTTTATTGGTGCACTATATTGTAAAATTGTCTGATTAAATATAAGTGTATGTTTTGATTGTAATTCTTATAGTTTTATAAACTATATGCTATGGAATGTAAGAATAAAAAATTTATTCATATTGATAATTTCATCATCAACGTCAAAACCCATATTGGAATTTTTCACATTGATTATATAATGTATGATGTAGAAAACTCCGACATCATTTTATTTTAAATATTGGTAAATGGAATCCATTGTTAAAATCATGTTTTAAATATCTTCTAAAATGACGATAATTACTTAAAAATGTTATAATGAATATAAAACATATATGAAAATGAATTTTCTTCACAACACCAAAAAATTAAATATCTGAATCATGGAACATATATGAACCTAATAAGAATATATTAATATCAAAAAAATTTAAAACAATATATGAACACTAAAAAGTAACATAATTTATTTTTATGGATATCTCAACATGTAGTATGAATTCACTAATGAATAAAAAATATTATTTATATATATTTCATTAATATTAGGGAACCAACACATCTATACACCACTCTTATATAATTGAGTATGAATAATTTATTTAATTAAATTTTTTATTGTAACATCTTTAATTTTTATATAATTGAAAAATAAATCCTCTACATATTCATTCCCACCATTTCTTTTGTAATGAACCCAACATATCTAACATCACTATGATAAAAAAAATTCATGTATACCACGTTCAATCTATCATCATGGGATGTGAAATGAAAATTTATATTTAAAAGGTATAAGGAACGTTTCCCATAATATCTATAATAAATTTCCAATTAACTGAAAATTGGCCAATGCATAATAGTTAGTATTCCCACTTAGCATCCTATAATTGATATTACTAGGTAAAAAATTCCTTATTTAATGTCTTATCCATATGCTAGTAATCAAATATTACAATGGAAATTATCTTTTTCCTTTGAGAAGAAATTGTAATACCCTAATTATTTTAAATGTTATCCAATATTATTAAGTGTCTCGTTATAGTGGGGAACATATTATGATATTTTCACTTTGAAATATACATTCAGAAATTATAACACAAATTTCAATCCAAAAAAAATAATCAAATTTTAATATGGTATTAAATAATATTATGACAGTTAAATATATATAGATGATATGAAGTAAAATTTTGTCAATACTAGATTAATAAATACATCAATTTCTCTGGAAATGAGATATTGTTGGGTTAATATCCCAACGCTACCTATATAACATTATATTATGTATAATATGTTTTCATTGTCAAACACATGAATAATATGGAATTTTAAGATAAATTTAAATTGAATTCGATAATGATTAATTTGAAGCAATAAGTCTATTATGAGGGTTGGTAATTCACCATGATAGAAATCAATATTATTTTAACTTGTATCACCCTGAATGATCCTTATGATTGTAAGATTATGTAAACAAATAATTTATTTTATTTATTATTTAATTTTTTTAATAAATAAATATTAACTATAAACCCCCTTGAAATTTCATTATATACCCTCTTTTTATATGGTTATTAGTAACATAACACAATCATTTTAAATATAGGTAGTATATCCATATGATTCTATTGGATTATACCTAAAGAAATATTATAGTGGAATTCAAAAAAATTGATATATCATAATCATTATAGTAATTATTATTTGACTTTAGATACATTCATTTTTACTTTATGTGGTAGAATTAATAACGAGTTCCTTATTATTCACATTAAATCCCTTGTTATAAATTTTTTATAAATTTTTAGTCATTTAGATTTCAATATTGTTTTCAAATATAAACACCGAAAATCAGTGGTTAATCCAAAAGACGAGGCACAATTGGAGGCCGATCATACAATTTTTTTCCACATTTATTGACACCCACATAATTCACATTGATTTGATGAACATTATGCATTTCATGATGAGTGTAATAAGAGGAAATATACATAGTATTTCAATAATTGTTTATTATAGTGAGTAATCTTAAGCATGGGGACATTCACCCAATGAAATTCCAGTTTTGTGTCTTGAGGAGAATCAAGGGCCACAGAGTGGAAAAAATAACAAATAGGAATATTTAATCAGTGGATGAAGGTTTGATAGTTTTCAAACATTTTGGTTTCAAAAAATGATGTAAAATTAGATCAATCATTATGTGACCACAATGATCTATGAGAAACAAATAGTTGTACTGATGGGGTACTAACAAATAGCTGGGGGTTATATAGTTCAACATCTAGTCACCTGATCCCATGGTATTAGATTGATTACCACCATGTTTTAATTATTAATATAAGAATCAATATTCCCCCGCTAGACCAGGTAGTACATGTGATGTTGGTCGACTAATCAGGACATCATTATGCATTCCAAACTATGACAGATCCCATACGTTATTTATAATGGCTAGATATTTTTATCACATAAATAAATACAAATGTAAAAATAATTTATCACATGAATCACCACATTAATGAACCTTAATAACTATATTGAGCCATAAAATAATATATGAATGGTATTAAAAATTAATATTAATTATTAATCCTGAAATAAATCAAAATAAATTAATTATTTTAAAAAATATATTATTAGGGAAAATAATAAATAAAAATATTGTTCCGAAAATAAATATTCATAATTTTTTGACATTAAATAAAACCCACATAATATTTTTATGATAGATTATCATATTTAATTAAATAAAAATATATATTAATAATATGTTTAATTTAAATTAAATTTTTATAAAATCATTTTTAATTAATGAAAGAAATAATTTTCTGTATAAAAGTTATTTTTCATTATAATAAATTTTTATCAATAAAAAGTATTTTATTTTATTTTATAATATAAATTACATTAATTATATATATATTTTTAAAATTTTTATTTCTAATTATCCTTATGTTTTTGCATTTATCCTAAATAGTTGTTTTGTTGTTAAATAATGATAAAATATTTTTTTTATAGAAGTAGTAAATTTTAATATTTTATTATAATATAAGATAGATATTACTATTAATAAAAATATAATATTTATCAAATATGTATTAATATATTAAAACATCACATTTTAAAAAAAAATATTTTACAAAAACATTTTTTTTCATTATATGAACCTATGTAATGTTCTCTATTAAAATTTTATTTTATTTTACCAGATAAAATGGATTTTAAATTTGAAATTTTATTTTTCATATTATTTTGTATGTTCCATTTTTTATGATATAAAAGTAATTTATATAGGAAAAATTTTTATATCACGATAGCAGAAAAGATAGAAAAACAAAAAACTTTAAGAGTAAAAGATGTAAAACCATATTTAAAATATATAATGAATAAATTCTATTTTGTGATCTATTTAATCACATCCACTCAATTTTATTATCGGTTTGGGATCTTTTATGACATCTTAATCTTATTTTATCTTAATACATTGTTTAAATATTTAAGAAAATGTAAATCTCACCTAATATTATAGGGGAATCTCACCACGATGTCAGAAATACCCTTAAAAACATTTTCTTATTGGCAATATACTATTATCCAATCTTTAATAGTAATATTTTATTTAAACAACCCTTTATTAATATAAATATTTAAAATATATCCCTTTTAGTGGTGTATTCTTGGGTAACATTTATACACAAAATAATTGTACATTTTCCCTAAAATATATTTTGTCATACTTTTATAAATATTAAATATTAAATATTTTATATGAAAAATTATTTTTTTATAAGGGATATAATTATTATAAGGGAATAAATATTAACCAATTTTCCTGATTTTTATTAATAAACAATAAATATCATTCCAATATTAAAATAACTATAATAAGTAGGATGTAACCCCTTCTATTTTTCATCTAGCCTCTATTAATTATTTATGTATAAGATATTAGAGACAAATTTGACATATATAATATTATTAAGAGTTTAAAAAATACAATCTATCTTTATTTTATCTCATTCTTCATGAAATAAAAATGTTAACAGAACATTGTCATGTCTACAACCTCCATGATGTGATGTATCTCATTATTTATCAATAAAAATTTATATTTTTTATACTCAATTATATTATGTCTCAAAAAAACATTTATAAAAATACAATTACTTTTTTATAGATGATATTATTCCAAAATTGTGACCTCGTGAACCCTTTATTCATGTTCAATAATTTTTTTCTTTCTATTTTTATTATTCATGTTGATTCATTGATTATAATTTATATTTATATCATATGATGGGTTGAGGGATATTGTTTTTTTATTTATTGAGTGTTCTAGATTTGTTTTGGGTGTTTATAATAGGTGTGTACATGTTATTATAGTTAGAAAAGTTATAGGTAGTCTAACAGTCACCTAGTGAAACCCATCGACTGGTCGGTGGCATGGTGATAGAAGTGAGTTTCTATTCTAATTACACAGATAAACATTTGGTATTCAAATAATAGTGAATTTTCTGTCTAATTTCATATCTCATTCAGTTTAATGATGATAGGTTCATAATCACTAAATAAATTCCCTCAACCATCTTGTGGTCTTTTTAGATGCGTAATTTATCATCCTGAAAACGTATTCAAACTCATTGGAGCTTGTAGATGGTGGGGATGTTATTATTGGGTAATATATTATTTGAATGTTTTTTAATTGAATTTGGAAGTCCCTATTTTAATTTAATGCACTTCCCACCTAGTTTCCATTATACTCATACAATCTTTTAATTCCCCATGTAGTTATATTGGACATTCCAACCGAGAATATCAATGTATTAGCATGCCGATTTAAGCCATTAATAATTTTTGGAGGGTATTTCTTTTCAATGATTGATAATTTAAATTTAAAAATGTATTGACATCATTAAGTGACATATATCATTATTTTTAATTTATATTTTGGAATCCAAAATATGAATTTTCTCTCTATGATTCCTTCTTGATTTTTACAGCACTCTATCTAGATGATTATGGTTCTTATTTTCAAGGATATAATTTCATAATATATTTCTTATTAACTAAATATATTTATTTTAATTTTAATCAAATTGATAATTTTTTAAATCATGAATTTTTATTTATGATATGTTTCAACAGATTTAGTTATATGTGTTATGCACCCTCTTATGGAGGGATATTTAAAATAAATTGTTTGTTAATAGAAAATTATTTTTAATTGAATATAATTACCAAAAAAGGACATGATGATGAATCTTATAAAATAAATCTTGTATATATTGATTGATTTTGTATAAAATAATATATTTTTAAAGGATTTATATTTAATAAAAAAATTTAATTTTTGATTTTCTAAATAAATAACAAGTTTGAAAAAATTAATCAGTGCCACATAAAAAATTATTTTTTAAAAATAAATGAAATAAAATAATGTAACCTTAATTTATTTTAGCAGGAATAGGGTAGCCAAAATCTATATATATCAATTTTATTAAAATTGTTATATTTATTTATTATCTATACCTGGTGGTTAGTTGATGTTGAAAATTTCATCAAAACAATGATGAGGAAGGAGATGTTATTATTTTGGATGAAACACTATCACCCCAAGTCCTGAGACCCAATGAGTTGTAAAAATATAGATTAATATTCAACCATGATTATTGAGGATCATTATCCTTGATCTACAATAACCTTGGAAATATGGTCCTTATGGGAATATTGAAAATAATTTATATGTCATAGTTTTTTGGCAATTATCCATTCATTAATATTTTTATATAGATCCCAATTAATCCATTGTGAAAGAATTAAATATTCTTATATTATTTATATGTACATCCAAAATGATTTCAAAATAACCGAAAATTATAAAAATCTCTAATAAAATATCCTAATTATGTAAACATGTTATTTTATTTTATAATGAAAAAATATTATATGACATGGTGAGGTCGTTCTACGAATGTTTTTGTCACATCCGACATATACCATTGGGTGTATGTGGAATTTTTTTTCTATGTCTCTAAATATAAAATTATACCCTTCAATGAGGATTCCATACCATACTATGATACATTATGAACATATAATGACATGTATTGTATTGTGGTGAAAAATTACTCTAAAATCATAGAGTACAAGTCATAATTAGTTTGTGTAATGGTGTGGTTTTTTAATTATTTCATATTAAGTACTTACATATATCAATTTTATATACAATCTGATACATATTTTGGGACAAAAATATTTTATCGACCCTTAAATACTAGATTTTTGTTTGTTATTTTTCATGTCATTAAATTTTTCCATCTTATAAGTCATGATTCAGAGGTTATAATGTATAGTATACGGGGATCTAGGATTCCCTTCATGAAAAATCAGTTGTCAAATTAGTTATCATAGTTTGTTCATGGAAAATATTTATCAAAGGGGGGTTATATCTTCATGTATGTTACTATATTGTATGGTATTTCATTTTATATGCCATGTATTATTTTTAGAAAATAATGGGTAAGAGACTTCTGAGATTCAAACTAAAAAACATCATAAAGATATATATGTAACATTAGATTGCATGGGATACGTTGTTTAGAGAATTAATTGAGTAATTTAATGATTTTCCTCAAATATATTTTTTTTATTTTCCCGATCCCAGTATATTTTATTATTGATATATATTATTTTTCATAGATCACTACTTATTCATTTAAGTAATATATTGATTTAATTTTGTAAAATTTTCACAATAATAATTTTGATCATGCTTTGGGAGGGAATTTATGGAGAATCACATTTAGAAAACCCTCCAAGAGACCTAAATTTTGTAGAAATAATTGTGTATGTACTATATGATCTTTGAAAAGGATTCCCACTTATATGCATTCAGACTATCGAGGTAGACCAACTAATAAATGGTAGTTGATATTATTCACATTAATTTCTATATCAATAAAAAATTTCCATTTATAGAAGGAATGATCTTCAAGGGTAAATGATTGGTTGGGAAGGATTTAATGAATCTTTGAATTCATTGGAACATAAGATTCCATTAATGTGTAGTGAACCATATAAAAATATTATGGTCCTAGAGAATAATGTGAATTCAATAGTTTTATAAATTTTTATGGTGTGATTGGAGTGAAAGGACATCAAAAGAAGATTTTATAGAGTAATCCTGGCCATTTTTCTTGTTATTAGAAATGTACTTGTAGTTTTTCAACCATACATATGGATATTAGATTTCAATTTAGTATAATAATATATTTAATTACAATTATCAATTTTAATATGATGTTATATTTATAAGTAATAAAAAGGGATAAATGTTTTTATGGGTCATCGATCAGATTTTATTTATAATGTATTCAAGAGGGTGCTATCTAAATATAAAAAAATCTTTATTGGGATTATATTGATGAAATGGACTTGGTTGGAATGTGAGTTTAGACTATTGTTTATCATCCTCGTAGTGGAATATTTAGGGGTTTGTTTAACGGTGGATATTTAAATCACCGACACTAAAAAAAATAACATTTCATTTGATGGCGCCTATGACACACACCCCATGAACATAATGGAATATAATATCCCAAGATATTAAAATATAATTAATATTTTACCTAAATTAAAACTATAGAATTAATTTAATGAAATTATGATATATAATGCATTACACATGAAAATTACATTCGTCGATAGATATCATGACATACATTACTTGGTTTTACCATGAAACAATTTATTATTATAATTTTATTATTCAATATAATAATATAGAACCTAGAATTAAAATCAGATTTTTAAAAAATTATTACCAAACATATAAAAATATATGTTCTATAAGAACACAATATTAATAAATTAGTTACCAATTAATTATAAACAAATGAAAGAACCAATTTAATATAGAGAGAATGTTTTTATAGAGAATTATTTAAATGCCCACAAAGATATTTAATTCTAATAGATTCAATTTTTTTATTTTTTTATGATTTCTATGCAATATATATTTTTTATATTCAATAAAATATTTTATATTTTAATAAAATTGATTTTATATTCTTAAGATAAAAATAAATCATGTGTTCTGAAAAAATGGCCATTTTAAAAAAAATATAATTTTACCACCTTTGAATAGAGAAACATAAATGAATCAATTTTTTTATAAATCTATAAATTATTCATATCAAAATAAACATATTTTTTAAAAATAATAAATAAATAGTTGTTTAGGGTAATTTTTTTTGTATTATTTTGTCATGTTTTGTTTTTTGGACGAATAGTGAAAATGTTATATTTTATTCAAATATTATTTTTAATATAATTTATTTATAATAATTACATATTTTTTATTCTTATTGTTTTATAATTAGTTGTATATTTTGTTATATAATCTATTTTAGGTCATTGGACTCAATTTTACATTGAAATAGAATATAAAAACATTGAAAACATTTGAACATTTTGACATTAAAACACATATTTTTCATTCTGTCTGTGAGACTAAATAAAAAATTATATTTTCAACATATTTTATTTTAATTTCATAAAAATGGTTCTATATTTGGAATATTTTTTTGATAATTTTTTAGTAATTAAACATAGTTTTTCACTAAAATCATTAGTGAATGTAATTAAAATTAATTAAAACGATTGAGAAAAATATAAACTTCTCAAAGGACTGAACCATAAACTTAAGGGGGAAATGAATTAGAAACATGTAAATTGTATATTTTATGTTCTTATTTGATATATAAAATCCCTTGGAATTAATTTTTTCATTATTGGGGACATTTTCAACGTAAAATAATCAGCGGAATTCCACATTAAAAAATTACAAGAATATAACTCCTCTACCTCTATAAAAATATTTTCACCCTTCAAAATTATCACACAAATCATCACACTATTTATTTTCAAAAATATTTTATAGTAGATCTTAAAAATACCTCCATAAATCCAAAAATATTTATATTGGTGATAAATCAAACCCATGAAGCCCTTTGGTGGAAAACATAAGGATTTAATCGAATAAGAGCTAACATCATTCCTCAATCTATTTTGCTTTATTTTAAGCCTACACCTACTAAAATAATAAAATTAAAAAAAATTATCCAATATATAATGAGTTTAATTATTTTATTTTTATGTGTACACATACACACACATCAATTTAAGGGTAAATAAGCAGACCTTTTTTGTATATGTTTAACTACTGCATCACAAAACGTTGTTGTTCATTTTCCATTAACCACCACCAATGGTTGGTAATTAAGATGAAAATTATGTTTTAACGTTATATAAATTATATTTATAATGATATATTTTATAATTTATATAAAAATTAAATTTTAATTTAGAATTGGTGTTAATATGTGAAGATCATTTGAGGACGTGTGTAGTAATGCATCCTTGCATTTATGAGATTCATTCAAGATATATATGGAATGTATAAAGGATAGTTCTAATAAAATAATATGGAATATATAAAAGAAGTTTTTAAATATATTTATAATATACCCATATATATAATTTCATTTTTATAATTTTAATAAGAAAAATAAATGAATGTTTTGTTAATAAGTAAATACAACCTACCATATACATGAACCGTCCATTTCATTTCATATCTCCAAAAATTATGGATTTGTCAAAATAAATATATAATTTGTGAATATAAATTTAAAATCATTTTTAAAATTTTTTAAATGATGATACCATTATAGTAAAAACATTTGACCCATCAAAATATAGTAGAGAAACTAGGAAATTAGCACATGTAATATGGAAAATAATGGACAATTATTAACAAGAGAGTAATGCCATATTATTAGATGATAATATATGATATTTTAATTCATTATATGGTTTTAAAATACATTATTATCTTCATAAAAATCAATATATATAATGTTAAAGAACATCCTCTCTATTTTCAATTTGTGGTGATGAATTTTCATCTCAATTTTTTACATCTATTATAATAATGTCTAATTAACAACTAACTTATTTTTGTATAGAATATCATAAATATATTTATATTTCTATTATTTAAGTTTTGAATATGAATTATTTTTTCAATGGTAAATTTAGGTAAATTTTACAAACCAGTAATGATTTTAATAACACAGATCTTTTTCAGTAGGTTATATAACAACCTCATTATTAATAATATTATATAATTGTGTCTATAAAAATTTAATAAATAATTTTTATTTACAGTAGTTTTTGTTGTTATACATTAATGACACATATTATATACATTTATTGATTATAATGTAAATGAAATGTAATTTTCAAGGGTTTACATCAAAATAAAATATTGATTGGGATTGTTTACATTTGAATTTACATAGGATGGAACTAATTGTTCATTGTTTAATAAATCCATTAATTGTAACAACTGGGCCCTGTGAACGGAAAATAAATGCCACCATAACATGAATACCATGTACTAGAACAATGAGTACCACTTATTCCCCCTGAAAACATGTGGATCCCACCCTAGGGCTAACCCACATGCCCCAATGAGTGATCTGACGAATGTTGGTCACCACAGGAAAATGCATGTTCCTTCTAGTGTAATTTTTCCTCAATCACACACATTGTAAGAATCTTCCTAAAACATCACCCATCATGATCACTAATCCTTACCATGAAGAGTCCACATTTTTGTGCAAATAATCTATGATACCATAAATGAATGACATCCTTGTTGACATGAGCCATATTATTTAGTCATTTGACCCTTTAAAATTCTAGAGTGTCACATTCCCATAACCCCATAAGGGAATACCATATTTGTAGTGGATTTATCATCTAAACAAAGGTAGTTAACCACACCTACATTTGAGTTATTACTATGATACCAAATTTATTAACGGGGCCCTTCTAGCTGCATAGAAACCCCACCTTAATATGGTGTTTGGGTCCTGGCCCATAGGGTAAAACAAATTTCTTCATAGACATGTTGTCCACACAATGGTTCCCACTCACATGTGAAAAAGATCATCTGACTAATGAATTTCCCCAGAGGAAAACATAAATTCATTTTAGAGTGATTTTTCATCACTAACACACATCTAAGTAACTTCTCAAAAGGTCTATCATCCTGATTGTTACTCCATGCTATGCATGCTTAGATGTGGATTTCTAATCATGCAGGAAGCAGAAAATAAAGGTGCACCATACTAACATGATTCATATCATTTATTCATTTATCCAATTTTAATTTTTTGTGTAACAATAATTATCTCATAATAGGGTTATCCATGATCTTTTCAATGTTATAGTTTCATTTTCCAATTTTTTGGTACGTAAAATGATTAAAAAATTATTTTTAACAAAACTCAACATCATTTAGATATTTTTTACGAGAAGTATAATTCTTATAAATTACTATTTTACTAAAAATATTTTAAAATATATATTTATCCTTTTCAAAATCTAATACTATTAACATTTTTAACCTTTTCACTTTTATTTTTTATAATGGTAACTTACAGAATATTTCTAAATTAGGCATTTCCCTATTAGTTTTTTCCACTAAAAATGAATATTGTTTTTTCCTTGAAGGAAATTTACATATTTACCCTATATCAATTTTTTTAATAACAATTTATAAGACTAAATGGTAAATAATTAATGAAAATATATGTAAAAGTGAATCAAAAAATTATTTAAAAAATTGATTTCAAATTGAAAATTATATTTTTTCATGAATGTTTCTAAATGATAATTTCATTAAATATTCATTCATGAACGACACAATCCCTTTATTTTACACCACATGGTATATCTTCTAATAAAACTATACTTACTCTTTGTTTGGAAGGGTTTTTATTGATTACACTATCGATAGTATTTAAATTCACTTCTTTGATTTCATTGATAGTATCATTCATATATCTAATATCAACTGATCGTTGACCATCATGTTTCTCATAAATATTCATAAAATGCATCATTAACATTATTATTGAACTAACTGTATTCAATTTTTACATACCATATATTAATAAATTTTTTATTACCTATGTATATATTTATAAATACGTATATTCGACACATTATGAATATTTGATATATATAATTTTTAAATTGAATTTTTTATATATGAGTTATGATTTTGATATGTACGACACATGCAGGGCCCAATTATAGATATCCCCATGATGCGTTAGCAGTATCATGAGAAAAATCACATTGCTAGACTTAAAATATTTTTACTAGATATGATAAAACGTATTGGGAAATTTCATAATAATAATGTAACCTTGTACCTATGAAACATGGAATCCAATAATTAAGGAATATTATCATTCATACCTTGTTACTATTTATTTATTATATTATCTCATTGACATATTCAATGTATTTAGTTGATTCATAATTTATTTATAAAATTGAGATGGATTCAGAAACATACCATTGCGTATTTATTATTCTATTTCCAATACATTTAGTTTATTTTGTTTTCAATAATTACCTTTCAAAATTATTTATCTATTCAGTTTCTTGATTTTATAGAATGTGTGTTAAGGTTTCACCATTCCATGTTGATTATGCTCATTTATTCATTATTAAATATTATATTTCTTACCCTTACTATGCACATGTACTTACCATTTATTTTATTCATTAACTATGATTCAATGATGTGTATAAAAAATTACATGAATGGATACCCTATATGAAATAATGATTTTATCCAAAAAAATGTACCGAGTGAAATTATTTTTAATACAATAATTATCTATATATTTTATCAAGAATACTAAAATATTCAATTATTTAAGATATTATTACTTATAATCATTACAATGTAACTATAGTAGAAACCGCCTCTCTACTCACTATGGTCAGTGTAACATCCTTATTCGAGTCACCACTAAAAAGGGGACAAACTGAAGGGTCACATGAACTTGGGTGTATCACCTCATATGCCAGAGGCTAACGATAATATGTGAGGGTAATGGAAGGTGATAGTGTGCATACTATACACACATATCAGAGTTACACAATAGTATATCAGAAAATAAAAATAAGAAAATAGAGGATGTAGAAAATAAATAAATGACAGCAAGAAAAAATTTAATAAATAATTGTAAATCAAGTGGAATACAATATTTAAAATTTTAAAAAATTTGGGAAAAACCATATTATACAACAGAATAAATGTTGTTGAAACCAAAAGTAGTTAACTTCAAATAAGAAACCCATCTCCACCAACTGATGTATCGTCAATACAAAATAACTAAGCCATTGCCACTCATGGGATCCAATGATCCTTTAAGATTAACCACCTATCAACCAATGATGTTTCTCAGAAGTTTTTTATACCTCCATCCACCTAAACATTGTGTTTCCAATAAAGCATTAACATTATATAATTTTCAGAAGACTCTCGTCAATTATTCCAGTCAGACCATTCACTAATGGCCCACTTTGGTAGATTTGACTATATATAGAAGCAAACAAATTAAACAGAAATGAAATTACAATCCATATAGTATTTTTATTATAATATTCAATAATAATATATAGTCAATCCTCTCAAAATAATGTTATATCAAAACCACCATAAGCCCAAATATTAAAAAAATAGTCCTGAAAACTCATCCAAACTAACTTACGTGACAAAACAACTGTTTTTTTGGATCTCATCTCCAGGATTGGGAAAATTTATTTCTTTATTCATATGCCACTATATTTATTTGATGAGAATGATTGCCTTCATTTGAACAAAGCTCAATGATCTCATATGCTCATGTGATTTGTCACAACAATAATCACATGATGATCATTGTGTACATGAACTCATACTACCTAGAGGTGATGTATTTGGACGATTTATTTTAAAATTAATGAAGAATTACCGAGTCATCGGTCACTATATAGAATATGGGGATGATTGAACTACATTTTACCTTTCCATGCCCGAGGCATGTGTAACCAGCTAATATTGTGCATTATGTGATCCTCAAGGTGGAAACATTTCAAGGATACCATAAACCATCCAAAAAAGGGGTTTATGTAGAAATTAAATTTCCTAATAGGTACTAATACACATAAATTAAATTGAAAATAAAAAAAATTATAAATATCATTGAATTTATGTTCAAATGGTTCTACCAACCATGAGCTGGCCCCTTATGATGAAAATGCACCAAGCTTGAAACCTTTTCACATTGAAATTAGTCCCTAGGCTATGAAAATGATGATCAAATTCATTTTATTATTAACAAGCACATATAGATAGAACTTGTTCTTCCATTCCATGGAACGTAATAAAATAATAATATACCCATATGCAAGGGTCTTAAACAACGAAAAACACTACAGGTTCCATTTCCATGACCATTAAATTTAAAACAACTTCATAGTACAACATGCACATATTAAACAATCCAATCATTGAAAGGCCATATACCAATCCATAATAATCCCATAAAAATTACAGGTGGAATTTGGCACCGATATAATTGATACTAATAATTATTATTAAATGAAATGAATGTCCTTTCAATCCAGATAGCATGTCACATCAAGAAGATAACAGGTTGAAAAATGAAAAAATGCAAAAATCATTACATTTCAATTACAGAGACATGCTAATAATAACAAATGTATTATATAAGGAAAAAATAAAGTAAATATGTTGTATATAAATAAGATATCATGATTAATATATCACCAGAACACGATATCTAAATAGTCATGCAAAATAAATACAAACCAGGAACACATTCATGAAACCCAATTTGAATCAATATGAAAACTAAAATAAAACTAAATAGATTGGAAAAATGCCTGAATGATGAATTTATATGTGCATGATATGGTGTATCTTATGTTTTATCCTTTATTTAATAATCCAAGGGTCAAAATCAATAAACTATATAAATCAATAAAAAGTGAATATTACACCTAGCACTCTTTGTGAAATCAAATCATCTGTAATATCCTAATGCATGACAAGAATCATAACCCAAACCACATGTTCATTTCTTCATTAATGTGGTGATAAATATGAAACCCATATATCTACCAATTGATGTCACATTCGTAGTCTCTTATGTACTATCATAAATAGTAATTATAACGAACAATAACTCTCTATGATACAACATTGTGACATCATTACCCATATCACCTCTAAGATAGTGGTCGGACTAGTGGGTCACATGTACTATGGCACATCTCCTCTTATTCCATGGTATAATAATAACTAATGATGCAATCATGAAATGAGTATGGGGATACTATACCATCTTTTCAGATATTTACAATGGTGTGTTAAAAAATTAATAGAATAAAATAGTAGAAGTAGTAAATTAATGAAATATTGATGTGTAAATATTAATTAATTTTTTTCAAATAAGTGAAAAAAAAATTACTGATTTAAAAAATGTTTTCATCATTAGATTATAAAATAGATGAATTCTTTTAATTGTGATGATACTTAAATAAAAATAAAAAATTATATCGCATGCCTAACAACACAATACAATAATAAATAATGAATAACATTCCCCCAGACTATCTTCATGAGAATCCTGAGCTCAATCTTGGTCCCCTATCTGAACTCCTAGAAACATGAAATAAAGATGTTAACATATATCCAACATATATAATGTCGACATGGTTACTGAGAATACCTAAGCAGGGTGTGAGATATAAATCACTGTAGGACAAAACCCATTGTGTCCATACAAATCCATACCGTGAAATAATAATTTAGATGTGTAACATATAATTTAAATTCAGAGCGATAACAAATTAATAATAAAAAATTTGTCTCTCTTATTCTGGATATATGCCCTATAAAAACCGCATCTGTTTAATCTATAAATTAGATTGCATGAAAATGAGAATGAAATATATGTATAATAGTACCAAGAGTTACAAGGAAACTAAAAAAGGTCCAACAAATGATATTTATAATTCTTGTTGTATAATTACCATGTCTTTACAAAATTAGGCTAAAAAAAGAGACAAAAATTCAATAATATATTATCTAATATAAACTAATACTATATGTATATAATGAAAAATTTAATCCAAACAAAAAATAAATGCAATCTAAATAAATGTACAATAGGAGATTGATCCCTTACACGGGGTATATCATTAGTACATCCATTCAATTATATCAAATTCCACAATCTTGTACTAAGAGATCCTTTCTGAATTCATTGTATTGTTTGTGGATGGAAACTATGAGTTTGTCCAAGGTATTTCTCAAAAGGGAACGAATGTCAACCAAGGATATGCACAACCATATTTAAAAAGGATTCATCGTCAGTTACTAATTAGGGAACCATTATCACCCAATAGCATTATACAAATTCATGTGATTTCTATTCCTATTAAGTATAAAACATCACTTCCATGACACATTTTTGTATAACCACATGATCACGTGAGTCCATCCATGAGTCCTTAATATGGAACCGATGATCTCACTCAATCCACATTTTGTGAACCATCGTATCTAACACACATTTCGAGGAATACATCAACACATATATCACATGGAATGTATATACATTATTAATGATTTCAAATAAACCCCATGGGTCACAAGCTATTCAAGAAGTCAAGTTAAAAAACATATTCTATCAACATTTCATAATGAATTTGAAAAAAAAATTAACCATGTAACAATTACATGATTTTTTTTCATTATGAATACATCTCAAGACACTAAAAAATGGAATATGAATTAGGCACATTCATGTGAAAAACAATATAATAATAATCACATGGAATCAAAATTCCTCGAACCATAGGTTATCAATGAAATTAAATTATACATGATAGCAATACAATTAAAGATTGTAATTAAATTAAAACTATAACATTATAGTTGAAACCTAATTCATATTTAAGTACCTATTATGCATACTGTTAGTCATATTTAATTCCATTTATTAAATTTTATAAAATTACATAAATTTTCCTACTAGACAGTTTATTCAATGTATTCAAGTTGGGTGACTTATTCTACTCATAATATAGTTCATTTTTATTCAAGAATGAAATTTAATCTAAGTTGCATCTTATAAAGGAAATGATATTTTCATTAAAAATATTTGATGCTAAAAACATTCAGAATCCATTATAGCCATTCCAAATCATAGAACACAAACATTATCTAACTCATGAGATGGAAACACCACACACAAATCCCAAGGGTAATGATCAAGGAAATAGTCTTGGCTACAACTTGTAAGAACCCAGACCTTATTTTCAGGTATGTTTTTCCTTTTCTGACCATTTTTGTAAAAAGAGAAGAATCTGTAAATTTTCTAAGTACACGTTGTGTACTTTATAAGTACTTGATGTGTACTTTGTTGTCACTCGAGGCTAAGTGCAGGCTATGTCATGGCCACACACACGACTATGTAGGGGTGATGTTGTAGCCGCTTAATTTAGAGTACAAAAATTCTAGTACATGAAGTGTACTCCAAAAGTACATGTCGTGTACTTTTTTTTTCATTAAATGGACCGGGGTTGCGTCTTAACCCTGAAAATGTCTTCTTCTCCAGCTTCTTTAACCGAGTGCAATGGTATAGCAGCAGATCATCTATGAGCCATAGATCCATCACCGTTTATCCGAATCGACTGTCGTTGATAGCGTTAGAACCACAGCGGTAAGTTCTTCCTTCTAATAGAGATTCATCATCCAATTCCTCCTTTTTCTCATGGTATTTTGGGTTCAAAAGTTTAGACATTTTTGCAGATCTTCTTCATTCTAGGACGATTCGTGGGCCGAGGTTCAAGCATATCGATCTCCTAGGATATAGGGAGGTGGTTTATTGTCTTACATTGAATGACTTTGAGTTTTTTTTTCAAATGTGATGGATACCCATGTATCAGGTATCTCAGGTTAGGGTTTTGATCTTGATTTATTATCTATCTTAGATTTCTTCTGTGGTTGAGACTATTAGATGAATAATTATTTCTTGTTAGCATGTTTGAGGATCACCACATGGGTGTTTCCCTTGTTTTGGTTGTTTATCACCGTTTGGCTTCGGTTTCCTATGAGGAAGACATTGTTACATGTATTGACCACTGTTTATATTCTTTTGATGCATTGTACCTATTATCCATGTAGTTTTTTGAACTTACTTAGGGATGATGGCATTCGATTACGCACGACATGACTACTTAGGGGTGTTTGAACCTGGTGCTGTAGACTATATGAGGAATTGATGATTAAGGGCATCCCTAGAGTGTCTGTTATAATTTAGTATCATTTTCAAGACCTACAGGAATGGAAATTATGATTCCTCAGAGTTCCACTAGTTAAGAATGTAGACTGCACAAGGAATTGGATATAAGTTCTTCCTCAAAGAGTCTTTATCTATCGTTGCAAGACCCTAGGGGAATAGACGGTGATAGCTTCTCAGAGTTTCTGTTCATTTGCGTGGTCATTTTAATGTAGGGGTCTGCTAGTGTGATCCACCCAGAGAGTCAATGTAAATATTTTTTGGTCAGTTGTGACGAGTCCACCCAGACAAAGAACAAGTTTGGGTTTTTTACTTCTTGTTTTTAGGCAGTCTGCGGAGATACATGTTGTGTTATTTTCTATGCTTTTGGATTTTAGAGTTATTTTCTAGATTCCATGGACGATAACTAAATGATTAAATTGAGTTAATAGAAAAATGTGAATGTATATTTGTAGGATTGTTTACATTAGTGTACTCCAGTTTCACTACATCATTTATTTCATTTACTTTTGGTATATTGCTCACTGCAAGTAGGGCACAGATCTTGTGGTGGTTTCATACTGGGATTAGTATCACACCCTGATAGGTTCCTTATTTTCATCCCAAATATGTTATACGGTTTCAGGTGTGGATAGGGATTGTGTCCCCTCTACTTCAGGTTCATGATTGCTGGATGGAGCTAGAGAGCATAAGACTTGGCTTAGGCTTGCGATGCTGCTGGAGTTGTTGTTTACTTTTCGTACATTGTTAATGAGTTGTATTTCAGAACTCTGTTGTGTTTTTCTACTTTCCATTGATACATATACCTACTTCATCATTATCATCATTACTATATATTCATTGTTTTTGCAGTTAGTTTTAGTTATTATATGTTGTTTACTACTTCCGCTATTGACTGTAATTTCTTTTTCCCTCAGATACCTTACCAAAAGAGGGCATAGATTCCTCACTGACTCACCAAGGCCCTCGCTGCTAGTCGACAACCTATGGTGTTTTGGAAAATTCACCTGAGGTCATTTGGAAAACCGGGTACGGGGCACCAGTTCAGTGGCTCTGAATTAGGGTCGTTACAAAGTGGTATCAGAGGAATTTTATTTTATTTTCTATTGACTTATTATTTAGGAAAATTTGAAAGGGATAGGAAGTAATAGTTAAATGGTAAATATATGTTTATAGGAGTTATAGTAACCATGTACAGGGAAAATCTAGGTTACCTGGAATATTGCTATTTTCAAGTTTGGAAAATGTTACTGTTTAATTGATTTCACTATTAGGTGGCACACTTGTTTTGTGATGTTACTATTTATATGTTTGTGGTTCATTTTTTTTGAAACCATATGATATGAGGGTATTCCATCACATGAATCATATAGAAATCTGTTGTAGTTGGGGTTTGGCTTAGTGGTAAGCACCCTATAATTCGAAATGGAAAATCGGTGTTCAAAACCCATTGGGCGTTGGGTACTGTAGCAGCAATGTAGCAGTACTGTAGCAGCCGAGATACTGTTGCAACGGCGGCACTGTAGTGGCGGTAGAGGTACTGTAGCGGCGGCAGTGTGACTATAGAAGATACGGGTACTGTAGCAGTACTATTCACAGAATGGGTTTTGTGCCAAAAAATTGGCCCTATGGGATATATAATGGGCTAAATGCCCTCTGGGGCTTCGAGCTATGTAATGGGTTTCCCTCTACCCAGTTAAAGAGTTCTTTGCTTTGTTTCAATAATAAAAATAATGTTTCGGCCCCAACCATTAAAAAAATGTGTTATAAAATGACATGTCATGCATTTTTTCATGCCCTGTAGATTGCGTTAGAAGATTCATGCTGTTGTGAAAGAAATTGTGATAGACAATGCATGATGTTGTGATGGATCTTGTGATAGGAATACATGCAATGTTGATAGGGTATCGTTTTTTTACAGATTCTTAATCATGGACACCAAACATTTGTCTTAGAGGTATTATGGGCCCCCGAGGATCCGAATTTGGTGGATCGTTAGTTGTGATACTATTGAATTGTTATATGGATTGTTATGATGCCAATCATTGATTCACATGGAGTATGGGCCCTCAAGGATATGAATTTTCCCCCATAACGTTAGTCTTTCTGTGTTTTCTAGGCTCTGGTGTAGTTCTGAGGATACTGTCCAGAAAACCCCAGAATACATGGTGTGTACTTTACGAATACACGACATGTAGATATTAGTTGTGTCGCTGACTTAGTGGGAAGGGACACGAGGTTGTGAATGTTATTGTAGAAACATGTCGTGTAATAAATTAGAAGGTCATGTTGTATAAAATATGTACCCCGACCATGTCAAGAACAACATGGGACATGTTGTCTTTTCACATTCACATCATGTATGAATTGTACGCGAGGTGTCGTTTGACCTAGGTTCCCAACTGTGTCATGAATAACGGGGTTCAGTGTTATCCTTTAACTTACACGTCGTGTTCTATTGAAACACGTTGTGTAGTGTCATCTGTGTAAGTGGCCATGTGGCTATCCAAAAAGATCTGTTAGGACATCTTGGAGCATGCCGTGTCTTTCTGGAACACGCCCTATAGTGTGAACAGGGAACACAGGATATTCCACTAATAACATGGGCCATGTGGAGCTTGTTATTTACATGTTGTGTATACCATTAACATGCCATGTAGTTTTGTCTTAGGAGAACCGTGTTTCTTAACCATGTAGAAGGAATCGGGCAGGGAAGTGAATTCAAGTACATTCCATGGGTTGGGACAACACGCTGTTTATTTGGGGTGTTACACGACCAGTTAGGTAAAAGTACACGCCCATGAAAATAACTTTAGGGAGCACTTCGTGTAGTCGTTATACATGCCGTCTAGTCATGTTTTGTTTTCTTTTGAATGTTTTTCCCATGTTCCCTTCATACACTCCTAGTTATCAGTTCCTGGTAATGTGATCTATGGTGTACTTTTGACCTTGTGGTGTCATGGTAGCGAGATGTCCCCCAGTTGCATGTCACGAACCATGTAGTGACCATAAGCTTGATATGGTAGATTAGGGACTACAATTAGTTCCGCCTATCATTCCGAACATGGAACCTATAGTGATTCCAGACACTGGTGCTGACGCTCTGTTCAGAGAGGGTTTCATGAGATTCTTGCTAAAACTTCTAGGGAGATTAGCATCCTGCCCCGTCTATGGCAGAGCCCATGCAGGTTTTTCAGCAGCAGAATCCTCCCACATTCATAGGGGGTGGAGGACCATAGGCTGCGGATTCATGGCTAGAATCCATGCCATCCATATTTCAGAATATGGAGGTTCTTCTAGAGAGGAGAGTGTAGATCGAAACTTATATGTTGTGAGAATCCCCCATGATATGGTGGGATGTGGTTTCGCAAGAAGGGAACCAACAAGTTATGGCTTGGGGCGAGTTTTAGCGTACGTTCGACGACTAATACAACCCGGGGATGTTGAGGGATGATAGAGCTTGAGAGTTCATGAACTTGTAGCAGGGTACCCTCACAGTTATGGGGTATTCCTCCCACTTCATAGAGTTACGACATTTCACTCCCATTATAGGGAAAGACGAGATGTTTTTAGAAAGGTAGTTTGAGGAAGGCCGCAGACCAGACATCATATCCCATGTGAACGCATTTCAGTTGACTTCTATTACTCTGATAGTCAACCAGGAACATATCATGGAGAGAAACCTGAGGGATTCTATAGCTGTGGACTAGGGAGGTTCAGCACCTAGGGCTGATTCATTTCAGTTTGACAGTAGGAAGCACCACAGTTAGTCTACACGAGGTGATCTGAGGAAGTGAGGTATTTCTTTTGGTAAATGAGATCTTCCTTCTTGAAACCAATTGGTTTTCTATCCGTGAGTATGTAGTGGTAATAATGCACCTCTGTACCCTAATGACCAAGTGGAGTGCCGATCTCGTAGCAAGACGGTCATATGCATCGTGTCTGCAGGGTTTACATACCAATGGCTAGTGAAAGAGTATCAGTTTCGACTCCACGTACACAAGCAGGATTACCAGTTCTGTAGCAGACTTGGGTCTAGTGATTTCAACTAGTTTAGGTTAGGGTAGAGGTCATGGAAGTAGTTGTCAGGCTCAGGTAGGGTCATCTTAGGGATCTCATGCTATTAGATAGGGACGCAGTATAGGCCAGACCTTTGCGATAGAGCAGATTTATCAGGAGCATGATCCTGATCCTTCTAAAATTCGAGGTACGATTTTAGTAGCCTCAGTTCTATCCTCTGCACTTTTTGACATATGAACTTCTCATATATTTATTTCTGTGCACTCTGTGGAATGCCTTAGACATACTCTTTATGCTTCTGAGGATATGTTTACACTTGACACACCATTAGGGACTAGAATGGCTCGCGTGCATCAGTGAAAGGAGTGCACTCTAGAGGTGGCTGGGTATCACTTTCAATGGGACCTCTATATCATAGAGATAACAGGCTATGCTGTCAATCGTGGAATGGACTTTCTCATTACCTTCCGAGTAGTCGTCAACATTTATCACCGCATGGTGAGTTTCACATCACCAGAGGAAGGATATTTTCTTAATATGGGTGAGTGGGATATCCAGGAAAGCATAGAAAGACCAGGAAATCATGGGTTGGGAGGTGTTACGACCCAGATTTCTAACTAATATCTTGATCACCAGATAACTTCTCATCTATATTTTCCTCCAATGGTTGATCACTTTCAAGATGTCTTTCCAGAAGTATTTTCAGGTTACCCTCAAGAGTGAGAGGTATACATCTCTTTTGAGCTTGTTCTAGGAGAATAAAAAGTATTCATTCCACCTTATAAGATGGCTACACCTGAGTTAAAAGAGATCAAGAAGTAGTTGGTGGAGTTACAGGAAAATGGTTTCATCCGACCCATTAATTCTCTTTGGGGTTCACCCATTCTGTTTGCAAAGAAGGAAGATGGTACATTACATGTTTTTTGGGATTATTGGAAGCTAAATCAGTTGAAGATCAAGAATCGATATCTATTTCCATGGATAGATGATCACTTTGATCAGCTTCTAGGATCTAGTGTGTTCTCGAATATCGTCTTGAGATCAGGCTATCATCAGTTTCATGTTAGAACATCTGATATACCATTTATAGCCTTCCGAAGCAGGTATGTTATATATGAGTATATGGTTATGTCGTTCAGTCACATGAATGTGACAATAGTTTTCATGTCACTGATGAACAGAGTTTTCCATCCTTACTTGGATTCTCTCATGGTTGTTTTCATGGATGATATCTTGGTGTACTCTCACACTCGACACGAACATACTACCAATCTTGAGATCATATTTCGTACACTGAGGGATCATAAATAATATTCTATGATCTCTATGTTCCACTTTTGGATGGACAATATTCACTTTATGGGTCATGTCATCTCAGAGACAAGAATATTAGTAGACCCAGTGAAGGTGAGTGTAGTAGTTACCTAGGAGCAGCCGATGAATTTCTTCGAGGTACGATGTTTCTTAGTGATGGATTGTTACTACAAGAGGTTTATATAGGATTTATGATTCCTAGCAGTGCCATTGATGGTCTTGACTAAGAAGGGAATGAAGTATGTTTGGTTAGAATCCTGTGATTCAGCCATTCAGGACCCGAAGGGGAGATTAACTTCAACACCGATTCAAGTTTTGCAGGAGCCAGGAAAGAGTTATACTGTTTTCTGTGATGTATCTAGCATCGGGCTTGGAACAGTGGTTATGTAAGAGGTTTGTGTCATTGCATATGGATCTCAATAGTTGAGTCAACATGAGGGGAAATATTCTATGCATGACCTATAGTTGGTTGCAGTTGTTCATGCCTTGCGTTGTTGGAAACATTATCTTCTAGAGATCAATTTGTGGTATACACTAACCACAAGAGCCTCAAGTACATCTTCATGATGTGTGACTTGAATCTAATATAGCGTTGGTGGGTTGAATAACTGCATTATTTTGATTTTGATCATGCATATAAATCTGGGAAAGGCAATGTTGTGGTAGACGCACTGAGCAGGAGGACTCAGATACTGGAAGTTCAGGAGGCCAGAAGGGAGTGGAAGCTTATGGATCTGTTCTCAGAAATGCATTTGGAGGTTCACGACAGATAAGGTGAGATTTAACTTTCCTATGAAGCTATTACATCTTCCCTTATTGACCATGTTCGAATGAGGCAGCTATAAGATTTTGATGGTCTAGTCATACGAGAAATCCTGTCAGGAGAGTACCCTTTTCCCGGATCGACCATAGGGGAGGATGAAATCTTGTGTTTCTAGGGATGCATATGGGTGCCATCAGAAATATGTGAGCAACTAATGCGAGACATTCATTTATCTATTTTTTCAGTTCATCCTGGAATCACCACGATGTATCATGATCTATACGTCCATTATTGGTGGCCGGGTATGAATAAAATGTTGCTGGTTTTGTCATGTGGTGTTCTACCTGTCAGTATGTGAAGACGGAGCAGTAGTGGCCAGCATGGCTTTTATAGCTGCTACCCATTCCCGAGTGGAAGTGTAATGATGTATCGATGGATTTTTTTATAGGGTTACCGTGATCGCTTATAGGGAATGACGTAGTATGGGTTTTCATTTAAAGTCTTACTATGGTTGCTCACTTCCTGCTGATTAAGGAGACCTTTGGTGTAGATGAGTTTGGACGGTTTTACTCCTTGATATTGTACAGTTGCATGGGGTTCCGAGAACTATAATTTCAGATAGGGATGCCCGCTTCATGTCGCATTTATTGCAAGGGCTACAGAGGGATTTGGGTATACATGTACTTCTGTGTACAACATATCATCCCTCGACAGATGGCTAGTTAGAGCGCACAATTCAGGTTCTTGAGGACATGCTACGAGCATGAATCCTTGATTTTAGAGGTTCTTGGGATAAACATATATCTCTAGTGGAGTTTTCCTATAATAATAGTTTTCAAGAAACTAATCACATGGCCTCTTACGAGGAATTGTATGGTAGGTCATTCCGATCACCCTTTTGTTGGATGGAGGCAGGAGAGGAAGCTATGCTGGGACCTCGTCTTGTTCAGGATAACACATAAAAGGTGGAGTTGATTCAGAGAAGGATGGCTACTGCATAATCTTGGTAGAAATATTATGCTAATCCGTAGAGACGACCTTTTCAGTTCAAGGTCGGAGATCAGGTTTTCCTACGTGTTACCCTAAGGTTGGGAAACAATAGGACCATGAGACAGGGTAAGATTTCACCGAGATATGTCGTTCCATTTGAGGTTCTGTAGGTAGTCGGGCTGGTTTCTTATAAGTTGAAGTTACCTCAAAGGTGATGGGGTATGCAGTATGTCTTCCATGATACCCATCTTGGACTCTATTTCTAAGAACCGTCTCATGTCATTCCACCCTAGGAGGTTGAGCTAGTGCAGGATGCATCATTTAAGGATCATCCTATCAGTATTTTTGACCATAGTTGAAATATACTATATATCCAGTATGTTCTTCTTATACGGGTGTTATGGAAGCACGAACGTGTACAGGACGAGACATGGGAGAGGGAGGCCGATATGCGATCATAGTGGCAAGAGTTGTTTGAGACATCCTCTTCGCCATCTTTTTAGGGAAATTCAGGGACAAATTTCATTAATGTGGAAGTTTTTAAGAACCCAGACCTTCTATTCAGGTATGTCTATCCTTTTCGCATCGTTTTTGGAAAAAAGAGGAGAATCGGGAAGTTTCATATGTACGCGCCGTGTACTTTATAAGTACACACCGTGTACATTGCTACCACTCGAGGCCCTGTGCTGGCCATTTCATGGACACACTCATGACCATGTAGGGGTGATGTGCAGGCCAGTTAATTCGGAGTACATAAAATCCTAGAACACGCTGTGTACTCCAAAAGTACATGCCGTGTACTTTATTTTTTTATTAAATGGTCTGGGGTCACATATTAACCCCCAAAACGACTTCTTCCCTAGCTTCTTTGACCGAGAGCGAGGGTACGACCACAAACCAACACTGAGACACCAAGATTTCACCGATTATTAGAATCAACCACCATCAATTGCATTGGAAAAGTAGTGGTAACCTAATGCATCTAAAAGATTTTCATTATCTTATTCCTTCACATTCTCAAGTTCTCATGGGTTGAATGTTTTAAATGTTTTTTCATATCTTCTCCATTCTAGGCCAATTCACAGGTCGAGGTCCACGTATATCGATCTCCTAGGAATGAGGTGGGTGGTTTGTTTCCATACGTTGAATGTCTTTGAGTTTTTGTGCAAAAGTGCGAGATAGCAATGTATCAGGTATATCAGGTTTGTGTTTTGATCATTCTTTATTATCTGTCTTGGATTACTTCTGTGCTTGATACTATTTGATGTATAATGATTTCTTGTTATCTTTTTTTTAGGATCACCCCATGGGTGTTTCCCTTATTTTGGTTGTTTATCGCCGTTTGGATTTGGATGCCTGCGAGGCAGACCTTGTTGCCTGTATTTCCGAATTTTTATATGAATATGATGAATTTTACAAATTATAAAAGTAGTTTGTTAAACATAATTAGGGTTGCTGACATTCAATTACGCAAGACTTGACTGCTCAGGCTGTGTGAACTTGGTGCGGTAGACTAATGGGTGAATTGACGATTATGGGCTTCCCTAGAGAGTCTGTTATAATTTAGTATCATTCGCAGGACCTACGAGAATTGGAATTTTCACTTCCTCAGAGTGTCCTTAGTTACGTATCGAGATTAAAAGGGTAATTAGATGTATGTTCTTCCTTAGGGATTATTTAGCTATCGTTGCAAGACCGTAGGGGAATTGACGGTGAGGGCTTCCAAGAGTTTCTATGCCTTTGTATGATTATTTGACTAGAGGGGTCTTCCTGTATGAGCCACCCAGAGAGTCAGCGTAAATATTGTTTGGATGGTTGTGATGAGTCCACCAAGACAAAGAACAAGCTTGGCTTTTTTACTGCTTGTGGTTTAGGAAGTCTACTGGGATACATATTGTGTTACATGCAATGATTTTGGATTTTAGAGATTTTTTCTAGATTCATGGTTGATATCTAAATGATTAAATTGATTTTATAGATAAATGTGAAGGGAAATTTGTAGGATTGTATAGTTTAGTGTACTTCTATTTATCTGGTTCATTTATTTCCTTAAATTTTTTTTATATTTCACACTGATAGTAGGGCATATATCTTGTGGTGGTTTCCCACTGGGATTAGTATCACACCCTGTTTGTGTCCTTCTTTTTGGCCCAATCATATTATATGGTTGCAGGTGTGGATAGGGACTGTGGAATATCTACTTCAGGTCAATAATTTCTGGTTAGAGCATGAGAGCATATGACCAAGATTAGGCTTGCGATGCAGGTGGAGATGTTGTGTACTTTTTATACATTGTTTCGTAGTTTAATTTAATCACATTTTTGTGTTTTTCTACTTTACTTAGATACTTGTACCTACTGCATCATTAACATCATTACGGTATATTCATTGTTTCTGTTGTTAGTTTCAATTATATTATGTTGTTTAATGCTTCTGCTATTGACTGTTATTTCCTTTCCATTGTATACCTTACCAAATGAGGGAATAGTTTCCCCAATGACTCACCAAGTCCCTCATTGTTATTCAGTAGCCTCTGGAATTTGGGTAAATAAACTTGTTGTCATGTTTTGAACCAGGTATGGGGCACCAGTTGTGTTGCTCTAAATTCGAGTTGTAACACAACTTAACTACCTGCATGAATAATTCAATGACTACATGGAAAAACACCAATATTTTGTATATGGTTCATTGAAATTCGCCCGAGAAAATGGTCACATCATTTAAAATAAATTTCATGTTGTTCCTTTTTAAGGTACATCTGCTAAATAAAAATTTTCAATGAAAAAAGGTGATCATTGTATATTATATCAACAAAAGATGTGTTTCATAAACAATATACCAAACATAACATCATGGTATAAAATATAATCATTGAATGAAGGAAGGAATGTGTAAATGAATACCCTTTAAATTATATATTGAATTCAGTGCACCTCAATAGAGATATTTTATTATAAATAATTATTTTTTATATAAAATAACAATTTTTCACATTTTATCATTTTATCCAATTTATTAAAGTATAATTTAAATCCAAAACTATTAATAATTAATTTAAAAACTACGAATGGTATGATAAGAAATTAATTAATGCATTAATAAAATAAATGGAATAAAGAAATAGACCCTACCTCCGGGTAGAATTTATAATACCCATTACATGATAGAAATGTAAGAAATAAATCCAAAATATCACATGGTCACATGAAAAACATTCATATATATATATATCATTAATCAAATTCACTAAAAATTAAATTACTAGGGAATTTAAAATTATTAATGACAATAATTTGGATAGTGAAAACCCTTGAAAGAAGAATAATACCTCAGCTAGAATGGTGGTGGAAAACCAAAACATCCTAAATAGATTTTCCTTCAGTAGTGGTTAACCCTACAAGAATGAATAAGACCCAAGAGGCTATTTACATACCCTTAATCTAGAAGAAACCATAGAAACCTAAATCAAATCCATACCTAGGGTTTCATTCGATCCTCACCATGTGATACAAGAGAAGAACAAAGATAATGTGACAGATGAGAATGGATCTGACGACCAAAACTCTACAATTTAATGAGAATCATTGAAGAAACTGGATGGAATATTCTATATATGGTGGTACCGAGAGAGGGAATCACGTGCTAGATGGTCTCAACCAGGGGAGTCGCATTGCATAAAAGGGTGGTCATGACCAGTTAGGGGTCGTGTCATAGGGGGTTTGGGTGAGGGAGCTCACGATGAGGGTGTTCACATGTTATAGATGGGATCGTGTGTTTTTATCTAAGAGGGGGGGGGGGCAGGGTTCTATCCTTGTTAATTTTTATTAAACATAATTTAATAATTTTAATAATAATAAAAATAATAATTACAATAAACATAATAATTAAAATTGAAATCATAATAATAATTAAATAATTATTCTTATTAAAAACCATATTATTATTTTTACATTTAATTGACATGTAATTATTATTAAATATTAATATTAATTTAATTAATTTAATTCAATTTGTTTAGAAGACACATCATTGTGTCAAATATCATAAATAAAATTGTTTGATGCTAATTTTTTAACAATCATCCATCATAGATAATGGAAAAAAACATAATTGCATCATTTTTTTAAGTTAAATAAATATGGAATTATGATAAGGTCACTATAAATAATATAACAGATCAACCTTATTGTGGAAATTGTAGTTTAGTTCCTAAACAATAAAAATACTACAAATCAGATAAAAATGTAACACCCGAGACTTTTATGAGAAATATTTTGTTTTTATGTTATATAAATCATCAAATGAATCTTTTACTACACACAACACTTGCTCGGCTTCCTTTACAAGCACTCATGACCTTCCTCGATAGCTTGCGTCGTATGCAAAACCGAGTTTCACTAAACAACGATATGCTATTAAAATATTATTAAAACTAGCTGTTATGAATAGTAATAACCACTTATTGAAAATTTGTATATTTTATTTTTCAACATTTACTTCATTTTTGGATTCGGAATATCAAAATTATCCTAGGGTGAAATTTTTGTATTTTTCTGAAAACATTCAATTTTTGATGAATAATGAAACCACTAAGTGGTAGTTAAAAAAATAGAATTTTTCATAAAACATAATTTTATCACTTATGTGAGTGTAATTTCAAAAATCCTAGAGACACGATTGATTTATGTAAGTAAAATGTGGTTCAATGAGAGGAAAATAATTTTTGGTGAATAGTAATTTTTTACTTTTATTTACCATGGTTAAAAATAAATAGGGTAATTAAGGGTAAAAATGATATTATTATTACCCTAACACATGTCCTAATTCTATTGGATAAGTTTAATTCGACCATAAACAGCCTTAGTAATAAACTATGACCATTTAGGCCCACTTGGATTAGATTAGGACATTTATTATTAATTTATTTAAAGAAGGTTTAAAATAGTTAAAATCAATGTTTAATAAGTATATAAATTTTAATATAGGGTTATACATAAAATAAATTCAACTATAAATATTAATTATAAAGATAAGATGATTTTATATATAATGGTATTTTATTTGTAATTTTTAGAATTTATATATGTTAATTTAGTTATGACACAATGTTGATGCAGTAATTATCTTATTAATGAAATATTGACATAAATGATGTTACAAATACCCAAATAAATGTAATTTGATACTTTTTATGAATTCCACTAATTTTCAAGGTTAATATGACATGTTATTATAGATTTAATTAAATGTTTTTTAAATAATAATTCTATTATGATTTTTACAAAAATCAATTACTAAATAGTGTTAAAGTTGACATAAAACAGTTTTTAAAACAAATATTATATTATTAATTTTTATTTTATTCCTAAAAATCTAAGGATCAGCCAAATGACTTAGATAAGGTTATATATATTAATAATAAACAACTTTGGGTTTATTTGGATGCTTATAGTATGTTTATTAACCTTATTTCATAAGAACACAAGAAGACACGGTAAAAGTAACATTATTTATCTTAATGTGAAATCTAAATTATTAGGTCAAAATAGGAACCTAAACATGTCTAAATTCTATTGGATGAGAGGATTTCGACCCATACCCACCTTAGCTTATAAATAAATCAATTTGGAGCTATTTCAAACGGAATTTGTCTTTATAATAAAATAATATTTTTAGTTTTTCCAAAGGGGCCCCACTCCTCCCTTATAAAAGGGACCATCCTCCCCCTCTTCCTCCAACACATTGAGCCTTCATGATCTGCCAAACCCTACCAATTCCTCCTCTCCACTTCCATAGAACATACTAGAGGTCCTGGTCTTCTTTAAAGACAAATTTTAGTGCCCTAAAAGGAGATCTCAAATAGGCGCTTCAAAGAAGAGGTAATGTTCGTTACCAATTCTTTCAATTTTATTTATTCTTCAACTTCTTCTTCATTAGTTGTTTCAATATAAAGTAATAACATCAGTATCACTCATATACTGATATGTTATTATAATTATGAAACAACCCTATTTCACCATCTATCCATCCTAAGGAAAACGAAATCACCGCGCGTGCGTACGTACTGAATACTGTCTCCACACCGTGGTGTAATCTATTTTCCACCACCACCTTACTTGGATGGGTATAATGGTGAAAATAATCAATATATATGACTATTTTAAAGTGATATTTATTCTGAAATATTATACATACACTCCAATACAATTCCACGATCATGGGAACGATATATTCGCTCGTGCGTACGTATGGAATACCGTCTCCACGATGTGATGCGACTCGTTCTATATGATCTTCATTGCATAATGATTATATAAACGAATTGAGTGAATAAATATGATATATATTACAGTAATACCATTCTGGAAATTAGGTATCTATTACCTAAAAATAATGATAAGAATTTATTCGACAAAACACACATAAGAACAAAAAGTAATAAACACCCGAATAAACAAGTAGTAATGAAATATTACAAATAAGAAGCTATGAATATGACCATATATGATATAATAAAAATATTTATGATTCTGGAATAAGTCAATAACATTATTTAAATCATTATACAGGAGGTTCAGACACTTACGAAGCAAATCAGACCTAAGGTAAGGGAAATATCACAATCTCATTTTTATCCGAGATTGTTTATACTTTGGTAATTATTGGGGTGTATTTTATCATCCACATCCATGTTTCCTAAATAGGTAATATTATTTCCATCCACCTACAATTGTTTAAATCCAATTTTACCCTTAGGTGAGTTATTATAAAAAGAGATGAAAGGAATCTTTTGTCGTTTTTCGTACGAGGTACTTTTTGACTTTTCTGACAAAAGTACGAGAAGAATGATTTTTTAAACTTATACAGGAAATATCGATTTTTAAAAGATTATTTCCAAGAAGCTTCCTTTACAAGTTTGCAAGATGATATTTAATCAAATTTTTTTAGTTTAAAATTGTATGACATGTTAAGAAAGGAAAATATTTTTGAAAGGATATTTTCCTCAACCATGGAGTTCAAGTGTTTTATCAAAATTATTTTCCATCAATGATAATATAGGGTTATGTTTCTATCACTATTATTACATTGATTTGATTATATTGTGATGGAATTATTTTTATGAATTTTTTATCTTATATGAATTATTTTATTATGTCATGATGTTTAAGAATCCCATTTTTATTACATGGGTTATGCAATGATTTATGATTTTTTATTTTGTGGAACACATAAGAATGGTATAACTATTAGATGGGTGGGACCTATATCTCCCTACAAGGCATTGGGTAATGATTTTATATCTCATGAGATAGACATGGATAGAACGGCAGATTAAACCAGTTCAGTGAAACATGACTGAAATGTGGAGTGAACTCGGTTCAGAAATGGACTCTGTCCACTAAGATGGTCTTGGTAATGAGTCTTGACTAAAAAGAAATGATTCTCTATGATTATGTGTGTATTCCACAATGTTTCATGTTTTACGATATGATTATTGGGATTACATTTCACAACTATGATTTATCCCATGTTATGAAATTATGATTTTATTTGCAGGTTAAGATTTCCAAAAGTTATGTTCTTATGTATATGATGTCATTTATATTTCTTTTGTTTACCCTTACTGAGCATTTGAGCTCACACTTTTGTATGTTTTATTTCCCCAGGTCAGGAATAAGGTTATTAAGTAGGATCTGCCAAAAAGGTACTCTAGATATGATGATGTAAATGGGAGGCAAAGTAGATGCTTTATGAACCATTTGTTTATGTTTCCTAGTTTCTAATGACTCTATACCAATATGGTCCTTTCTTGGTTTTGTTATATGTTGTAATAAGTGTGCTTCAATTCTGAAGTAATAACAATGTATGTAAGGTATGGGCCGTTATAGATGATTTTAGAGGAAATGTATAGTCATCCTTTGGAAACTAGGATGTGAAAGACTTAGTAAGAACCCTAAGGATAAGTCTAAGCATAGAACACAATATTAGTGTTTTAGAAATTTCCATGAATAACCTGGGATAAGACCTTAAGTGTGAAATTTTATTCATGATTATGTGGTTTTACTATTATAATTAGTGTTGATCACACTATTATTCTTGGTTTTAGTCAATGGCTAGAACCCGAAGGAACCGTGTTAATGCGGAATGCGACGGGCAATGCAATGATTGTCCCCCTGAGCAACCAAACGTTATGGGAGCTAGAATGAAAAATCAAGTATCCATGATCACACGACTTTCTCAAGCTATGAATCATGCACGACTTCCAAACGAACAAAGGAAGGAGCAAAATTTTGTTGAATCCTTCATGAGACATCTTCCACCTTCATTCAGTGGGTCTACTGATCCATTAGTTGCTGAACAATGGATTAGTAATACTGAAAAGATATTTTCAGTTCTTCAATGTTCTGAACATGATTAAGTTATCTTAGCAGTGTATTGTTTGGAAGTTGATGCTGATCAATGGTGGACTATTATTAAGAATATGAGGCAATGGGATGAAATTGAGTTCATGGAATGGGACGAGTTCAAGAACTTATTTTTCAATAAGTACTTCCCTCGTATTCTCTGAACAAAGATGGAGAAAGAGTTTCTTGAACTGAAGCAAAAGGATGATAAATCTGTTGGTACCTATGAAGAAAATTTTACAAGATTTGCAAGGTACGCTTCTGTTATTATTTTCTAACCTGATAGTATGATCGATCGATTCCTTAGTGGCTTAAAACCAAGTCTTCGAAGGGCGTTAGCTATAAGGGACTTCAATAGCTACAAGGAAATCGTTCGATGTGCTCTCAAAGTCGAGATGGATATTAGAGTAACCCATCAGTCATATGGGTTTGATAAGAAGAGGAAAATGGAATTCAAAGGAAAATCTAAAGAGCACAGTAAAAAGAAGATGAGCTTTCCCTTATGCTCAAAGTGTGGAAAGAAACATGGAGAGAGTTGTCTTAAAGAGACAAGAAAATGTTTCAAATGTGGAAACGATGGTCATCAGGAATTTGAAAGCCACACTGATTGGAAGAAGATATCTAATGAGGCAAACAAAGGAAGGGATGCACAGAATGAACCTACTACACATCAATGTTTCATGTTCAAGGAGATGGGGATTTATTCCAATCAATGTCCAAATCCAAGGGTTGATGATGATGGTCGATGTCAATAAAATTTTAAGGCTAAAGACAATGGAATGTCACATGGAATTTCTATCAGCGATGTGGAGTATGATAACGATGTGGTGAAAGGTACACTTACCATCCACTCTAAAGTATCAAATGTTTTATTTTATTATGGATCCACCCACTCCTTTATTTCTGAAGAATTTTCTAATGATATCACCATATTACCTCAACAATTAGATTTTGAGTTAGCTGTGACAACCCCTAATGGCACAACAGTTTCATCAAAAGTTTATAATTCTTCTCCGATTGAAGTTTGTGGGAATGTGCTTCTTGAAAATCGCGTGATCCTTCCTATAGTGTAATTTGATGTTATTCTAGGCATGGATTGGCTTTCTCTACATGGATCCCATATCAATTGCCAAAGAAGGGAAGTCACATTTCTTATTCCAGATCAATCTATGATCGTCTATCGATGCAAGGATGAACATAACCTTCCATTGGAAATTTCTTCCATCTTATGGGTCTTGATTCCATTAAATGAAGGTTATTTATCTCAAATGGTAGGTGAGAATATCACGATGAAAAATATTCACATTGTACAGGAGTTTGATGATGTCTTTCCGGAGGAATTGTCGGGTCTTCCACCAAATCGTGAAGTTGATTTTTCAATAGAACTCTTACTGGGTGCTTTACCTATTTCAAAGAAACCTTATAGAATGGCCCCAATTGAGTTGCAGGAATTGAAGAATCATATCCAAGAAAATATTGATAAGGGATTCATACACCCTAGTGCATCACCTTGGGGAGCACTTATTCTGTTTGTTAAGAAGAAAGACAGATCAATGAGACTCTGCATTGATTATCGAGAACTTAACAAGATCACTATCAAGAAAAAATATCCTCTCCCAATCATTGATGACCTATTTGACCAACTAAACGGAGCTCAATACTTTTCCAAGATTGTTCTTCGTTCAGGGTATCATCTATTAAGGGTCAAAAGGGAGGATATACCAAAGACAGACTTCCGTACAAGGTATGGACACTACGAATTTATAGTGATGCCATTTGGTATTTCTAATGCCCTTGCTATCTTCATGGATCTGATGAATAGAGTCTTCAGAGACTATCTTGATCAGTATTTGGTAGTCTTTATAGGCGATATTCTGGTATATTCAAAGAGCAAGGAAGAACATGAAGATCGCTTGAGAATTATATTGAAGACCCTGAGACAGGAGAAGGTTTATGCCAAAATTACCAAGTGTGAATTTTGGCTTCAAAAAGTTTCATTTTTGGGTCACATAATCTCAAAAGAGGGGATATCTGTGGATCCAGCAAAAACAGAGGTTATAGAAAGATGGTCGAGACCAACAACAGTAACTGAGATCTGATGATTTCTTGGTTTGGATGGATATTATCGATGTTTTGTGAACGATTTTTCACGATTATATAATCTAATCACCAAGTTGACTCGGAAAGGAGTTAAGTTTGTCTGGACGGAGGAATGTGAAGTGAATATCAAGGAGATGAAAAGAAGGTTATACAGTGCACCTGTGCTCACACTGCCTTGTATTAGAGAAAGATTTGTGATCTAAAGTGATTCATCAAGAAGGGATTGGGGTGTGTTCTTATGCAAAATGATTTGGTGATAGTTTATGTCTCATGACAGTTGAAAACCCATGAGCAAAATTACCCAAATCATGATTTGGAGTTAGCTGCAGTAATATTTGCATTTTAGATTTAGAGGCATTGTCTTTATGGAGAAAGGTGTTACATTTATACTGATCATAAAAGTTTAAAGTTTATTTTCACACAAAATGAGATGAATATGCACCAAAGATGATGGTTGGAGCTGATTAAGGATTGTGACTGCTCAATTCATTACCACCCTGGGAAAGAAAACAAGATGGAAGATGCATTAAGTAGACAAGACCATGCCAGTTTATCCATGATGAGGATCACAAAAGATCCAATATTTATGGATTTACAAAGTATGGATCTTCGAATTATAATGAAATGGGAAAATTGTATCTTTCTCAAATGAATGTTCAACCATCAATACATGTGAAGATTAAAGAGGCATAGAAAGAAGATGTCGAGTTTCAAAAGAAGGTGAAAATTTTTGATGAATTCAACCTTGATTGTGATGGGATAATAAAGTACAGGAATTGGGTTTGTGTTCCTCCCATCCCCGAATTAAAGAAGGAGCTGCTGGATGAGTCTCATAGTTCATCATTCTCTATTCATCCTGGAAGCACGAAGATGTATAGGGACCTGAAAGAGTACTTCTTGTGGGATGGAATTAATAGAGATGTTGCTGAATATGTCTCTCGATGCTTGGTTTGTCAGTAAGTTAAAGCTGAGAGACAAAATTCTAAGGGGATGTTACAACCATTACCCATACCCAAATGGAAATGGGAAAACATCACTATGGACTTTATCACCGGACTTCCTAAAACATCCAAATGCAATAATTCTCTCTGGGTCATAGTTGATCGTCTTACAATGTCTGCACACTTCATCGATATTAGAGAGGATTTCTCTCTAGATCAGCTTGCAAGGATATATGTGAAGGAAGTGGTAATATTTCATGGAGTACCACTTTATATTATATCGGATCGGGATACGAGGTTTACCTCAATGTTCTGGCGAAGTTTTCTGCATACTCTGGACACAGAGTTGAGTTTCAGCATTGCTTATCATCCTCAAACAGATAGTCAGTCTAAGAGATCAATTCAAACTCTAGAATATATGTTGAGAGCTTGTTCTATGGATTTCAATGGTGGTTGGGATCAACACCTACCTTTGGTGGAATTTTATTATAATAATAGATTTCACTCCAGTATTCTGATGTCTCCTTATGAAGCTCTCTATGGAAAGAAATGCAGGACTCCAACTTGCTGGGATGAAGTTGGGGAAAGAATGATATTAGGACCTGATCTCATTGATGAAATGGAAGAAAAGGTCAGATCTATTCAACAAAACATAAGAGTAGCTCAGAGTCGACAGAAAAGTTATGACGACAACCAAGGAAAATACATAGAGTTTGAAGTGGGTGATAATGTGTTCTTACGAATATCTCCTTGGAAGAGGGTCATGAGATTTGGAAAGAAGGGGAAGTTGAGCCCTAGATATATCGGTGCATTCAAAATAATGGATTGTGTTGGGATGGTAGCTTACCGATTGGCGCTTCCACCGAATCTCTCTCAGGTTCATGATGTCTTCTATGTATCTCTCTTGAGAAACTACATACCTGATCCTTCACATGTACTCAGCTCAGAAGTTGTACCGCTGGAGAAAAATCATTCTTATGAAGAACAACCGATAGAGATTCAACATCATAGTGAAAAATTCTTACGAAACAAGACCACTCGATTGGTGAATGTTTTATGGAGGAACCACCAATTAGAAGAAGCTACATGGTATCTTGAGGATATGATGAGGGAGAGGTATCCTCATCTGTTTGTTACAAAGTGATGAATTTCGAGGGCGAAATTCATTTTAAGGGGGTAGAATGTAACACCCGAGATTTTTATGAGAAATATTTTGTTTTTATGTTATATAAATCATCAACAGAATCTTTTATTACACACAACACTTTCACGGTTTGCATTACACGCAATCACGACCTTCCTCGATAGCTTGCATCGTACATAATACCGAGTTTCACTAAACAACGATATGCTATTAAAATGTTATTAAAAATAGCCGTTATGAATTGTAATAACCTCTTTATGAAAATATGTAAATTTTATTTTTCAAAATTAACTTCATTTTTGGATTCAAAATATCGAAATTAGCGTAGGGTGAAATTTTGGTATTTTTCTGAAAACTTTCAATTTTTGATGAATTGTGAAACCACTAAGTGATAGTTAAAAAAACTGAATTTTTCATAAAACATAATTTTACCGCTTCTGTGAGTGGAATTTAAAAAATCTGAGAGACACAGTTGATGTCAATAAGTAAAATTTGGTTCAATGAAATGAAAATAAGTATTGGTGAATAGTAACATATTAATTTTATTTTCCACGGTTAAAAATAAATAGGTTAATTAAGGGTAAAAATGATATTATTATTACCCAAAAACATGTATTAATACAATTGGATAAGTTTTATTTGATCAAAAACAACCTTAGAAACAAAATATGACCATTTAGGCCCACTTGGATTAGATTAGGACTTTTATTATAAATTTATTTAAAGAAGGGTTAATATAGTTAAAATCAAAGTTTAATAAGTATATCTTTTTTAATATAGGGTTATACATAAGATAAATTCGACTATAAATATTCATTAGAAATATAAAATTATTTCCTACATAATGGTATTGTATTTGTAATTTTTAGACATTAAATAATTTAATTAATTAATGACAGAAATATGATGCAGTAATTTTCTTATTAATGAAATATTGACATAATTGATGTTATAAATACCCAAATAAATGTAATTTGAGACTTTTTATGAACTAAAATAATTTTATAGGTTAATATGACAAGTTATTGTTGATTTAATTAAAGGTTTTTGAACTAATCATTCTGTTATGATTTTCACAAAAATAAATTACTAAATAGTGTCAAAATTGACATAAAATAGTTTTTAAAACATATATTATATTATTAATTTTTATTTTATTCCTAAAAATCTATGGCTCGGCCAAATGAAATAGATAAGGATATATATATTAATAATAATCAACTTGGGGTTCGTTTGGCTGCTTATAGTAAGTTTATTAACATTATAGTATAAGAACAAAAGAAGACACAGTAAAAGTAAAATTATTTAACTTAATGTTAAATCTAAATTATAAGGTAAAAATAGGAACCTAAACTTGTCTAAATTCTATTGGTTGAGATTATTTCGACCCATCCCCACATTAGATTCTAAATAAATCAATTTGGAGATATTTAAAACCGAATATGGCTTTATAATAAAATAATATTTTTAGTTTTTCCGAAGGAGCCCCTCTCCTCCCTTATAAAAGGGCACCTCCTCCCCCTCTTCCTCACACCACATTGAGCCTTCAAGATCGTCCAAACCCTTCCAATTTATCCTCTCCACTTTCTTAGAAACATCATAGAGGTCCTGGTCTTTTTCAAAGGCCAATTTTAGTGCACTAAAAGCAGATCTCAAAGAGGCGCTTCAAAGAATAGGTAATGTCCGTTACCAATTCATTCAACTTTATTTTTTCTTCCAATTCATCTTCATTAGTTTTTTCATTATTAAGGAATAACATCAGTATCACTCATATACTGATATGTTATTATAAGCATGAAACAAACCGATTTCACCATCTATCCATCCTATGGAAAACGAAATCACCGCGCATGCGTACGCACGGAATACCATCTCCATGTCGCGGTGTAATCTATTTTCCACCACCACCTTACTTGGATGGGTTTAATGGTGTAAATAATGACTATATATGACTATTGTAAAGTGATATTGATTCTGAAATAGTATACATACACTCCAATACAATTCCACGATCATGGGAATGATATCATCGCTCCTGCGTACGTACGGAATACCGTCTCCATGATGTGATGCGACTTGTTCTACATGATATTAATTGCATAATGATTATATAAATTAATTGAGTGAATAAATATGATATATATTACACTAATACCATTCTTGAAATGAGGTATCTATAACCTATAAAGAAGGATAATAATTTATTTGTCAAAACACGCATAAGAACAAAAAGTAATAAACACCTGAGTAAACAAGTAGTAATGAAATAGTACTAATAAGAAACTAAGAATATGAACATATATGATATCATAAAAATAAGTATGATTCTATAAAAATTCAATAACATTATTTAAATCATTATACAGGAGGTTCGGACACTTAGGAAGAAAATCGGACCTAAGGTAAGGGAAATATAACAATCTAATTTTTATTCGATATTGTTTATACTTTGGTAATTACTAGGGTGTATTTTATCATCTAAATGCATGTTTCTTCAACATTTAATATTATTTACATCCACCTACAATTTTTTAAATCCAATTTTACCCTTAGGTGAGTTTTTAGTAAAATATATGAAAGGAATCTTTTGTCTTTTTTCGTATGAGGTACTTTTTGAATTTTCTGGAAAAAGTATGAGAATATTGTTTTTTTAACATATACGGCATAAATGGATTTTTAAAACATTATTTCCAAGAAGATTACTTTACAAGGTTTCAAGATTATTTTTAATCAACTTCTTTTAGTTTAAAATTGTATGACATGTTAAGAAAGTAAAATGTTTTTGAAAGGATATTTTCCTCAAGAATGGAGTTCAATTGTTTTATCAAAATTATTTTCCATCTAAGATAATATAGGGTTCTGTTTCGATCCCTATTATTACATTTATTTGTTTATGTTGTGATGAAATTATTTTTATGAATTTATTTATCTTATTTGAATTGTTTTATGATTTCATGATGTTTAAGAATCCCATTTTTATTACATGGGTTATGCAATGATGTATGATTTATGATTTTTTGGAACACAAAAGAATGGTATCATTATGAGATGGGTGGGACCTATATCTCCCTCCAATGCATTGGGTAAATATTTTATATCTCATGAGAAATACATGTCTGGAACGGCAGGTTAAACTGGTTCAGTTAAACAAGACTGAAACGAGGAGTGAACTCGGTTCAGAAATGGACATTGTCCATTAAGGTAGACTTGGCAATGAGTCTTATCTAATAAGAAATGATTCTATATGATTATGTGTGTATTCCATAGTGTTTCCTGTTTTATTTTGTGATTATTGGGATTAAATTTCATTACTATGATTTATCACATGTTATGAAATTATGATTTCTTTTGCAGGTTAAGATTTCCAAAAGTTATGTTCTTATGTATATGATGTGATTGATATTTCTTTTTTTTACCCTTACTGAGCATTTGAGGTCACCCTTTTGTATGTTTTATTTCCCTAGGTCAGGAATAAGGTTATTAATTAGGATATGCCAAAAAGGGAATCTAGATATGATGAAATAAATAAGAGGCAGAGTAAATGCTTTATGAACCAGTTGTTTATGTTTCCCAGTTTCTAAAGCCTCTATACCTATACGGTCCTTTCCTGGTATTGTTATATGTTTTAATAAGTGTGCTTCAATTCTGAAGTAATAACAATTTATGTAAAGTATGGGTCATTATAAAAAAATGTATCCATGTCACTATGAAAATATTCTATTATGGAGTTATTTGGTGAATTAAATAATTTAACAAGAAGGAGCAGATGACATACATTTAAAGGATCATATATGCAACATTAAAAAAATTCAATATTTTTTTCTGCACAACTATTGGCATGGGATCATCTGAAACATCATAATACAGTGTACAACATGATGATTCATGATCAATAAAGATTCCATAATAGTTATTATGAATGATGATACATCCAATAGTAGAAAATTATATTTTAGGGAAAAATAAGTTTTTGTAATATAGGGATGTAACATTAAATTTATTCCAAATTAAAGACATAATTATTTGATATTGGTACATCACATTAGTTTATAGTGAAACAAAAATTTTATATTATAATTTCAATATACATAATAAAAAATGTAATAATTTTAATGGAATTGATGAAAAATATTTTACACGTTTATATTGACCCTTTTATAGTTTAATTTTTAGATGAAATCATTCTATATTTTAATACAGTATAGTGTCATGTACATGATTTGATAATATTTAATATATATAAAGTAGTCACAAATGTTATTTAAAATAATTTAATGTTCCAATTCATGATATGGGATGTGATTTTTATAGTTCATGTGGTGTTGAAAAGATTATCTAATTCACCCAAAAAGGGTAATATATCCATGTGATGTGAGAAACATTAAAATTTAATTGAGATTTATAACTTCTTTATTTTAGAAGGGTTATTTCAATGTTTCATTATATTTTAATCCATACTGGATTCCTCCAGTGCTTTCTCTGACATAGAATGTATGGACGATTATTTGTTATTTGAAATTATGAAAATTCTTTGATGAGATAAACATACATTTGGATTTATATCTAGTTCTAACTATACTATTTGATGGGAAGGGCTATGTGGTTTTTTTTATGCATCATGTTCAGGTATGTTTTTATTTATATTATAGTGTGAACACATTGTTTATTCATATTCTTGATAACATTGGGTATAAAATAAGAAATATTCCACGCACATTCCAAAACAAATTGATATAATTAAAATACTAACATGTATCTAGTAAAACACTTTAGGGAATTTCAATGCATTTCTTCTTAATAGATGATCCAAATAATTGTATTTCGAAACATGAATTGGTTCATAGATAGAAGATATGGGTGACACATCTCTAATAATTTATCTTTTACTTTTTCAACAACTAGGGAAAGATGAATTTTTTTTAGAAACATTTAGTTGGATTAATCAATCCCATGCAAGGATGAATCCATCACATTACTAGAATATCGTGGTTTTATTTTCTGGTAGTATATTTCGAGTACTTGTGGATGAAAAGAGTTTTTTACATGTATGTATTAAATTACTTCCACTCCTCAAAAATAATCCTAATAGATCAAGAACTTGTTATTGACTTTTGAGGAATAATAAATTTATTAATTTTTTGGTGATGTATAATGAATATTCATTATCTCCAAAGGTAATTTTTTAGTAATGAACCTCTATGAAATTCATTTTACAATGAAAAATTATATGATTTAATATTTTTACCACTAAATTTGGTTATTTTACCCATGAATGATGAATAGGATTTCATATACAAGTAATCGATTTTGGTGGCAGGCATGATAAAATACATTGTATTTCTGTTCTGAATTTCTACATGTCAATGGATAAAAATTACTCTTTTAATAATATTATTTTCATTCAACACCCCCATTAATAGACATGGATTTGGGATGAAAAATAAATCAATTTCTTTGATTGGATACCTCTTATACTAAACTAAAAATATTTTATTTGGGTAGAGATTAATAAATTACCAATACCAGATCAAAATTATCATATTCATGTGGATAAATAAATTTGAGGACATAAGAAATATGTATATGGATAATATTTTTGGATTTAATACAGTTTATTTTACCATTATTTCTAACTGGATTACTAAAATCTTATTTAATTTTTAGAGTGGTATGCATTTGGTTATAGAATCCTTGATCATGTTGAGAATAATAAAAATTCCTCATAATATTGGGTTAAATAAATGCTCTCTATCTATATGTTTTCATAGAATCATTCATTATGATTGTTCAAATGAATTAATAGAATAATCAGAATTATATATGGGGATTATTTTATTTTCTTATTGTAATAGCTATGAGTCATCCATTAAAATGGATCACACTGATATCTTGTATGGATGACCTATTAAATACCTGATATATTAGTATAAGATTGAATAATCTTATACAGTACATATTAACCTGATCAATGAGATGTTGATGATGATTCAAATTATATATCATATGCTCATAATATCTTAGTGACAATAGAAATCATATTCAAGTAACCCTCAATGACCATTAGTGTTTATAGTTAATGAATAATATGTTCTTGAGACACTCACCTAGACTATTTCAATATCATATGGAAAATTTTGATGATGGAAGTATGTTTTGTTGGAACATCTATGGAATTCAATAATTTTTTAAAGATGACATGTTATCTGTCCATCCCATATTGAAAGAAACTAATGCATTCCACGATTGATGAACTACACTATAAGAATTATTTTCAAAACATATCCCATGTTATGAATTGATAAGTCTATGATGTAGAACCATATGATTAATGATCTTGTATTTAATCAATGTATTTTATCCCCTTATTTTTTTAAAACAATTACATCACATGCACAACCATATGAAAACCTCACTCTCATAAATTATGAATGGAATCAATAATATTTATTTAAATTAAGGAAACTATCCAGATGTTATGGTAATATCACCATAGGAATAGTAAAGTGATCATTTGGAATAGTAACCATACTAATTGAACAATAACATAGCCTATAAATATATTAATATGTTTTTTAACTAATAAATAATTATATTATAAAATTTTATCATAGATGTGAAAATAAATGTTATAGAATTGATAAATTAATTATTGGTATATTTGTAAAGACAATCATTAGTTACAATTTTATAATTAGTATAATGAGTTAATAAAATAAACTTTCATAATTAAGATTAAAAAATTTATATTTTTGTCTTAAATTATAAGTTAATTGTACGATTCTTTAATTAGTTGTTCAATGATTCATAAACTCAAATATAAAAATAAAATATGTATTTATCTAATAAATAATTATATTATTTATAAATAAAATTCAAACATATAAAAAACAATTATAAAAAATTAGATCCATTTTTAGATTATAGAAATTGTAAAATGGTAATGGATATTTTGTAGTGTTTGTGATAAAATATTAGAAATTTTGGTGACTAATGGTATACGATAAATTAGAATCTAATGTAAATACATGAAATTTTTAGTTATTGTTGATGCATGGTTTATGTAACAAAATATTTCTACAATTCATCATATTTTTGATAAATTTTTAGTGGTAATGGTCTACAGTATTTTTTTATCTTGATAAAAAATAATAAAATTAAAGTATAATAATTAAAAAGTCACATATCATCCCCTGTAATTACTTCACCTCAATATATCATATTATCACACATTCAAAGGGTTTTTGTTACCTCAATAATAAGTAATTCCCTTCTTATGACTTTTCCCCATGTCAATGATCTACTGGTCTCAAAAAACACCAATCCTATGTTCAATAATGGGTGTCTCAAGGAGATGAAATTCAAGATTTAAAATATCATTTAATTCGCTATTAATTTCATATATTTTCATATTATATTGTAACATATCCTATCCAAAGTGGATTTAAAAAATAATTATAATATATATATGCTATAATATTATTTATCTAGTGGACATTCCATTGTCAAAATGCTTCCCCTATACTTTTATTCTAAAAATGAAATTATTAAATGTTATGTATTGATTTATCCCTCTCATGGACAATAAGATATAATTTTCTATTACCACATTCAAGGATAGTATCAAATAAATTATTATTGTAAAATATGATTTTATTATACATATAATAGGTTATATAATGTTTTAGAACTGATATTTATAATTTATATTAAATAAATTGATATAATTTCTTGAGGTCCATACACCCCACAATTAATAACTAAATCTTATTTATTAACATCTTATCTAATGAATCAACCTCGTACCATAAAGTAAAATGATATGTGAGGCCATTTAGACTTATTTATGTTCATTAATAACAAATAATTTCAATTTTTTTAGGATTATTCCCATTTTAAATGGACATCCATATGTGTATACAAGTGTACCCATCACGAATACCATGAAAACAAACACTCATGAATCTATGCAATGGAAATCCATAACACATAAAAATGTCCACATGAAATTGTAAAAAATTATAATAAATAAAATAAAATTGTTAATGGTGTTACATTTAGTAATAATTGAATATAGATATATTATAAATTATATTATCATGAAAAATAAATTTGTACTTAGGGAAAGGGGATTTTCAAACCCCAATACTATTATTTTTATTATACATATTTAATGAAAAATATCAATTCATATTATATATTAATCTTCATAAAAAATAATTTTATTGGCCATACATTTTATTATCTTGGTTATACATTTTTTCAAGATGATTTTATAAAAAATAAAATGATTTTCCAAAACAAAAATTCTACCCAAATCACCTTTTTTTTATCTTGAGTTGTTTCATCTAAACTCAATAATGAGAAATCATATACCATGTCTATTTTCACTTTGCTTATGGGAACCCCATATTTATTCATCCTTCATAAAATAATTATGAAACCCACTATATTATATTGGACACATGCTACTGTTTATTTTCATACATTTTATGTGTCATGAATGATTATGTAAATGATTTTATGTGATGAGTATTCCCAAAATAATATAGAACACTAATGAAAAGACTTATGTGATGTATCTCATAAGATATTTTGAAATATTCATGAACCTGTAGATTGATTTGTTCATAACGATAATGTTATGAATGGTCCCTTATGTTATGTTTAAAAAAATACACTATATTTTTTCAAAATTATTTGTGGTATTTGAAAAATAAAACATGATTTTTCATTTTTAGGCTTTTCAACAATCTATTCCTTTCTATAGTGATTCCACTCATGATTATGATTATGATATTATAATTATGTTATGATGAATTTTATTATTTTCATCCATGTAATATTTATTCATGCACATATTTATCCACTTAATAGGATTTTATATCACCAAATATAGATGTATATCCTAAGTTAATTAATTACAAATGAATAACGTGATATTTTAAGGATAAATATATAGGATAGAATAAAATGGTTTTTTTCTTAAACAATGGATGGTATTATTTTCTTAATATACTATATATTTGTGTCATAGTTTGTAAAAATTATTTGACGTTCATCTTAAAAATTATTTCATAGACATATAAGAGTATTTTGTTCCCCATATAATGTAACCGGGATTTAATAATTGGATTAGTTTGTGGCTTCTCATGTAATGATGTTGTGGTTTTAGTCTATTCAACTTTTCACAATTCAAGAGAATTATAGTTTAGTTTCTTAAGAAATTTTAGATTATGAGCTAATGTTGTGAGAGTAGTGGCCTAATCTCTTAGTGGACCAGTCTACATCATGAATTTCTCAGGGAAAAGAACAAATATAATTAGGATAATTATATCACCAAGAATTTTTTTTGGAATGATATTTTTTCTTCATCTTACTAATTGTCAATATTAATTTTTATCATATTTTTTTCTATACATCATATGGATGGAAGTGTGGTTTTTATTATTCTATTATAGTCATGGATGTGTTCAATGTGATTTATATAAGGGTTGATATAAGACTATATAGTGAAAATATATATACATTACACTATGTTTTTGTTGATATCCTATTAGTATGTAGTTATAGCCACGAGAAATCTAGTTGAATGTTTACAATATATAGTTCATAATACAATTAATCCATTTAAAAAAATTATTTTTTCATTTGTGGGATGACAATAAGAATTACATTGGAATAATAATGGGAGCCTACCATCCATATACATTTGTTTTACGATAATCATTTTTTGTTCTTCGCACCATTGAATAGCAATCGGTTGCATGAAACTAGCTCGTTTCATCAATATATATGAGAAAATGATGGTTATTTTTATTAAATAATTACCAAATCCCAGTTTTAATTTCAATATCTTATACCCTGACCATAATTCAAGACTCACGACTATATAATCCCTCGTTAAATGATTCTAGAACTTACTGACAAAAATATCAATCGACATATATTCCAATTCAAGCATTGAAAATCCTTTGGTATATGCATCATTTATCTAATTATGAATTTATCAATCTTCATGTATCTATTTCTTCAAGGTATCTAGATATACATATTTTTGATGGATCCTAATAATAATATTTTAATTGTTTTTCATTTATTCTTTATAATTTAATAAGTTTCCTCATCTCACTAATATTTTATAACATTTTGGGTATTTAACAATTACATCAATTGATGAAGATGGTGTCATACTATAGTCCTCATAAATAGTAACATGTTATTATATTTATTTTCAAACAAATTTTTTTTCACCAAAAATGAATTATTCTTATCGATAAATATTGTTAAATGTCAAGGTGTGGTTTATAGATTTTATTTGGAAATGGAATTTAAAATTAGTTATTTTTTATAAAATATATTATTAATTGAAATGTGTGGTCTATTGAATTAAATTATGCTGAATATTGAAAAATGGGGGAAATAGTTGATTTAAATAAATTAAATAGAATATTTTTTTTCTAATCATGAGTTTCAATGAATAATTATTTCTTATTTATTTAGAAAATGAAACTGAATGATAAAAATTATGATTTTACAATTTTTAAAATATGATTGATTTATCCAGTTTGAAAGAAATATTTTTCCACTTGATCTATTTCCTAGGTAATATTTATGCGAGGTAGTTTATTTTGATTTCAAATAAAAGATTATAGCTATGTTTGACATATCAAAATAAATGATTAAACATTGGAAAGAACAAAACATCATTGTTTAGTTTGTAGTTTTCATTCATTAGGGGTTCATCAATATTTGATACAGTGATGAGATCTATAGAAATGTTCAATCATGGATACATATTTCAATAATATGTTATTGGATCATTGATCTGTGATCAAACAAAATTATTAACATTATATAATTATTATAGGATTTAAAATTACTTATAAACAATATTCTTTAAAAAATTATTTCATCATATCTATTTTGATTGATAAGGTAATTCATTCTATTTTTATGTAAATGTTTTTCCATGTATGTTTTATAAATTCTATTAAAACTATTTGTAAATAATTTTTTAATTTTTATTTATTAATGTGATATAGATTTATTTTAAATTTTAATTTAATAATATTTTGGTTATTTGATATGAACTATATATGAAATGACATGGTGAAATCAATTTACGATAATTTTTCTTATAAAACATTTTTCAAAAGGATTATGTATAATTTCAATTTCTAAATAAATTAACACCAAAAAGATTGTCCACTGGCTGTTAGTGTAATTAATTGAGATATTTTTTACAGTTTGTGTTTATAAGAGGAGTATTTGATCCACGTTTTATGATAATATTTTATTATTGTTGAAATCCTTAATTAAAGTGACATATTATTTTATTATTCTTTATGGATTATATACATGGTTACTTTTTTGGTACTTTTCCATTGATTATTTTTTGCAATATTTTGTATTTATAGAATATTAACTATAAAAATTATATTATTGACTAATCTAATGGTTATAAAGTTCCACATAATCAATACTGATACCCAAGAACTATTTGTTGACCTCTGGGTATCTAGAATTCCTTTTAGGTTAGTTTAGGTAATACTAAAATAATTATATAAATCGGTATCATGGTTTTCTCAGGATGTATAAAAATTATTAATATAACCATCCATTTTTTTATTGTATAGTCGTCTTTGGATGAGTCTAACCACATAAAAAGAAAAACATGTAAAATAATATATTTTGATAAATAAGATATTATAATCATTGTTTTCATGTTAAAAACAATATTAAAATGATTTCATTTTGGTTCTAAGATGGTGGAGATTATATTTTACTCATTAATTTTGATACCAACTTCATTTTATTAAAAATATTTGAAACACCATCAACATTGATTTAATCATTAATTATTATCACTAAAAAAATTTATTAAATTAAATTATATTAAATATTAATAAAAAATCAACTTATGTGTTTTAATTATGAATGATAAAATTCTTGGTGTTAATGAAGAACAAAACTACTCATATGAAACATGTTTAAAATGATCAAGATTGATCATAACATATATTAAGAATATATAGTAACAAACTATTATACATGTAGATAATATTTATGAACTCATTGAATAATTGATTGTTTTTATATTAAAATTACAATAAAATAATATATATAATTTTTTTTAATTTAATGATCTTATATTTAATTTTATTAACATATGGAATATGTTATTTGTTTCCTTTATCATGTTCACCTCAAGAAACATATTCCATATCATAAACTTGTTTTCACTAGAAATATATACCTTTTGCATTTTAATAATTATTTTCATAATACTCTTATAATTCATTACATTTAATTTTAAATTAGAAATCATATCCTCCAATGGTATTTCATCCAAATGATTATATATTTGTAAGTATTTTTTCTAATAAAACCTATTTTTTATATATGTATTAATTACTGGGTACCATGAAATCATTACTATAATATAACAATAATCGAATTGATGACTTGTACAATATTCATTATTTTCCTGTGAATTTATGTCACTAAAAATAATTTGTCTTTATTTTCCCTTAATTTGAATGATATTAATCTCATAGTGTTTTTTAACCCAAATAATTTTGTTGAGTAATAAAAAATATCATATACACCCTTCAAACTTGAATGTTTCATTTCACCATATGAGATTATTTCCCAATAATTTATGATCCTCTTAGTGAAGAATTACATTTTAATCATATGATTTTCCATAATAATTAAATTCATTCAAAAGAGTAGCCTTGTTATGAATAATTCCCATCATTTGTAATGATGGGTTCTTTTTGATTTTACATATCAAATATTCCCAGTAATTCACTAATATATATTTTTTAACCACATTATGTTAAATTTCATGGAAATTATATATTTTTATTATCCTCTTTAAAATGTTATCCTTATTAATATTTCTACCATGTTGGGATTTTGAAATGTTTTTTTCCAATATTAAATTTAATTTTCATTCATATGAAATTCGTCGAGATAATTATCAGAAACCCATTTCATTTGTTAAAGTAAAATTCATTAAAATGAATTATTATTCTTTATTTTTTTCATGGAAAACTTGTTTATAATTTTTTCCCATTTCTTTTTGAATATAAATTTCCAATTTGACCTTTCAATTTATATTCATAGGCATATGTGAAAAATTTTAATCTAAATTATTATAAATGTTAAAAATGTTCTTATATCATCACACCATCATTTAAATTTTTTACGGATCATTATTTTCTGGTTTTAAAGGATTCTAAATGATGTTATTTTTCTTTTAGTTTGAAAAAAATTATTCATTTATTAGAAAAGAATTAGGATATATATAACTTTCAAATATACATTTCTATAACTCCAAAAAATATATATTCATTAGTATTGTTGTAATTTGGTAGATCATATACATGATCATTGAAATTCATCAAATTTTCAAATACACATTCATTCTATATCTATCTTTTGTAATGTTCTTTCTTATCAAAAAATGAAAAATCAGTCTTTTTTAGATTCATAATCATTTTATACAAAAATGTATAAAATTTCATCTATTGAAAATCCACTATGTGTTTAATTTGTTATTTCCTTTGGTTGAAGGGTATTCACTAGGATCATATACACACACTGAATGGGTAATTTCTCGGATGTGACTATTTATAATTTATCATAACTTTGTAATTAACATATGATTTAGGATAATTTTTGAATGATAATTTCAAAAAAAGATACATAATATATATGGATATTTATTTTTTCTACATGTTTAAAATGTAATATTTAATGATATTATTGGATTTTTTTCATCACACCATTTAAATATTATAGAAAAATATTTTTAATTATAGTGGGTTCGTTATAATGAATGAATAATTTCATATACCACACATATGTAAGAATGATATTTTGTGGGTCTTATGTTTACACATAATTAGTTGGTTTAAAATGATATCACATTAGATATATATTTGTTGACATAATTAATTTTTTTCACACAAGCATAAGCATAATTGGTTTTCACACACTTACATATGTGGAAATAATGTGTTGTTTCACATTGGAATTTAAATAAATGTAATGACTACAAGGATTTTTTATATAATTAATATTCAATTTTCAAAAAACAATTATTTGTCCTATTTACTTATGATTAAATTGATTTATAATAATTCATATCCTTATGTTACACTGTAATGATTTTTTGTAGGCTTATCATACAATGATCATTGAATTCATGTATTATATAATTCAAATATTTATACCAAAATAAAATTAATTTTATTCTATGTTTTTTGGGTATTATTTTATTACATACATATATTAATCTAATTTCCACAAAATATCCAAACATAAGATCAATGAAAATTATATCTTTGGATTAACCTTATTTAGTTTAAATTTCATTTCATTCATTGACAAAAATTTCCCTATTTTTTATAAAACATTAGTACATCTAATTTTTTTTAAAAATTATCTCTTAAGTATAATATGGTGGATATTATTTGGTTTTGTAATGGGTTACCTAGTTTTTTATATAGGGTTAATAATATTCATTTTTCGAATTAGACCTCGGTTTTTGTAGTTATTTTGATAATCTTAATTGAATAAAACAATAAATATAAAATATCACAGGTATTTAGTATAATGTATCATTTTAATTATATCCTGTAAATATATGTCTTTATACATGGTGTCTCATATATGGTATTCATATATGTTTCTTTTATCATTGAGAATTCAGATGTTATGGGATAATGAAAATTTACTTGATGAAAATGATGACAATGGTACATACATTATGGTTGATCAAAATTTCATTGGTATTGTTTATTTATTAGAATAATTGAATAAATAAATAATTATGTGTGATTATTATAGTATATTTTATATTAATCCCATTGGATAAGTAATGGTTAATTGTCTATGTATTGAATAACTTCACGGTGTTTTGGTATATTGTAAATTAGGTATTTCTATTAGAAGTTACTGTCCGCACTAGATAAAAAGAGTTCATTCTTGATATGTATAAGACATACCCAGGTCTAACTTATCTAAAATGGGGGATTTATTATTAAATTTATTATTTTATGGTGATATAAAAATATTAAATGTGTCATAATGTCCTTAAAGTACTAAAGGATTATCAATTTTAAATTTATATTCAATTTAATGAACCATTATAGTCAATTTGAGAATGATTATAAGTAATTCTTCAAAGAGTCTATGATTTAAATAAACGTGTATATCAATAGATAAATACCCATATTCATTAGTTATACAATATGTATCATATATTTGAATCATTGTGTTCCTAGAAAAATAAATATTATGATAAATTTTTTCATAAAAAAAATATTGAAATTATAATTTAAATTATTTTGTACATTTTTTGTTGAAAATTGTTCATGAAAATGGACATGAGAAATGTATTTATTTAAAAAAACCATTTAGTTTTATAACCAAATGAGTAAAACTAATTGTCTGGATAACAATCATGGTTTATTTATATGATGATGAAAAAGATAGATTCCTTTTTATTCATATAGGAGTAGCGTTGATATGTTAATTAATATTTATAATTAACAATATTAGATATTTTAATTATGGAAAGTTTCATTTAAACTATATTTTTTTGCCTATTACATATTATTAGGAATATATGAAACATAAATTATTTTAACTTCATTACTTCTTCATTATTAAATTTTTATAAATATATTTAATTGTATAAAATTTGTAATTTGATTCTATGTTACAGTTATATATTTTGGGATAAATAATGAAGAAGAAATTATTTAATGATGGGTAAAAATATTTATTCAAGTGATTATTTATTTTTTTCAAAGGTGAGATAAATACTATGGACTACAGTTGACTTTATTACTAATTTAATAATAATTCATTCCATGTGATTTTCCTTAAATACAATATAAATTTTAGAAAAAATTGATATATGTTGTAAACTATGTGAATTTATCAGTATGTGGTTTAAAATAACACAAAATGTATTTGTAGTAACATATGATTCAAATGCGATTTATTCATTTATACATTTAATTTTTTTTAATGATATGTTCTATTAAATTTATTATAAAAATATATAAATACTAGGGTACATTATTTTTTTAATTATAAAAATAGTTTGATGAATGGTATGTGATATGATATATCAGAAGAAATTTTTATAAATGTCACAATTGATGTTATATCTGGAATAATAGATACATAAATAATAAAATCACATAATTACATGAGTGGCGACTTAAAAATGTTCTGAAGATATATATTATTTATGGGAGTAGAACTAAACAAATACCACGATTTTGATCTATTTAATTACTACTATATTCAATACCTTATGTCACCAGAATCATGGAACTAATTGATCAAACAAACTAAAATGATAGTCAGCATATTAAATTAATATTTTTATAAAATTTAATGAATAGTAAAACATAAACTAAAAACATTATTATTAATTATTTAAAATCATTATGATTAAATAATAAATAAATAATTTTAATTTAATTTATTAAATTTTATTTTAATGTGTTAATAAATGAAATCTATAACATTGAAGTTAATTTTTTGATAATATATGACATTAAAGTACATGATATATTATAAAATAATTATTAAAAAATTATATTATATGGTGCATGTGAGCCTAATCTTGATTGGTGAGTACTCATCATGTTCATCCATTATACGTGAGATAAAATCTGATAAGAGGAATATTTCAGTGTTACTATAACTGGTACTATGGTAGGTAATGTAACTTGTACTATGGGAGATGATATTATTGATCTGTTTCGCCGATTTAGTCCTTGATCACTTCATAGATTTAAGGTTAGTAAGGATTTAGATCCAACTCATGGATTTATGGCCACCTCAAAGATTTTCTACCACCTAATGCCTATTAGAAAATCTCAACACCTTCGGCCACATTAAATGCAGATGTAACAATATTGATTTCCATGGAATAAGGCTCTGGATAAAAATTTAGAGAAGCCACATTAACTAGAGAAGAACATACGTTTAAAATAAAAATGGGAGTGTATTACATTTCCATCTGTATCACATCTATATATCTTTACAAAATATAGGTTTCAAACTATCATTGTGATGGTGGAGATATGACATCAACATATATGATGGTATGGGTTAGTTCCATGTAGTTTATTTGGGATGAATTATACTAAGTCCTTCTGGTCATGTAATGTGGCAACAAGAAAAATTTTCATGTACATGTTCCATTTCAACCAGTAAAAATGGTATTATCAAATATATTAAAAAGAAAGTCATTTGGTTCATTCAGGATATATTGGAATTGAATAATATGAATAGACCAATTTTTTGAAAATCTAAAATTTTCAACAACAATGATTTTCATTATATTGTATATTTTTATTTAAATAATATACATATAAAATTTCAGAATTTTTATTAGAAGAATATTATTTTATTAAAAAATTTAATGTCCAAATTATCCTATTTCAAATTTTATAGAAATATCTATAACCTTGTTTTTAATTAAACTGTGAAAATATTATCTGTTTATATTCTGTAATATTATTAATTTACCATCCTATAAAAAGTACATCGAACATTTTATATACTGTAAATAGAAAAAAAATTATCATGTGCTATAAATATACATTTTAAATTAATATTATGTTGTTTTTCTAACATATGTTTCACATTTCATGAACATAAGTACTATTTTATAACAATAATTGTTTTTTGAATTTTCATTAAGATTGATATTTTTTGTAAAATTTTGTTTTTTAATTATTTTAACTCCAAAATTTTTATAATAAACCAATTTATGATAATATATATATATATATATATATATTGAAAAACATTTTCTATGGAAAATTTCTTTTCTCTTAACATTATATTTCTTAATAATGGATTCTTATGCATTGCATGTGCTAATGTAAAATGAAATTTTTAATAAAAAAATACTATAAATATTATTTAATATTTGAAATAATTAGGATACAATAATGTAATATGTTGAATTTTAATTTCAGAAATTTTTTCAATTATTATTGTTATTAATTAGATACCGTGGACGAAACTGTAAAAGTGATAATTTATTTAAGTCAATTACATAAAACCAATTTTAAAGAATATGTTCAAATGAATTGTTGTTGTAAAAATTAGATGAATCATTTAGCAGTAAAATGGTGTTTATTTTTTATTCATCATGGAATGTCAAAAAATATTATATTTTTATATTATGTCAAAATATTTAAATAATTTTCATTTTCAAAACATTTTAATGAGGCCTCTCACAACCTTATAAGGCCTCAATAAAGTTTACGTAACATTTATATATATATACCATAATTAAATCAATTAAAATAATATTTCATTTAAATTAGAATATTTTACATTGAATTTATATTATTTCTACTATTTTAATGGACTATTATATGGGAAATCCCATGTCCCTATAGTGATAACGTTTTTATTACTTTTTTATATGATTCCTATTATAACTAATATACCAATTTAATTCCTATATAATTAGAATATATATATATATATATATATATATTACGTAATTTTATTATTTTAAGGGTAAAAATAATAACCACCATATATTTTTTCAATTAATAAAAAATCTAAATCAGATGTGGTTTGGACTACTTCCAATATGAATGAAAAAATTCATTTTTCCCAAATTCCAATATTAATATTTTAAATGCATGAACTGGATACATATGTGCAATATAAAATATTACAATGAATATAAAAATTTATAACACACATTCATTCGTCCACATATCATGGTAAATGAAAAAATTACCCATGTATTGTGTGAACTACTCCTATAACGAAGTTATATACTACTTTTTGAAAATAATTTATTAATTATTTGTAAAACCATCTTTGAATGATATTTAAAACCATAAAATAAAAAAAATAAAATAAAATTATCATAAATTTATATATTTATTATTGCCAAATAAATTATTTTTATAATTATTACCATTTATTATTTTTGATATATTTCTGTTTGGTTCAATTTTTTCCCAACTATTCTAATGTGTTAAAATTAAAAAATAGATGATAATAATAACATAATTTCTGATAATACATTTTTCTACAAGTAATTGATGAGTTCATTTTTTTATTTAACAGTTACATGAATACATAAAATATTTACGAATATACCAACAACCATTCAATAAAAATCAATGAATCAATCTTATCATCGATTTCATGATAAAGTATCATAAAAAGTAATTAATTTTATTAAATAATAAGATTATACATAATTATAAAACATGAAGAATACAATCATTATAGATATGGGAATGATTTACTTCAATTATTAATGGATAACAACACAACCAATATGAATCGAGTTCCAAACATATGAGATTACTCATTCATGATATTGAAATTTGACATTTAAAATAAATATACACAAATAAAATAATCTAAAATTATATTTATAAAAATATAAGTAAACGAATATCGTTTTAATATAGGTTACAATGACATTTATGTTTGATATATTGGATTTTTTAGTACATTTATTTAATAAGGGATGCAATATAATGGGTTCCTTTGACAATTGTTTTCCTATTATGACATATTAATTATTATTCACTATGTTCTCAATGATTATTGTCTCTACAACCCCTTATATATGTTTTATCACGATACATGAATATTTTTAATGATTCATTTTTTTATATCATTTCTTTTGTTTATACAAATATTCCTAGCTTTATAATGTGTTCAATTCCTCTAACAAAATTTATGGAGGCAAATTTTATATTTTATACCATATTATTTTTTATAAGCTATCATAAAAACATACGGAATTCATCATTAAATAATAAATTATTTAATGGTATTTGATTAGAAATATAATTTTCCCTTGTTATATGGATTTTTTACAAAAAATAAAAAATTTTATAGGTTCTTTACTAAATTACAATGGTTGTGTTATAATAATAATTATTGAACATGCTTCTTCAATGGTATGTTTAATCATCCCTGACATTTTAGTTTAAGAATAATTATATTCTTATATAGGGTATATAAATTTTTAATTTAATGAATAATCATTTTCCTATAATTTCCCCAAAAAAATATGACATTGTTAAAATTGATTTCCATCCACTTAAATTGCAGTTTCACTTCTGTGTCCATATTTTATTTTCACTCAAATTTTATCAATATTTATTGGAATCCTAATTATATTTTATCCTATTTAGACTAAATATTTTATAAATACTCATTTAATGATGATTTATTTTATATTTTTTTTATTTTATTCAATAATGATATTTAAAAATATTGATAAAATTAACCCTTAAAAAATTTGTCATTTTATCTTTCATCATTTGATTTTCTAAAACATTTAGAACCAATCATGGCCCAATTATTGATGTAAAATATACTTATTGAAATGTTACTCTAAATAAAAATTTCATATATATAAAAATTGAATGTGACCTATAACTTTATATTTTATCAATATGTCAATAATGACTTTTTTAAATTCCCTTTTAATTTTGTTTCATGTGAACAAATAATCAAATTACATTGTTTCATTTCTTAATAAAATATATATTTATATTTATATAGTTTCGAAAAATAAATATGTTCACATAGTTTTATAAAAAAATTATATTTGAAAATATCATGTATTTTACTTTTTTCTTATATTATATTTACTGAACTCATAAATTAGGGTTTTCATTTATGATGTTTTCATTTGAAATATAATCTGTTTGATTGCCTCCATTTTTAGAATTTAATTTTATTTTCCCTTTCACTATTTATTTTTTGTTATTTATTTTCGGTCAATTTAATTATTTATAATATTTTTTTCTTCCCTATTAAAGCACTACAACAATTCATAAATTTAACCTCAATTTTATTTTCCAAAATGAATTGCATAATTCAATTCCGTGGAATAATGTATTCACCAAGAATATATTCATATCATTTTTTGGATATATATTTAATTTACATATTCTATTTTTCAAAATACTATAAGTAAAATATTATCACTTATCTGGATAGAATGATATTTATGTATATTGTTATTGAATTTCATTGGCTTATTGTTAATTATTTGTCAGCATACAATGTTATAAGTATTTCTTTTATTATGAATGGGTTTTTATGTGATTCCTTTTTATTAGAATCCAATTACAAATTTATTTATATTAGTTCATAATTTTGAATTATGTATTTCTTATGGTATACATTATTGAAGATGGTCAGGGTTATGATAAGAAATCTACAACTAATGATTTTTACCATTAATATCACATGAGATAGTTATGGATAAAAATAATGAAGTAGTTAACATAATAATTTGAATAATGAGTTTTCTGCCATTTTTACACATCGACATAATGAGTCTTTTCACAAATAATTGTGTATATTTTGACTTCACAAAAAAATAATATTATTTAATTATTCCATAGTTCTATAAATAAAATTATGATAGATTTTGATATTATTAAATAATTCTATGATTATTATTATAACTATGTTACATCCTAAAATAATTTAATTATTGGAATATATCTTTATACACATTTGATTATTTTATTATAATATATAATGATTTCTTCACTAACATGTGTTTTATTTATTTATTATTAATTGGTTTTTATATTAAAATGTAATTGAGTTATACCAATTTTCTCTTTATATGCTCACTTGTGGCTAAAAAATAAATTTTTATTAAACAAACATAATGAATACAAGTAAAGACATCATTGCGGTTAGAAGTAATGGAGAAAAAGTTAGACATTTCTGGAAATAAGTATGAAATAATCAGGAAGAGATCACATTCTTGTGTTAGTAATGAGTCTATATCATGGAATTCCATTAATTGATTAATAATCGTTCACATAATTAACTTATTACAATATATGGTTGACTTAAATATTTTGGTTGGAAAAGTTCATAAATAAACCATGTAAAAAAATCACATGGGATGGAACCTTGGTTTTGAAGAAACATGAACATCATAATAGAATATATATCTACCTCGATATTGCGAATATCATAATGAAAACATAATGAAATACTTGTGACCAATAATTTTTCCTTCATACCCAAGAAATAGCCTATGCCATTTTAAGAGCTAAAACATGATGCATCGAACCTTGGTTGTCTTAGATCGAACATCCCCATATCATAATCCCATTCAAGAAAGACCCAGCCTCATTAAATTTCAACCCCTTTCAAGGATATAAAAATACAACCCACTAACCCTGATTTTAATGGCTAGAAACCATTCCATAACATAAACTCGGAATAAATCATCTCAATGTCAAAAAATTGTAATGTATTTTTTAGTAAACCCCCAACTCCATCACAAGCTACTTCACCCACACATGTAAATGGTTACAAAAAATCATGCCACCATTTCTCGATATATTTATAGCATCCCAAATCACTCATAAGTTGTATTAGAAGATCATAATAAAGATATAGACCTCAGTGTGAAATTTCCATGACCCTCAGATCACGTTTTTAATCATGTCTTGAATTTTACGAGTGAAGGCATGTATTTTTATTCTATAATGTAAGTAGTTCCAGATACCATTGTCCCAAGAAAACATGATCTCTCATTTCATATGTTATCATTTTCTTAGGTTACAAAAAATGTGAAAAAATAATATATTTCTAAATGTTAATCTTGAATTGGAAATGTTTGGGTGGTGTTGAATAATAGTTATAATGCGATAATTATCATATATATTTGGAAAAGTTCTGATTCATTGAAAAATGAATTTGTTTTATTACGTTACATTTTTTTAAATTTCTATAACTCTATAACCATCACTATATAAGGTAATTCACAATAATGTAACATTTTAATTATTTTATTTAATGATATAGTCACGTTCATGAGGTCTCAGATGGGTGGGTCACACATCTATTTCCATTCATGAATGCAGATCATTGTTTATTATGGATTTCATCCATCTAGGTTCATGTGGTTTTATAAGGGTGTAGTTACCCATAAAATCCAAAAAATAATTACCCTATTTTATATGTAATTATCAATATTCTCCCTCACATACAAAGATACTATGGGTGTTCTGTAATTCATCATTAGTGTCGGTATTACCTAGTCTAGAACTGTCTAATATAATGTGTGATCATCAATTAATGATGGAATTCCTCATTAATTTTAGGATAATATGATTATCTAGTAATGGTTTATATATTTTATGTTAGTTTCTAGATTTAGTTATTCCATATTCACTAAACTGTTTGGTAGGCCTTTGAGATTTTTTTATTTACAAAGGACACCTTATGAGGATCTTGATATTTCTTTTTATAGTGATCAGTAGTTGTCATGATAGTAGTGGAATTTAACCTAGGAATGATTAATTAATCAATATAGTATGGATAACCCTTTCGTTTTATAGACATCTCATAAAATATATGTGATGATATATTATATGATATTATTGTTCTTTGAGTGGATCATATTCATATGTTTTTTATGAATCCCATAATATATTCTAAAAACAATGAAGATTATTGGATGTGAAAATTATACACATAGAGAATTGAAGTTAATCATTCACCATTATGTTTTCATATACATGTGATGTATAACAATAGTATTGAATATATACATTGATTGATTTTTTAGTTCCCTTTAAATCCTTAGTTAAATATTATGTATGAGCATAGGGGAATTATATATTCAGTACTAAAAATTCATTATGTCCCAAAACATTATATTATTAAAAAATATCAATATATACATATATCAATGTTTAAGTGAATTTTATTGTACAAGGGTTTTGGAAATGACCATTTTATTTTTCAGAAATTTTGATAATCATATTGAGTATGTGTACACTCACCCCTACACATGATTTATGCACAAAAATGTTTTGTTGTGGAAAAATATTCATGGTTCCTACGATTTAACGTTGGATGGGGATATGGATTTACCACTTTAATTTCTATGTGTGTTGACACATTATGAGAAATGGATTATATTGGTTGTTATTAATTATGTATGAGAAAATTATTTTCTTCATATTGATCCAAAAATACATAGATTTCTGTGATTATTTTCAGCCTCATATATCCATCAAATACTAATCCTTTTTTGATTTTTATTTCCCTTAGTGGTATTATTATGTGAATTAACAATTCAATTATGTTTTCTCATGAATGTGTTATGTAATTATATAAATATATATCCTTCATTAAAAACAAATTGTTTTTGGAAATTCTCCCATTTATTATGTATTTTATCATTATGTAATATTTAGGTTATGTTATGGGAGTTTTGTTTTTGGTTTGGGTATCTTTATGAATCAGTTTTTATTCATGGTTAGAAATCCATGAGAGGAAACTAGGAATCATCTATAAGATACCTTGAATGATAATTCGGAATGGTTTATTTTTGGTAATGGAAAAACGTATTAAAGTACATGTAAATTTATTTTAATGATACATTAGCTTTACAAAGTGGTGTATATTTTCAAAAATAAGTCACAAAAACTATGTGTACCATGATTTTTTCCAATTGTAGTGCAATTATAAGACATTATTATATTAAATTATGTATCCTAATCATGTGATAGAATTAATAAAATTTAATTATTCTATTAATTTTCTAATTTTCCAATTAAATATCCCATTAATATAAAAGATTCATTGTATCCTGAAACAAATACCTCCAACAGGTCCATTAGGTCATAAATCCCCATCAGGAATGTGATTCACAGAATTAATGTGTGGTAGATTTTGATTATTAAAGTTATTATCCTTATCTTATTGTGTTTTTAAAATTCCATCTTGATCCTATCATTTTATATTGACTATAATAATTAATCTATTATTCAATGCCCATATGTATAAGATTTTTCGTGTTATTAAAATTCATTTTTTTATTGAAGGAATGAACGACAAAGGGATCCCAAATTTAAAATATCATGTCATGATTCGTCATTTTCATAGATTTTGAAAATGATATAGGGGGAATCTATCTTCAAACCATACATTCTATAAGAAAAAAGAATTTTATATCTTAAATAATTGGAATGGATAAGAAAATTTAATGTTGACTGATTGATTAAATTAAAATTGTTTTGTATTTTGATTCATAAAAAATGGAAATTTGTTTCATTATTGGAAAACATATTTTATAAACAGTCAAATTAAATTTTTTAATTTGTATCTATCACCATTTATGAATAATTTTTTTTAAAGAATTTTGAATATATGTGAGATTAATGGTTTTAAAAACAAGGAAAATATGAAACTATGGTTTTTATTATACAATGGATGTGATCATTAAATTGAAAATTTTTCCATAACATACATAACAGAAGGATTATCATTGATGATAAAGATTATAGATTGATGAGATACTAGTCAAGAGATCTAGGACATTCAAGTAATGCATGTGTGTTTGTTAATATATAATGGAAATGTAATGTGTAAATGAGTGATTTATTATTTTAATTTCATGTTAATTGTTTTTTAATATAATTCTTACTATATTTTTCCTACAATTTATTTTTATTACGATTTAAACAATGGGCTATTTTTTATTATCTTTGAGGAATGAATCAGTATGTTACATGGGGTTTTTCAAATTTGTATGATTATAGACCCCATATATTTAAAATTCTAATGGTAGTAAAAAAAGATCATCATTATGTAAGAATTTTTTTTTCATGTTTCCAATGTATAATATCTTGATTATACTATATCATGATTATGAGTGGATACTTGAGTCTTATTGTAGAGGTGTTGGAGTGATCCTATATCAGTAATTATATATTCTTAGAATTTTCATTTATTAAGTCACATTGGTATTTTTTTACATATTACTATGATAGTGTTTCATTATTTTAATTATTATTTAATTTAAATTTTTATATCTCTTTTTTCATATAGTTTGTTTCTGTTTATATCCCATCATTTTGGGACATGGTTTATTAAATTGGAAAACAAACCAAATTGTTTTAGTATGACCATGGAATTTATTTATATACTAGGGTGTGTTCAGATTATAATATAAGTTTAGTTGTACCTATATTATTTTCATGAATCTAGTTTGGCTGCAACTATTTTTTTTTTTTCATATTATGCATTATATATATATGATTATATATGGTTTGGAATACCATATAGTGACGTATTCATGTTTTATATTATTGGGAAGATGCTAGAATATTATAGTTAGGAATCTTCAGTCAAACATAGTTTACTATAGGCATAGTCAAGGATTATTAGGTTTTATCTTTTTACGATAGTTATATAATAAATTGTTTCCAGATTATAATTAGATCTATTTCAGTTAACTTGATATTTTATCCGCAAATAACATATTAATAACTCATAAATCCATGTGTTATATCTTTTATATAAATATATATATACTAACATAAATTTTAATTGTATTTTATATAATTTTTATTTAAGGAAATTATTCATTTATTAACTGTGATGGATATTTTTATTCTTTTACATTATTTTATAATATTTTTTATCTTTTTTTACAATTTCCATTCATTTTTAACCTTATAAATTATGGAAAAAAAATTTATGTAGATGAATCTATATACAATGTATCTATATATACTATTTAAGTAAATAATACACCACATTCTATGTAAATATTCATAATAATGTCTTCTAGATCCTACAAATCAGGTAGAGCTATTGGGATAATATCACACTCAATAGAGTTTTTATTAGGAAATTATCATTAAAATACAATACAATGTGGAAAAATTTATATTAAATGAAATTATAATTCCTCACTATTTATTTGATGATATTACTATGAAAAAATGAGATGATGACAATAAAAAACATTACAAACATATTTTTAGTGGAAGCATGTTTTCTCTGGAGAAGGTTGGGAATCCTATATTCACATTGATATTGAGTTATTAATGTTATTATCTTTCCAATTAATGATGTATTAGAAATTAATATCATTATTTATGGTCTTACCAAGAGTTAATATTTTTGTTTATGCATAAATGTTTCCATTAATATGTAGGAATATTTAATTACATGACATATTATATTCAATTTTAAGGGTATTGTTTTAATTTTTCTTCCAATGAAGGATTGTATAATCCAAAATAAATGAAATACATATAGTGTAATCATATAAACATATTTATTTATGTATATATATATATATATATTTATATTTAATTTTTAGATTAACATAAGTAAATAATTGATTCCTACGATTGACATAAATTTCCATGTTTCTCCAATATCTACTTTTCTTTTTTGAATTGATTAATTTAAAAACAATTCTAGCTAATAATTCATAAATTTGGACTATTGATATTGTTTATGTTTTGAATTTATATTTCCTCTCATTATAATTTTTTTTATTCCTTAATAATATTGTATCATCATGTCATATATTTAAATATTATTTTGTAGTAATTTTAAATAAATTATTCATTATTGAATGTGCTTGATAGAAAAATGTTGAGCTTCTAATTTGTTTTTTAGATAAGTATATTTTCTAATATAAGATACCTTTATATTTACAACGTCTCAATTATATTGATCATTACTATGTTATAATAATGTATTTAGAAATTGAACTAGTTAATGATAATATATTTCAGTTTTGCATTATCCCAATAGTGAATATACATTATCTTACATGAGAAATACTAATAATATTATGGTGATTTATAAAGAAATAAATAATTCTATGGAATTATTTTTATTACATAATGAGGTGTATTAATAAATAAATTTTTTTAAATGGTTGTTGCTTTTTTTTTAAAATATTATGTTTTACTAAAACACACTTTTTACAAAATAAAATAATTGTTTTACATTTTTATATGGAATATGGGATTATGAAAAATATTTTTACACATACTACTATCATAATTTAGATATTAAAATTTAAAAATGTAATAATTTTTTTTATAATTATTATTTATATGATATTTTTGAACTTGATTAAGTTATATTTTGAATATAAATATAAATTTAACTTTTAATATCCAATTTTGAATGTCATGATGATTTTTTATAAAAAATGTTGTATATAATAATTGTCAAATTATTTTATAAAATACAATTTCTATAAATTACATCCTTATTATGAATTGTATTTATTTCTTTTAATTGAGTTGGTGAATTAATATTTTATTTTAAAAATAACTTTTTTATACAACAAAATTTTTATAGAAAGTGAAGGATAAATCATATTCCATTAATAATAATTCAAGGTAATTTCTGTAGATTTTATTTTGAATGGTAGATAGTTTTGATGAAATAATAATAAAAATTAGTATCTTAATTTTTTGGATGCCTTGTATTAAATGCATATTGTGTAATTGAGTTTTTCATTCATTTTATCACTTTTTGTTTGGAAACATTTTTTCCTTATATTTTTGTTATTATTATGTTGAAATAATATAATTATTTATCATTATCATTTTTTGTTTCATCTAGAGTTTTTTGACATAAAAATACATATAGTGATACAACTATTAATTTATATAATTATTTTAGGTAATATTTTTTTATAAGGAGGAATTATGGGTCACACATAATTTGGTTAATATCCCCAAGGACCTCTAAGCATAGATATTTTGCATGGAAGATGTTTTGACAACCGAATTCATAACTATAATGATTTATGTTATTAATGGTTACATCATAAATTCTATATCATTAGTTCAATAAAATGTAAAAATATAATCAGGGACAACATTTTCATTTTATGATATTGTTTTTTTTATGAGGAATTAATGAAGATTTCTTCATTATCATTATTGTAGGAGTATGGGACATCATAGATATATTTGGGGTTCATGGTAACTATGAAATTCATATAATGTGAAGGCTTGAGTTATAATTTACATGAGATACCTTATGGATGGACACTACATACCTATTGGTATATGTAGTGGACTATGAGACATATGGATTATACAATGTTTATAATTACATCATACCAAATATTGGGTGGACTATATATGTGTTGTTTGGAATTGGATTTTTGGTATTTTCACATCCAACCCATTTGTCTTTTCCATTACTCATAATTTGAATATTATTCATCTCAATAGAAGGATACATCCAACCATTGATGTCGAATGTTATTATGTTATACTTATTTACAACTAAATAATGATGTATTAATGAATTATCCTTATAGTGAATCTAAGAGTTTATAATTTTCCTTCATTTTATTTCATCTTACTCCTTTCTTTTCAAATTGAACATGTGATTATTTTGGATTAAAATGAAAAAACTATAATTTTATCATAAAATCATTGATATTCCAGGGACATTTCATCGTGGAATATTCAATCAAATGTTTTCCTTATATTAATAAAAATTCTGATATAAATATATCAATGGGAATAATGAAATAGTTTTTTCATTGGTGTTGAGTTGTATATATGTTTATTCACTGTATATTATTTATTTCTTTTGAAAGAATTATTTCTTATATATGTAACAAAAATGATAAACATTGTTTTCATTAATAAATTTTTATTTTTAATTTATATATATTATATGGTTCATTTCCTTTAGTATTGAAATTTTCTTAATCATTTTCTTTGAATATCTAGTAGGGATTCAGAATAAAAGTTTCCACAAAATTTATTAAAATTTGTCCTAACTCCTCATCTTATTCAACTACTATGTATGTAAGAATAAATATTGGTGTTTAATAAAATTTATAATGAATCATATCCAATCATTGAATATATAAATAAATGGGTTAAAATCAAGTAATAGATATGTCAAGTTAAATGTTATTAATGATTTTTCAATACATAAAAAGAAATCATATTTTCTTGTAGTTTAATTATATAAAATTCTTTAATCTATGCTATGATTTATATTTTGTTATATGCATTAGTTATTGTAATGATATTTCTATAATATATAGGCTTGTTAACCAATTCATAGTTATTAACACTAAATTATTTTCTAAATTGTATAGATTTTTTCCATGATAATATTTATGTGGAAAATGGAGAATCCTAGTGTGTTATTAGTCTAATGAACTTATGAATATAGTTTATAAATAAGGAGACAATATATTGTCTAAAATATATTGTTCCATTATAATTTTGATGTTAAACATCCACAAGTCCCCACCATATTCTATATGTGAATATATAAATTATTATATAATCATTATTAAGATATAAACTAAAATCCCACAACAATTAATTTTTTAGAGACAGATTATATATGTAAATAATGTTTTTGTATACATGGTTTGAGTATTTAGATCTATATAAAAAATCATTCATATCTATTATTAGACATAATTTTATAATTTATATCATTCAAGGTATTTATAAGGTCTTTAATATATAGCAATTTTATAATAATGTTGTATGAGAATCTTATTATTCAAGAAATGAATCATTATATTCTTCAGGATACACATTTTCATAGTAATTATATGGTTTTGTGAAATTAAAATTATACTGGAACAAAATATTTTGTATATAAAATTATGATATAAATAAATATTAATACTATCATGTAGAAAAATAATGTAACAAAATTAAATTCATAATAATCTTGCAAGATATTAAGACCATAAAATTATGTGGAAATTATTTGTTCTTAAATTCATGGGATTTTTCACGAGTCCGTGAAAATTTTCAGTGCTTGATTCTAAGGCCGGTGTGCCCAGAATTAAGGGAACTGTTGAACTCGTAGCATTGATGATTGCATAGTGAGACAATCACTTTAGTTTTGTTATAAAGAGAATGTATGTTATATTTATTGGGATTATTATTTAATTAAATAAAAACATTGTGTCAGCTTTATTTTTGTTTCTTGGTTGTTAAAATATAAAAGTTGAGGTTAATGGTGGGGCCCACCCACACATAACCTCCCTTGGGAGGATAACATGGTGGGTACCACCCAGGGGTTGTATGTCATTGGGACACACAATTATTTAGTGAATCCCTTTTACATCCCCCACCATTTAATTACACCGACCCTCTTTATAAATTAATTGAATTTAATCCCTCATTTAAGTAAACCCACCTTTTTGAATTCCATGTCAACATGTTAATAGGTTGTCCTAATCTATTGATTTTTTGGGTGTTGGTCTTTTTGGGAGATCTTGAAAAAGAAAAATTGAGTAGGGGAAGAGTTATCCATCGAAGAACGATGACCACCAACATTGATTTTCAATCGTGCCAAAAGAGAAGGAGTCGACCATGAAGAACGCCATCCTCGACTTCGTCACCTCCAAAAGCTCATCCTCTAATGACGGATACCCTCTTACTTTTCTGACATTGATTAATCGACTCTGACTTTCTATGACATCGTCAACGATCATCGTCATACGCGGTACGGGATCTGTGTAGAATTTATTCCCATTCTTCAGAGTTCAGTATCTGGTTTCAGAATTTTTGATTGATATCAACATAACGAGGAGGCATCGGTCTGCAGGAGCACAACCCGACCCTCCACCTTCGTTCTATCTCATTTGTTGACGACTGCGGTGGTGCAACGATGCCACCAGAAGGAAGGAACATGGTGGAGCATTGGCGGCCAGCGATGGGCTGACCATGAGAATAACCCGCGGTGCAAGGCCGCCGGGTCTCCGGAGGAGTGTGGAACCATCGCACCGTGCAGAGAACCGGCCCACGACCAAGAGGGATGTGGGGGTGCAGGAGGGGCGTGATTCCATCTCACCATGCCAGTGGATGGAGCCTCGACCACTTATGCCTCTACGGTCGAATGGGATGGGGGTGACACTGTAGCACCATGCCGAAGAAGAACTGCGACCAAAGGTTGCGGCTAACGGAGGAGGTCGGTAGGCTGAGCTGGCTGCTGACAGGCGCACCACTGGCGGGACCCTTCAGATACCATGGTCACCGATACGGTGCCACGTTGTGGCCATTATAGAGATATTGGGGGTCCAGTGACCCCACATTTATCGGTCAGGGCAGTCCCCGCGAGGTGCATCTACCGCTGGCTTCTACTGGCGGTCTGCCTCCCAGCCACGCGGGTCGAGACGATGCACGTGATGGGCCGCCTCTCACGGGACATGCCTCCACCTATCGAGGAACAAGCTAGTTTCTTCCAGGCCAGGTTAGACCCCAGTCTGGATCGAGACTCGAGTCAGGTTGGCCCAATTCATTGTGGGCTGGGTCGGTCCGGCTGGGAAGGACCGGACCCGGACCATGTTTGACCCATTACGCCTTTTCACCCATATCCTGGGATACGGATGTATGATCAATGATCTGTCTGCAGCGACAGAAAGAAAAGATAAATAACGTTAATTTTGAATAACCCACTTGATGTTTGGACGCAGTTGGGGTATGACGTGGTTGGATTAAACTGAAATCCAACCAGGCCCTTTGAGGGTAAACAACTATAACTCACAGACCATGCATCTGATTGATGCACCATCTATCGCATTGGGTTCGTTATGATTATACAGAACTACAATATACATAAAATATATACTTCTTGGTAGTTGATGTATTGAAACATGGCTCGAGGAGAGGAACCTACCGGATTCGATCGTGTAGTGTGCAGGAACCCTGTGGATGGCTGCGATTGAGAAGATAGGATCCTAAGTGGACCAACTACTGTACCATGATCCTTCGTGGATTCGATAGTGAAAGTACTATACCAGAATCCTCCCTGGGTTTGATAGCAATGTTTCTGGACCGGGATCCTCCATGGGTTCGACAGTGATGAAATCTGTACTAGGATACTCTGTCGGTTCGACAGCACTGATACAATCCTAGATCCAACCTGGGTTCGACATATAAGAGGATTCAGTGGCTAAATCTAATCATCTCTACCACTCTACATTAGTTTAATGCATGTGTGAGTTGAATCTTGACTTTTAGTTGTTATAATTGAGATGATTTACTTTACTTACATTGTGGAATGGGTAGTTATAGGGCGTGAGTGTTGGAGCCGGATTGTTATATGAAACTTAGGTATGTGTATGGCATATACCTTTGTATGGATGGTTGATAATTCATGATTCTATCTTACTTGTGGTTTATACTTTTTGTATTTTGTGAGACCTTGATGGTCTTGGGGTCCCTACTGAGTATCGTTATTCTCACCCTTGCACGGGCTTTTCCCGAACCTCATTGTCTTGGCTGTAGACGACGGACAACGCAGATAGAGGCTGAGAGTGAAAGGATTAGATGGTACCAGAAGGTGGAACATTTGACAAGTCAGTACATAGAGGAGTCTGACGGATGGGGAGTACAGAGGTGTCCATCTATTCGTACCTGATATATAAGAACCCCGGAGGATGATCCAGGTGATGATCTATATTATTCAGTTGTTTCTCCCTTTTTTAGTTGTACTTGATTTCAGTTGTACATGTACTTTACAGTTGGGATTTTATTTTCGACCCCTTCTACTTTCTAACACTTCCTCTATATATAGTATATCTTAGTGTTTTTCTTCATGTTTTATACTCTGATTGTTTGTGTTTACTTTTTATAAATGAAATTCCTTTCCAGATATGGGATTTCAACTTTTGTGCTAGTCGCTAGCACTTCGCCTATGGAAGGCGGGCTTGGGGTAGTCACGACATGGGTCCTGAGGACGTGTCATGAGAAATTTGTATTAGAGGAGTTAGTTCTACTATATAACTTGGAAGCTGATTATATTAATGGAAATATTGTTATGTGTTTCGGGTGTGGTTATCAATTTAGGGAAACCGGTTTTGGTGCGGCGGCCGACATATCCATACATTAGGACTTTGACTTCTGACTTATGTCTTCTGGCTCAGTGCACAGAAACACTGATTTCATGTGTGTTTCCTTTGAAAATCTGTCTTTTTGATTACTTGTGTTTTATCACCAGGTATATTGTGTTGACCATGGAACAACTGTTTCTTTTCAGTATGGCCCCACGTAGGCATCCATCCAGGGATCCGAGTATTGTACGAGATGGTAGCCCACCGAGCGATGAGACCTCTATGTAGGGCCCCATCATAGTGGAGGTACCAGTTGTACTACTACGCACTAGTCCACCGATACCACCTGCTCCATAAGAAGAGATTTCACACCATATAATTGAGTTGCACACGTTCCTGTGATAGAGGCTGCCCAGGTTTAGTGGAGAGATGGACCCACAGGCAGATGCGGATTGGCTAGAGGTTTTTGTGAATGTTTTCAGATTGGTAGGGACACTAGCTGACCTCATAGTGATCCTTACTGCAAGTCTCCTACATGTAGCAGTAGTTTGATGGTGGAGCATGACGATCTAGGTGCATGTTGATGCATCACTACTCTAGGTAGACATTGAGAGCCACTTCTAATTAGAGTTTCTTTTATCCACCCTTCGTGCAGTGCGGATATAGGAGCTGCTTCATCTGCAACAGTGCAGCAGGATGGTGGCCCAATACTCATCGAGGTTCACCGGCCTCTTGCGCTACTCCACATATATGGTGCGGGTCCCATTCATCAGGGCCCATACCATCAAGAATAGACTCAGGTATTATATCTGGGATTCAATGTTCTCCCTCAGCATTCCGATACAGGAGGGGTGCTGGAGAGAGCCCTTATTGTGAAGAGTTTTCTAGCTGAGCAGTCACCAGGGGCGAGACCCACCATAGGTCGAAAAGTAGCAGAGTATTCTTTATCTCGCAGTAGACATATTTCACAGAGGTCCAAGCGGACTAGTCCATTAGGCGGGCAACCCAAGGATACAAGTTCGGTTGTGCGGGGGACACGAGACAGAGCTAGCCATATGGGGAGAAGTCAGTTATATTCATGCGGTGGGTAGGGTCACATTGCTTGTGACTGCCCGACCCGCCATGCATACGAGTAGAATATAGTATAGGGACATCCTAGGTAGAGGTAGAGGTTCGACCATGGTTTTCAACTAAGAGTAGGTGGACGCGGTAGAGGAGCTGGCCAAGCAGCATGTGGTGGATGACATTTCGAGTTCCTACTACCACCACCACCAAAAGGACCACCCCGACCACAAGGAGCTGGCAGAAAGGGGCGGGATATACTCCATGTAGTCGAGTCCCATGACCAAAACGCTCCTGAGATGATTCAAGGTACTATATGTGTCTACTCCACCATTTCTGCAGTCCTTATAGACACGTGGGCGAATCATACATTTAATGCCACTACCATCGTTCGAAGATCAAAGATTCTAACAGAGTCGTCGGATCGATCCTTATGTCTAAAGACTCCTACAAGAGAAGACTCGACGATTACTGACTTGTTCAGGTAGTTTGAGATTATTATAGGAGGTGAGAGATTTGGCTTGGATCTCCTCATTGCAGCGTCGAGGCCTTACGACATCATCTTGGATATGGACTGGTTATCCACAGTTCATGCTCAAATTTACTTAATTAAGAGGAATGTGCGGTGTTTATGAGGGGATAGATTGAGTTTTACCTTCACAGGAGAGATGGGAGCCTTTGCTATGCAGGTTGTACTTACCCAGAGGAGGGGGAAGCTGATCACACATCAGTTGGCTAGCCTCATTCTCTAAGTTGTTGAAGTAAAGAGTCTAAATTTTTTTGTTGTGGTGGATAAGTAAGTGGATATCTTACCTGATGATGTTATAGGACAACCTCCTCCCATGGAGGAAAAATTTTACATTGACTTGTACCACGGGATGACACTGATATCCACTCCAGTATATCGGATCAGTCTCGCGGAGCTTCGTGAGATACAACTATAGATGGAGGACTTGCAGGGGAAGGGATTTATCTGACCCAGTGTTTCACCCTGGGAATCCCCGACTTTGTTCGCCAAGAAGGAATATGGGAGTTTGAGTCTGTGTGTTGATTATCATCACCTGATCCAGGTGACCGTAATGAACAGGTACCCACTCCTGAAGATTTAAGACCTCTTTGATCAGTTGAAGGGAGCGCATTGGTTCTTAAAGATAGATCTTCAATAGGGCTACCACTATCTTGAAGTATGGAATGAGGATGTGCAGAAGACGTCCTTAATATGAAGGTATAGCCACTACGAGTTCTTGGTTATGACATTCATCATAACCAATGCAACAGTAGTGTTCATGGGACTCATGAACAAGATCTTTCAACCATACCTTGATCACATTGTGGCAGTCTTCTTCGATGACATTCTGATCTACTCCACTACCAAGGATGAGCATGCCTACCATTTGTGGGTATTACTGGACACACTCTGAGAGCACCTGCTATATGATAAACTCTCGATGATGCAGTTATGGATATGAGAGGTACTGATTTTTCTGGGACATTCTTGGTACTATCAAAAATTTATGCCATGATTATCCAGATTTACAGCACAACTTTCTGCATTAACGAAGAAGGGGCAACAATTATTTTGGTCTGAGAGATGTGAGCGGAGATTTCAAGAGCATAATCAGAGGATGACTAGTGATCCCATCTTGATGCTACTGGAGGAGGCAATTTGGTAGTAGTCTATTTTCATGCATCAGGGACCTGCCTCAAATGCATCTTGATGCAGGACCGTGCAGTGATAGGTTATGGTTCTCATTAGCTGAGACAACATGAGCAGAACTATCCTACCCATGACCTGGAGTTAGCAGCAGTGGTCTCCCTTTGAAGAAGTGAAAACAATTTCTAATGGAAGTGCATTTTATAGTCTATTCTAACCAACAGAGTCTCGGGTACATATTATCATACAAGGACCTGATTCTAAGACATCATTATTGTCTTGAATTCCTCCAGGACTATGAAATCGGGATATTCTATACTCTTGGGAAGTGGAACATTTTAGCAGATGATATCACCAAGATATCAAGCATCCAACTTCTAGGAGTGGTGATAGAGCAGTTGTCCGCATTGCAGATATTCTTTGTGGATCAATATTGTGAAGCCTTTCTGTAGTCTCTTACAGTCACACCTCCACAGCTCCAAAGAGTCAGAGAGGCACAATGTGGGGACACTTAATACGAGACACGATGTTCTTATATATCCATATGGAAGGCACCTAATGGATTTTTTGAAGGTGGGAGCACGTCATCCCCTTCAAAGGAGGTAGCATGTTACAAGTTGAAATACAAGAGGAAGTGTTGAGGGTGTTTCAAAATTCCCCTCTAGAGTTACATCCATGAGTAGCTATGATGTATCAGCACCTTCGACGACAACAATGGAGGCCATGTATAAAGAATGATGTAGCATATTTTGTCTCTAGATTCCTCACATGTCATCAAGTAAATGTGGATCACTAGGTTCCAGAATGTTTTGTTCAGCCCTTTAAGGCTTTTAGTGTGGTAGTGGGATTGGATATACATGGATTTCATGACGGGAACTCCATGTACATCCAGAGGACACAACTCAATATGGGCTATCGTTGACTGGCTCACCATGTTGGGCCACTTCCTACCGATCATAGAGCAGGGCTCAGTAGAGATCATGGGATGCCTCTACATACTTGATATTGTAAAACATAATGGTGTGACATCAATGATCGTCTCTTGCCTAGAAGATTGTTTCAAATCCTGTATATGGAAGGGGTTGCAGGAGGCTTTCGGGATGTAGCTTCTCTTGAGCACCACTGTCCATCCTCAGACAGATGGTCTGACTGAGAGGACCATTGATAATCTTGAGGACATGCTATGTGCATATGTCAATTACTTTGGTCATAGCTGGGAGGATGACATACCCTTGGTATAGATTTCATAAAACAACAACTACTACTCCACCATCGGGATGGAAGCTTTTGAGTCACTGTACGACCGACTATGCAGATCGACTCGGTGCTAGACTGACCCAGCGAAGTCAGCACTCATTGGACCAGAGGTGGTGCAGGCTAGGATGGAGAAGGTTCAGTTCATCCAGGAGCAGATCAAGACTATACAGATCAGAATGAAGACCTATGATGATAAGAGAAGGAGGCATTTGGAGTTCGACGATGGTGATAATGTCTTTATATGGGTCTCACCATGATGATGTCTACATAGATTTTTCTGAGGAAAAAATTTATCTCTGTGATTCATCGGACCTTTCCAGGTCCATATCATAGTAGGTGATGTGGCTTACCCATTAGCTCTTCAACATCAGTTTCACCAGGTGCACGACGCCTTCCACGTATCTCAGCTGAGGGGACACGTGCACAACCCTTACCACATCATCGACCATGGAGAGATGAACATCAATGATTGGGTGACTTTCACGGATGTTCTATTAGATATTGAGTATCGACAGGAGCGGGTCCTGCGTGGAAGGTTGATACCTCTGGTGTGTGTTCGCTGGTAGCACGAGAACCACCAGGATAGAACATGGGAGCGGGAGGCTTAGATGTGTGCTCAGTACCCCCATTTGTTCTCTTAGTTCGAGTTGTATCTTATGGGGACGTAATTTCCTGAGTTGAGGAGAATGTTAATACCCAGAAATTCCATGGAAATATATTTTTCTTAAATTCATGGATTTTTTACGAGTCCATGAAAATTTTCAGTGCTTATTTCTATGACCCGGTGTGCTCGGAATCATGATCTAAAGTTTTGTACGGGAATGTTCCATAAACACACGAGTGGGATTTTATAACATTTGAACCGGTTCTCAGAACTAAAATATGAAGGCACCGTTGAACATACAACATCAGTGATTACTTAGTGAGACATTCACCATAGTTTCATTCTGACAAGAAAAAAAGTAAAATTTTGGGGTTTCTAATTTAGTTAAATAAATATAATTTGTTACCTTTATATTTATTTATTGGTGGTTAAAATCTACAAGTTGAAGTTAGTGGTGGTGCCCAACCGCACATAACCTCTCTTGGGAGGATATCATGGTGGGAACCACTCGGGGTGTATAACTCCATGGATCCCCCGATTATGTGGGAAAACTCTTGAACTTCCCCCACTATTTAATTACTCCAACCCTCTCTATTAATTAATTTAATTTAATCACCCAATTAAATAAATCCCTCTTTTTGAAATCCATTCCAAAAAATTAATAGGTTGTCTTAATCTATTTATTTTTTGGGAATTGGTCTTTTTGGGAGATCATGGAATGGGGATTTGAGGAGGAGAAGAGTTCTCCACCGAAGAACGACAAACAGCTACATCGATCTTCAACTGTTATAATAGACAAGGTGTCGACTGTAAAGAATGCCATCCATGACATCGTCACCTACGAATGCTCATCCGCCAATGATAGATACCCTCATCCTTTTCCGACATTGTCGAAGTGACACCGACTTTTTGCGGCTTCATCAGTGATCATCATCATATGAGGTAAAGAGATTTGAGTAGAATTTATTCCCATTCTTTGTTGTTCAATTTATGGTTTGAGAATTTCCTATTGATATCACCATAACGAGGAGGGTTAGTCTGCATGAACACTGTCCGAACCTCCCCCTAAGTTCTATCTCGAGTGTTGAAGAAGGTGGTTGAACAATGGCAGCACCAGAACGGATGACCATGGTGGATAATCAACGGCCGACAAATAGCTAGTGGAGACATGAACCAGCGGTGCAAGGCTCACCGGGTAGTTTGAGGACGGTGATGTCATCGCACTGCATGACGAACTGGGCCACGTCTAGGTGGTCCATAGCAGTGGTAGAGGGGTGTGGTTCCATCACACAATGTTAGAAGAAAGAGTTACAGCCATATAGGATACGACGGTCAGACGGGCTTGGCATGGTGTCGTCGCTCTGTGCCCAAGAAGAACTGCGGCCAAAGGTCGCGGCAGACGGAGGAGGGAGGCCGGCTGAGCCAGATGCCGACAGGCCCACCATAGGTGGGACCCTTGGGGAACCGCGATCACTGAGCTGGCACCACACATCACCCGTTAAAGGGAGACATGGGTGAAGGCACTGACCCCCCCCCCCCCCCCGTCGCGCGGTCAGGGCGGGTCCCACGAGGGGCACCCACACATGGCTTTGGCTGGCGGTCGGCCTCCCAGCCACGCGGGCTGCTGCGCGGGCCGGGAAGCCACCTGTCTCGGGTCGGGCCGGTTTCTGGAAGGCCGGGATGGACCCCGGTCTGGATCCGGACTCGGGTCGGGTAGGCCCAGTTGGGTCGGACTGGAGCCTGACCCATTTTGAAACATTTCACCATTTCTCCCATATCTTGGGCTACATGTGTCTCATCGATGAACCGTCTATGACGACAGACTACTTAAAGAAAGACGGTTATTTTGGAATACCCCACATGAGGTTTGGACCTAATTGGGTTAAGGCCGGGTTGGATTGAACCTAAATCAACCGGTCCCATGTAGCAGAAACATCAATAACACACATACCGGGCGTCCGATTGACGCGCCATCTGTCGCATTGGGTTTCCTATGATAAGAAGAAACTACGGGAAACATCAACTCAAAATTTTGTGGTATTTTATGTATCAAAACATGGCTCTAGGTGCGGAACCTCCCGGAAACGAGTGTGCGATGTGTGTGAACCTTGTGGCTGGCTGCGACTAAGAAGATATGATCCTACATGGACCTACTATTGTACCAGGATCATCAGTGGGTTTGAAAGTGACGATACTGAATCAGGATCCTCCATGGGTTTGAGAATAATGGTACGGGAACGGAATCCTCTGTGGGTTCGATAGTGATGACTTCTATACAAGGATCCCTTGTGGGTTTGACATTTCTTATACTGTCCCAAGATCCTACGTGTGATCGACATAGGATATGATTCAGTGGCCAAATCTAATCATATATACCCCTCTAAATGAGTTATATACCTGTGTGATCGGAGTATTTACATTCAGTTGTTATCATTGAAATTATTGACTTTACTTCCTTTGTTTAATGGGATGTGTGTGGACTCTAGTGTAGGAGACGGACTGTGATTGGTAACATAGGTATATATATGGGATATACATATGTAGGAATGGTTGATACTTCATTATTGTATATTACTTGTGATTTATCATTGTTGGATTTTTTGAGGCCTTGAAGGTATTGGGGTCCCTATTGAGTATCGTTATACTCACCCCCACACGGGCAATGCCCTCTGCTCGTTGTGTTGGATGCATATGACAGACAACGTTGAAGAATTCCGAGAGTGCAAGGATTAGATGGTACGAGAAGGTGGACCATTTGATGAGCCGGTACACAGTGGATTCTGACAGACATGGAGTGCTATGGTGTCCATATGTTCCTACCCTTAAGGTAGAATCCTCAGAGTATGATCCATGATATACTCTTTACCTTACAATTATTTTTCCCTTTTTCAGTTGTACATGCTTTCAGTTGTACTTGTACTTTACTGTTGGGATAGTATATCTGACCCATTTTACATTCTGACACTTCTTCTGTATAAAATATTTCTTAGTGTGTTGCTTCTAGTTGTTTAATCTGATTATGTGTGTTTACTTCTTATAAAGGAAATTCCTTCCCAGCTTTGGGATTTATGTCATTGGTGGTATTCGCCAGCCCATGGCCTGTGGAAGGATGGCTTGGGGTAGTCATGGCACGGGTCGTGAGGACTTGTTGTGACATAGGGTAATAAGGATTTACCTTGATCATATAAAATAGAAATAAATTGAAATTTATTAATTGATTTAAATAATTATATGCTACTAATTTTTATTTTTAATTATTGAATACCATATTTATGTAATAATATTGATCTTATTTTTTATGTCAATCTACATATTAAAAAAACTTTTTATAAACCTACTGGAATTTTTTATTCATTAGGATCCTTAAGATACAAGTATATTATTACCTTGTTGTTCTACTATAATAAACACTCATTATTGGAATACATACATATTTTTTTGTTCATGTAAAACCATATTTTCATCAATTCCAAAAATAAATGATCCTTTTTTCCATAAATTTGAAGATATTATGTTGGTGTAAATTTAGCATACATGTCATTTCATACAATATCCTAATGTGGGATTATATTAATAACATTTAATAAGCATGAAATTTATTTTATATTAGTGATTATGGCATCGCTTTGATAGTTAAAAATCTAATTTGATATAATTAGTTTGGATAGCATGAAATTGTGTATGGTTGTAATTATATATAGACCTCCGGAAAGGGGAATATTAATGTCTGTAGAAACAATATAATAATTTCACGTTACTATTTATATATAGGATGTATGGAGTTGTGTTTTGACCAAAATTATTTTTTAACCCATTCTCACATATCTTTATGTGATGGTTATCTTAGATGAATTGAATAAGTTATACATGATTTCCTATACAGCCATATTGAATTTTTGTTTGGCAGAAAATTTATTATAATGCAACTATTATAACCAAGTTTGTTCGTTACTGGAAATAGAGTGTGGTGTGTTTTTGTTTTCAATATTAACATAGTAGACCAATTTAGAACCAGAGGGATTTCATAGAAAGGGATCGTGCCATTTAGTTCAAATGTAGTATTAAATGTGGTTTCGTTTCTATGTGTTTGAAAATTTTTTGGGGTACAATATTTGGAGAAAGGAAAGCATTAAAAAATGTCACCTTTGATGAAGGGCTTAAAAAAATATGAAAATGTAATTTTTTTTAATATATATGGGATTTAAGAAGATTAATTCACAATTACATGAATATTATGACTACATGTTATGCGATTACAATAAATTATGATTTGAGAATTGTAAATGGAATTCTTCAAGAATCAACTTTTAATAAATATTGGAAGGGAATTGAATTACCAAAGAATGGCCTGATGATTTTGATGAAATGAAGAATTGAAATTTGAGACAGTGTTACATTGATATTACGATATATTGATTATTATAGAAATGTGATGTTCTGATAGAAATCATTGTGAGTGGAGAATATTAGAGGTTCAAAAAGAATTAATGGAGAGAATTGATGTTATGATGATAATTGTTAATGAGGAATACTCATGGAGCTTCACTAATGGAGATGTTTCATGAAGTAATTTTTGACGGATCTAGAAATAACATCAGAAGAGGAGGAGATCAACCTTCGAATACAGCTATAAATAATAGGCCAACCCTCTAATTTTTTCAAAAACATGGGAGAGAAAATCTATATTTGATCTAATTTCATGATGAGAGTGTTTCTCTGCAAAGCTGGTTGTCTATGAAAGCTTGTTCACTGTGAAAATATTACATTGGTATTGAATGTAGTTAATTCTTTTATATATTATGTGGTTCAAAATATATTGGATGTGTTGCATTGTCTTAGGGAGATTCACAATGTAAGGTGTTCCATCAATGTAGTGTTCTTCGTGAAGATGATGGGTTTGGTAGAGGAAAATGATATTTGTGAGGGTGTTATCTCTATGAAGGACCATGATTTGTGAAGGATTGAGGTCTGTGAAGTAGTTACCTTTGTGAAGTTGTGTTCCTTTTGAAGTTGTGTAATCTATGAATGGTTTCCATTTGTGAAGGGTGGAGGTTCACGATGGGGGTTTGCAATGGACGGTATTGAATATCATGATTATATGGAGATTTCATTCAGTGTGTATCTACCTAGGTCATTGATTCATGAAGTGTATCTTGTTGAATGGATACAATGAATTCAATTCTATTATATTAACGCAACCTTCCAGCTAATAAATTGGATAAGAATTCTAAAAAGGTTGTGAACTAAGGGGAGTCAAAAGAAGTGTTCCTTGGTATGTACTGATCTATTCGTAAACCATTATAACGACTGTGAGACTAACATAGAGTGACTATGGTCGAACATTTTATTCCACATCTAGATATGATTAGGGGTTTTCTTGTATGACGGAAACCATATCATTGTATGCTTCAAGGACATAACACTTTGTGGTGATCCACGTAAAATTATGGTGCCCTATCTTTTCATGCATTTGTTTAATACATTTAACAGCTTCCTACAGTTATGTGACCTATATACATTACTTTAAAATAAAAAGATTAAACAATGATTCACCCCTCCCCTCTCATGGCGTCCAGGTGTCCTTAGTGGTTGTGTTTTTATCATGTGTCTACTATATGATTTTCCATAGAATTTGAGAAATGATTTCATGTAGGATGGTAACATGTTGGTAATCCAAGTATATATTGTTGTTATTTATAGATTATATTGAGTTCCTATGTTTTCTATCATCTCGTCTACTTTTTGTAGATGTATTTATTTCCAATGTTATTTATGTATATTTATAAATGTGTATTCATGGTATGGAATAAAATTGTAATTTTATTTTTTCATCAAGACCTCATTATAGATAAACTGTTGATTTTTTTTGTTTAAGAAAATACATGATAACCATTCAATACATCAAATAATTCAGTGTAGTGTTTGAGTAATTGAAAAGATCCTAAGATACAAAATGAGACTATAAGATTAGTTTTAAGGTGGTATTGGTGATTGGATGAATTTATCATCTCAATATTGTTGTATGTTTGTGTTACTATTAGATAATTTCTCTCATGGGATATTGTATCCACTGTATTTCCTACTATAGTATAAGGATACAAGCATACGAATTACATATTAAAATATTTATGAACTATAATTGATATATACAACTACTTATAATTCTCTTGAGAGGGTAAATGGAATGCTACATTTCCTTAAGCGATATTCTCATGATGCTAAAGTATAGAAATAAATGACTAGGGATTCATTTACATTGTGTTGGGCTATGTTCACATTGATTATAAATTTCTAGAAATAATAACCAAATAGAATACTACTTGACACATGATAAAAATTAATAACAACTCAATATTTTCATTTATATTATACAGGCCAAAGAGTACAAAAACATAAGAAACACTATCATAAATGTAAATAGTGTAAAAAAATCTATTAAAACACTAGAAAATCACATGACTCTAAAACTCCTCATAGTCCAAGATCCAAGTTCATCAAGAAGACAATGTTTCATAATGTAGTACTAAATATGTGTGATAATATACCTTTTTCCCTCAACCTAATAGATTATATCTTCGAAAGCACTAATGATCCAAGGAATGGGTGATCACTGAATTGTATTATATTTTCCCTAATGACATCCATACTCACACCACAAGGATAAAAAATGTTAGAAACACTTTTATTGAGTATTTTATATAAAACAACATCTAAAATAGTTTTTATCAAACTATAATAAATGTTGGACCCTTTATGCTCTAGTAGTTTTCATACTCATAAAAAATTAAAATCTACATGTTCTAGTATTTCATGCCATTTAATATCTCCATGTATATCAATTATGTCATACATAACAATATATTTCAATATCCCAATTAACTATATTTTTAAATAAATTTGTTTAGAAGTGTATATTTACATGTGTTTTTTGATGTCACATAATCAAGAAATGATAAATGTATGTCATACATTCATAATATTCTTAGACTCCCTAGCACTGATAGTATTTTCAACACACTGATGTTTCACCCACCAATGTTCAACACACCGATGTATAACACACCGATGTTCGACACACCGATATTCGAATCACCAATGTTCGACAAACTGCTGTTTGACACACCGATGTTCGACACACCGACTTTCAGCACACCGATGTTCAACACACTGATGATTTCCACACTGATGTTTGACACACCAGTGATTACAGGCCAATGATGACAGACCTATGATAGGATGACAATGAAATACTAGTGATGAAATACAGATGACAACCCAATGTTGAAAGACTGATACTGACACATCGATGCTGAAAGACAGATGCAGACACAACAATTAGAATAGATTGATAATGACAGACTGATGCAAATGACTCACTGATAGCCATAAATATCTATTTCAAATTTATTAATTCAAATTTATTTCTAATAGTCATATTTATAAAAATTAATTATTTTGACATATTTTAATGTTTTCTCTAGGACTATTTGTAGATAGTACAAGGTACATGCATGTGGGGAGATCTTCTTTCCTTCTAGACCTTCATGTATAAAAGGATTACACGGTCAAAAGAAATATATACTCAGAACCCCAAGAAAAACAATAAAAAATGCAGACAATGTGAATATGGATGATATTTCAAATAGATGAACTTGAATCTTGAGAACAGAAGATGTGTAATATTATCAGATTCACCATGCTGAAGCTCACTGAACATCCTGAACACAAAGAGTTGAACATTTTCACACCTGGAAGATAGATTACAGATTCATTGATACTCTTTTATGATGCCAAAATCTAGTAGAGGAGTCTAATATTATCTTCTCAACATCCATTGATTCTAGAGCTTTACTTCACAAAACATTGATATTTATAAAATCAATTATTATTTTATTACTCTATATTGATCTTGTGTTAACTTATTGAGTAGTGTGTGATTATATTTGTGCCACACACTGTCTCATAAGAATAACATTTGAATAAAAAAATATCTTCACACTCAATCTCATTTTACTCTTGTATCCCACATAGAAATGTGGAAGATATCTTATGTGATTTGTTTGTTAGTTTTCCCATGAATAAATCTGGTAGATGTCAACTGTTACATGGACAACCTTTTGTGCTATTGTGAACCTTGACCTAGTGTGTGGATCAAATATTTATTAATATAAATTTCGTGGTGGCAGGTAATTACTAAGTATATAGGACTAAGTCTCAACTTGGGACTAAACCTCTTGTATTTATCCACTTTTTAGTTTGTCTTGTGTATTAATATGATCTGTGTTTAATTCATGTCACATTAAGATAAAATAAACATTGATATTTGGTTTTGAAAGTGATTATATATGTTTTAAATCACTAGACTACTTTCATATGTATGATTAATCATTATATTGGTAATTCTATGAACTAATCAGTATTCTATGAAATTATTTGAACATTCGAGACTTTTATAAATTCACTGCTAACTGAAAATGTATTTTTTTCGGTAGATATAATTTAAAAGAAAAATTTAGTAGAAATTTTTATAGATACTCAAATCACCTACCTCTTGATGCATATACTCCAACCAAAATTTGGAATTAGAGGGAAAATTGAATGTAATTATAAGTTTTTAAAATCAAGTTCAGTGTGATTATTGTTTTTTTTCAAAGTACACAAAATTTCTGTTACTTCTAAATTTTAACCTATTCGAAATGAATTAAAAATATGTATCATGGGTAATATATTAAAAGGTTCTAATACCATTATACCACATTTATTGAATGAAAATAATAATGTCTAGTGGAAACATAAAAAGAAAATACATCTATAATGCAAGGAATTTGAAATCTGGACTGGTGTTGAAGGTAAATATTTCATTCCCGAAACTGCTAGAAACACGTGGGTCTAACCTACCATGATTTCCTATAATAATAATTATAAATCAATTAATGCTCTATAATATTCACTAAGATATTAAGAGCTCAACTGTATCTCGTCTTTTAAAACTGCACATTAGATATGGGACACTCTGTCTGTTTCAAATGACAGAACATATAATGTTAAATAGATGAGATTACATACTTATACTATTAAATATTAAAACATCATAATGAAGCTTGATGTATATATTTATGATATGCATCTTAGGTTCAATGAAATTTTGAATTCCATGATTTTTTAGGAAGAGACGTAACAACCAAATAAGAGAATATGAGTATTCCGGAACCCATACCAGATAGATGGTGTGGATAATCTGTGTCTATACGGGAATCAAGAGATATAGATAAGATTCCAGGGAATAAATTTATTGGAAAATTAATTATGTTTGAAGAGTAATTAAATGTAAATCAAGAAGGGGATGAACCAAAAAAAATGTTTGTAGCCTTTAAGAAAACTGCATCTATAATAAATGATAAGGAGAAGGTTCAATCTTCTATTGAATTCTCTAGTAGTGATGAAATATCATCAAGTAGTGATGAAGAAATGGCCCAGTTTCCTATAAGATTCATGAAATTTTATTGGAAAATGAATCGTTCCAAAAATCCCAATTAAAGAGGAATGTATGATAACTTGGGTAATATGGAAATGGAATAGAAGAGAAATGATAAGTTAGAATTGATAATATTCTACGAATGTAAATCAAAATGACATGTCAAGGATGTTTGTCTAAATATTAAATATAAGAAAATGTACTAAAATAATGATATAAAGTTAATGAATACAATGAAGGCCACCTACAGTGCCTCCGAGGATAGCTGATGTGAATCTTCCTCTTCAAAAAATGAGAAAGATGATATGGCTAATATGTGTTTTATGACAAACACAACTAAGGTAACCTTAGACTCTCATGTTTATAATTCTTAATATTCTGAATGTGAGTATGAGAATATGAAAAATGATGAATTATTCGAATATTAAAACTTTCTAGAAGAATCATGTAATGAGTTGAAATTTTATTATAAATCTGTTATGAAATAACAGGCTCTTACTTTGACTATTATATCTAAACTTACAACTAAAAAAGAGAAAAATTATTAACTACTCTTGGAGAATAATGAGAAAAAAATATCTAATGAGCAATTTAAGAATCAAAGAGAAGGATTTACCAATATAAAATATACTCTTAATCAATTTCTTGGTAAAAAAATCGCTCATATGTATACATTTGGAATAGGATATCGACATGGTAAATGGAATTTATCCAAATAAATTTTTTTAACAAAATATGGAAAATCTACTACTTTTTTCAGTAACATGTATTTTGATTAATGTTACAGTTCCATGAATTATTTTACTGTATCTGATTCATCAACTCCAAACATAGTTTATTTATCACGCACCCTATATTCTACATATAGGAATCCCAGGAGAGTGTTTTGGGTTCTTAAAGCTTATATCACTAATGTATTTGGACCCAGAAAAATATGGGTACCAAAGTCGTTATTTTGATGAACTACTTTTGTCTGTAAAATACCTAAACAGCTCTTGTAAAAGGTTGTGGTACATGGAAAGTTGTGGTTCAATACATTTTACTAGGAATTATTCAAGATTTTAAATAATTATCAAGATTTATTGAGGAAATGTCACATTTTGTGACACTGGTAAAGGAAGAATCATCATACAAGGCCAGATTGGTAGCCTTAATTCTATTTAAATTTATAATGTATTATATGTCAATGGATTAATGTATAACATTATCATCATATATTTTTATATGATGATGGATTTAATGATAAATATAAAAATGATACATTCCATGATTTTGATTCAAAGAATAACATAGTATTAACACCCTTTAAAAATGATAACATATATGATATAAATCTAGACACATTCCCTCATATAATGTCTCCTGTCTAAAATCTTTTCACAAAGAGACTTTGCTCTGGCATAAAAGCCTACGACATAGCAATAAATACTCCCTTGAGAAGTTAACTGGAAAACGATTTGTTAAAGACCTATCCAAATTAGTGTTTTCAAAAAACAAAGTGTGTAATCCTTGAAAAAAATGAAAAAAAATAAAATATCATTAAATCCTAGGAAATATTCAACTACTTCTCAGCCTATTGAGTTAGTTCAAATGGGATTATGTGGACCATCTAGCGTTTTGTGTCTCAATGGGATGCACTATGTTTATGATCTTGTAAATGATTTCTCTAGGTACACCTATAATTTTTATTTTACTCATAAGAGTGGAACATGTTCTCACGTGACCATGTATGCAAGGATATTAAAAAGTCATAGTGGACCAATGATTATTTCCTTCAAAAGTGATCATTTTCATGAGTTTTAGAATCATGATTTTGAATCTTTTTTCCATGAAAATATCTACAATCATAAATTATATTATCCTAGAACTATTAAATAGAATTGTATGGTTGAAATAAGAAATAGAACCTTACATGATATTGCCCAAATTATATCTAATCAATATAACCTACCCATTAATTTCGGGGCTGAAGCTGTTAATAAGACTTGTTACATAATAAATAGAGTCTTAATCAGACCCATCATTAAGAAATCTATATATGAGTTATGGAATATTAGGACACCCAATGTAATTTATTTTAATGTGTTTTCATGTAATGTTGATATTTTGAATAGTATATATAATTTAGATAAATTTCCCTTCAAAATACGTCAAGTAATATCTATTCTATATTCTACTTTAAGAAAATCCTTTAGAGAATTTAATAAAAAAACAAAATGCATGTATGAATCTGTACTAATCATGTTTAATGAAGAAGACCCATATGAGCAAAAGACCTCATTAGAAAATATTGAAGAGGATATATCCAATGTAGAAATTAATGATAAAACATCAAATCTTCATGTAAAGGAATCATTGAAATCTTCTAGTTCTAGAAATTCTCCAGATCCTAACCGTAGTGAACCAGATTAACTTGGAAAACATGAAATATCATATACTACCTATTCTATAACAACTAGGACACTAAAAAATCAACTACTAGATGTTGTTGTTGGAGATTTAGATAGAGGAAAAAAGTGATACTGTATTTGAGATAAAGGATGAGAATCAATATTTCTTGTCACAACATGAACATAAGAAGATCATTGATGCGATCAATGATATGGTTTGGGTAATGGATATCCAAAAAGGACTCAATTGGGTTGAAAGAAACAATTATTGGAATTTTGTAGACTGAAAAAGGATACTTTTAACATTGGAACCAAATTGGTATTTAGAAATAAACTAGATGAAGATGTAAGTCTTGTTGCAAAAAAATCTAGAGTAGTGTCACAAGGATATAACCAAAAAGTGGTAATTGACTATGAAGAGGCCTTTGAACCATTATCTTGACATGAGGCAATTAGGAACTTACTTGCCTATTCAATACACATTGATTTTAATCATTATTAAATGGATATCCCATGTTCATTCTTAAATGGTTATATAACTGACGATGTATTTATTGAACAACATACTGGTATTAAAAATCCACATTTTCGAAATCTTGTGTTCAAATTATATAATTCATTATATGGTTTGAAACAAGATTCAAGAGCTTGGTATGAAAGGTTGAGTTATTTTCATATTACAAAAGTCCTTACAAAAGGACATGATGATATTAATTTATTTATAAATACAATATCAATAGAAATGTTAATAGATAAATATGTGTAGATTATATTATCTTTCAATCTTCCAAAAATTACATATGTATTTATTTTTCAAAAATATATCAAATTGAGTTTGAAATGATTTTAATGGGTGAACAAATATAATTTCTTGTATTTCAAATATTTCAAAATTAATGAGGTATTATTTACAATAAAACTATGTATAATAAAGATATTTTTAAAATTTATGGCTATGATAACATTAATAGAAGTGAATACACAATGAGTTATACAAGTAAGTTAGATCTCAATGAAAATGGGAAATCAGTTGATCAAACTTCTTATAGAGAAATGATTGGGAGTTTGTTGTACTTTACTTTTAATTGCCCAGATATTACCTTTACTGTGTGTCTGTGTGCGAGATTTCATGAAAACAAATAAGAGTAACATTTAAATGATTTTATAATAATTTTAAAATACCTAAAGTATACAACTAATTTTGGACTGTTCTATCCAAAAGGATATCTTTTGTATTTATTTACCTATTAATATACTGACATTAGTGGATGTAAATTAGATAAAAAGAGTACCTCGTGAACATGTCACTTTTTGGAAAATTCTCTAATATCATGGTGTAGTGAGAAGAAAAATTTAATTGCATTATCAACTACTAAAGAAAAATACAATTCTGCTAGTAGTTGTTGTGCACAAAATTTGAGTTTGAATTCATACATATACTCATAAACTATGAATACAAATGTTCTATTAACATTTCTAAGAATCCAATTTCACATTCTAGAACAATGTATACCAAGGTAAGACATAACTTTTTGAGAGTTAATTATCAAAAAGTTGGTATAACTATAGAGTTTATTGGGACTGAGCATCCGCATATAGATATATTCATAAAACCATATAAATTTAAAAGAATGAATTACATCATACTTGAACTAGGAATGATAAATCTCTAAATTCCATGAAACTGACCATAAAAAATGATCCTTAAAACTAATCATTGAAATAGATCATTAAAATTGATCCATAAAATTTATCATTAAAAATGTTCCTTAAAACCGATCCTTGAAACTAATCTATAAAAAATTTCCATTAAATTGATCCTTGAAACCTATAATTAATCTGTTCCTTAATAATTATCCTTAAAATTGATATTTAAAACTGATCCTTATTCCAATACTTAAAACAGATACATAAAACCGATCCATGAAACTGATACATAAAATTGATCATTAAAACTAATCCTTAAAACTGATCCTTGAAACTGATCCATGAAACCGATCATTTAAATCGTTATCATGAAATCAATCCTTGAATCTGATCTCATGAAATTGATCAGTTGAAATGAATCATGTAAACCGGATTATATGAAACCAATGTATTTATGGACTCTTTTGTGATTTTTTCCATTTTAAATAAAACAATGATGTTTTTTGTTAGTTTTTCCATGTTTAAATTTAATACATTACTATTTTCAATCCCTAAATGACATAATATGGTCGATCCATCTTGACCATTCACCTTCCCATTGTAGTAAAACCTTTTACCCTTTGTCACTCTATCTCTCAACCCTCGACCTATTAACTCCTTCAGAATATGAAACCACTAAATGGAAAGGACCAAGCGCGTTATGGAATAGCCTAGAAAATCTCCATATGCTAATCATCAGAAGGTTGAGAATAGTGGGACTTTAATTTCTTGCATGGAAAGCTGAGTGGTAATTCTTAAAAAAGAAGTGTCTACTGAGCGTCTTCGGTCAAGAAAGTCATTTTTATTAGGAGTTCCGGAATCTCAAGGGTGGATAAGCAGGTTCTCAAAAAATGAAAGGATTTATAATCCTAAACTAGTATATGATTTTTATTTACAATTGAATATATCCTTGGGTGGTGATGAAGAAGAAAGGATAAATTTAGTGTTAAATGGAAAGGAAATATATTTTTCATCTAAGGAGTGGGTTGAGTGCTTGGAGATGCCTCGTGGTGGTGTATATGCTTATTATTGAGGTAATATTCCACTTTCCTTTGATTTTTTCTCTTATAATGATGCTCCCAAGGATCGAATTGAAAATGAAAAATCATGGATGACTATTTCAAGTGAATTTTATGGAAAGGCTAGGTTACATTTTATGTTGATAAAATATCAAATCTCCCCAAGGAAGGGAGATTTCTCTACTGTTATGTATCTGGAGGTATTTTTGATTTACCTATGGAGAAATGGGACAAAATAGAACTTAGGTAGGTATCTAATGGGGTATTTATTTGATATGTTGAAGCCATCAAATAAGGCCACATATTTTTTCTATCCTAGGAATATCTCTAACATGTTATAGTAGATGAGCTGTGTGGAAGATTGAGATGAAGTGATAAGTGCATGTAGTTGTTTCTGTTCTCAAAACGATATTTTAAAATGTATGAAGATCTTCTAGAACAGATGGAAGAGAAGCTGAGTAGAACATGGTGAATGGATGTATATGTAATTCAATTCAATTGACCATCCTACCAGAACAAATGATCAAGTTGATCCCAGCCTCAAACCAAAAGGAGAACCTGTTTATTCTGACGAGGATGCTGAGACTGAGTTTCCAAGGGAAGAAGGATATCCTTTTGATGGAAGGAGTGATCCTAATATCGCTAAAATCCCCACATTAATGTCTTTTGATCCTTCTAGTACATTGTTAGACTAACTGTAACACCCCAGGTAAATAAAGAATATGACATCTTTATATTTATCCATATTTTTTAATAAAATATTAATATTACTTTAAATGTGATGATATGCTCGATGGCATACCCAATACGCAACAACGAGTTTCTTGGAAATCTTACGTTGCACTCTAATAATAAAATAATATTATTTTAAATGGTAGTGAATGCCTAGCCGTTGTAATGGCAGGAATGAACAGAACTAACTACAAAATGATTATATATGTTTTTCAAATATTTGTAATCTTTACAATAAATGTTAGAGTATTAAAAATGCAAATGAATCCAGTTTTTAAGCGTAAACATTCTAATATTCTTTAAAAGGACGATTAACTGCCTTTTGATGGTGAACCCCTTTTAAATCCACTTTTTGAAAATGTTATAAGCTTTATTTTTCAAAATAAACATATTATATATGATTGGGACATTTAAATTTACTTTGGGTTAATTTTTGGTATTTTTCTGACAATGTTATTTTTTTAATGAATAGTGAAAAATACTGCATTTTACATCAAAACTGCTTTTTCATATAATATAATTATATGGTTATATTATCTTTTTATTTTGTTTTAAAGTGTAATTAGAATATATTTTTACCATGTAATTCAATGATGGTTATTGGGATTAATTTTACATAGGAATTAGGCATAAACAAGTACCAAACTTTTCATAAATATTATTTCAAAAAAACGCGCTATTTGTTTTGACAACGGGAAGTATTTTTAAATTAATGTTTGAATTTTATGTGTTTGGAATTTGGTAAAATTAATTAAATATTTTGAATCATAAGGCCTAAATTATGTAATTAAGACTCTTTTGTTTTTGGACATTATGAATAGTAACGATGGTAATTATCTTTAATTATCTTGATTAATGAGTAATCGGGTAGTTAAAGAAAATAAGATAATATCATAATAATAAAAAATGACAACAAAATGTGTCCTAAGGCTACTTGTTGTCTCATGGAAGACCATGAGATTCCTTTTCCCAAAAATGGTGGCCCCATGGAATCACTTTTGTGAGAAAGTGACTTTTTATCTTTTTATTTTTAAAAATGTTAAATGTAACAAAGAATGTATCAGCTATGTAAAATATTTTTAATTTTGTCTACATAAATGATATTTTGATCTATAAATATTCATTAGAAAGATATAAAGATTTTCTACATCATGATATTTTTTTTTATAATTTTGAGACATTAAATTTATGAAATTATATATGACATCATGATGATGCAGCGATTACAACATTAATAAAGGATTTAAATAAAATGGAAATATAATGTAAAATCTAAGACCTAAACATGTCCAAAACCAATTATATGGGTGTATTTATAACCCTTATCACCTTATCCTCGAAACACATAAATTTGGGTCCATTAAAATCCGAAACTCATTTGAAAATAAAGTTACATTTTATATCGTTCATAGAGTGCCCCTCCTCTCCTCTTATAAAAGGCCCCCACCTCTACCTCCTTACCCACACATCCAAACCCTTTGGCTCGGCCACACCCTGCCCATTTTGTCTCTCCACATCCCTCTATAACTCCTTGGAGCCTCACTTTGGGCATAAGTCTTCCCAAGGAATCCTTTGAGCTCAAACCAAAGGAAGTTACCCGATTTTAAGGTAATGTCTTCACTTGTGTCCTTTTGTTTTATTTTTATTCTCCAACCCCCTAAAATCTTTTTATTCATTTATTTTGTAACAAATGTAGTATTTTAAATATACTAGGATGTTTTTATAAGAAGTATTTGAGCTAAAATTACACACACATACATCTAATGGTTAAAGAACATACTATTTCTGTGGATGGCGAATTTCTGCCTCACGAAATGATGATTGTTCAACATTATTCTAACACCTTCAAAGGTTTCCATTAAGATGACACTATATTTATATATGATATATAATATGTTTATGTTTCTGTATTTTTCTTTTGTGGCATACCTTTATGGTTTCCATTGTGGGTAAACACCATAATTTCATTTTTGGAAGTGCAGACTACCGCCCCCTCAAAGTGATTTAATTCGTTAATGCCATATGTGGGATGTATAGAGGATGGATTTAAAGTTATTATATATGATGTATGTTACATATAAATTATTAATATAATTCTGGAATTAAAATATTCATACCTCTCATTTGGTTTTAATTTCATTAATATGACATAGAAATGAAAGTAGCATTCATGCGTACGTACGGCTTACCGTCTCCATGAATGGGGAATTTCATTTCTTATCTCTAAATGATTATGTATTATTATAAATAAATGTATATTATGGATATATATGATATATATGATATCAAAATCATTAATATAATTCTGGATATAATGATAATTTTACCACACGAACAACATGTAATTCTAAGAAGTCCACTTTCGACTTAAGAACCAAATATCGACAAAACAAACATTATTAACATAAATGATTACATATTGTTTATAACATGGAAATAAGTGATATAAAAGGAATAATGAACTACAAAAAGGTTCTTAATAAAGTGGAAGTTAAATCAAGCTTATTATTCAGTACGTTAAAGAACGATCGAGTCAAGTCGGACCCGAGGTAAGGGATCCTACTCCTCTCTTTCTTTTTAAGTACACTCTATTATTTCATTCCTTCTAAGCTCGTATTTATTGTTATTGGGATGTTCTTTTATATTAATAATACTGTAATTTTTATGTTCATATGATGAGAGACCCTATTCTCTCTCATCAATCCATTTTGGATGTTTTGAGTGGCGCCGTTAGGCTGCCGAATTTTCGTAAGAGATCTAACCTCTCGCTTTCTCTTTAAGTACTCTCCTTTATGTCACTTCTTTTAAGCTCCTCTTTGTTATGATGGGGGATGTTATTTTATATTCCTCTTTATTTACATTTTATTGTAATGTGATGAGACACCCTATTTGATCTCATCAATCCATTTTTGGATGTTTTAAGTGGTGTCGTAAGGCTGCCGAGTTTTCATAAGGGATTTTTCATCTCTCTTTTATTCTCGTGAGATTTATGATACATTTGCAACAATTTCCTTTGAGTGGTGTATTTACTGACCATTATTTTATTAATTGTGTAATATTCTTTCATTTATGAATATTTACATCAATGTTGTATTGTCCTTCTTTCACGGGGCGTATGTTTCGAAAGATACCCATGTCGATAAGGGAACCTTTCACCCTACTCTTTTTAAAAGACCTATTTTTATGCCTTTTAATTCACATAATATTAGTTTGGGATATTTTCTTCTATATCCTTATTGATGTAAATTTTATGTCCAAGTGATGAGATACCCTTTTTATCTCTCATCAACTCTTTTTCTGAATTTTGAAGTGTCGCCATTAGGTTGTCTAATTTTTGCAAGGGAACTTCTTAAACCTATTTTGATTCTTTGGGATAAACTTGTACACCTTAAATATTTCATTCTATGATTACGTGTGAATTTCCTATGACTATTTTACACATAATACCCACTTATATTTCATGTATTCATTTGTCACACATAGTTATGTAACAGATTTATCCTTTATCCAAGGATACCGTCTTTGTATGGGACTTCGTCTCAATCTCCTTTTATTGAAAAATATTTTGTTTTATACACAACATTCTTTTATACGGTGTATAAACCCCTTTCACTTTTACGTGTATCCAAAAGTAATCTTTTTATACGAAGCGTTTTACTAAACAACAAAAGGGAATGTTTTTGTCGTACCTATGCGGCGACAACAACTTCTCCACCGTCGTGACCATTTTTTGAGTTTCAGCTTCCTCTACAAGCCATACCTTCTTTTTAAAAGAAAAATAAATAGCATGTTTTACTTTTCATTTATTTTGGTATTGAAAATTGTTTTAATAATGTATTTATATCAATATGTTGTATTGATATCTTGTTATTGAAAGGTGGAAATGTTATTTTTCCTTTATGCATTTTTTATGTGATAAGATTATGTTATGGTTCTTGGGAATTGTTTTGAATACGGGTGGTTCCGTGATAAACTATGGACAGGTGATCCCGATATATCTCTCCAATGCATTGGGTAACAAAAAGGAGTGAAACGTTAAGGTTACTCTGAAGAGATTTAGGAAATATACTATGGTGGGTGTTTCAAACGTAACCAAGAGGGTTACTCCCTATGTAAAAATGTTATGAATGCATCAAGTTACCTTTTATGTCTTATGATTTCTATGATTTATTCATGATTTGATGAGGTATGTTAATGTTCCTATGTTTTATGGGTAAAGTATGATTTCATTCTTATGTGTATATGAAATATTTTTTCCTTTCCATATTTTTATAACCCTTACTGAGATTTTTATGCTCATCCCAAGTTTTTTAAATGTTTTTCACAGGTCAAGGGAAAGGTACATGATGTGATGATAGTTTCAAGGATGTGTCAAGACAAAATCCATGTTTTATTTTAAAAATGTTTTCGTTGATGGGAAGAATGAATACTGTCTTTTATGTAACCACTTTTATTAAATGTGGAATGTAATGAAAGTTTCATGATCTAATTCTCTAAAACTCTAAACCTGAAAATATCCTCAATGTATAATTTTGTAATAACTCAAGATTAAGTAATGATTAAGGCTGGGCCTTATAGTTGGTATCAAAGGTCGGTTTAGATAACTTTAGAGGTTAGGGTATTCTTTAAGCATAAGTGACATTACCATAATGGTTAAGATTTCAGAAAGAGTCCTAGTTTTAGATAAAGTGAATGAGTAAGTATATCTTAGTGTTTATCTTCTTCATTAGTACATGATGGTTTTATTGATATACTCACACTAACCTTTTTGGTTTTGGTAAATGGCTGGATCTAGCAGGAACCAAAGTAACAGTGGATGTGAAGGAAACTGTGACAGTTTTTTGAGCAAGCAACTGAATGATATGGGAGCTGCAATGAGAACTCTTGTGATTATCCCCAACCAACTATCTGGAGTCATGACTGACCACCTAAACCTTGGTGATTTCTCTATGGAATCATATATGAGAAAAACAAATCCATACGGAACTACAGGTAATAATCAATAAGGTATGTGGGTTCAAAAACCAATGTGTCAAAAATGTAGAAAGAAACACCAAGGAAAATGATTCAAAGGGACAAAAGTATTCTATAGATGTGGAAATTAAGGTCATAAAGCAAGAACCTGCCCGGGAAAAACGGAAAAATCCATTTGACTCGAGGAAAGGGAAATAAGTTATTTCTGATGGATCAATTGAATGTTTTAAATTTGGTGTGCATGGTAATTATGCAAACACATGTCCTATGAAGAAGTTTCATGAATGGGATCACCAAGATCGTACAAATGTTCATTTACCAATACCTAATGCCATTCCGATTGAGGATGAAGAAACTAAAAATGACCAAGCAAAGGTATGGATTATTTCATAAGTTTTGTTTTCCTATTTTGGAATCTTAGGATATGATTCATGATTTTGATTATAGGAAAGAAGTATTTCAGAATAAGTTGGAAAGGAATGGTTAATGGATCATGAAGAATGTTAAATGAGTAAGATGTCAACATATAATGGCTTCAAGAGTTATGGTGAAATTCTTAAGCGTATTTTGTATCTTCTGATGATGGGGTTACATTAGAAGACTTTTTATAGTATGTGTAACCCTGATGTTTAATATATAAATATTTTATTCAATGAATAATTATCTGTTCTTTTGTGGACATAGTTATAAAGAATCATTTGGGTTTATATGGTCCTTACTTTTGAGGTAATTATGGGTTACTATATGTTTTGATGGAAGTGAAAGGCTTGAGATAAAATTGTGGTTAAATTATATTATGGTTATTTTTTATTATTTTATCTCTTATTGGGGAATGATTTGATAATTATATAGTTTTGGAAAAAGGACAACACGCAGACCGTGTGACAACCCGTCATGTAGGACAAAGCTACGGGAATCAAACCCACAACCAATGTGCAACTGGTATTTATCACCTACCACTGGACTACGTGAAGTCCCTGGTTAGATTGACTGATTCTTTTTTAGTTAGAAGATTTTATGAATTAATAGTAAGTTGATTTTGAGTTATCTATGGATATTTATAAACCTATCATCGAGGATATGTTATTAGGTTAATTACTTTTCAATACGATACATTAAGAGAAACTGATGTTGTTTGGAGATAAATGTTACGATTTAACTTGGAAGACTATGTGACTAAATCCTTCAAATATTTGGGTTTCAATCGTAGTTTGGTTTACTTTGAAGAATTTTATGGACAAGTTGTTTATCGAATGGTCCTTGTTGAACATTGGGTTTTGTTGACAAATTTTAGAGATTAAGAATAGATTTTCTTTTTATAAAGGGTTATCCTTTTCTAGATTACCTGATCTTGTACTAACCTTTTTGGTTTTGGTTTTGGTTAAAGTCTAAAGACATGGGAAGTATATAGTTTTCTATTGTGGATTAGGTGATTCTTTAGAAGTTGATTATAGTACTCTTAATGTGAACATGTCTTCCTAAATACTCGTCTTTTGGAGAAAATACGAGTTTGTGTAAGGAATCTAATAAAAGTTGAAAGTCAACATGATAAGTGATTATGTTTCCTTATGAATAAATTCCTCAATAAAAATTAATTAAAATAAAAATGTTGTCTATTAACTTTTCCTACTGGGCAATCGAATACCCTTTAACCCATCACAAGTTTGTTATTTTCTTGTGGTTAACTTTCTCCTAAACATGTTTTCTATCACTCTCCATCAGAACATGACACTTTGTTTTATTCCTCCATGTCCATATTTTAATACTTGGAATCCTATTATGGGTTAACTCAGGTGACCATTGTACTAATCTTTATTTATTTTAAAGGGATTGTTTTTCCGACTCTTGTTCTGATGTGGGACTTTCAAGGATGTTTCCAAGCCCAATTTTAAAATTGCGAGAACGCAATTCCCAAAAGGGGGGAAGGGCGTAACACCCCAGGTAAATAAAGAATATAACATCTTTATATTTATCCGTATTTGTGAATAAAATATTAATATTAATTTAAAGGGGATGATATGCTCAATGGAATACCTAATACGCAACAACGAATTTCTTGGGAATCTTACGTTGCACTCTAATAATAAAAAAATATTATTTTAAATGGTAGTTAACGCCTAGCCGTTGTAATGGCGGGAATTAAAAGAACTAACTAAAAAATGATTATATATGTTTTTCAAATATTTTTACTCTTTAAAATAAATGTTAGAGGATTAAAAATGAAAATGAATCCAGTTTTTAAGCGTAAGCATTCTAATATTCTTTAAAAATTCGATTAACCTCCTTTTGATGGAGAACCCCTTTTAAATACACTTTTTGAGAATTTTATAAGTTCTATTTTTTAAAATAATAATATTATTTATGATTGGGACATTGAAATTTACCTTGGGTTAATTTTTGGTATTTTTCGGAAAATGTTCATTTTTCAATGAATAGTGAAAAATAATGCATTTTACATCAAAACTGCTTTTTCATAAAATTTAATTATACGGTTATATTATCTTTTTAATTTGCTTTAATGTTTATTTAGAATATACTTTTACCATATAATTCAATGATGGTCATTGGGATTAATTTCACTTTGGAATTAGGCCTAAACAAGTTCCAAACTTTTCATAAATATTTTTTCAAAAAAACCCGCTATTTGTTTTGACAACAGGAAGTTTTTTTAAATTAATTATTTCAATTTATGTGTTTCTAATTTGGTAAAATTAATTACATATTTGGAATAATAAGGTCCAAATTATTTAATTAAGACTCTTGTTTTTTGACATTATGAATAGTAACAACAGTAATTATCTTTAATTATCTTGATTAATGAGTAATCAGGTAGTTAATGAAAAAAAGATAATATCATAATAATAATAAATGAACACAAAATGTATCCTAAGGCTACTTTTTATCTCATGGCCGACCATGTGATTCCTTGTGCCAAACTTGGAGGCCCCATGGAATCTCTTTTATGAGAAAGTGACTTTTTATCTTTTTATTTTTAAAGAATGTTAAATGTAACAAAGAATGTATCACCTAAGTAAAATAATTTTAATTTTGTCTACATAAATTATATTTTGGACTATAAATATTCATTAGAAATCTAAAAAAATTTCCAACATCATGATATTTTCTTTATAATTTTTAGACATTAAATTTATTAAATTATATATGACATCATGATGATGCAGCGATTACCTCATTAATAAAGGATTTAAATAAAATGGAAAGATAATGTAAAATCTAAGACCTACACATGTCCAAAACCATTTGGATGGATTTATTTCGAACCCTTATCACCTTATCCTCGAAAAGCATCAATGTGGGACCATTAAAATCCGAAACTCATTTGAAAATAAAGTTACATTTTATACCTTTCCAAGAGTGCCCCTCCTCTCCTCTTATAAAAGGCCCCCACCTCTACCACCATACCCACACTTCCGAAGCCTTTGGCTTGTCCAACCGCTGCCCATTTTGTCTCTCCACATCCCTCTATAACTCTTTGAAGCCTCACTTTGGGCAGAAGTCTTCCCAAGTAAGTCTTGGAGCACAAACCATAGGGAGTTACCCGATTTTAAGGTAATGTCTTCACTTGTGTCCTTTTGTTTTATTTTGCTTCTCCAACCCCATAAACTATTTTTATTCATTTTTTTTGTAAAAAGTCCAGTATCTTCAGTATACTAGGATTTTTTTATAAGAATTATTCTAGCTACACTTAATCACACCTACATCTAATAGTTAAATAACATACTGTTTCTGTGGATGGCGAATTTCTGCCTCACGAAACGATGATTGTTCAACATTCTTCTAACACCTTCAAAGGTGTCCATTAAGATGAAACTATATTTATATATGATATATAATATTTTTATGTTTCTGTATTTTTCTTTTTTGGAATACCATTATGGTTTTCATTGTGTGTAAAAATGATAATTACAATTTAGAAAGTGCGGACTACCGCCCCCTCAAAGTGATTTGATTCGTTAATGCCATATGTGGGATGTATAAAGGATAAATTTAAAATTATTATATATGATATATGATACATATAAATGATCAATATAATTATTGAATTAAAATATACATACCTCTCATTTGATTTTAATTTAATTAATATAACATAGAAATGAATGTAGCGTTCATGCGTACGTACAGCTTACCATCTCCATGAACGGTGCATTCCATTTCTTATCTCTAAATGATTATGTAATATTATAAATACATGTATATTATGGATATATATGATATATATGATATCCAAATCATGAATTTAATTATGGATATAATGAACATTTGACCACACGAACAACATGTAATTGTAAGAAGACCACATTCGACTTAAGAACCAAATATCGACAAAACAAACATTATTAATTTAAATGATTACATATTGTTTATAACATGTAAATAAGTCATATTAAAGGAATAATGAACTATAAGAAGGTCCTTAATAAAGTGGAAATTAACTGAAGTTTATTATTCAGGACGTTAAAGAATGATTGATTCAAGTTGGACCCGAGGTAAGGGATCCTACACCTCTCTTTCTTTTTAAGTACACTCTTTTATGTCATTCCTTCTAAGCTCATATTTATTATTATTGGGATGTTATTTTATATTAATCATACTGTAATTTTTATGTTCATATGATGAGAGACCCTATTCTCTCTCATCAATCCATTTTGGATGTTTTGAGTGGCGCTGTTAGGCTGCCGAATTTTCGTAAGAGATCTAACCTCTCTCTTTCTCTTTATGTACTCTCCTTTATGTCACTTCTTTTAAGCTACTAGTTGTTATGATGGTGGATGTTCATTTATATTCCTCTTGTTGTACATTTCATTGTAATGTGATGAGATACCCTGTTTGATCTCATCAATCCATTTTTGGATGTTTTAAGTGGCGTCGTTAGGCTGCTGAGTTTTCGTAAAGGATTTTTCATCTCACATTTATTACCGTGAGATTTATGATACAATTTCCACAATATCCTTTGAGTTGTGTTTTTACTGACCATTATTTTAATCATTGTGTAATATTATTTCATTTATGAGTACTTACATAAATGTTTTATTGTCCTTCTTTCACGGGGTGTATGTTTCGAAAGATACCCATCTCGGTAAGGGAACCTTTCACCCTCCTCTTTTTAAAAGACTTATTTTGTTATGTCTTTTAATACACATAATATTATTTTGGGATATGTTATCCTATATATTTATTGATGTAAATTTTATGTCCATGTGATGAGATACCCTTTTTATCTCCCATCAACTCTTTTTATGAATTTTGAATTGACGCCGTTAGGATGTCTAATTTTTGCAAGGGAACTTCTTAACTCAATTTCGATTCTTTGGGATAAACTTGTACACCATGAATATGTCATTCTATGATTATGTGTGAATGTATTCTGATTGTTTTACACTAAATACCCACTTCTATTTCATGTATTCGTTTGTCACACATAGTTATGTAACTGATTTATCCTTAATCCAAGGATACCGTCTTTTTATGGGACTTCGTCTCAATCTCCTTTCATTGAGGCATATTTTGTTTTATACACAACTATATTTTATATGATTTATAAACACCTTTGACTTTTACTTTTATCCAAAAGGAATCATTTTCTACGAAGAGTTTTACTAAACGACCAAAGGGAATGTTTTTGTCGTACGTATGCGGCGACAACGACTTCTCCGCCGCCGTGACCATTATTTGAGTTTCAGATTCCTCTACAAGCCATACCATTTTTTAAACAAAAAATAAATACCATGTTTTATTTTTATTTTATTTATTTATTGAAAATGGTTTTCATAATGTATTTATATCAATGTGTTGTATTGATATCATGTTATGGAAAGATGGAAATGATATGTTTCCTTTATGCATGTTTTATGTGATAAGATTATGTTATGGTTCTTGAGCATTGTTATGAAGATGGGTGGTTTCGTGATAAACTATGGGCGGGTGAGCCCGATATAGCTCTCCAATGCATTGTGTAATGCGAAGGAGTGAAACGTTAAGGTTTCTCCGATGAGATTTAGGGAATATACTGTGGTGGGTATTCCAAACGTAACCAAGAGGGTTACTCCCTACGTAGGAATGTAATGAATGCCTCAAGTTACCTTTTATGTATTATGATTTCTATGATTTTTTCATGATTTGATGAGGTTTGTTAAAGTTACTATGTTTTATTGGTAAAGTATGATTTCATTCTTATGTGTATAGGAACTCATGTTTCCTTTCCATATTTTTATAACCCTTACTGAGGTTTTTATGCTCATCCCAAGTTTTTGAAATGTTTTTCACAGGTCAAGGGAAAGTACATGATGTGATGATAGTGTCAAGGATGTGTCAAGAAAGAATCAATGTTTTATTTTAAATATGTTTCCGTTGATGTGAAAAATTAATATTGTCTTTTATGTAACCACTTTGTTTAAATGTGGAATGTAATGCAAGTTTCATGATCTAATTATATAAAACACTAAACCTGAAAAGATCCCCAATGTGTAATCTTGTAATAACTCATGATTAAGTAAGGTTTAAGGCTGGGGACTTATACTAACCCTCAAAAGAACCTTTTATATGTGATGAGGATGATGAAGAGACCGATGTTAATAAAGTTTATGGTTGTGTGATTAAATCAGACGATGAGTCTGGTGATGATGATGAATGAGGAAATAATGATCATATATGTGATTCTTGAAAAGTGGGACAACATGTTGTTGACAGATCCAGTGAAAATTATGTACATGGTGCTGGTGATGGTGCTAATCTTGTTGAACAGGGGGATATAGATCATGGAGATACTGGTCATGAGTATAGATCAACCCTTACTAAAGCTGAAATTCATGAAATCATTCAAGAATTGAATGAAATTTTGGCTGGTGTCTATAAGGAAGAAGCTAATAATCAGGTGCCTCAAATTGAGGAAGTTCTTGGAGATGTTGATGTGGTTGTGGCACATGTAGAACCTCATATTCAGTTGGTACCTATACCCTGAAATGTTATTATGGCTAGAGAAAATGTTGAAAAAGTATATGAATATGAAGTGGTTCCTGAGCCTCTGGGAAGATGTGTTAGGATTGGTATTGTTGAGCCAGAAGACTGGACTTGTACTCCAGAATTCAATAATTATCTAGGATACATTCATTTTTGGTTGGAATATGACTCTGATGTGGAGAGGGTGCCTCCTCTTCCTTCTCCACAATCCTCAGTTTTAGGAAATCCTATTGAAAATTTTCCCCTAGTTGCACCTCTAGTAGTAGAGCTAGTATCACAGACAATAACTACTAACTATGTCCTTAAGGATGATTTTGAACGATTAAAAAATGATATATGTGAGTTATTGAGAGCCCCAGTTAGATCAAAAAATGATTCCTCTACTTCAATAGGTATTTCTAATGCCGATGCATAAAAAATTACAAAGATGGTGATACAAAAGATTCAACCAAATTTAATTAACAGAGTTAAACCATCATTAGACATAATACCTAGCTGAGAGAAAAATTAAAGAAGATGAGAAATGAGTTAAATTATCTAACCTATGGTTTCATGACCTCCTTTAGAGGTATAATAGAATTTTATAAGAACAAGGTGACTCATCTACTATGTTTAGTGCTTATGATGATGTAAGAGGAGCTTGGAAAAATGATTACTAGCCCATCCAGTTTTGGAGTGGCAAATGTGCTATTACTGATTTGAAATATCTCAAGGCTATGATGAGAGAGGAACTCCAAAATCTTCATATTGTTTTAGACATAGAAACTCTTGAAAAGGTACATATAAATACATACCTTGTGTACTATATTGTACAAAAGTGAACAAATTAAGCCTATACTGCTCGGAATTAGATGAGAGAGAATATTAAAAATTACTTTACTATGATCAACACCATGAATGATCTAATCTATATATTGAACTATTTAGGAGAAAATCTCACAATTATTCCTATCATAGAAGAGTTCAATAAACATATTTCTCAATCAAAGTAGTTTACCCCTCATCTATATAAATTATGGAAAATAAGGATGACTTCACAAAGCAATGAAATATGGTGGTGAATCATAAATGATTTCATCATCCTAATTAAGCCATATCAATACGTTTAATTTGAAGCAACTTTGGTTCCTCCTGATACTTTAATTGGTACTACCTCTTGGCCTCTTGCTCCAATGAATTTCTCTGATTCTTTTTCCCAGTTTTCAATCATTCATTATAGAGAAATATCCCAGTCGTGTGTCGTTATAAAGAAAGACTAGACTTGCAAGAAGTGTTTTTACAGGTGTTGTCTTGCCTGGTGGTATCATCAAAACACCAATTCCCTCTACCACTTCCAAACATTCTAATAAAACTCCAGATCCATCAGATAAAGGAAAATCCTCTAACAAGCCAATCCCTTAGTGATGGATTGTTTCTATAATAGGGATTTTTTTTAGTTTACTCTTTTTCTTCTTAATGGAACTCTTTTTTTCATCTCTTTGTATTGGATTTGGATATGATATTTCTCTTCTTACCTTCTCCTTTTATTTTTGTTCTAATCACAAGAGGGTGAGAAAATGAATAAATTATTAATATCAGGGGGAGGAATTTTTGCATAGGGAACATTTCATGTATTTAATATAATTTATAAACATTTATTGAGTGGGAGATTTGTTTTAAAAACTAAAACAAGTGAAAGAATTTTTTATATTCAATAATAACAGTTACTGTAATTTTCTAAGTCCAGTTATTATAATTCCTCATATTTAAATGAATACCATAATTATTGATTATCAAAAAGGGGGAGATTGTTGGACTCTCTATGATGTAGTATATTTCAAAAACACAAATAATTTTAATCTACAGATTCTATTATTTCATGACATTTCATATCTCTAAGTAAATAAATTATAACGTATCGAACAATATATTTCAATAAATCTATAAAATATATTTATCAATAAATATGTTTAGAAGTGTAAATATATACGTATATTTGGATTTCAAATAATCTTGTAATTTTATGTTTAAGACAAACACTTCATATATTTCTCAAAGACCCTAGAACTGATAGGATGTTCGACACAATGATGTTCAACACACCGAAGATCGAAAAACTAATGTTAGACACACTAATGTTTGACACACCTATGTTTGACACTCTAGTGTTCGACACACCGATGTTCAACACACTGATGATGATAGAAAATTGATGAAAGTACAATGACAGACCAACAATGACATTCCGATGGTGACAGACTGATGACATACTAACACTATCAGACAGATGCAGTCACATCGATGATGAAATAACGTTGCTGACACACCGATGCTAACATAATGATGATTACATACCAATGAAAATGACTCACTTATATTCATGAATAAATCTTTCGAATTTATTAATTCAAATTTATTTCTAACAATCATATTTAGACAAATTAATGTTTCTAAAATTATTTAATGTTGTCTCTAGAACTATCTATATATAATAGAAGGTACATGAACATGGGGACATCTTCATGCCTACTAGACCTTTATTTATAAAAGGATTGGATTCTTATCCTAAAAGATATTCTTATAACCCAGAAGAAAATCAAAAACAAAAAGAAGACTATGGTAATATGCAAGATATTGCAAATAATTGAACTCAAATATTGAGTACAGATGAAGTTTAATATTACAGGCTTCCACATGATAAAGCTTCCTGAACATCCTGAAATCAAAGATATGAACCTTTTCACACCTGGAAGTTAGATTACATATACAGAAATACTCTATTCTAAATAAAATTCTTAGAAGAGTACTTCAATATCAATTTCATTTACATCCATTGATTCCAGATCATTACTATAGAAAACATTGAGATGTCTAAACTCTATTCTTGTTTTATAAATATGTTGTGATATTGTGTCTACATTTTGAGTAGTGTCTGCATTTGTTTTTTTCACACACTATCTCTTGAGTATAATTTAAAGATACCAAAATATCCTCAAACTCAATATCTTTTACTCTTATTTCCCACGTAGAATAATGGAAGAGATCTTCGGTGATCTGTTTGTGAGCTTTCCCAAAAATAACTATTGTATAAGTCAACTATTGCCTGGACACTTTTCTGTGTAGTTGTGATCCCTTAACTATTTTTTGGATTAATATATTATTATTATAAACATCTTTGTGGCGGGTGATCACCATGTGTAGGGGACTATGTCTCAGCTTGAGACTAAACCTCTAGTTATTATGTGCTGTGTAGTTTTTCGTGTGATTTAATTGGATCTGTGTTTAATTTATGTCACAATGAGATAAATTGGACATTATCAGTTTGTTTAAAATGTATTTATATCTATTTTGAATGAGTAAACTAGTTTCTAATTTCTAACTAATCTTCAAATTGGTAAATATGAGAAGTAATCAATCATCGGATAAATTATTTGATCATTCAGAAATTTAATAAATTCACTAGAAATTAACATTGATTATATTTTAATCAGTGGATGTTATTTTAATTAACCAATTTTAATATAAATTTTATATAGATACTCAATGCACCCCCTCTCGAGTCTTCTACTCTGGTAAGAAATAATGTTCAACAAACTAAAAAATATCCAACAAATTATAATTTTACAATGTAAGAAAAAAATAAATACATTAAAACAAATTCCAAAAAACAACATTATTTTTATCAAAACAAATTAATAATATGATTTAAAATAAAAAATTATTTTAAAATAAAAATATTAATATCATGCTATAAAAACATGCCAATGAGCCACCATGTTTCTAAATTTCCAAAAACTATTACACAAAATGTTTTTCAAAAATTATGTGAAACTGAATATTAAATAAATTTCATGTAATGAAATTTATTTGAAACTATGAATTCAAGTTCTAAAATATAAGAGTTGAGAGTGAATCCAAATTTCAAATGTTTTTTAAGAAAATGTAGAATATCATGAAAAACATCCACAAAACTTGGTTAAATATCCATGATCCCCCAATAATTATATTCTTCTATCAACATAAACTACAACTATTAATATATTTGGAATCCAATTCCATAGATCTGACCATATTAATAATAGATCAAAGAAAATGATATATATGGAAAAAATATATAAGAAAAACTATCATGGATGATCACATTTCACAATAAGACTACATAAAATCACATAGGGAAGATAATAAAACCCAATATTTATCAATGGGAGAACCTTCCATGACCTATGTATAGAGATAATATTGTGTTTTCGGAGTATAAGATGTGGAAAATGTATTTAGAGGGTAAAAGGTGTGAGATGCACTATTTTACTATCTTTATTTTAAAATTTTAATGGTTAGTCGCAGAGTTAAGAAAACTATTACATAATTGTGTGTTAGTCACTACCTCAGGGGTTGACCACACATGATAATCTGTCCTGGTTTTGAAACCATGTTCCAACTATGATTTATCCTCTATACCAAAATTTTAAAACCACTTTTAAAAATCTCACAATTTTTTCGGTGGATCCATGCTTTGGGAATAAGTGTACCACCTATTAACCTTCCATTTTTCCATATCTTTTCTTCATGGGTTTTGTAGGTTATTAATAGTTTTCCCAAAATGTGAACCTATAGAGATGCCCAAAAAACACTCCAAATGTTCTCCAAACTCCCCCAATGATCTCCCATACAGTTTACCTAAATAAATAACCTAAATAATGTGTTACTTACCATAAACTGAGGGTTCTAAATTCTCTCCACCATTGTTATTTTCATCCCTATAATGTAGAAAACCAACATTTCAAGGAAAGTGTTGTTGAAATTTATATTTCATTTAATTATTTTTTTCCAAATTCATTACCTTGATATTTACATGTTTTCACAAAACCAAGGCTTGACTAATAATTTTTACCTTCAATACTTTCTATATGTTATCTACAATACATATTATCATGTGAATCAACAAAGAATCCATCTCTATGTAAACATGATCTCATATGATCACTTGGTTTGGATCAATCTGATACAATTTCAATGGAGATACATGGAATATATTACACAAATCAGTGAATAGTGGTTGATATTCAAAATTATATGAAACATCACAAAATCATTATAGTATCTTATGACAGCCAATGTATTACTGAGATAAAAGGACTTTTTTCCCAAAATTATGATGTCCATGTCTTGGAGAGATCATCAAGAACACGTGATCACTCACTATAAATGAAAATAGTTGTTAAGGATGATCTCAATATGATTTGTAAAGACTCAACAATGGTTTCATTATTTTACTAGTAAAATTATTATTTTTAATTGTATCATAGACCATACATGTCCCAACTAGTTATCTGACACAGATTTATACCTGATAATGTGGAGAATAATAACAATACTTGTACAATTCTCCAAGTGGATCCATATGAATTGAGGCCAAATAATTGTTGATATATGAAAACTCCTATAATGGAAGTTTAACATCCCATGAGACAACTAAATACTTTACACAAGCTCGAGAAAATTCTTCTATGATATGTTTAATCCATTCATGCTTCCCATCCAAGTGAGGATGAAATGTCATGATCATAGTCAACTGAGTCCCAAGTTCATTCTGTAATTATTTCTAAAAACGAGATCTTATTATAAGATAGAGGTCAGATATTATTTAAATGGGTGTGAAATATATCATCACCATGTCTCAGATATATATTTTTGACTAGTCATTCCCCTTATGATATCAAAAAAAAGGGATGAATTCATCTTACTTTGGGTGCTGATCTACTATCACATATCTGGAATCGTGTTTCTAAATGGTTCTCAGAAGATTTTTTTATTAAATACAAATAAATATTCTCCCATTTATAAATATTAATTGGTAAGCACTATCGAAAACATAATGTTCAATAACGATTCTCCTTCACATAATAACATGTTATTCATTTTGGAGCAAAATGAACCTCTTCCCCTTCATACCGACCCAAAAACTATTCTTTCAATGTCATATGCATCTTTTGTATGCAAGGATGAACATCCCATATTGAATGGTGGTATGCATGAAAAATATTTTCATGCTAAGACATGGATAAGATTATATTATTTCTAAGTCACGTCAATGAAATCTTATCCAGCTTCTATCCATCCAAGGTATCCATATCATTGAGTTTTGAACACATTAGAAGTCATTTTGTATCAGATATCCATGACTCATCATTAATCTTTAACAAATATAAACACACTAGAAATAAAATTAAAATTTTTTATCCTCAGCCATTAAGTTCTATATGAATTTAGTTTGGGACCTAAATCATCCTCCACTAATCTTTATCCTTTTTTTGAAAACTGATCATATGAACTCATTCTCAATGCAACCTCCAAATAATTTTCTTTTTTTCCAATGTATACATTAATTCAATGACAAAAATTTGATGATATTCCATATATCATAATTGTATCAGATTTAATCCCCTTTATTTTTATATATCTCTCAAACTCTTATGATCCATAGACAATATCAATTTCCCACCAAATAGATAATGATGTGATGTCATAAAAGCATAGACTATGGGAGATAGATCAACATTTTGTGTTGGGTAGCTTTTCTCATTCAATCTCAAAATCCTTGATACATAATAAAAAAAAGGTATCCCTTCATGAGATTAAATATCCACCATGATCCCAAAACATCAAAATAAGCAGAATATTGTTATCATGATTCTAGAAAATTCATGATATTTGCTGATGTAGAACAACACTTAATATTCTTGGAAGTTATATAGGACACTATATTCCATTGAAATAAAATTTTCTTCATTTCTAATGGTTTAATATAAAAATATAGTAATTAAAATGGAAAATGTATGTACAATAACTAGATATACAAATAAAATTCCATTTCTCAATGATATTCTTCATCAATTTCTTATAGATAAAAACGTCAATATTTTATGGATCCACTGAACACCATAATTATTATATTAAATGTCTAATAAAGTATATATATTGTATCATAAATATATAAAATTGGTTGATTTTTATAAAAATTATGGATCCTATAGATTTACAACACTATCTCAATCTGTTTCTTATGCTTAGCCCTTGTCCATGAATACAACAATATGTCATCAAGAAACACCACAATAAATGAATATAGATATCCTTGGAATATATGATTCATCAATTTATTAAGACTATGGGTGAATTTGTAATACCAAAAGGACATACCACATATTTTTAATGGCCATATTTTTTTTCTGGAGGATTCCTTCGAAATATCAACATTTCAAACATGCAATTGATGATGTCAGGATGGCATGTAAAATTCATAAAACCTTTTAACTGCACTTAATTGTCAAATAGATAATCAATTAATGGGAGTGGGGATTGATACATTATCATAACATTATTAATCATATAATAATCTACAAACAATCATAGATTAACATATTCCATTTTAAAAAATAAGACTAGTTCATCCCACGGAGATGTACCCATATGAATTAATGATTTTCTTTCCTGTTCACAAAACAACACATCGAGCTCCAATAATTCCTTTGGATCCATATAATTATATGACAGTGACATAGTATTTGTCTCTAAGAGGAGTTTATTTATATACTCCACTTACCCTATTAGTGGTAAGGAAAAGGAATTTTCAAAAAACATGTCTTCAAACTAATTCACCACTACTTTGAGACATCTATTCTCAACATTTCTAATCAATGCCAATGTCCATACTTCCAACTAGTAAGAGATCATTCCTATTTCTGATGCCAACATCCTCATGGAGCCAACCATTGAATTATATTCCCCATTATTGAGAAGTTTGATGTTATTCTCAGTATCAAAACACATTTTATAATATAATAGTTGATGTGAGCCTTTATGTTTACTCATAGAGGATATCATCTTGTGTTTTAAACATAGACAGTAAATAGTACAAGAAGAAGTAATGTAATTTAATTCATCAAAATCATACAATACATACATTAGGGTAGAATTCAAAATTATTATAACTCTACACATAGAGGGTCCTCACTGATAGTCAACCATAATCTACTAAAATCTAGATAATTTATTGATTACAACTCTATTCTCCTTTTTTATATATTAAAATTTCTCTACCTGAGTATTCATGGTATTCCGAGAATCACCCTGGCTAGCTCTACTATTTTGAAAATGTATTTTCAACTTCCCTCACCCCATCAAAACACATGAATCCTATGTTATATAAAAAGTGTCTTCTGCATTAGATCAAATCAAGAATAGTGCTAATGATTCCACATTTGGAGGTTGTTTTGGAATTATTTATGTTTTTCCTTACAGACAACCTTTATATGGGAAACTGGAAAACATTGGAAAAATCCTGATTTTCTCTTGGGTAATCAAGAAATTCCAAATGATATAGTCTTTTTTATATATTAAATATCAATCTTTGGAAATTGGTTTCAATATTTTACTTTCTACATCATTATATATCTCACATATTCACATGGCTATCATCATACGTCTTCCACACGTATCTCTTGAAATACAACTTTCATCAACAATGTCACTATTTACTATCATTAAATAGTTAAAAATCTAGACTATAATAATATTCTTGAGAATATAATTCCATAACCCTAATTATAAGATACATCCCTTAATAGACTCACTAAAAATTACATTAGGATAACAGTGAACTAAATTAATGAATTTAGCTGTATAATCTGTGATGGAGATATTTTACTGCCTCCGGATGAAGAAGTTCTTCATTATATTAATCCTGAATGTGTGATGAAATAATTTTTTATCCAAAAAATCCTAAAAAAACATCCCAACCAAGTCATCGATCCTCATTTTCCATCACATCATGGTTCAACCATTGGAATGCATGATCCTATTGCATATAAGTCACTATATTGACATTCAGATCCATTGGTGTGTCGATGAAATCGGTGATATGATTCATCCTTTTTTGCCACAATACATCATTTTTAATACAAAATAACATTTAATTACTGATTTATTCATCATCTACATCCAAAAATAATGATCCACTATCCTTATTTCATTCCTCTAGTTCACTGCATCCATATCCCGAATATCATGTATGAAACTTTGAATCTGGTATGGAATCATTTGTCTCTCAACTAGAACCACAAACTCAGTATTATCCTCTAGTTGGATCCTATGACTCCTACTCAATTACATTTCTAAATAGAGGACAAACAACTTATGTCCAACTCTAGAAATTAATTCCATAATAATAACAATTCAACCACATCATACTATAATAGTAATTTCCCAGAATCTGTTTTTCCATCTTCATCCATTATGATTACATTTAAATCTATTTATAAAGTCAAACATTTTTTAAATATCTATTTCATTATTTTTTAAATAGCACACATTTGTAATAAAATTAAACAATTACAAAAAATAAACACCTTTATACTAAATGATATATAACTACTCTAAATTATGAATACCATCTTAATGGGATGTCAATATACTATAGAATTTCATGCACATCTCAGTGGCTAGACCCATGAAAATTATATTTAAAATCCAATAATTTTATATAAAACAAATTTGTTTCCAATATCCTAGTAACATGAATATAATCATAACAATTTTAGCTCTAAATTTTTATGATCGATATTTAAACCATCTATATTCATACTCATTTCCATGAACACAACTCACTGGATGAACTAGAATGAATTTAAACTCCACGACCAAAAACCAATACCATGTCAATGACCAACCAAGTATCATACATATTTTTAATCAAGATATTAAAAAGGAATAATCAAACACCACTACTTTAAAATATATTTCATATTGAAAATAACTGATACAACATGAAACATCCATATTATTCACATTGGCCGGAGAGGGTAGATGGAATTGAACATTAAATTCTATGACATACCCAAAATAATAATGGCTGGAAATAAATATAGAGGGATTCATTTATATTTTGGGGATGATTTCCCTTTGACGATAAATAGATAACAAATAAATGATAATTAAATAATAAACTACATGACGCTTGATTCTAATTGAAATAATAATCAACCATTTCATTTTTATAAAACAATCCAATGTTTCTCATAATAGATGTCATACAATAATCGTTGTGAACAACATATGAAATGGTATCAAAACATAAGACAACCAAATCACTCCAAATTTCCAAATATTCCATGATTAACTCCAAAAACATCACAAGTATCACGATGTAGTACAAAATGTGATTAATACAATATCCTTTACCGCATCCTAATATATATCATCTAAAAAGAAATATAGTGTGAGGGAAGGGGTGAGGAATGAAACCTAGTAAATTTGCCCCAATTCTATTCCAACACATTCCACTAGGATAAAAATTATTAGATATAATTATTTTATATCAATCTATAAATAATTTCAATAATTTATTTTCAATAAAATCCATTTTTATAATCTAAAAACACAATCAATTATTTGAAACCACATCTAATAATTCAATTTTGGAACAATTCATTCCATTAAACATAACTAGAAATACAACCTTGAATGTATACATGGACCTCCATATAAACATGATTGGTGATTTATGCTTCCACTAATCCATCAATATGTGGGCCATAATGATATGTGTTCTTCATGCCCATATCTATCCAAACCATTTTATGGGTGTACTTAATGCACTTATCAATATCAATGCCTATGAACACATACATCAAAACCATTTAAAATCCATTACAAATCTTAATGGGTTCGAACCATTTCAATAAACCCACTATTATTTGTGGAAACCAATTCTTTCAATCATTAAAACAAATATTTACTTTAAAATAATTATTTTAAAATAATGTTACAAAAACACATACCAACAACACACCATATTTCTATATTTCCACAATCCATCAGTGAAATGGGTTTTGAAAAATTATTTCATAGTTAATATGAAATCAATTTCAGTAATTTAATTAAATAGGATGTAATAAATCATTTAAAAAAATATTGGTCTTGATAGTGAATCCACCTACCCTATGATTTATGATGAAATTGATGAATGATAAGAAGAATGTATTGGAAACTATGTTAACTCTCCCCAAACACACCTTATATTTATACCCATATCAACAAAATTACCAAATATAAACATATATGTAATCAAAAACAATTTATCTAGCCCCATCATTCATATACATATGAATCCAATAGATAAATTTTTGATAATTTGGGAAAAACAATTAATAATGATCACATTCTGCAAGAATTAGGATTCAATTCACTAAGGGGATCCTTTGGATGACATTAACATTGATGAGTGAACCGTAAATAACCTATGGGAAGAATGAATTTTGAATTAGGGAAACATAAGATATAAATATTTGTAAGATGGTAAAATGAGTGAAATACACAATTTTAGGATATCACTTTTCTACAGTGCAATTTCAGTCACATGGTTAGGAAAATAGTTCTCTAACTGTGTGTTAACCACTAACTCACTGGTGGAATTTTCATGGCCATATTCTAGTGTTTAAAAACAAAGTGTAAACCATGTTGACGAAATAGTCTCGAAAGGAAACAAAAAATGTTATAAAATGTGTAGTTTCTCCTCGGTGGAATCATAGTTTGGGAAAGCTATGTAGCAACCATGAACCTTCCATTTTAACCATGTCTACTTTTTCATAGTTTCATGTAGGTTTTTCGTGGTTATAACTATCTATGCACCAACTATTGACCATCAGAAAATACCTGAAAAAACTTTACATGGTCTCCAAAATATCTCAAACTTCTTCAATTACATTTATATACCTAAAAATCATAATAATGTGGTTACTAACACGAAACTAGGGCTACTATATTATCCCACTTCATAAAATATCCATGTATCCATTAAAATTATATTTTTAGTGAGTTAGAAAACTATGATAGAAAATTAATCTACAAAATTTTTTGAAAAAACATTTACTTAGTATCTATTTCAACTATAAAAATTTCCTTAGACAAACATTCTATCACTTCAAAAAAAAGTTATAAATTTTCAAATTGATTTAGTCATGGTCCATACTAATCCATCGACCCTGTGAAAATTATTTGACAACATGGAATCGTTAAAAAATATTATAAGTGGACATAAATTAAAATAAAATAATAATCCATTAATACAAATAAAAAATATTTATAAAAAAACATAAATTTTTACCCCATTGATGTAATCATTATCAAAAATTGATCAATGTTAAAAATCATGAAAAAATAAAATTATTGAAAAATAAAAATAAATAATATATAAAAATTTTGTGTATGTTGGGAAACAATTATTTTACTTTCATAATATGTAACCCTCATTTATATAAAAGGATGTAACACTTATTGGTATATAAAATGACCCTAACATTTATACTTGGATTTAATCATCACTGCCACAATTGGAATAACTATCTTGCCATACTTCCAATATTAACTATTGCTTCGATTAAAATTATTGGAAAACACAACAATGTTCAATAATGGAAAAACTCATCATGATAATAATGTCCAATGAAACAAAAAATTCATATAATATTAAATCATAATTAATATAAACATTCCTTTAGGAAAAACAATTATTTTAATTAAAATTAAAACAGATAAAAAAATTAAAATATTATTATTTAAATAAGCAATTGAGATTGTAATGGATGCTTCAAATCATTTTGATTTAATGATTTTTGGATAATATTTACCTAAAATATATATTAAAAACATGCCATTGAATATTGTAAAAAGAATCATTAATTGTGGTATTATTCAATGAATGTCCTCGAAATACACCATATATTTCTAGTGAGAATTAATAAATGAATATATAATTTGTATCTTATATAAATAAACATTATAAAATTGGAACTAGAACAATAGAGAATAAGAATTAATTTCACACAGAATCTGAGAATGACATAATCAATGAAGTAGAAGGTTTACCCAATGAATGGAAACTCAGTTATGATTTCTCTTTAATTTAGCTCGATTTCATTAAAAATGATCATTTATCCAGTATAACGGTTTAATTAATTTTATTAATTTAATCATGAACTATAATAATTTTTATAAAATTATTTATTATCATTGTATAAGATATATCCATTTATTTCTTAACAATATTTTGTTTTTTTCATTTTTTTTGGTTGTGGTCATTTCATGGAATCATGGATGGGTTATTTTTATTATAATAAGATATTTTCATATAACAAGGAAATAATACTATAAAATTGGAATGAAAATTTATCAAAAAATTTATAATTATAAACGTCCCCATATATCATTTTAAATGATAATTATTGATGTGATAATTGTTTTTGAACCTTTTGTTTATTTTTGATATTTTTTCGGACATCACAAACTAGATTCTTTTTATTTAATAATATGTGTATATAATAGTTTCAAAAAACTAAATAATTTTTAATAAATATATTTCAAAATTAATTATTTATAATAATAGTTTTATTACTGTACCTTTATGTTGAATCGCAAAACAAATAATAATTATCCATATATATGGTTAACAGCCAAAATTTCGACAATGGATTCATTTCATGGAATTAAATGAATGTATAAAAGAATGGATATATGATATTACATAAATAATATAACACAATATTATATATTTGATATTGTATTTGTGATGAAATTATGATTTAATGTGGCTATTAAAAGGCTGAAAAACAAATTAAATTACATGATGTGGTTTGATTATGTTTCTATTTGAATATATCTTCCTCGTATGATCCCTTAAAACATGGAATTGGACATTGAGGGAGACTAGATGAAATCATAGGAGGATAGAGTGGGGATGAATGTTTTTAGTTGAGAATTTAAAATCATAAAGAGTATTGAGTATATAGGTATTGTTGATAAGTTTTATTTATGTTAGTGGTGGTTTAGATTTAATTGATTAAATTATGACTATTTTACATATAAATCTACCCATGATTGGGAGGAATTAATTATATCAAAATATAATGATAATAAAATTTTTAATGCATTTTTAGTGTTGAAAAACATATGAAACACCCATTTAATTATGCAATTTTATGTATATTAACTATTACCTATTATCTTAACCTTGTTTCATTTTACTATTCTATCCCACATAGAAATGTGACATAGATCCTAAGTGATCTATTTGTTAGTTTTCTCATGAATAACATTGTTAGATGTCAACTGTGACATGGAAAACCTTGTGTGCTGTTGTGAACATTGATCGAGTGTGTGGATCAAATGTTTATTAATATAAATTGCATGGTGGTAGGTAATTACTAAGTAGATCGGACTAAGTCTTAGCTTGGGACTGGGCCTCTTGTATTTATCCACTTTGTAGTTTGTCTTGTGTTTTAATATGATATCAGTTTAATTCATGTCACATTAAGATCCACTAAACATTGATATTTGGTTTTGGATGTGTTTATACCTATTTTTAATCGTTAGACTAGTTTAAGATGTCTCATTAATCATTATATTGGTAATACTAACAACTAATCAATCTTTTGAGAAATTATTTAAACCTTGATGACTTTTATAAATTCACTACTAACTGAATATGATTTTCTTTTTGGGGGATGTTAATTTAAAAAAAATCATAATTTTTTTTATAGATACTCTATTCACCACCCTTGTGATTCATCTAGTCCATCCAAAATATGGAATTAGAGGGAAAATTTAATGTTATTATCAGTTTTTAAAATCTTTTCTAGTGTGATTATTTTTTTTTCAAAGTTTACAAAATTTCTCTTATATATAAATTTTTACCTATTTGAAATTAATTAACTATCTGTATCAGTGATAATATATTCGAAGGTGCTAATACCATTATACCAGATTACATTAATTGAAATAATTATGTTTAGTGGTATCTTAAAAATAAAATAAATCTAGAATGCAAGGAATTTGAAATTTATTCTACTATTCATGGTAAATATTTCATTCCTGAAACTGCTAGAAACACATGGGTTTAACCTACAAAGACTTCCTATAATAATAAATATAAATAAATGAATACTTTATAATATTCACTAGGATATGAAGAGCTCAACTATATATCTTATTGTAAAAGGGCACATGAGATATGGGACACTCTTTCTGTTTCTCATTTGGGAACATCTAATTTTAAATAGATGAGATTACATACTTATAATATTTTATATGAAAACATCAAAATGAAGCATGATGAATATATTTATGATATTTATCATAGGTTCAATGAAATTGTGACTACCAAGATTTATTTAGGAAGAGAAGTAAGAACCAAATAGAAGATTATGATTATTCTAGAACCCATACCAAATTGATGGTGTGGATAATCTGCGTCTATAAGGGAATCAATTGATATAGATAAGATTCCAGTGAAGAAATTTTTAGAAAAATAATGATGTATTAAGAATAATTGAATGTAAATCAAGAAGGGGATGAACCAAAATGAATGTTTGTAGCCTTGAAGACAATTTAATCTATAATAAATGGAAAGGAGAGTGTTCAAGATGCTATTGAATACTCTAGAAGTGATGAAGTTTCATCACGTAGTGATGAAAAAATGGCCTAGTTTCCTAGAAGATTAAAGAAATTTTATTGGATAAAGAATCATTCCAAAAACCCCAATTACAAATGAAATTATGATAACATGGGTAATAGGGAAATGGATTGGAAGAGAAATGATATTTTAGAAGTGATAATCTTCTATGAATGTAAATCAATATGACATGTCAAGGAAGATTGTATAAAGATGAAATAAAATAAAAAGTATTAAAATAAAGATAGAAAGTATATGAATGCAATGAAGGCCACCTATTGTGACTTTGAGGATAGCTGATGTGAATCTGCCTCTTCTCAAAATGAGAAAGATGATATGGCTAATATGTGTTTTATGACAAACACAACTGAGGTAACCTTACACTCCCATGATTATAAATCTAAATATTCTGAATGTGAGTATGAGAATTTTAAAAATGATGAATTATTCGAATATTAAAACATGTTATAAGAATCATGCAATGAGTTGAAAATTTTGTATAAATCAATTAAGAAATAACATGCTCTTACTATGACTGTTATATCTAAAAATTCAACTAAAAAAGAGAAATATGATTAACTACTCTTGGATAATAATGAGAAAAAATACCTAATGAGCAATTTAATAATTACTAAGAAGCATTTATCAATAGAAAAAATACTATTAATCAAAATCTTGGTAAAAAATATCTCTTATGTATACATTTAGAATAGGATATCGACATGGTAAATGGAATTTATCCAAATCACATTTTTTAACCAAATATGGAAAATCTACTAATTTTTTCAGAAACAGAAATTTTGTTGCCAGTTACAGTTCCATTAATTCTTTTACTACATCCGATTCATCAATACCATACAGTGTTTATTTTTCACGCACTCTATATTCTGCATATAGGAATTCTATAAGAGAGTTGTGGGTTCTTAAATCTTATATCACTAATGTATTTGGACCCAGAAAAATATGGGTCCCAAAGTTGTTATTTTGATAAACTATTTTTGTCGGTAAATTTCCTAAATAGATCTTTTAAAAGGTTGTGGTACATGGACAATAGTTTTTCAAGACACATGACTGGGTATTATTGAGGCTTTCAAATTATTATCAAGATTTATAGAGGACATGTCACATTTTGTGACACTAGTAAAGGAAAAATCATCATACTAGGCCATATTGGTAGCCCTAATTCTATTTAAATATATAATTTACTGTATGTTAATGGATAAATGTATAACCTTATCATCATATCTCTTTTTTGTGATGATGGATTTGATGATAAATTAAAAAATGTTATATTCCATGATTTTGATTCAATGAATTAAAAAGTATTAACACCCTTTAAAATGATAATATATATTCTATAAATCTAGACACAATTCCATCACATAATGTATCTCGTATAAATTCCTTTCACAAAGAGTCTTTACTCTGGCATTGAAGAATACGACATTTCAATATATACTCTCTTGAAAAGTTTACTTGAAAAGGATTTGTTAAAGACCAATCCAAATTAGAGTTTTCAGAAAACAAAGTGTGAAATCCTTGTTAAAAGAAAAACAACATAAAATCTATTTAATTCCCAAGAAATATATAACTACTTCTTAACTTATTGAGTTAGTTCAAATGGGCTTGTGTGGACCCTTTAGAGTTTTGTGTCTCAATGGGATGCACTATGTTTATGATCATGTAAATGATTTCTCTAGGTACACCTGTAATTTTAATTTAACTCACAAGAGTGGAACATGTTCTAACATTACCATGTATGCTAGGATATTAAAAAATCATAGTGGACCTAATATTATTTCTGTCAAAAGGGATCATTGTCATGAGTTTGAGAATCATGATTTTGAAGATTTTTTCCAAGAAAATGGTTACAATCATAACTTATCTTCCCCTAGAACTAATCAATATAATTGTGTTGTTGAAATATGAAAAATAACCTTACATGATATTTCCCAAATTATATCTAATTAATATAACCTACCCATTTATTTCGGGGCTGAAGCTATTAATACAACTTTTTACATAATAAACATAGTCTCAATCAGACACATCATTAAGAAATCTCTATAGGAGTTGTGGAATATTTGGAGACCCAAAGTAATTTATTTTCATGTGTTTTGATGTAATGCTTATATTTTCAATAGTAGAGATAATTTAGATAATTTTTCCTCCAAAAGAGGTGAAGTAATATCTATTAGATATTAATTATTTAGAAAATGCTATAGATTTTTTAATAAGTAAACCAAATGCATGTATGAATATGTACAAATCATGTTTAATGATGAAGACCCATATAAGCCCAAGACCTCACTAGAAAATATTTAAGAGGATATATCCAATGTAGACATTAATGATAAAACATCAAATCTTCATATGAAGGAATCATTGAAAAAATATACTTCTATAAATTCTACAGATCCTAACCGTAGTGAACAAGATTAACTTGACAAACATGAAATATCATGTACTACCTATTCTATACCAACTAGGACACTAAAAAAGATTCCACTAGATGTTGTTGTAGTAGATTTAGATAGAGGAAAAAAATGAGATCGTATTTGAGTAAAAGGATGACCATCAATATTTCATGTCAAAATTTAACATAAGAATATCAATGATGTGATAAATGATATGTTTTAGGTAATGGATATTCAAAAAGAACTCAATCTGTTTGAAAGAAATAATTATTTGAATTTTGAAGATTGAAAAAAATGAAACTTTTAACATTGGAACCAAATTAGTGTTTACAAAAAAACAAGATGAAGATGGAAATATTGTTACAACAAAAGCTAGAGTATTATCACAAGGATATAATCAATAAGTGGGAATTGACTATCAAGAGACCTTTGACCCAGTAGCTTGACATGATGCAATTAAGGCCTTACTTTCCTAATCAATACACATTGATTTTAATCATTATTAAATTGATATCAAAAGTTCATTCTTAAATGGTTATATAACTTATGATGTTTTTATTGAACAACACCTAGGTATTAATAATCCACATTTTCAAAATCATTTGATCAAATTATATAATTCATTATACGGTTTGAAACATGATTCAAGAGATTGGTATGAATGGTTGATTTATTTTCATATTTCAAAAGTCATTACAAAAGGACAGGAAGATATTAATTTATTTATAAAAATAATTTCAATAGAAGTGTTAATAGCTCAATATTTATAGATTATATTATCTTCCAATCTTCCAAAAATTTCATATGAATTTATTTTTCAAAAATATTTCAAAGTGAGTTTGTAATTATTTTAATGGGTGAACAATAATATTTTATTGTATTTCAAAAATTTCAAAATTAATAAGGTATTATTTATAATCAAACTATGTATAATAAATATATTTTGAACAGTTATAACTATGATAGCATAAATAGAAGTGAAACCTCTATGAGTTGTACATGTATGTTAGATCTTAATGAAAATGGAAAATCAGTTGATCAAACTGCTTACAGAGGAATGATTGGGAGTTTTATGTACTTAACTTCTCGTTGGAAAAATATTATCTTTAGTGTGTGTCTGTGTGCGAGATTTCATGAAAACAAATATGAGTAACATTTAAATGATGTTATAAGAATTTTAAAATACATCGAGTATACAACTAATTTAGGACTATTCTATCATAATGAAAATCCTTTTTATTTATTTAGATATTAAAATAATGACATTAGTTGATGTAAATTAGATAGAAAGAGTACCTCTATAACATGTCACTTATTGGAAAATTCTCTAATATCATGGTGTAGTAATAAGAAAAATTTAGTTGAATTATCAACTGCTGAAGAAAAATACATTTCTGCTAGTAGTTGTTGTGCACAAAATTTGTTGATGAAACACACCTTATTAGGAAATATATTAGAATTCATACATATCCCCATAAACTATAAATACAAATGTTCTATTAACATTTCTAAAAATCCAATTTAACATTCTAGAATAATGTATACTGAGGTAAGACATAACATTTTGAGAGATAATTATAAAAAATTTGGTATAACTATTGAGTTTATTGGGACTGAGCCTCAGAATAAAGATATATTCATAAAACCATTTAACTTTAAAATAATTAATTACATAATACATCAACTAGGAATGATAAATCTCTAAATTCCTTGAAACTGACCATTAAAAATTATCCTTAAAACCGATCGATGAAATAAATCATTAAAATTAATCCATAAAATTGATCATTAAAATTGATCCCTAAAACTGATCCTTGAAACTAATATATAAAACAAATCTTTTAAATTGATCCTTGAAACTGATAATTAAATCCAATCCTTAATACTAATCCTTAAAATTGATATTTAAAAATGATCCTTATACCAATCGTTAAAACAGATCTATAAAACCGATCCATGAAACTGATACATAAAACTGATCATTAATACTGATCCTTGAAACTTATCCTTGAAACTGATCATTGAAATCGTTCTCATGAAATCAATCCTTGAATCTGATCTCGTGATATCGATCACTTGAAATGAATCATGTAACCCTGATTATATGAAACCAATGTATTTATGGACTCTTTTGTGATTTTTTCTATTTTAAATAAAACAATGATGTTTTGTTTTATTTTTTCCACGTTTAAATTTAATACAGTATGATTTACAATCCCTAAATGATATAATATGATTGATCAATCCTGACCATTCACCTTCACTTTAATGTAAAACCATCTACCCTTTTTCACTCTATCCCTAAACCCTCGACCTCTTAACTCCTTCTGAATCTGAAACGAAAAAATGGGAAGGACCATGCGCGTTATGGAAGATACTAGAAAATCTTCATCTGCTAATCATCAGAAGGGTGAGCCCAATGGGACTGTAAAACCATTCCTGGAATGTTGAGTGGTAACAGCTAAGAAAGAATTATCTACTGAGTGTCTTCGGTCAAGCAAGTCATTTTTATTAAGAGTTCTATAATCTGAAGTGTGGATAAGCTAGTTCTCAAACTTTGAAAGGATTTATAATCCTAAAATAGTATATGAGTTTATCCAAATTTGAAGATATCATTAGCCGATGATGAAGAAGAAAGGATTAATTTAGTGTTAAATGGAAAGGAAATAGGTTTTTTATCTATGGAATGGGTTGGTGCTTGGAGATGCCTCATGAACGTGTCTATGCTAATTATTTATGTAATATTACACATTCTTATGATTATTTCTCTTATAATGAAGCTCCCAAGGAGTGGATTGAAAATGAAAAATCCTAGAGGATTATTTCAAGTGAATTTTATGTAGAGGAAAGGTTACATTTTATGTTGACAAAATATCAAATCTCCCCCAGGAAATGAGATTTCTCTACTGTGATGTATCTAGATGTATTTTTGATTTATCTATGGAAAAATCGGACAAAATTGTACTTAGATATGTTTCTATTGGTGCATGTTTTTTTATATTATGAATCCATCAAAGAAGGCCACATATTTTTACTATCCTAGGAATATCTCTAACATCTTATAGTAGATGAGATGTGTGGAAGATTGAGATGAATTGATAAGTGCATGTAGTTGTTTATGTTCTAAAAATGATATTTGAAAATGAATGAATATCTTCTAGAACCGATGGATGAAGAGATGAGTAGAACATGAGGAATCGATTTATGTGGAATACAATCCAATTGACCATCCTACCAGAACAATGGATCATGTTGATCCAAGTGTCAAAAAAAAGTGGCACCTGTTTATTTTGATGAGGAAGCTGAGACTGAGTTTCCAAGGGAAGAATTATATCCTTTTGATGGAAGGAGTGATCCTAATATGGATAAAATCCCCACATTAATGTCTTAGGAACCATATAGTACATCGTCGGACGAAAACTCAAAATAACCTTTTATATGTGATGAGGATGAGGAAGAGACTGATGTTAATGGATTTTATATTCATGTGAATAAATCAGATGATGAGTCTGATGATGATGATGAATGAGGAAATAGTCATCATGTTAGTGATTCATGAAAAGTGGGACAACATTTTATTGACAGATCTAGTGAGAATTAATTACATGGTGCTGGTGATGATGCAGATCCTGTTGAACAGGGGGCTATAGATCATGGAAATACTTGTCAGGAGTATAGATCAACCCTTACTAATGCTGAAATTCATGAAATCATTCGGTAATTTAATGGACATTTGGCTGGTGTCCATGAGGAATAAGCTAATAACCAGGTGCCTAAAATTAAGGAAGTCCTAGGAGATGTTAATGTTTCTATGGAACATGTAGAACCTCATGATTAGTTGTTACCTACACCCTAAAATGTTATTATTTCTATAGAAAATGATGAAAAAGTAGATAAATATGATGTTGTTCTAGATCCTCTATGATGAGGTGTTAGGATTGACACTGTTGATCCAAGAGATTAAAATTGTACTCGAGAATGGAATAATGATCCAGGATACATTCATTTATGGTTGAAATATGACTCAGATGTGGAGAGGATGCCTCCTCTTCCTGCTCCACAATACTCAGTTGTAGCAAAACCAATTGAACATATTCCCCCAGTTACACCTCCAGCATTAGGTCTAGTATCAGAGACAATACCTACTAGCTATGTCATTAAGGATGATTTTGAACGATCAAAACAATGATATATGTGAGTTATTGAGAGTCTCTGTTAGAGCCAAAAATGGTTCCTCTACTTCAAAAGTTATATCGAATGTAGATGCATGAAATATTCCAAATATAGTGATACAAAAGATTCAACCAAATATCATTACCAGAGTTAAAACCATCATTAGACATAGTACCTAGCTGAGAGAAAAAGTAAGGATGATGAGAAATGGGTCAAAGTCTCTAACCTATGTTTTCAAGACCTCCTTTAGTGATATACTAGAATTATGTAGGAACATGGGGACTCATCTACTATGTGTAGAGCTTAAGATGATGGAAGAGGATCCTGGAAAAATGATTACTGAACCATCCAGTTTTGGAGTGGGAAAGGTGTTGTTGCTGATTTGTAATCTCTCAAGGCTATGATGAGAGAGGAACTCCAAAATCTTAATATTGTTTTAGACAAATAGATTCTTGAAAAGGTACATATAAATACAAAACATGTGTAAAATATGGTAAGGAAGTGCACAAATGAAGCCTCTACTACTCAGAATTAGATTAGATAGAAAGTGGATAGGTAATTTACTATGATCTATACAATGAATGATCTCATCAATATATTGAACTATTTAGCAGAAAACATCACAATTATTCCTATCATAGATACCTTTAAGAAACATATTACTCAATTTTAGTAGTTTACCCCTCATATATATAGATTATGGAAAATAAATATGACTTCACAAAGCCATAAAATATGTTGGTGAATCAAAAATTATTTCATAAGCCTACTTAATCCATATCTATACGTTAAATTTGAAGCAATTGTGGTTCCTCATGCTACATCAATTGGTAATACCTCTTGGCCTCTTGATCCAATGACTTTCTCTGATGCTCTTTCCCAGATTCAACCAGTCATTACCGAGAAATATACTAGTCACGTGTCGTTAAAAAGAAAGACTAGAGTTGCAACAAATGTTTGTACATGTGTTGTCTTGCCTGGTGTATCTTCAAAAAACCAATTCCCTCTACCACTTCCATACCTTCTCATACAACTCCAGATCCATCAGATAAAGAAAAATTCTCTCACAAGCCAATCCCTTCGTGATGGATTGTGTCAATAATAGGGATTTTTTTCTTTTTTGTTGAGTTAACTATTTTTCTTCTTAATGGTACTCCTTTTTTTCTTCTCTTTGTCCTAGATTTTGTTATGATATTTCTCTTCTTACCTTCTCCTTTTCTTCTTTTTCTAATCACAAGAGGGGGAGAAAATGAATAAATTATTAATATCAGGGGAGGAATTTTTTCATAGGTCACATGTGATATATTCAATATAATGTATAAAAATTTATTGAGTGGGAGATTTTTTTTAAAAACTAAAACAAGGGAAATAATTAGTTATCCTAAATAATAACATTTAGTGTAATTTTCTATGTCCATTTATTATTATTCCTTATATTTAAATGACTGCCATAATTATTTATTATCAAAAAGGTGGTGATTTTTTACCCTCTATGTTATAGTAGTTTTCAAAATCACAAAAAATTTTAATCTACAGATTCTACTATTTCTTGCCATTTAATATCTCTATGTAAATAAATTATAACATATAGAACAATATATTTCAATAAATCAATAAAATATATTTATGAATCAATATGTTTACATGGGTAAATTTATACGTATATTTGGATTTCAAATAATCTTGTAATTTTATGTGTATGACAAACACTTCATATGTTTCTCAAAGTCCCTGGAACTGATAGGATGCTCGACACAATGATGTTCTACACACCGAAGTTCGACACGCTATTTTCGACACACTGATGTTTGACACACCGATGTTTGACACTCTGGTGTTCGACACACTGATGTTCAACACATCGATGATGACAGATGAATGATGATAGACCAATGACAGAGAAACAATTAAATTCTGATGGTGATAGACTGATGACATACCGACGCTATCAGATAGATGTAGACACACCAATGATGACATAACGTTGCAGACAAAACGATGCTAACATAACGATGATGACATACAAATGATGATGACTCACTTATATTCATGAATAAATCTTTCAAATTTATTAATTCAAATTTAGTTCTAACAATCATATTTAGACAACATAATGTTTCTAAAATTATTTACTGTGGTCTCTAGAACTATCTGTATATTGTATGAGGTACATGCACATATGGAGATCTTCATGCCTACTAGACCTTGATTTATAAAAGGATTAAATTTTTATCCTAAAAGATATTCTTATATCGCAGATGAAAAAAAAGGCAGACTGTGGTAATATGAAAGATATTGAAAATAAAAGAACTCAAATATTGAGTATAGATGAAGTTTTATATTACAAGCTTCAGCGTGATAAATCTTCATCAACATCATGAAATCAATGATATGAACCTTTTCACACATTGATGTTTGAATAACTATACTGAAATAGTATGTTCTAAAGAAAATTCTTAGAAGAGGACTTGAATATCAATTTCATTTACATCTATTGATTCCAGAGCAATACTATACCAAACATTGAGATTTCTAAACTATATTCTTATTTTATAACTATGTTGTGATCTTGTGTTTACATTTTGATTAGGGTTTACATTTGTTTTTGTCACACACTGTCTCTTGATAATAACTAAAAGATACCAAAATATCATCAAACTCAATATCTTTTACTCTTCTTTCCCACGTAGAATAGTGGATGAGATCTTCTGTGATCTGTTTCTTATTTTTCCCCAAAATAACTATTGTTTAATTCAAGTGTGACCTGGATAGTCTTGTGTGTAGTTGTGATCCCTTATATAGGTTTTGGATAAAAATATTATTATTATAAACATCTTGGTGGCGGGTGATCACCAAGTATAGAGGACTAAGTCTCGGCTTGAGACTGAGCCTCTAGTTTTTATGCGTTGTGTAGTTTTTCTTGTGCTTTAATTTGATCCGTGATTAATTTCTGTCACAATAAGATATATTGGACAATAATAGTTTGTTTAAAAAGTTTTTATATTAATTTTTTTTCATTATACTAGTTTCAAATATCTAACTAATCTTCACATTGGAAAAGATGATATGTAATCAATCATCAGAAAAATTATTTGAACATTCAAAACATTAATAAATTCACTAGAAATTAAAATTGATTATATTTTAATTGGGGATGTTATTTTAATGATCTAATTTTAATATAAATTTTTTTAGATACTCAATTCACCCCCTTTCGAGTCATCTACTCTGATAATAAATAATATTCAACAAACTAAACAATTTCCAAAATATTATAATTTTCTAATCTAAGAATAAAATATATACTTTAAAAAAAATAAAAAAAACAACATTATTTTTATCAAAAAAAAATTATTCTATGATTTAAAATAAAAAATTATTATAAAATCAAAATATTAAAATCATTTTATAAATACATGCCAATGAGACACCAAGTTTCATAATTTCCATAAATCATTACACGAGAAGTTTTTCAACAATTATGTGACACTGAATATAAAATAAATTTCGTGTAATGAAATTAATTCGAAACAATGACTTCATGTTCAAAAATATAATTGTTGAGAGTGAATCCAAATTTCTCATGCTTTTTAAGAAAATGTAGATTATCATGAAAAACATCCACAAAACCTGGTTAAATATCCATGATCCCCACATAATTATATTCTTTTATCAACAAAAACTACAACTATTAATATATTTGGAATCCAAATGCATAGATCTACCCATATCAGGCATAGATCAAAGAAAATTATATAGATAGAAAAAATAACTAAGAAACACTATCATGGACAATCACATTACCCTATAATCCTACATAAAATCACATAGGGAAGGAAAAAAATCACATCTTTAACAAGGGGAGAACCTTCCATGACCTTTGTATAGAGATAATATTGATTTAGGGGAGTATATGAAGAGAAAAATGTGTTTAGAGGGTAAACAGTGTGAGATTCACTATTTTAAAATCATTATTTTAACATTTTAATGGTTAGTCGCATAGTTAGGAAAACTATAACACAACTATGTGTCAATCACTACCTCAGGGGTTGACCACACATGATCATCTGTCATGGTTTTGAAACCATGATCCAACTATGTTGAATCCTCTATACCAATATTTTAAAACCACTATTAAAAATCTCACAATTTTTTTGGTTGATCCATGCTTTCGGAATAAGTGAACAACCCATTAACCTTCCATTTTTCTCATATATTTTTTTCATGGTTTTATATAGGGTTTGAATAGTTTTCCAAAATAGTGAACCTATAGAGATGCCCAAAAAACACTCCAAATGTTATCCCAACTCCCCCAATGATCACCCATACAGTTTACCTAAAAAAACCTAAATAACGGGTTACTTACCAGAATCTAAGGGTGCTAAATTCTCCCCACCATTGTTATTTTCATCCCTAGAATCTAGAAAACAACATTGTAATGAATGTGTTCTTGAAATATATATTTCATTTCATTATTTTGATCAAATTCATCACCTTTATATTTATATGTTTTCACAAAACCAAGTCTTGACTAATAATTTTTACCTTCAATAATTTCACATTATTATCTGCAATACATATTGTCTTGTGAATCAACAAAGGATTTATCTCTAGGTAAACATGATCTCATATGATCACTTGGTTTGGATCAATCTGATACATTTTTAGTGGAGATACCTGGAATATATTACACAAATCACTAAATAGTGGATGATATTCAAAATGATATGAAAAATCGCAAAATCATTATAGTATCTTAAGACGCCCAATGTATTACCGAGATAACTTGAATTTTTTCCCAAAATGATGATGTCCCTGTCTTGGAGAGATCATCATGAACACCTGATCACTCCTTGTAAATGACAATAGTTGTTAAGGATGATCTCCATATGATTTGTAAAGACTCAACAATGGTTTCATCATTTTACTAGTAAAATTATTATTTTTCATTGTATCATTGACCAGACATGTCCCAACTAGTTATCTGACACAGAGTTCTACCTAATAATGTGGAGATTAATAACAATACTTGTACAATGCCCCAAGTGGATCCATATTTATTGAGGCCAAATAACTATTGATATATGAAAACTCCTCTAATGGATGTTGATCATCCCATGAGACAACTAAATCCTTTACACAAGCTCAAGACAGTTCTTCTATGATCTTTTTAATCCATTCATGATTCCCATCGAAGTGAGTATGATATGTCATGATCATAGTCAAATGAGTACCAAGGTCATTCTGTAAGGATTTCTAAAAATGAGATCTAATGATAAGATATAGATCAGAAATTATTTAAATGTGTATGAAATATATCACCACCGTGTCTCATATATATATTTTTGACAAGTCATTCATCATATGATATCAAAAATAATGATGAATTCATCTAACTTTGTGTGCTGATCTACTATCAAATATATGGCATCATATTTCTAAAATGTTCTTGTGAGATATTTTTTAGGAAATAAAAGGATATATTCTCCCATTTATAAATAGTAATTGGTAAGAACTATAGAAAACATAATGTTCACTGATGATTCTCCATCACATAACAACATGTTATGCATTTTGAAGAAAACTCAACCTCTTCCCTTTTATACCGACCCAAAAAACTATTCATTAAATTTCATATACATCTTTTTTATGCAAGGATGGACATCCCATATTGAATGGTGGTATGCTTAAAAAATATGTTCATGATAAGACATGGATAAGATCACATGATTTCTATGTCCCTTCAATGAATTCTTATCTAGCTTCTATCCATCCATGGAACCCACATCATTGAGTTTTGAACACATTAGAAGATATTTTTTATCAGAAATCCATGACTCTTCATTAATCTTTAACAAATAAAAAACTACTAGAAATTAAATAAAAAAATTTATATCATCAGTCATTTAGTTCTACCTAAATTTAGTTTTGTACCTATATCATCCTCTACTCATTTGTAGCCTTTTCTTGAAAACTGATCATATGAACTCATTTTCAATGGAACCTCCAATAAATTTGCTTTTTCCCAATGTATACATTAATTCAAAATAAAATATTTTTTGATATTCCATTAATCAAAATTGTATCAAATTTAATCCCTAATATTTTTATATATTTCTCAAACTCTTATGATCCATAGACAATATCAATTTCCCACCAAATAGATAATGACACGATGTCATCAAAGCATAGACTATGGGAGCTAGATCAACATTATGTGTTGGGTAGCTTTTCTCATTCACTCTCAAAATCATTGATACATAATAAAAAAATGGTATCCCTTTATGAGATTACATCTCCACCATGATCCCAAAACATCAAAATACGTCGAATATTGTTATCTTGATTCTAGATAGATCATGATATTTGCTGATGTAAGACAAAGATTAATCATTTTGAATGTTTTATAGGACACCTTATTCCATTGAAATTTAATTTTATTCTATTTTAATGCTATAATATAAAAATATAGTAATTAAAACGAAAAATTTATCTACAACAACAAGATAGAAAAATAAAATTTCATTTCTCAATGATATTCTTCATCAATTTCTAATAGATAAAAATGTTAATATTTTTTGGATCCACTAAAAACCATATTTATTAAATTAAATGTATAATAAAGTATATATATTGTATCATTAAAATATAAAATTGATTGTTTTTTTATAAAAATTATGGATTCTATAGATTTACAACACAGTCTCGACAAGTTTCTTATGCTCAGCCCTTGTCCATGAATACGACAATATGTCATAAAAAAATACCACAATAAACAAATACATATATCATTAGAATATATAATTCATCAATTTATTAAGAATATGGGTGAATTTGTAATACCAAAATTAAATACCTCAAATTTTTAATGGCCATATTATTTTTCTGGAGGATTCCTTCAGAATATCAACATTACAAACATGAAATTGTTGATGTCCTGATGGCATGTAAAATTTATAAAACTATTTAACTCCCCATAATTGTCAAATAGATCATAAATTAATGGGAGTGGGTATTGATACATTATCATAACATGATTAATAATAAAATAATCTACACATAAACATAGATTAATATATTCCAATTTAAAAAAATAACACTAGTTCTTCCTTTGAGATGTACCCAGATAAATTAATGGTTGTCATTCCAGTTCACCCATCAACACAATAGGCTCCCATAATTCCTTTGGGTGAATCTAATTATATAAAAGTGACATAATATTGGTCTTTAAGAGGAGTTGAATCATATACTCTTCTTACCCTATTAGTGGTAATACAATGGAATTTTCAAAAAACATGTCTTCAAACTAATTCTCCACTACTTTGTGTCATCTATTCTCAACATTTCTGATCAATGCCAATCCCCATACTTCCAAATAGTAAAAGATCATGCACACTACTGATGCAAACATCCTTCTGGAGCCATCCATTGAATTATATTCCCCTTTAATGATATGTTTGATGTTATTCTCGGTCTCAAAACACATGTTTCTGCTATAATAGTTTATGTGAGCCTTTATGTTTACTCATAGAGGAAATCATCATGTGTTTAAAACATATAAAATCAATAGTACATGAAGAATTAAGGTAACTTGATTCACCAAAATAATATAATACATGCATAAGGGTAGAATTCGAAATTATTATACCACTCCCCATAGATGGTCCTCACTGATAGTATACAATAATCTACTGAAATCAAGATAATTTATTTCTCAAAACTCTATTCTCCTTGTTTATATATTAAAATTTCTCTACTTGAGTTTTCATGGTATTCCTAGAATCACCAGGTCTAGCTCTACTATTTTGAAAATATCTTTTCAACTTACCTCATCCCATAAAAACATATGAATCCTATGCTAACTAAAAAGTGTCTTCAGCCTTATATCACATAAAGAATAGTGTTGAAGATTCCACATTTGGTTGTATTTTTGGAATTATTTTGGTTTTTCCTTACAGACTACCTTTATATGGGAAAATGGAAAACAATAGAAAAAACCTGATTTTATCTTGGGTAATTAAGAAATTCCCACTGATCTAGTATTTTGTATTTATTCAATCTCAATCCATGGGAATTGGTTTCAATGTTTTACTTTCCACATCATTAGAGATCCCACAGATTTACATGGATCTCACCATAATTTTTCCACACTTATCCCTTGAGATATAACTTTCATCAACTATGACACTATTTACTATCATTAAATAGTTAACAATATATACTACAATAATATCACAATAATATCATTCTACAACCCTAATTATAAGATAAATACGTTAATGAACTCACTAGAAATATCATTGGGATCATTGTGAACTAAATTAATGAATTTAGCTGTATAATCTGTGATAGAGATATTTTACTACCTCAAGCTGAAGAAGTTCGTCATTATATTAATCCTGAATGTGTGATGATATAATTGTTTATCCAAAAAATCCAGAAAAACTTCCCAACCAAGTCCTTGATCCTAATTTTCCATCACATCAAGGTTCCACCATTTCCATGCATGATCCTATTGCCTATAAGTCCCTATATTAACATTTAGATCCATTGTTGTACTGACGAAATCAGTGATCTGATTCATCCTTTTTCCACAATACATTCATTTTGATTCAAAATAACAATTAATTACCAATGTATTCATCATCTACATCCAAAAATAATGATCCACTATCCTAATTTCATTCCTCTAGTTCACTGTATCCACATCCCGAAATTCTTGTATGATACTTTCAATATGGTATGGAATCAGTTGTCTCTCAATTGGGACCACAAACTCAGTAGCATCCTCTAGTGGGTTCCTAGGACTCCTACTCAGTTCCATTTCTATATAGAGGACAATCCCCTTATGTCCCACTCTAGAAATTAATTCCATAACAAAAAAAATTCAACCACATCATAATATAACTATAATTTCTCAAAACAAAATTTCTATCTTCATCCATTATGATAACATTAACATTTATTTTAAAAATAAAATATTTTTTAAATATATATTTCATTTTTTTTAATAGAACACATTTGTAATAACATTAAACAATTACAAAAATTAAACACCTTCTTACAAAATTATAACTAATTACTCCAAATTATGAATTATTTCTTAATGGGATGTCAATATACTATAAAATGTCATGCACATCTCATTGGATAGACACATGAAAAAAATATTTCAAATAGAATATGTTTCACTAAAAAATATGTTTCAAACATCTTAGTAACATGAATATAATCAAAAAAATATTATCTCTAAATTTTTATGATCGATATTGAAACCCTCTAAATTCATACTATTTACTATGATCACAACTCACGGAATGAACTGGAATGAATTTAAACTCCATGACCAAAACAAATACCATGTTAATGACCAAACAAGGATCATACCTATTGTTAATCATGAATTTACAAAGGAATAATCAAACACCACTTCATTAAAATATATTTTAAATGGAAAAGAACTAATACAACATGAAACATCAATATTCTCCACATTGGCCTTAGATGGTAGAAGGAACATTAAATTACATTCTATGACATCCCCAAAATAATAATGGATGGAATAAATATAGAGGGATTCATTTATATATTGGGAGATGATTTCCCATTGAAGATAAATAGATAACAAATAACTTTGAATTAAATAATAAACTACATGACAGTTGATTTTAATTGAAATAATACTCAACCATTTCATTTTTATTAAACAAACCAATGTGTCTCCCAATAGATGTCATACAATAATCAATGTAAATAGGAAATGAAATGGTATTAAAACATAAGACAACCAACTGACTCCAAATTTCAAAATATTCCATCATTAACTCCAAAAACATCCCATGTAACACTAAGTAGTACTAAATGTGATTGATACTTTATCTTTCACCATATCCTAATATATATTATCTATAAATCAATATAGTGTGATGGAAGGGTGAGGAACGAAACATAGTAAATTTTCCCCAATTCCATTCCAACTCATTCCAGTGGGATAAAAAATATTAGAGAAAATTAGTTTATATCTAACTATAAATAATTTCAATAAATTTTTCATTCCATAAAATCCATTTTTATACACTAAAAACACAATCAATTATTTGAAACATCATCTAATCTTTCCATTTTGGAAAAATTCATTCCATTAAACATAACTAGAAATAAAACATTGAATGTAGACATGGACCTCCCTATATACACGAGTAGTGATTTATTTTTCCACAAATCCATCAATATGTGGGCAAAATAATAGGTGTTCTTCAAGTCCATATCTATCCAAACCATTTTGTGGGTGTACTTAATGCACTTATCAATATCAATGCATATGAATACATACATCAAAACCATTCGAAATCCATTAAAAATCTTAATGGGTTCAAACCATTTCAATAAAACCACTATAAATTGTGTAAACCCATTCATTCAATCATTAAAAAAATATTTAATTTAAATTCATTATATTAAAATAATTCTACAAAAACACATACGAAAGACACATCATATTTCTTTATTTCCCCAAATCATCAGTCAAATGGGTTTTGAAAAATTATTTCATAGTAAATATTAAATCAATTTCAGTTAATGAAATCAATTGGAAGTAATAAATCATGTAAAAAAATATTGGTCTTGATAGTGAATCCACTTATCCTAATATTTATAATGAAAATGATGAATGATAAGAATAATGTCTCAAAAACTAGTTAAATATCCCCAAACACACCTTTGATTTATACCCATATCAACAAAAATTCCAAATATAAACATATATGTAATCTGGAACCATTTCTCTATCCCCATCATGCGTACACATATGATCCAAATAGATAGATTTATGATAATTTGGGAAAAACTATTAATAATGATCACATTCCACAAGATTTTGGATTCAATTCACTAAGGGGATACTTTGGATTACATTCACATCGATGAGGGAACCTTAATGACCTATGGGAAGAAAGAATTTTGAATTAGGGACACATAAGATAAATTTTTTTGTTATATGGTAAATTGCATGAAATACACAATTTTATGATATCATTGTTCTACAGTGTAAAGTCAGTCACACGGTTACAAAAATAGTGCACTGACTGTGCATTAACCACTAACTCAGTGGTGGAATATTCATGGCCATCTTTCAGTCTTTAAAAACAAATTGAAAACAATGCTGACAAAATAGTCTCAAAAAGACTGAAAAAATGTTATAAAATGTGTAGTTTCTCATCGGTTGAATCATAGTTTGGGAAAGCAATGTACTAACCTTGAAGCATCCATTTTACCCATGTCTACTTGTGAATGGTTTCATGTAGGTTTTTCACGGTTAAAAAAATCTATTCACCAACTATTGTCCAATAGAAAATACCCCAAGAAACTATAAATTGTCTCCAAAATCTCCCAAACATCTTCAATTCCATTTATATACCTAAAAAGTATAATAAAGTGGTTACTAACACGAATCTAGGGATACTATATTATTCCACTTCTTAAAATATCCATGGATCAATTCACATTATAATTTTAGTGAGTTGGAAATCTATGATAGAAAATTAATCTACAAAATTATGTTTCAACACATATATACAGTATTTATTTAAACTATAAAAATTTCTCTAGACAAACATTCTATCACTTCCAAAAAAAATTTCTCAATTTTCAAATTGATTTATTCATGGTCCATACTCCTCCATAAACTTTGTGAAAATTATTTAACAACATGGAATGGTCAAAAAAATAATATAAGTTGTCATAAATTAAAATAAAATAGTATTCCATTAATACACATAAAAACTATTTATAAAAAACATATATTTTTATCCTATTGATGTAATAATTATAAAAAATTTATCAATGTTAAAAATCTTGAAAAATAACATTATTGAAACCTAAAAAGAAATAATATATAAAAATTATGTGTATATTTGGTATTTTTTTACTTTCATTGTATGAACCTTCATTGATATAAAAAGATGTAACCCTTATTGGTTCATAAAATGACCCTAACATTTATACTTGGATTTAATCATCACTACCACAATTAGAATAACTATCATGCCCAACTCCCAAAATTACATATTGATTGGATTAAAATTATTGTAAATCACAACATTCTTCTATAATGGAACAACTCATCATGATAATAATGTCCAATGAATAAAAAAATTCATATAATATTAAATCATAATTCATATAAACATTTCTTTAGGAAAAACAATTATTTTAATAAAAATTACAATAGACATACAAATGAAAATATTATTATTTAAATAACCAATTAAGATTGTAATGGAATCTTGAAATCATTTTGATTTACTGATTTTTGGAAAATATTTACATTACATATATATTAAAAACACGACATTAAATGTTGTAAAGAGAATCATTAATGGTTGTAATATTCAATGACAGTCCTCAAAATACACCATGCATTTCTAGTGTGAATTAATAAATGAATATATTATTTATATCTTATATAAATAAACATTATAAAATTGGAACTAGAACAATAGAAAATAAGAATTCATTTCAAAAAAAAATCTGAGAATGACATAATCAATGAAGTAGAAGGTTTACCCAATGAATGAAAACTCAGTTATGATTTATCTTTCATTTAGCTCGACATCATTAAAAAGTGAAAATTTATCTTTTATAACGGTTTAATTATTTTTATTAATTTATTCATGAACTATAATAATTTTTTCAAAATTATTTATGATTATTTTATAAGATATATCCATTTATTTCTTAATAACAATTTGTTTTATTCATTTTTTTGGTTGTGGTCAGTTCTTGGCATCATGGATGGGCCATTTTTTTGTAATAAGATATTTTCATATAACATGGAAATAATAAAATATAATTGGAACGAAATTTTATAATATAAAATCTATAATTATAAATATCCCCATATATCATTTTTTAAATGATAATGATTGATGTGATAATTTTTTTTACCTTTAGTTTATTTTTGAAATTTTTTTAAACATCAAAAACTAGTTTATTTTTATTTAATAATATGTATATATAATAGTTTCATAAAATTAAAGAAGTATTAATAAACATATATCAAAATTATATATTTATAATAATAGTTTAATGACTATAGATTAATGTTGAATTTCAAAAAAAATAATAATTATCCATATAGATGGTTAACAACCAAACTTTCGCCAATGGATTCATTTCATGGAATTATATGAATGTATAAAAGAATGGATATATGATATTACATAAATAATATAACACAATATTATATACTTGATAATATATTTATGATGAAATTATTATTTAAGGCGGCTATTAAAAGGCCGAAAAACAAATTCAATTAAATGATGTTGTGCTTTAAATTTAATTGATTAAATTATGACTATTTTACAAATAAATCCACCCATGATTTGGAGGAATTATTTATATCAAAATATAATCATAATTACATTTTTTAATGCATTTTTAGGGTTGAAAAACATATCAGACACCCATTTAATTAGGCAGTTTTATGTATATTAACTTTGACCTATTATCATAAACTTGTTTCATTTTCATACCTTTACAGTGTTATTCTTTTAACATATTACATATTTGTATGCCATAAAGTGAATTAAACCATTCTAGTATATTTAGAACTTATGATTACTAATATGGAATGTATTTTTCCAAATTAAATTCACTTTATTGAAAATTTAAAATTTTAATAATATCCCACAAAATAGAAGATTATTTTATTTTAACTACAAAACTAATAATAATAATATTATTATGAAACGAAATTAACAATTAATGATATATAATATATAAATTTCATAATATAAAATACACATTTGAAATTATTAAAAAATAGTTTTTATAAAACCCCTTTTTTTTAAAAATAATCAATATGAAAAGAAAAAATAATGTTGAAAACAAATACTTTATGATGATTAAAGAAAACTAAATAATAATTATGTTACATAAAAAAAGGTATAAACATAACGGGAATTAGAAATTTAATAATATATTGAAAGGAAATGAAATTATTATTAAAATAATTACTTTTTATTATTCCATAAAAAATAATCATTTTATGAAAATTAATAAAAATTCACCCGAAGATAATTTTGACATTATATTATTAAAAGAAAACTATTTTTTATAAAAAAATAAAATTTTTTTATGATTAATCAATTTTATATAATAATTTTTATAAATTAATTTAATAAAAAAACAACTATCTTAACTTAATTAAAATGAACATAATTATTTATTTTAAGATCGAAAAAGTTATTCTTTTATTACAAGGGTTTTTATGTTTTCCCCTTATATAAATTGAATCCTCAGAATTTTATTCCCTCACAAAAAAAGTTGGTATAATTTTACCCCATTGAATTTTAAGATTAACATGATTCTTCTACAACAATAAGTTTCCACCACAAATCATAACCTATTCAATTGCCTTGATCCATAATAAATTATATCTATGTTCAATATTTTTTATTAGATATTCCACCTAATAAAAATATTATTCCACAGAACAAATTATGAGATCCTAACTTGATATTAATATGGCACATATTTTCAAAACATCAGAACATGATAAATACTATGATGTAGGGAAATATTCATATGAAAAGGCACTGGGTAAAACTATCAACAATTTATTTCCAAAAATTTCATTTGTATTAATGATTCGTAATCTTAAAATTCAATTAATAAATAAAATTATGACAATTTTTTATTGATAAATTTTATGAAAAAACATGATCACTAACATTTAATAAAATACTCTACATATTATTTCCTATAAAATTTTTATTCATGATATGATCTATACTTTTATTTTTAAGGATAATTTTTAACTTCATAGACATTTCTTATACTAATTATGGTTATTTCCGCATAAATTTTCTACATCATCACTCAATGATGTTTTAGAACAAAGATTCTCATGTACTTCATCAAAAGATGGCATATGAATGCTACAATGAAAACATTTATTATATGAAAAAAATAAATTATTAGAGACTTTGATCCCAAATTCATTGGTAATACATTGAAAATGGTTGAATAATTATATAAAACTTATGAATTATTTGTTCAGATTTTCCATCAGACAAAAGTGGAATGGATGTGAAAAAAATTAATTTTCTCCCCAATGACTTCAGTAGATATAACAAAAATTTAGAAGTGAACCTATGTTCTTGGTTAGATACAATGTATACAAGAACATAATATAACCTAAATATTTAATTTTTATAAATATTAAAAAGTTAGTCTAATTATATATTATCTTAAATTTGAAGAAAGTGTTATTTATTAGTTAGTAATTTATCAATAAAAAAATTTCATTATTACATCGAGAACACTTTTTTAAGATTTCCATGAGACCAATGATTATATTTTCCCATTTCCACTCTATCTGTATAATATTATGATAACATAAACTATATATAAACAATTATTATTTAAATATTTGATATGTAAAACATCTCATCTTAATGCTATTAATATCTCTATTTATTCCATACCACTAACGATACTCCTAACTATATTTTTATAACTTAGGGATGTAAATATGAATAGATAATATGGAACTATGAGAATCATTCGAAATCTCCTTCAAAAATTGGGAATAAAAAAGAACACATATTAATATCCAAAATCTGAAAACACATTATATGACAACATTAAATTCAAGAAACATACCCTTTTTATCCAAATATAAAATTTTTGATAACTTGATGTCTTATCCTTGATATTTTAAAATTCTATAAAACAGGCATAGTTTTAATGAAACCGAAAAAATGATAAATTATGTGTATCGCTAACTTGTAATAAATAATTCATAAATTTATTTTCCAAATGTTCATGTAACAAATGTAACATTATTAATGAAGAACTATTTTTCCAACATGAAGAATCATCTACATTATTTGAATCTCAAGGATAGTCATTGATTATGCAACCATAATCCTTTATATTTTATAGAATATATTCTCTACCTCATGATCAACCTCTTCTATGTGAATATACAAATTATATATTTATTATCAACATATATTTTACATTTGTCTTTATATAAACGATTCCTCAAAATATTAAATGAATTACCCATAACATCAAATACAAAATCATATATACAAGAATTTTTATCCTAAAATATTTATTTATGTGATGAATATTACATTACATAATCATTATTCATTGGTATAAAACCACATACCTTTAATGAATAATCTATATAGATTAAAAAATAATCTTTTCTAGAGATAATATTTCCAAACCTATAGAATTAGAAAATCATCATTTTAGTTTAGGAAAAAAATTATGACAAATTTTATTGAAGAAATATTTAATTATTTTTCATATTTTCATGTTTAGTGTGATATATTAGGTTTATTATTTCTAACAAAACACATATTACATATTAATAATTGAATATATAATAAAATTTAATTAACATATGCATGTCTTGGTAATTCTTCAGAAACATTTTTTATAGGATCGATAATAATTCCATATTTACTTATAATGTTCCCAAAAATATATATTTTTTTTTCGAAATTGTCAATTTATAATATTTATTTTAAAATTAATTACATTTAGGGTTCCCAAAAAAATCAATTAAATTTTTTATTGATCTATATAAAATTTTAATAAAATAAAATATCATCACAAATAAAACAAATTACTTATCAAATTACTGATAAAATGTTGTATTAAAAAATCTATTAATATATCATAAAAATTTAACAACTCAAATGTAATAACTAAAAACCCATACCTATTCTATATAGTCTAAAATTCATTCTCAATTATATTTTCCACTTTCACTATCAAATGATGGTACCATGATCCATGATCAATATATTAAATTTACTACACTCAAAAAATCTATCAAAAATTCATTTCATATCCCCACATCTTTTATAGTAGTATAAAATGAATTTTTTAAAACTTTTTATTTTTTATCATCTGATTCCCTATATGACTGACTTACTTTTGGAACAGACCATCATAATATCCCAAATCTTAATTATTAAATAATCGTACTACCATCTATTCAATATTTGTTTTTTCACATTTTCAATATAATCATGTCAAATGTGACAAAACATTCAACATCAAAATAATTTCCCACATTTTCAGATACCCTACCAATGGCAATTAATACAACACATTTCACAAGTAAGAAATTTAATTTTATTACCTCAATATTTCATCATTGAATGATTTCTTAATCTCATCCAAGATGACTGATTCATATTAATTTCATCACATGGAATAATTGGGTTAGAATTCATCACCACAACGATTTCATAAAAATGAAAATTTTTCTCATATATTCCAATATCTCATGAATCCAATAGTCATTCTAAAAATTCATTCAAACCAGAGTAAAATCGATCAATTTTACTATCAATTTTTTAAAATATATATATTACATACATTTAATGTCATTCAAAATTGGATACATGTGTATCTTTCGAATCATCATACCATTTTCTCATTTTTATTAGTTTTTTCTCTATTTTTATTAGAATATCTAACAAAAATACATTTATTTACAAATACTCTTTAATTATCCCATTACATGACCTAAAAATCTATTTTATATTTGGATTTCTTAACCAAATTCCACATTCAATGTGATTCAACAACAAAATAAAAAACATCACAAGTTTAAATATTTAATTATAAAAATAGTCTGACATAGAATAACATATATAGAACATTTATCAATATTTTGGATACCAATATATCTGATGTTCTACTAAATGAAGAAGGATGTTGCCTAAAAAAATTGATCTAATACTCACACATTTCTAGGAAGTTAATCTAGCTAGTCTCATCCATGGGTACTAAAAATATTTATAGCCTTTGATAGCTGATCCACCTCTCTGAATATTTGATAAATTTTAATACCATCCATCAAGGGGTGCCTATTTAGAAGGATTTATTTTTATCGATGCCTTCTATACGGCCCCACCCTTAACCCTGACTTAATCTTGAGTTATTACAAGATTACACATTTAGGATCTTTTAGGGTTTAGAGTTTTAGAGAATTAGATCATAAAACGTGCATTTATATTCCATATATAAACAATGTGGTTACATAAAGATATTATTATTCTTTCCCATCAATGGAAACATATTTAAAATAATACATGGATTCTTTCTTGACACTTCCTTGACACTATCATCATATCATGTACCTTTCCCTTGACCTGTGAAAAACATTTCAAAAAAATGTGGGATGTGCATAAAAAGCTCAGTAAGGTATATAAAAATATATGGAAAGGAAACATGGGTACATATATACATAAGAAGGAAATAATACTTTACCCATAAAACATAAGAACTTTAACATACCTCATGAAATCATGAATAAATCATAGAAATCATAACACATAAAGGAAACTTGAGGCATTCATATCATTCTTATGTAGGGAGTAACCCTCTTGGTTACGTTTGGAATACCTATCACAGTATATTCCATAAATCTCTTCGGAGAAACCTTAATGTTTCACTCCTTCATGTTACCCAATGCATTGGAGAGCTATATTGGGCTCACCCTCCCTTAGTTTATCACGGAACCACCCGTCTTCATAATAATGCCCAACAACCTCAACATAATCATATCACATAAAACATGCATTAAGGAAACATAAAATTTCCACCTTTAAATAAAATGATATCAATACAACACAATGATATAAAAATTTTATGAACACCATTTTCAATACCAAAATAAATGAAAATTAAAACATGGTATTTATTTTTATTTTAAAAAGAAGGTATTGCTTGTAGAGGAAGCTGAAACTCAAATAATGGTCACGGCGGTGGAGAAGTCGTTGTCGCCGCATACGTACGACAAAACATTCCCTTTTGTCGTTTAGTAAAATTCGTAGTATAAAAAAGATTCCTTTTGGATAAACCTAAAAGTCAAAGGGGTTTATTCACCATATAAAAGAAGGTTGAGTATAAAACAAAATATGCCTCAATGAAAGGAGATTGAGACGATGTCCCATACCTCGGGTCCGACTTGACTCGGTCGTTCTTTAATCTCCTAAATAATAAAATTGAGTTAACTTCTACTTGTTTAAGATCATTTTTCAAGTTCATTATTCCTTTTATATCACTTATTTCCATGTCATTAACACTACGTAATTATTTACATTAATAACTGTCGTTTTAATGATCATTGGTACTTGAGTAAAAAATAAGCCCTTTATAATTACTAGTTGTTCATGTATCCATTATATCCAGAATGGTATTCATGATATATATATAATATATGTCATATATATCCAGTACATTCATGAATTTATAATATTACATAATCATTTAGAGGTATGAAATGAAATGCACCGTTCTTAGAGACGATAAGTCGTACGTACGCATGAACACTAATTTCATATCTATTTCGTATTTTATAGAATGTAATCATAATGATATAAAGGTATATTATAATTCCACTGTAATATCATATATATAATATCATAAATCCATCCTTTATACATCCCACATATGGTATTTAATGAATCAAATCACTTTGAGGGGGCGGTAGTCCGCACTTCCTTAAAAGAATATATCACGTTTACCCATAATGGAAACCATAAAGGTATGCCCAAAAAGAAAAAAACAGAAGCTTAAGTAAAACTTAAACATATTATATATCATATATAAATATAGTGTCATATTAATGTCCAACTTGGAAGGTGTTAAAAGAATGTTGAACAATCATCGTTTCGGGAGGCATAAATTCTCCATCCACGGAAACAGTATGTTCATTAACATATTAGGTGTAGGTGTGTGTAATTGTAGCTCGAATACATCAAATAAAAACATCCTAGTATACTTAATATACTGGATTTTTTACAAAATAAATGAATAAAAAGATTTTAGGGGGTTTGAGAAGTAAAATAAAACAAAAGGACTCAAGTGAAGACATTACCTTAAAATCGGGAAACTCCATTTGGTTTGAGCTCAAAGGATTCCTTGGGATGACTTCTGCCCAAATTGAGGCTTCAAGGAGTAATATAGGGAAGTGTAGAGACAAAATTATCAGTGTTTTGTCGAGCCAAAGGCTTTGGAAGTGTGGGTAAGGAGGTAGAGGTCTGGGCCTTTTATAAGAGGAGAGGAGGGGCAATCTTGGAATGTAAAGAAATGTTACTTTATTTTCAAATGGGTTTCGGATTTTAAAGGTCCCACATTGATATAATTCGAGTATTATGTGATAAGGGTTCTAAATATTCCCACCCAATAGGTTTTGGACATGTTTAGGTCTTAGATTTTACATTATCTTTCCATTTTATTTAAATCGTCAAATAATGAGGTCATCGCTGCATCATTATGATGTCATAAATAATTTAATTTATTTAATGTCTAAAAATTAAATAAAATACTATGATGTAGAAAATAGTTTTATCTTTCAAATGACTATTTATAGTCCAAAAGATAATTTATGTAGAAAAAATTAAAAATATTTTAGTTAGGTGATACATTCTTTGTTACATTTAACATTCTTTAAAAATAAAAAGATAAAAAGTCACTTTCACACTAAATTGATTTCATGGGGCCCCCAAGTTTGTCACAAGGCATACCATGGTCGGCCATGGGACAACCAGTAGACTTATGACTCATGTTGTGGTGTTTTTGTATTATTATGATATCATTTTATTATCTTTAACTACTTGATTACTCATTAATCAAGATAATTAAAGATAATTAATGTCGTTACTATTCATAATGTCCAAAAACAAAAGAGTCTTAATTAAATAATTTGGAACATCTGATTCCAAATATGTAATCCATTTTACAATATTCCAATCATAGAAATTGCAATTATTGATTTAAAAATAATTTCCATTGTCAAAACAAATAGCGGGTTTTTTTCAAATAATATCTATGAAAAGTTTGGCATTAGTTTATGACCAATTTCAAAGTGAAATTAATCCTAATGACCATGATTGGATTAAAATGTAAAAATATATTCAGATTACACTTTAAGACCAATTAAAAATATAATCTAACAATATAATTAAATTAAATGAAAAACAAGTTTTGATGTAAAATGCAGTATTTTTCACTCTTCATTAAAAAATGAACATTGTCAGAAAAATATCAAAAAAATTTCCAATGTAAATTTCAATGTCCAAATCATAATGAATATTTTTATTTTAACAAATATAGATTATAAAATTGTCAAATTTTTTATTTTAAAAGTGTTTTCCATCAAAAGGCAGTAAAACAATCTTTTATGAATATTACTGTATTCCATGCTTAAGATTGGATTTATTTTCATTTTAAGTCTCTAAAACCTATCTAATTCATTAATAGACATAGATAAAAATATCTATTATTCATTACATACGTTGGATGTTACATCCTTCCCCCTTTAGAAAATTGCGTCCCCACAATTTATTTACTTATCAAATAAATGGGGGTACTTATCCCTTATTGCATTTTCAGGTTCCCATGTCGCCTCTTCCATCATGTGTTTTTTCCACAAAACATTCACCTAATTAATCACCTTATTCCGTGACTCTTTCTCCCTGTGGTCAAGAATCTGGACCAGTTGTTCCTCATAAGATAGGTTCTCTTCTAGCTGAACTACCTCTGGACTCAAAATATGAGATGGATCTGGAATATAATTTCTCAACATCAAAACGTGAAAAACATTGTGTACCTGAGATAAACTCGGAGGTAAAGCCACTCGTTAAGCAACTAATCCAACTCTCTCTAGAATTTTATATGTTCCAATGAACCTTGGACGCAACTTTCCTTTCTTACCAAATCGCATCACACTTTTCCATGGTGAGACTTTGAGAAAAATAGGATCACCTACCTCAAAAGTTGGATCCTTCCTCCTGTTGTCTGCATAACTCTCCTTCCCACTCTGAGCTGTTCTCATGTGTTTCTGAATTAGTTGAACTTTTTCTGCCATCTCTTCTACAAATTATGGTCCCATCAACTTCCTTTCACCCACTTCGTCCCAGAAGTTAGAGTTCGACACTGCTTCCCATATAACGCCTCAAATGGTTACATTTGTATACTGGAAATAAAACTGTTATTATATGAAAATTCAACCAAAGAATGATGTTGGTCCCAACTTCCCTGATTATCCATCGAAAAAACTCGTAGCATATCCTCCAAGGTGTGAATTGTTCATTCCGACTGCCCATCTGATTGAGGATGAAAAGCTGTACTAAAATTTAATTCAATACCCAACGACTTCTGAAGGCCTTTGCAAAAGTTATAAGGGAACCTGGGATCATGGTCAGATACAATGGAGAGAGGAACTCCATGTAACATGACTATCTCTTTAAGATACAAATGGGAAAGTTGATCTAAGGAAAAATTATCTCGTATATCAAGGAAATGAGCAGATTTGGTCAAGGGATCAACAATAACTCAGATTGCATTATTACCTCGAGATGCCTTCGGTAATCCCACAACAAAGTCCATGGATATATTCTCCCATTTCCACTCTGGCACTGGTAACGGCTGAAGAATCCCTTTCGGTAACTACCGCGCTGCTATATCCTGCTGACAAGTCAAATGCATCATAGTAAAATTAGCAATATCTCTTTTCATTCTATCCCACTAGTAATACTCCCGAAGATCTCTATACATCATAGTAATTCCTGGATGAACTGAAAACGGAGAACTATGAGCTTCACATAACAACTCTCTCATCAACTGTGAATCACAAGGCACACACAATCTCTTCCCAGATCTCAAAACGCAATCATTATCAATGTTTAATTATGGCAACTTACCTTTTTGAACCAGCTCTACTTTTTTCTGTAACTCACTGTCTTGCTTCTGTGCTTGCTTGATTCTATTTGATAGAGATGATCTCACTTTTACCTGAAACAAAACAGAAGAACATCCTGTATCAACAACTTCTATTCCAAAGTTCCTCAAATCCTTTACCAAAGGATCACGTTCGAAACTCAACATTTCTAATGAAGCATTACTTTTTTGACTCAAAGCATCAGCATCTTTATTTTCTTTTCCTAGATGGTAATGAATTGTACAATCATAATCCTTGATTAATTCCATCCATCTCCTTTGTCTCATTTTAAATTATTTCTATGTGAATATATACTTTAAACTTTTCAGATCGGTATATATTTCACACTTTACTCCATACAAATGATGCCTCCTAAATTTTTAAAGCAAAAACAACATTAGCTAATTCCAAATCATGTGTAGGGTAATTTACCTCATGAGTTTTCAACTGACGCGAAGCATAAGCAATTACCTGATCATTTTGCATTAGGAAACAACCAAGTCCTTCCAATAAATCATCAATGTATATAACAAACTCACCATTCCTGGAAGGTAGTGCCAAAACTGGAGCATTCACCAATCTTCTTTTCAATTCCTGAAAACAATCATCACATTCTTTTGTCTAGATAAACTTAACACCCTTCCGAGTTAGCTTAGTCATTGGACTAGATAACCGTGAAAAATTTCTAACAAACCTTCAGTAATATCCTTCCAAACCAAGGAAACTACGAATCTCTGTTACATTTGTGGGTCTGGACCATTCTTCAACAACATTTGTTTTTGCAGGATCAACGGTTATCCCATTTTTAGAAACAATGTGACCATGGAAAGAAATTTTTTGCAACCAAAACTCACACTTGATGAATTTTCCATACAGTTTCTTTTCTTTTAAGGTTTTCAAGATAACCCTTAAATGACTTTCATGCTTCTCTTTACATTTAGAACACAACAAAATACCATCAATGAAAACCACCACAAACTTATCCAAGAACTCATTGAAAATTCTATTCATTAAGTCCATGAATACAACAGGTGCATTGGTTAGCCCAAAAGGCATTACTAAAAATTCATAATGGCAATATCTTGTACAGAACGCAGTCTTTGGAACATCTGCTTCCTTTACCTTCAGCTGATGGTACCCCGATATCAGGTCAATCTTTGAAAAATACTGAGCTCCATGGAGCTGATCAAACAAATCATCGATATGAGGCAAAGGATATTAGTTCTTAACAGTGATATTATTCAAGGCTTTATAATCAATGCAAAGTCGCATAGAACCATATTACTTTTTAGCAAACAAGACAGGAGCACCCCGTGGTGATGTGCTAGGTCGAATAAAACATTTCTCTAATAAATCATGCAATTTCTCCTTCAACTCTAAATGTTCAATTTGAGCCATTCGATAAGGGGGTTTTGAAATTGGCTTAGCATCAAGAACTATGTCAATAGTAAACTCAACTTCCCGATCTGGTATTATTCCAGGAAACTCATCAAGAAAATCATCAGGATACTCATTTACCACTGCCACATCATTAATCTGAACAGTTCCTTTATTTTCAATGATGTGTTCAAGGTAACATTCATTTCCATCTTTTACAAGTTTCTTGTCCTCTTGATAAATTATCAACAGTAAGGGTTCATTCTTGTACACAAACTGAAAGTATTTCTGAAAAGAATCTTCTTCAGCTCTACAATCAATCTTAGCATGGTAAATAGAGAGCCAATCCATACCCAGGAAAACATCAAACTCTTCTAGAGGTAGAAAAATAAGGTTTGCAAGTAGGTTCTTTCCACATATAAGGATAGGAAGATTCTTATAAATTCTTTTTGCCTCAACATTTCCCCCAGGTGTTTTTACCACAAGTTTAGGAGTAATTTATTGAGATGGTATTCCCATTTTTCTAGAAAAGGATTCAGAGATGAAAGAATGTGTGGACCCCGAATCAAACAACACACTGGAATAATCTGAAAAAATAAACAAAGTACCTTATATAACTTCATTTGATGGCCCGACATCTGCTGAAGTAGTTGAAAAGGATTTCACCACCCCTTTCTGCTTGTAGTCTAACTGCTTCTCATCACTGAAGATCTTTGTCAGACACTGGTTTTCATAGTGACCCATCTCATTTCACTTAAAACATTTCTCTAACTATAAATCAAATTTGGTCTTACCTTCAACTTGATCTTTTTCAGTGAAATCACGAGCCTTATGTCCCATCTTACCACATCGGTAGGACTTTCCATAATTCATAAGACATTCCCCAGCATGCCTTTTGCCACATTTATCACAAACTGGAAACTTAGTTTTCTTACCATCAGACATTTTTAAAGAATGCTTATGTTTCTCCTGCCACCTCGGTCTCTTCTTCTGCTGGTTGTTATATAACAGTTGATCATCAGCCAACTCCATTTCCACCTTCTCAGCACATCAAAAAAGATTTTCATATCTTTTAAACTCACAAGAAGCTAATGCCCTTCGATATTTTGGCTTTAATCCTGAGTAAAAACGATTGATTTTACTATCAAGGTCTCAGATAAAATTTGGAGCATACATTGACAATTGAGTGAACCTTTCTTTCATAGACAGCCACTGAGTCTTCCTCTTTCCTCAATTCCAAGAATTGATTTTCCATCCAATGTAAAACAGACTTAGGAAAATACTTCTCAAGAAACATACCTTTGAATTCATCCCAGTCGAGAGCATCAATCTCATCAGCGTCCCTGATATTTTTGACCATCGACCACCACAGATCTGTTTCACCCTCCAAACGGTAAATATAAAGACTTACCTTTTGATTGTCTGAACACCCCATGACATCTAAAATCTTCTCCAGTGCTTTAATCCACACTTCATCTAACACAGGGTCAGATGATCCTCTGAATGATGGGGGATGTTGCCTCATAAAAATTTCCACCATTGACATGTTCCTCTACGGTTGAACTGGCGGATCTCGTGCATGGATACCACCACCATTTATCGCTTGAGTCAACTGCGCCATTACTGCAAAAAACTATTCAGTTCCAATTCCGACCATCTCGGGATGCTGATTTAGAAGGTTATTTCATTCTGTATTTCTTCCTAGCACTACTTCCATGTTTCCTCTCCGGAAAACCATTCTGAACAAACATGTCTTAGATGAAGCAACATGGTAATAATCAAATGCTATATCATTTCAAAAATATATATATTTTTTTATAATCATTTAATATAATTCTAACTCCTAAAGTTATCTAAAACTACCTTTGATACCAATTATAAGGCCCCAGACTTAAACCTTACTTAATCATGAGTTATTACAAGAATACACATCGAGGATCTTTTCGGGATTAGAGTTTTAGAGAATTAGATCATAAAACTTGCATTTACATTCCACATATAAACAATGTGGTTACATAAAGATAGTATTCTTCTTTCCCATCAATGGAAACATATTTAAAATAAAACATAGATTCTTTCTTGACACTTTCTTGACACTATCATCATATCATATACCTTTCCCTTGTCCTGTGAACAACATTTCAAAAAAACATGGGATGTGCATAAAAAGCTCAGTAAGGGATATAAAAATATATGGAAAGGAATCATGGGTACATATATATATAAGAATGAAATCATACATTACCCATAAAACATAAGCACTTTAACATAACTCATAAAATCATGAATAAATCATAGAAATCATAAGACATAAAGGTAACGTGAGGCATTCATAACATTCTTATGTATGGAGTAACCCTCTTGGTTACATTTGGAATACCCATCACAATATATTCCCTAAATCTCTTCGGATAAACCTTATCGTTTCACTACTTCGTGTTACCCAATGCATTGGAGAGCTATATCGGGCTCACCCGCCCTTAGTTTATCACGGAACCACCCGTCTTCATGATAATTCCCATGAACCTCAACATAATCGTATCACATAAAACATGCATAAAGGAAACATAACATTTCCACCTTTCAATAACAAGATATAACTACAAAATATTGATATAAAAACATTATGAAAACCATTTTCAATACCAAAATAAAAGAAAAGTAAAACATGGTATTTATTTTTGTTTTAAAAAGAATGTATGGCTTGTAGAGAAAGCTGAAACTCAAATAATGGTCATGGCGGCGGAGAAGTCATTGTTGCCGCATACGTACGACAAAACATTCCCTTTTTTCGTTTAGTAAAATTCTTCGTATAAAAAATAATCCTTTTGGATAAATGTTAAAGTAATAGGGGTTTATACACCGTATAAAAGAAGGTTGAGTATAAAACAAAATATGCCTCAATGAAAGGATATTGAGACGAAGTCCCATACCTCGGGTCTGACATGGCTCGGTCGTTCATTAATCTCCTGAATAATAAACATGAGTTAATTTCTACTGGTTTATGAACCTTCTTCAAGTTCATTATTCCTTTTATATCACTTATTTCCATGTCATGAACACTATGTAATTATTTAAGTTAATAACGGTCGTTTTAAAGATCATTGGTACATGAGTAAAAAATAAGCCCTTTATAATTACAAGTTGTTAATGTATACATTATATCCAGAATGGTATTCATGATGTAGATATCATATATCTCATATATATCCAGTACATTCATGCATGCATAATATTACATAATCATATAGAGCTATGAAATGAAATGCACCGTTCATGGAGACGGTAAGCCGTACGTACGCATGAACGCTATTTTCATTTCTATTTCATATTTTATAGAATGGAATCATAATGATATAAAGGAATATTATAATTCCAGTGTAATATCATATATAATATCATAACTCCATCCTTTATACGTCCCACATATGGTATTTAACGAATCAAATCACTTTGAGGGGGCTGTTGTCCGCACTTCCTTATACGAAGATATCGTGTTTCCCCATAATGGAAACCATACAGGTATGCTCAAAAAGAAAAATACAGAAGCTTAAGAAAAACATAAACATATTATATATCATATATAAATATAGTGTCATCTTAATGTCCACCTTTGAAGGTGTTAAGAGAATGTTGAAAAATCATTGTTTCGGGAGGCAAAAATTCGCCATCCACGGAAACAGTATGTTCATTAAACATTAGATGTAGGTGTGTGTAAGTGTATCCCGAATAATTCTTATTACAACATCCTAGTATATTGAAGATACTGGATTTGTTACAATAGAAATGAATTAAAATATTTTAGGGGGTTGGAGAAGCAAAATAAAACAAAAGGACTCAAGTGAAGACATTACCTTAAAATTTGGCAACTCCATTTGGTTTGAGCTCAAAAGCATCCTTGGGAAGACTGCTTCCCAATGTGAGGCTTCAAGGAGTAATAGAGGGAAGTAGAGAGACAAAAGGAGCAGGGGTTGGCCGAGAAAAAGGCTTTGGAAGTGTGGGTAAGGTGGTAGAGGTGGGGGCCTTTTATAAGAGGAGAGGAGGGGCACTCTTTGAATGTAAAGAAATGTTACTTTATTTTCAAATGGGTTTCGGATTTTAAAGGTCCCCACATTGATATAATTTGAGTCTAAGGTGATAAGGGTTCTAAATATACCCACCCAATAGGTTTTGGACATGTGTATCTCTTAGATGTTACATTATCATTCCATTTTATTTAAATCGTCAAATAATGAGGTCATCGCTGCATCATTATGATGTCATAAATAATTTAATTTATTTAATGTCTAAAAATTATAAAAAAACTAATATGATGTATAAAATCGTTTTAGATTTCCAATGACTATTTATAGTCCAAAAAATCATTTATTTAGACAAAATTAATAATATTTTACTTAGGTGATACATTCTTTGTTACATTTAACATTTTTTAAAAATAAAAAGATAAAAAGTCACTTTCTCACAAAAGTGATTTCATGGGGCCCCCAAGATCGGTACAAGGCAACCCATGGTCGGACATGAGACAACCAGTATCCTTAGGACACATATTGTGATGTTTTTTTATTATTATGATATCATTTTTTTATCTTTAACTACCTGATTACTCATTAATAAAGATTATTAAAGATAATTACTGTAGTTACTATTCATAATGTCAAAAAAAGAGTCTTAATTACTTAAATTGGACCTTCTGATTCCATATATGTAATCCATTTTACCAAATTACAATCACAGAAATTGAAATAATTGATTTAAAAATAATTCCTGTTGTCAATACAAATAGGGGTTTTTTTGAAACAATATCTATGTAAAGTTTGGCATTAGTTTATGACCAATTTCAAAGTGAAATTATTCCTAATGACCATAATTGGATTAAATGGTAAAACTATATTCAGATTACACTTTAAGACCAATTAAAAATATCATCTAACCATATAATTAAATTAAATGAAAAAGCAGTTTTGATGTAAAATGCAGTATTTTTAACTATTCATTAAAAAATGAACATTGTCAGAAAAATACCAAAAATTTATCCAATTTAAATTTCAATGTCCCAACTATAATTAATATGTTTATTTTGACAAATATAGATTATAAAATTGTCAAAACTTTGATTTTAAAAGGGTTTTCCATCAAAAGGAAATAAAACAATCTTTTAAGAATATTAGTGTATTCCATGCTTAAGATTGGATTTATTTTCATTTTAAGCCTCTAAAAAACTATCTAATTCATTAATAGACATAGATAAAAATATCTATTATTCATTACATACATGGGATGTTACACCTTCACACCATAGATTTTATTTTTTTCTCTAAAAGAAACCATTCTGACGAGGCATATACAAGACTAATAAAATTGTGAATCTTGAAATTATATATCATATAATCTTTTTAATAATTTTTTTTATAATTAATGGGTATTTTATTATTATTATAATAACACATAATTTTATATAATCTATCATATAATATAAATTATTATGATCTAGGAATAAATATTTTATATTTTCTTTTTGTTGAACATAGACTCACTTATAAAAAAATTCGAGGTTCTATTCAGTATATATTTTAAAAGATAAATAAAAAATTTAATATCATGTGTTTCAAAAAAATTATAATTAATATAAATTTCTTCTATAAAAAAATATTCTTATAAAAAAATTTTTCACTTCATGAAAAATATCAAGAAATTTCCCCTTGATCTCATCATTTCCCAACACATCCTTATAGTATATGTAAATCAATTAAAAAAATAAGATGATGAAAAAATTTCAATAACGTACATATAATAAATGAAACAATTATTTCATTAAAACATAAAACAAATAAATAAAAATATTTCATTTTTACTCTAATAATATAATCATCAATCAAAAATGATCATTATTATACCTTTTACAAATCAATTGGTCTCTAAGATAACTCTTAATAATGATTATAAAACATAATAATGTATTTTTTGACAAACTTTTATTAATAATATAAGTTTTAACACTCATATATACCATATTATTCAACCATTATGTGTAACATAAAATAGCCCTAATAATTATACATGGATGTAACACTCGTAGTTACATTAGGAATAATAATATTGGCCATCGTACAACATACCCAAGGAAGCCGAGAGATATAATGGGACCCTCATATTTTTCCTATAATGGAACCAACATTCATCATAATAAAATACCTTGTACCATAACATAATCCTAAAATGACATAATTTCATTAAAAACATTCAATTGAAATAATGGAATATTTTAAAAGATTACTATAATGAATAGAATGAAATAAATTATTTGAAAATAACCCTGTATGATTGTGAAGGATACATAAATTCATAAATGTCTAATGATTGTGGTAAAAAATTCCAATATTTATATGTTAATTAGAACATGATTACTTTTTTGAAAATAATAATTTAAAGTGGAATTTTATTTAATTAAATTCACTTGCAAGTATCATATCAATAATGTGATTTTTCAACAAGTAATAGATTTTGTGTATCCAATATAAATCAACATTAATATATTTTATTCCACATTATAAAATGATAAAATAATTATCATAAAAAATTAACATGACATAATCAATGATCTATAAGGCTAACCTAAATAATTGAAATTAGGTTATGGATTGTCATTCATCACGATCGACATTCTTAAAAAATTATGATGTGTCTGGTATAATGGTCTAAATAATTTTATTAATTTATTTCATTAATATTTATATATATTTAATAACTTATATAATCATTTTATAACATCCTTACATATGTTAGTTAACAATATTAATTTATTTTAATTATTTTGAATGCATTATTTTTAGGAATTCATAGTCACTTTGCACGGACACAAATTTTTAATAATTTTTGTATCCAAAATTTGTGTATCATTTCATTTTATACTCTACAAAAATATATCCCTTAATTAATGAAGTGATACTGTTGGGTTTCGACTGTTATATGATCGTTGTCCAATATGACCCATGGAAAATAAACTTATAACAATATTATTATTGATTAAAAATACAAGTGATATTGGTTAATTAATACATAAAGAAGAGTTGTTGGCCTCATCTAGTAGGCTCGGTCCATACGAAGCCTATATGTCAGTGCTTGGGAACGTGTTAGAATATCTGGGATTTTCTATGGACAATGTCCAAGAAGGTCTTCAATATGTGATGATTGAATGGAAATTCCAATGGGAGATGTCTCAGCTGATATAAATGACCACACGAGAAATATTTTCTAAGCTACCCCAAGATTCTATAATCATTGAAAACCTTACACTTAGGTCATATGCATATGTTATAAGGGGCTATGTAACGAGACCTTATATACGTTGTGTAATACTTTTGTATAAATAAAATTATTATTTTTTAATATGTTAAATTTTTTAATTTCAAATATCTAGATAAATGTTGGATGAAGTTCCATATTATTGATGAATATTGTAAAAAGGGATATTTTAAAATATTTTTGTAAACTATAAATAATTAATAACGTCAATAAATTTTTAGAAAATGGTCTTCTATAATTATGGCCAGTAAGAAATTTATAGTCTTATAATATCAACATAAATTTTGGTGAATAGTCAAGTAGTAATAGTATTATAACCATATGACTAGTAATTAATTATAATGAATATTATTGACTAGTAAATTGGCCATATAAATAGAAACTTCATCCATGAAGCTATAAATTTAATTTAAACAACAAAAAATGTGAGAAATGGTCAAAATATAGGTATTAGTATTTTTGAAAGTCGTAAAAATTTTAATTAAAAATTTATTATATATTTAATTATTTAAAATAAAAATGTATTTCCATAAAATGTATTTATAAATTTATAATTGATTTTTTTATAGTTATACGATTATTTTATAGATTATTTTTACTTTTTCAAGGTGTCACAAAAGAAGTTATAGTTTTAGAGTTGTTTTTTTAAAATAATGATGGTATTTAATAATTTAATTAATTATATTTAGAAAGTTATTTTTATAAAATGAACTTCATTATTGAATTCACAGCATCGATATTAGGTTAGGGACAATTTTCGTAACAGTTAAATTTTCAGTGAATCATAAAAAATATTTTTTAGTTTTGGGTGATTAATGACATCATTGATGATGTAATACTGAGGAAATAAATCTCATCGACTTATGAATAGTAAGATATGGTTTTAGGTGTCCCATGTTTCCAATACTATTGGAAAATAACGTTAAAATTCCCATGGGATTGTAAATACCGACAATGACGTGACCCTTGTAAATTAATTAAATTTTCCATCACTTTTCACATAAATACCAAGATATTTCCCCATTCATTCCATTCCAAATTCCTCCTCAACGAATATATGGCCTTTATACATCCCGAGGAGTCCTCCCAAGGTTCCCTAAACCCCCTATAATGTCCCATCCTTCGAGATTTTGATGATACTCATCAAGGTAAGAAAACCTTTCATGCTCTTATATTTAGTCATGATTTATTTTATGTTATTTATTCTAGTTTCCATATTATTTTGCGGGGATATGTTCTCATATATTTTGATTAAATTCAATTTAATTTCCAAATTATGATATACCCTTTCCGCTATCATCAATTTATTTTCTGAATATTTAACCAACATCGTTATGCTGCCAAAATTTTCATAATATAAATACCATCTTCTCTTTTCTTTCAAGTTATCTTGTCATGTAGTATGTCATTAAAATATCCATACCATGTTCTTATTATGTACCAATAATATATTATTAATTATTTATGAATGATTCACCCTTGTCCCATTTTTTTATGTTTTCTAAAATGAATATATATAGAAATTATACAGCATAATATTCATCTCAAATTATCTCTATTTTTCTCAATAAATTCTCATATATTATTTTTATGGATACAAAAATATATTTTCATTTCTTTTTGAATTCATCAATACATTAAATTGAAATATTTTATTATATAATTCTCATACATATAACCCTTAATAACATTCCATGGTTTATAAATAACATAATGAAATTTTTTTTATGTACATTTTTCAAACTTCGCAATTTTGACATCAAAACCATTTGTTTTATTCTATATGGGTTGTTTATGAAATGATTGATAATGATCTATGTGGAAAAATTGAAAATTTATTCATATTAATGGTGTTCTCTAATAGTGTAACAATATTTTGGGAATGTAATTTATCTCTAGATGTGACAGGTTTCATGATCCTTGGTGATAAGTTTATGAATTTTTAAATGAAATATTGTAAACCCATATTATTATTTTGATTCATGTTTGTTATATTATGATATGCCATTTTTTAGTTGCTCATGTCTTATATTTTTCATCATGTTCTTATTGATATCACAAGTAAACTGATTCTTGATTTCCTTAAGGTGCCTTGTGCTCACCCTTTCCTTTGATTTATGTCTCCAGGTTATGATATGAAGAAATATTTTATAGGATTAACATATGATTAATCTTTAAAAGTGGATTAGAAGAATTTTTTATGTTGTTATATTGTTTTATGTTCCTGAATTCCAATACTTTATTCTTTTAATATCCTATATTAGTTGTATGTATGGAAAAGTTATATAATATAAAGGCTTGATGCAATAGTAGTTATCAATGGAATGATTATTTATTGATGTAAATTAAGGTATGAAAACTTTAGGAAAAATCCTATAGAAATGGTTAAATATATGAATAATTCTGGTTATTTTGGTGAATATTGTGAAATTTGTTTTTCAAGAAAATACTTTGTTTCTAGATACAAATAGGTTGAGGCGGCTGTGTAGCAGATGTACATATGAGTGAAAACTCCGACAAGGTGATTTGGCTTCACCCGGGGTATCATGGAAAATGACAACATGACATATTACACTCTTCTTTATGACACATTCGAAATATTTTTTTTAATTCATAATCTTTTTATGAATCATTATGAGGGATTTATAGTGAAATGTAATTGTCTAAAGAATGAATTATTAAGAAATAAAATATATTATTTCTAAAAGATTTGTAAAACCAATATGTTTGCCACAAAGTTTTTATTATTTTATAACATGGTATGATATAGAAGGAACTGTGAAAATTGTTACCTCAATAGACCATGCACTAACGACCATCTAATGGAATCCAGAATAGAATCTTTTATGCAAATGATATACCAAATGACTCATGTTATGGGAAATAACAAGAATCAAGATTGGGACACTGATCTCACCACAAAGGGAACAAATTTTTGTTGAATACTCTATGCATCAACGACCACCATCCTTCAGTGGATCTATCGACTAATAGATTCGTGAATAGTGGATCAAATCTATTGAGATGATATATTTTGTGCTCTACTGTTCAGAGCAAGAGAAGGTCACCCTGGTTTTCTATCGCATATAGGGATAAGCTGATCAGTGGTGGGAACTAATAAAAATCAAGTGTCCAAGAGTGGAGGTTGATGTTATGGAGTGGGATGTGTTCATATGGATCTTCTCCAACAAGTATTTCCCTAGATCTATGTGAACAATAATGAATAATGAGTTCTTCAAACTGATGTAGAAGAAGAAATAATATGTGGGAATCTACAAGATGAAATTCACAAGGATTTCATGTTACACAATTAGATTTTTCATTGATCCAAATGGCATTGTTGATAGATTTTTTGGTTGACTGAGACCACATCTCCAGAAGAATCTAGAAAACTAATATTATGACTGTTATGAGGATATTGTGAGATGTGTGATGAATGTAAAACTAGATATTGGTAAGACACAATGGTCTAATAGATCAAATGACATGAAAATATCATTGGATCCAATATTTGGGAGGACCAATGATCATAGAAGAGGAGGAAAAAATGTGCAATTTCCCACGTGTAATAAATGTGAGATGAAGAATTTGGGGTACTTCCTTCTTAGGAGAAAGAAATGCTATATGTGTGGAAGAGATGGAGTATCGCACAGAATTGACATAGTGATATAAACCCACAACTTACCAACACTAATGAAAAAGGGAAGATGGTGAAAGCCCTACCTGATGTCCAATGCCATATGTTTGGTCAACTTGGGCATTTGGATAATCACTGTCCAAATCCATGGTTAATGTAGCGGAATAACCAATAGCCTTAGTATAAGACAAGAGGGAAGGGTTTTGCTTTTGCAATCGCTACGGTCAATTTTGATGTGCTAAATTATGTGGTGTTAGGTAATCTTTTTGTTCTCTCAAAGAAAGCATGTACTAATTTTGATTTTGGTTATATGAATTTCTTTATTTACTCAATGTTTTTAATAAATTTATAATCTAACCCATATTTTCTAAAAGTAGATCTATTAATCAAAACTTCTGGTGGGATTATCCACACATCATTAGTGTTTAGAAACTCCTGTATTTTTTATAGTTATCCCGATATTTTCTCAAATATAATAGTCATTACGATGCTAGAATTCGAAGTTATACTAGGAATGGAATTTCTCTCATAGTGTATTACTAAGACCAAATGTAGTAGTATGGAAATATCCATAGTATTAAATGGGAAACAAACTGATATCTTCCAATGATGGATATCTCAAAATTATAATTGTCTATATAAACATCATATATTATTATTTATTGAGTTAATCGGTGAAAAAGAATAATGAAATCAGAAATTTGGGATAGAAAATCTCCATACAATCCTGGAATACATTGACGTATTTCTTAAGGTGTTACCTGGACCTCTCCCAGATAGAGAGGTAGAGATCTCCATTGATCTTGTACCTAGTCTCATTTGATATCAAAGACCCCATATATGATGGTAAATGTGGATCTAGAAGATTTAAAAACATAAATACAAGATCAGTTAGAGATGGTGTTTATCAAAATGAATGTGTCTTCTTGGGGAGCACATTTTCTCTTTGTAAAGAAGATGGATTAATCGATGTGGATATGCATTGATTATATTGAACTGAATGGAGTAACAATGAGGATCAAATACCATCTTCCATGAAGTTATGTTATATTTAACCAACATCATAGGGATTTATTCTTCTCTAAGACTGAACTTCGATCTAGTTATCATCAATTGAGAGTGAAAAAGAAGATATTCCAAAAACAACCTTCTGATCAAGATAAAAGAATGTATATGTTTGTTGTTATTCCCATATAACTGAATAATGCAACATTTATTTTTATTGATTTTATGAATATATTCTTTATGGACAACCTTGATAACATTGTTGTAGGTTTTATTATTGATATTCTAATATATTTAAGGAGCATCCAAGAACATAAAGATCATCTAAGGGGTAATTTGAAAACTCAATGGATATAATGGAATTTTGTAATGTTCAAAAAAATTTAATTTTTTATGAAACAAGTAGATTTTGTGGGGAAAATATTTACCAATTAATGTATCATAGTTGACCTTGCATAGAAAATTGTTTTAGTGGTGTGGCTTTATCCTACAAAAATAACATAGATTTATAGATTTCATAGTTTTGAGGGATATTATATGAGGTTTGTGAAGAAATTATCAATCCTTTATAATCCATTAACCATGTTAACTCGAATAAGGTATCACGTTTATCTAGAAAAAGAGTGTGAGGAATGTTTCAAATATCTGAAGATGAGAATTGTTACTACACCCATGTTAACTCTGCCCTCATGTAGAGAAATATTAGTTATTTTTTGAGATTCGTCCCTAGAAGGGATTGGGTGCATCGTCATGAAAAATGCAAAAGTCATTACTTATGAATCTTGACACTTGAAGACTCATGAGCAGAACAATCTGGCATATGATCTAGAGCTGGTTGCAATCGTTTGTTCTCTGAAGATATGGAGGCACTATCATTATGGGGAGAAATGTGATATATACACAAACCATCAATGTTCAAAGTATATTTTTACACAAAATGAATTTGGAATGAGGAATATGATATGGTTGTAACTGCGAAAAGAGTAATAGTTTTCTATTCATTATGATCCCAGAAGAGAAAAACAAGTCGATGATGCATTATGCATGAAATAAATAGTTGTTCATTCCATGATGAACATTCAATGAAATCATTTGATCAATGACCTAGTAAATCTGGTCATGGGAATTATTTTGGAAAGGATATCTCAATCCTATCCCAAATTATTTCTCAATCATCATTAGTATAGAAGTTCAAAAATCACAGAAAGGATATCCTTTGTTACAGAAGAAGATTAAGGATATTAAGGATGAGAAGATTCTAATGTTCAATATTTATCAAGAAGGTGTACTGAAAATTCGTACAAGACTATATGTTCGATCTATTCTAGAAATAAAGAAGGGGATGATGGATGATGTTCATAGATAAAATTTATCTATACATTCTTGATGCAAAAAAATGTATAGGAACATTTGTGGTAATTATCAGTGGGATAATATGAAATGGAAGATTGAAAACTGCACATCATGGTTCCTTCTAAGTGAGTAAGTAATTATACAGTGACAACGTCCTAATGGGGAATTGAAACCACAACCCATACCTGCATCGACGTGGGAAAATATCACAATGGACATCGTCACTAGTCTCTTGAGAACATCCAAGGGAAACAATCCATTATGTGACATTAGTGGACTATCCCATAGAGATTTCCCACTTTATCTCCATTCGGGAAGAATTTCCTATTCATCAAATTTCCATAATTTATGTGAAGGATATGGTAAGGTTGCATGGAGTTCCACTTTCTATCATACTTGATTGTGATCCATGGTTCTCATCAAAACTCAAAATAATTCTTTGACTTTCTCTGAGCAATGAATTGAATTTTACTATGGCCTATCATCCCCCAAATAGTTGTCCAACATGGAAGGGCAATTCAAACATGCGATGATATGTTGAGATCATGATCAATTAATCTTAAAGGTTGATGGTATCAACATCTCCCTTTTAGGTGAGTCCCCATACAACAAAAAAATCCACTCACGCATTCAAATGGAACCCTTTGATGATATTTATGGTATGCTGTGTAAAACTCATACTTTTTGGCATAAAGATAGTGAGAGAAATTTTATTGGGCCTGTTCTTGTGCAAGAGATGCCAGAAAATCTCTATTCCATCCAACAACACATTAAGGCTTCTCTGTGTCGGCAAAAGAGCTATACTGACAACCATCTAAGGGACTTGGAGTTTTATGTTTGTGACAATGTCCTTCTTCTAATTTTACCTTGGAAGAGAGTAATGAGGTTTGGGAAAAATGGAAGCTCAACCTATCGTACATTTGACCCTTTGAAATCCTTGATCGAGTATGAGCAGTGTCCTATAAACATGCACTTACTAAAAATATATCAAATGTTCATTATTTCTTCCACGTATCCCTCTTGAAAAAGTACATACCTTACCCTTCATTTACTAAATCAAGAGGTGGTACAAATGGAACATGACCTCTCTTATGATGAACAACCTAGGAAAATTTCTGATCATAAAGACAAGTTTATATTAAACAAGACTACCACCTTGTTAATGTGTTGTGGAGGAATCAAATATGTTAAGAATCCATTTGGTAATTAGAGGAGTATTTCAGGAAAATGTACCCACACATTTTCACTTCTGAGCGTATGAGATAAAATTTTGGGAATAAAATTTCATAAGGGGGAAGAATGTAATGACAAGAAATTTTTAATAGTTTATGTGTCATAAATTTGTGTTTTATATCATTTTATACTCCACAAAATGACATCCCTTAATTAATGAAGTGATACTTTTGGGTTTCACTGTAATCTGACCATTGGTCAATATGACAATTAGAAAATAATCTCTTAACCTTATAATTATTGTTTACAAATGCATGTGATTTTTGTAAATTAATACAAAAAAGAAGAGTTTATGGACTCATCTAGAAGACTCGGGCCACACATAGAGCATCTGTCTCAACATGGGAACCAAGTAGCATCTATGGGCATTGCATTCGACCAATCCCATGTTGAGATTCAACAAGTTAAGGTGGAAAAAAATTTCCTAAGAAGGAAGTTCAAGCTGATAGAAATCCCCACTCGAGAAATTTTCTCAGAGCCACCCCAAGATTCTATCACCAAAGCACACCATACACATAGGTCCTATGCAGGTGTTATGAGGGAATATGTAAAGAGACCTTAGTTATGTTTGTTATCATTTTTTATAAATAAAATAGGTATTTCTAAATATGTAAAATATATAAATTTCAAATATTCGGATAAATTTAGGATGATGTTCCATATTATTGATGAATTTTGAAAAAAAGGGTATTTAAAAAAAAATTATAATCATAAAATAATGTATAATGTGAAATGATCTTAAAAAATGGTCTTATACAATTGTGACCTGTAATAAATTTAGAGTCTAATAAGATCAACTTAATTTTTTGTCAGTAGAAAAGTATGAATATTAATATACACTTATGAATATCAATGAATAGTATTAAATATTAATGAATGGTAAATTGGTTGAGAAAATAGAAAATCACCCATAAATGTATAAATATAATTTAGTCATCTAAATCTGAAAAAATGGTCATAATATATCTAATTTTATTTTTTTGTCATAAATAAATTTTTTATAATGCTAGAATTAATTTAATTAATTAATATAATAAATTATTATCATAAACTGTAATCATAATTTGTTACCTTATTTTCAAATGGATATAAGATAATTTTATTGGACCTTGGTTACTTTTTCAAGGTGTTATATAATAAGTTATACTTTTAGTGTATTTTTGAATAAATAAATATTTTATTTAAAAAATTATTTAAAAAAAATCTATAAAGTTATTTTCGTAAAATGATGTTCATTTTTTAATTCAAATCATTTAATTTAGGTTAGGGGTAATTTGTGGTATTTTTCTAAAACAGTTAAATTTTCGGTGATTAGAAAAAGACAGTTTTGAGTTTCTGGTTTTTAATGACATAATTGATCTTTTAATAATGATGTAATAAATCTGGTCGAATTGTGAATAGTACGATATGTTATTAGGTTTCCCAAATGGACAATTCCATGGGAAGATACCACGGACAAGCCCATAGTTTTCTAAATGCCACTTATGAGGTGACCAATGAAAAGTAATTAAATATACACTAATTGTTCCTATGAATACATATCCATTCCCTCATTATTTTCCTTCCAAAGTCATCATAAAAAATTATCTAGTCTTTTTAACTCAAAATTAGTCCTCCCAAGGTTCCCTCACACCCCCCTTTGGTCCCACCATTCGAGCGTTCAATTATTCATTTCAAGGTAAGGTAACAATTCACCCTCCCCTTTTTAGTCATGATTTATTTTATGTTATGTCTTCTAGATTCCATATTATTATGTGGGGGTATATTCTTATATATTATTATTACTATCCATTTAATTTCCAAATGATGTGATACCCTTTCCACTCTTTTCATTTTATAATATGATTTTTTAATCGACGTCGTTAGGATTTCAAATTTTCCGTAAAAGAAATATTATCTTCTCTTTTCTTCCATGTTTCTTTTTCATGTGGTATGTAAATAAAATATCCATAAAATGATCTTATTATGTATCTGTAATGTAATATAAATTCTTTAGGAGTGGTTGACCCTTGTACTCTATCTTTTTAATGTTTTATAAAATGATGTTATGTAGTCGTTATGATGCATAATTTTCTTCTCAAAATCTACATCTTTTTCACGAGAAATTATCCTGAATTATTTATGTGGGTAACCAAATATATTTTAATTAACAAGGGTCTTCATTAATAAATAAAATTAATCTATTTGTTTCTTAATTGACATAATTATATCCCTCATCCATTTTATATGTGTTAGAAATGAAATAATGATCTCATTATTACATATTTTTTTTAAATATCATGTTTTTTTACATGAAACCCATTTCTTTTATTCTATTTGGGTTATTTATGAAATTTTTTATTATGATATATATGTCTCTCCTATAAATAAATTAATTTTAAGGGTGCGACCTGATAGCACTACAATTCATTTCCTATGGAATTAATCTCTATAGAAGAGTAGTTTCGTGATACCTTGGTGAATAACCTTGATAATGATTTTATGAAAATTTGGGAATGAAAATTTGTGATATGTTCACGAATATCTTAATAAATCATTGTTTCCACATATTCATGTTTTGATTAATGTTAATTTATTATGATACGCCTCTTATTATATTGCTAATGTCTTGTGGATTTCACCATGTTCTTATTGATATCACAAGTAAACCGATTCTGTTGATTTCCACACATTTCATTTTGCTCAACCTTTCCATTGATGTATGTCTCCAGGTTATGAGATGATGAAATTTTACTAAGGATGAACATATGATGATGTCTTAAAATTTTATTAGAATAATTCATTTATGTTTTTTTCATGTTATATCTTCATGATTTTTGTGGGAGTATACTTTGATGATATTATTTTTTGTAAAATGTAATGAAAAGTTCTGTAATTTAATGGCGGGATGACATACAATTAGTTTTTGTACCATTATATGATTTTTTCAAATTTTTTTCAAATTTTGTTATCATTTGAGATAATATTCATTATGTGTAACAATGAAAATAATTTATTTTATATTCAATTACTATGTCTGTCATGAGGTATATTAATCACCAAGTTAACCATGCACAAAACATAACATAAAATTTCCCTTCACTACTTGGAACACTATGCATAGCTTGTGGAATTGTGTATGTTACTTGAAACACCATTTTTTCATAGTCATCATGAAACACTAACATGGTTTATGTAACATGCAACACCCACTGAGTTACACTACACACAACACATAGTTTCCATGAAAAACATATTTTTTTACAATTATTTTAATGAAATTATTATAATCTAGTAACTAATCATTTTAATATGAATAGTTAAATATAATTTTTAAAAAAGTATAACTGTTTTCTATAAATAAAATATATTTATAATGATGATATAATAGTTACAAAAGACATTATGCATTTATATATACTATTTTACAAAATTATTTAATTATAATGTTTTGTTTGGAAAACAATTATTTTAATTATAAAAAAAAATTCGAAATATAATTGTATAAAAGAAACATTTTTTTTAAAATTTATAATTTATAAATTATGATTGGAATAATTTTTGATGTTTTTCGGAGAAACAATAGTTTCTAAAGAATAATGAAAATTACCAGATTTTATTTCAAATATACTTTTTCCATTATTTTGATTCATAAGAAAAAATATAATTTAATAATTTATAAAATGATTTATTGGATGAAATTTTTATAAATTAATCGTTTTTTTTTTCATTTTTATCAATTTAATAATGAATTTTTTTAACAAAAACTTTGTAGTAGTTTGGATGGTTTTACTTTAAAACCCTATAGTGTCATCGAATCAAGAGAATTCATTTTTAATTTATTATGAATCATGTTTGATTATTATTTGAAAAAAGAGAATAAATATTTTTAATAATAAAAATATTTAATTTTTTATATGGTATAATTAGTTTTTCATAAAAAAATAGTGACATTATTAAAAATTTCACACATTGATTAAGGTAATATTATTCTTAACTATGGACTAAATAATAATTTTATGACCTGTAACTACTTATAAACTTTCTTGTTACCCATTTCATGGATATTATTCATCCATGAACCATCCATTATTGAGTCTAATTTGGTATTTTATGAATTTTTTGGGTAAAAATATGTGTACACATAACTTTTTAAAAAAATACAACGCGTATAATTTTCCTACTGTATTATAGGCCACCAATTCTCCCTCTTATTGACACCTCTATCACAACATTTTGGACAATATATACCCAATAGAGTTTCAAAAATTCATATCTTCCACATAAGAGCCTCCCTTTGGGAAAAATCATTCCAATGACACCTTTTTTCACAAACCAAAAGGCCTTACATGTTTATGTGGTAGTGTCTTTTCTATAGATCCTTTATTTTATTTTCATAGTTCATGCCATCCAATCTATTTATACCAATATAGTATAACAATACCATTATTATAAATATAATTGTTTTTATTCTATGTGTTTGACCTATATTTAGACAATCCTCTGTCTAATTGGTATTGAAGATAATTTTTACATGTATAGTGAACAACTGCCTCATTAAATGATGATTGTTCATTTTTCTATTACCACAATTAATGGTGTAAATTTTTATTTTAAATATATATATATATTATATTATAATGTATTAATTTTTTTAATCCTTTAATATTCTGTAATGATATTACAACACTTAACTTTATCAATTCCCTTTAGAGTTAATATGATAATTTTCATTGAGGTAGTGAGGGCTATATCCCCCTCAAAGCGATGTGATTCATTCATACACAACATGGAATGTTTTGAGGAAGGATTTTTAGAATATAATATATAAGTTTTATATAAATATATATATTTATGATTATATATTCATACATATATATAATTTTATGTATATTACTTTAATTCATTCAACATGACAACTGAACTGAAATAACCGACTCGCATATGTATGGATTACCATCACCATATACAATATATTCTATTTCATTATTCTATATCATATAGATTATTATAATTAAAATATAATTAATATAAAATTTATTTAAATAATATTTTACATTGTAAAAATCATTCTATAGGTATAACGACATGACATATAATAACAATAAGTTGGAATTTTTATCAATTGGGTGATATAAATCCATAATAAGAACCTATGTGTTATTATATATAATAATAAGGTACTATAGTGGATTTATAATAAAATTATATTTATTATATTGTACGTTTGAATGAGTAAGATGACAGTCAATACACAAGGTAAGGGATTTTCATATCACTATCTATTTCTATGAGATACATTCTTTATTCATAACCAATTACATTTTTGGTGTTTATAATCCCCACAGATGTATTCATTGATTCATATAAATAAAATTATATATATTTATATAACATTTTTCTAAAATTTATGTCATTGGAATTCTGTATCATGATTGAACAAATCAGTAATTTAATTTTGCATCAATTTTTATTCAATTTGACACATGTCATGTTTGGAACCCATATCATCCCATGATGTTTATATACTACCATTGAAATTCTATATCATGAATCAATTTATTTATATGAAATTGTATGCATCATGTGATACCATTTTATTAGTTGAGCTGTATGGTACAAATTTACCAAATTAGAAAGTGTTTATTAAAACAATATCATCACTTTTTGACAATGATTATGTTTATGATTCCCTGATGAAATATTATGATACATATCATAATGAATATATTTAGTTTTCTTATCCCCTATTTATTCATTATATATTCATGTATTGGTACTATTATTCCAGTCTTTGGATCATAATATTGTCATGAATGTTTTTTTAAGAATCCCAAATTTTGCCTCCCTTCTCTAAAGAATCATTATTACATCAAAACCATGTTTTATAAAAAGTGATTTATTGAATATTTTACAATTATCCTATAATAATTAATAAAAATATTTCCCCACTATATATTACAAATCTCTCTAATGAAATTTTGTTGTCACATTCCTAACAAGTCATTTTTTCAAACAATTTACCATCCAAAACGTATATTTTTTTACCTCATACCACATGTTTGGACATAGGCATCATCCTTTATTTGAATCTTCAATGTATTTTTTTAAATTCAAAATTAATATGACAATTTATTGAAAACTACTATTCAAGGCTAAATTTTTTATAATGTTTTCAACTTACATTTATATGTTTTGAAGGAAATTTATTTTTAAGATTACTTCCTAAATTATTTCAATTTTTTAAAATATTTTAAGGAAATTGTATTTCTAAACATTACAAATATTTCTTTATAAGTTCAAAAATGTATATTTAATTTAATGGTTTTCAAAAAATTTCCTGTTTTATTATTTTTTTCAAATTTATTTGAAAATAATTTTTTTTAAAAAATTTCCAATATCAATTTAAACTTTTTCATGTAAACTATTATCTGATATTGATTTAATTTATTATTTATGTTTTTTATATATACATTATAAGAAAATTAATTTCAAATTTTTTCATTATTAAATATATTTTTTAATGAAGTAAGAATATATTTATTAAGAAAAAGTTTTACATAAATTTCAAAATTATCATCCATATCAGACGATATTGGTTGATGTTACACATTTCCTTATGGTATATTATGTAATGGTTCCACTAATATTATTTCTATGAATAGGTGATAATTAATGTTATGGTATTTATGAAACCTAATTTTCTTTCAAATGAGATATTTTTATTATATATTTGTACCCTTTATAGATTATATGTTTATTAAATAAATTTCTAAATCGTCGGATATTATTTTAGTTCAATGATTATAAAACCTGTATCTTTTTTCATACGTTGCATTATTTTTATAGTTTTCTAATATCTATTTCAATGCATGTGTTATGATAGGATTTTTAGGACTATGTGGAACATGTATGTATGATTTCATTATAAAATGGGTGGGACCTATATATCCCAACAATGAAATTGGTAATCATTTATATCTCATGATATATACATGGATGGAATGATAATTGAACTCAGTTCAATATTATTTTGATAGAATGAGAAATGAGCTTTTTTAGTATTATAGTGATGGAATGACAAATTAATGTAGTTATGTTAAAGAAGGTTAGAATGGAAAGTTATCCCAGTTTAGTAATATATGATTAAAATGGGGAGTTAACATAGTTCAGCAATACAAGGATGTAACCAGGTGTGAACCTTTTATAGTATAAGAAGTTTTCCATTAAGATGTCCTGGGAAGCAATTCCTTGACTAGTATAGAAATAAAATTATTTTGTCATATGTAATCCAGAATTTCAATTTTTATTCCACTTTTAGGAATCCATTAATTATTCCCATAGTTATATAATGATACATGTATTAAAAATTTCCAATATTTCTTATGATATCTAATATGATGGGTATGATATCCAAATGTTATGATCATTTTCTTTACTATTTATTCATGTCATGCTTACAAATTTCCCTTATTTTCCCTTACATAGAATTTGAGATCACTACATATTATGATTTCTTTCTCCAAGTTATGATGAAATGATTTTGGTACAATTTATATGGCTGGAGAAATTTATTAATGATTTTGAATATCATTTACCAAGATATAATATTTTGTTTCTATAGACACTAATCTATTACGATCCTCAGACATTTAGTATTGTTATGTACTGAATATTCATCTAAAATGGTCTATTATAAATATATGTTAATCTTGATATATTATAGATGAAGTCAAAGGAATGGATTAGTCAACCCTTAGAAACAATGATATGAAAAATTTAGTGATATCCCTAGGTATATTGTTGACTATATGTCTAGTGATTTCTCTATGGAAATATATAATTATGGGATAACTTCTTTTAAAACTTCCTAGAATTTTAATAATGGATAAAGTTGATGGATTCCTATAAATATATTACAATATTGATGATAAAAGTGGAAATATCTTTGTAACATATGTATATAGGGTTAATAACATTAAATAGATATTTTGGGCCTGCCTCAGGGTAATCGGGAAAATGACAACCGACATTGTTTTACACCTAGTTTGATACTCATGGGGGCAATTCTATGTGAATTAATAAACTCTTAATGAACCATTATGATGTATTGAAAAGTAATTTTAAATGAATCTAGAAGGATAATTACAAGGATTCATATATTTTTTAATGTTTCAAATGTTACACATATTATATAATTTTATTTTCTTGATTATGTTGACATACACTATTATGTGTATTGGTCGCAATATGCTTCTATTTTCATTATATAGATGGATATATATTGAAATGGATTAGTGTTTTATGTAATGGATGACTTATTAATGATATTTTATGTGGGATGATCACTAGAGTGAATGATATTGTGATCATTCCTATTTAGTTTTCACGCTAAATGATGAACAATGTATATCGTAACCTACTCTCAAACTCACTAAGGAGGTGAAATAAGGAGTTTTCCGAGAATTTTGGTAATTGAGACCATTGAATAATGATGATTAAGTTTCCTTTGTGTCAATAATGTGGAAAAATATTTTATGTAATTGTCTTAGAGGATTAATAAGATATTTTGACTATAGAAAACATGGACACAAAGTATGTGACTATAAGAGAAAATTGATAAGTATAGTTAATGAAATGGATGAGAATATTTTCCTCCCCCAGTCAACGTTGAAGTATAAGTGTTTTATTTGTGGAATAAATGGTCAGTATGTAGATCAAATTCCTATGAGAAAATTTCTAAAAGGGGATAATCAATGAGGTATGATTAATGGTTACATTAGTGATGATTATGAGACTACATGTGAAATGAAAATGGAAAGAGGTATTGTGTAATAGAATTAGGTAGCCTTGATAATGGAATAAGTATTATTTGGTATAATAATTTTTTATTTTTATTTGAATTCAGGATTTATTTTATATAAAAGGTGAAATATATAATGAATAATTAGTTTTTTTATTGTCTAAAAAGAACATTTTGAAAAGTTCTTAGGGAATAGAAAAGTGATATAAATGGATTCTGATGTCCATAGAAAATAAATGATTAAGGGAATGATAAACTATATCCGGATCCTTATGTTATGATAATGGTTTTTGAATATTGATATATGGGATATGAATAAGTCAATTAGATGGTATTTATTACCTTATAACTAAATAAGAAATTATTTATATATGCTTTAGCCTAGAATTGTTGATGGTTATATCATTTTCAAATTTATGGAATCAAGCTAATATATATTGGAATAAGGAAGAATGCATGTTTTCCAAATGGATTTATGGTAGTTATTGTAATTATAATTCTTCAAGTTAATATACGATAAGGGTATTCGTATTTTTTTCAATGTAAAAACAAGGGGTACATTGTGATATACAGGGTATTAATGTTAAGAATATTTCATGATAGTATTTCTAAGGATTTTTATTTTATAATTTAAAAAATTTTATAAGGATAACCAATTATGAAGAGATTATGTTGATATTCAGAAGATGTTTTTTTGAATTGATATTGTATTTAAATACTTCTTAAAATGGGTATTTAGTGACTAACATTATTTTAAGGGTGCCTATAAAATTAATGTTGGAACTTATATTAGTGTAGTTTTACAAAAGGAAATCATAATTGTTAGTTGTATACAAATAATTTCTCGAAAGGATTTGGGTATTGAACACATAACTAAAGAATTATAAGGGTTTCATGCCAACAAATGGCCTACATGATGTCCTTTATAATGTGTAATTATTTTTTAATTGAATAAATATTAATTATGACCTTTTATATTTTCTTTTTTGTAAATAATTTAATTTACCATATTGAATTTCAATAATAGTTATATAAAAATAATAGTACATGATTTTATTTTATGGGCCTTATGATCTACTGAATGTTGATTTTAGTATTTTTGGAATTAATTTTAATTTATGGAAATTAATTCCTTGATTTAATCAAGTAAGTAGAAATAGATAGAATCATAATATAATATATAATTTTTTGTAGAAATATATCAAGTAAGTATATTTAATTATAATATTGGTCAATAATATAATTACTCAATATTAGGATACTGATCAAAAGAAAACATGTTTCCATTATTCACTAATTTTGGATCAACACATATCCTTCAAAACAATCAATGATTTTTAACTTTAGGGCCCCCAAAATGTATTTGATCATCCAATATTATTTATTTACGATCTCAATCACTCCCTATAAACATTTATGCTTTTCATCTTTGTCCAAAAATCTATTCCAAACTATGTTCTCTTTTGTGGGTGAATAGTAACATGATACTATTTTGTAACCATTATGGTTTCAATGTTCCCTTTTTAAGGAATGTTTTAGTATACATTATTTTCAAGTGGGTTTCTATGACTAAAACATTCATGTATTAAACCATTGATTACCAAGATTTATATCAAGTGAGAAATTATTTGTATGGAGGATTAAATGTAGCATCCAAGGATTTTTTTATTTATATAACCATTGAAATATTTTTCTATTCATGTTACACTAAACATATTTTTATATGAAATAACTATGTATGGTTTTCATTATATGTGACACAAAGATAATCATGCATTAAATAGTACATAAATTTTCGCTTTACTATTAAGAATTTTTGCGAATAATAAGTAACTTATTTTCTGTTACACATAACACCGATTTCGAATATGCAAAATAAAACAATAACATGATATATGTAACACACAACACTGAATTTTTGTGTGTCACAACGAAAATTGAGTTTCTACGAAACATATTTTTATTATTATAAAATTTTATATGATATAATTACTGTATTATCATTAAACCTTGTAATATGAAAACTAATAAAAAAATTAAAATTTTTTAAAGATTTTATATAAATAAAAATTATTGATATTGAAAAATATAATTTTTTGTTAATGTCCATATGTTTTAAAAAATAATATTTCTTAAAATTAAAAGTTGTTAATGTCCATATATGAAAAATTATAATATTTTGTTTAGACGCAATTGGAAATTTAAATTTATAAAATAAAAAAAAAAATTATAATGATAAAATTAAAATTTGAATATTTTTAGAAATATTTATCAAATGCATATTTTTTAGATGGATTATGAAAAATACAAGAATTAAATTCAAAACACTATTTTAATATTTATTATTTATAAAGTAAAATTATATTTTAAATTATTGTAGATATTTAAAAATAAAATATTTTTATCATTATATAAAATTTATACCATTAGAATCAATTACACAATGAAATTGTGTATAATAACATCAATAAAGATTGGATGTTTATACTTTAGAAACAGGCACTATCATCCCGTCAACGTAATTAATATTAAATTAATTTTTTCTAATTATATAATTAGAATATAAAAAATTTTATGCAATATTTTCATTCATAATAATTTAAAATTTATAATAATGTAATCATATATTAGAAAAAAAAATATTATTCAATGTAATGAATTATAAATATACCGATTATGGTAAAACTGAGTATTACTAATTATTAAACCATAAATTTATGACCCAAATGACTAATAGTATTTTACATAAACCATTTTATGGATATTATTCATCCATTAGACTTCTATTATTTATATATTTTATTATTTTTATTTATCTTTTTTGGTTAAAAACATGGGTTCACTAACTATTTTAAAAATATTCCCACTATGTTCTTTCCCTTCACTACAAAAGGCCACACCATCTCTCTCTTTATCACACCTCTCAATCCACATAACATAGTCCATTATTGTCCAAATACACTTCCAAAAATTCCTAACATACTCCTTGATGCTTCCCATTGGTCATAATGAAATCCATGGAAGCTTTTGGTAACAAACCAAAATGAGTTACATAATTAAGTGGTAACATCTTCTCTCAAGATCAATTCATTTATTTTCATTCTCCACCCCATCCAATCAATATATAACATGACTATATAAAAATCCTATATCCTAAATAAAATTTTATTTTCTTAAGAATTATATTTTATCTAAAAAACACACACTTTTATATAATGGGTAACGAGTATACTCTTTATGTGTACAACGAACATCCACATCATTAAACGATGATTGTTAATTTTTCATTTCCACCTCTCGTGATAGAAATTAAGATAGAATATATATATATATATATATATATATATATTTTACGTGTTATATTTAATAATTATTTTTTAGTATTTAAATGGTTATAAAAATATTTCATTTTTCATTCACTTTTGTGTCAGTATGATAATTTCGATTGAGTAAGATTGTAGTATTACTCTTTGAATGATATGTGATTCATTATAAACTTCATGGAATGTATTAAGGATGGTTTTGATGAATATATTTGATATATATTGTATAATAAATCTAAAATAATAATTATATATATATTTACATATAAATATACATAAATTTCTTTTACTTTCATTCATTCAACGTGACAATTAAATAAAAATACCATTCATGTTTTATATGACATTTTTCTCTATGAATAATGTCATCCATTTTCTTATTATATATTCTATTTATTATTCCAATAAAAAATAAAAAATATAAATTATATTTAAATAATTTTTTGCATTATGGAAAAAATAAAATAAATATAAGGGGAAAATTTATAACACATTAAGACACAAGCCAAAATTATAGTGAAAATTACCTTAACTGAAACCTTATAAAATAATTATTGAGAAGAATGTAATATAAATACACAATATAAAAAATATCGTATTATATTTTAATATAAAATTGTTTAATTTATTTAAAATGAATTATGATTTATTATAAATGAGGTTAGAATGAGTTCGATGAGAGTTAAGACACAAGATAAGGGAATTTATTCTCACATCATATTTATATGACATACATTCTTTATTCATCACTCATTTCTTTTGTGTGGTGTCTATAAAATCCATGTATGTATTATACGATTCCTAAAATTAATATTACTAGTATTTACGTATCCATTTTATTTTAATTTTATCGTGGGATTTTTTTCAATATTTATCTAATTGTTAATATATTTTTGATTTAATTTTTTAATTGAGAGACATTATATCTTATGACCTTATATTTTTACATGAAATGTATATAATTATACTAATGCGTAATATAATTAAACTACATATATTCATGATATATTAATTTTAATTTTTTTCCATTTTATTACTCATGAATATTGGTTCAAATTTTCCATGTGTTAATATATTATTGAAAAAATAAAATCACTTTTAAGCAATGTATATTATTATGATTCGTATAATAAAATATAATGATTCATATAATAATAATAATGATTAATTTTTTTAACCTATATTTATTCTATAGATATTATTGTATTAGTTCAATTTTCCTATTTTTCGATACATAATATAGTTAGGAATGTTTTTTATGATAGCCATACCTGACCATATATTTTTAACAAATCTATGTTACTTCAAAGTAATGTTTTTCTAAGAAGGGTTTCATAGAATATTTTACAATTATCATATAATCATTAAATGAATTTTTTATCCTTTTTTATTTTAAAAATCATTTAATAGAAATAATTTTCCACTTTCTGAATAAGTAATATTTTTTAATCATTTTATCATGAAAATAAAATACTATTTTTAACTTATACAGAATGTATGGGTTTATACACAGAGTAAATATTCCATTCCATTTGTTAAAATGTATAATTATTTAGAATCAATTTTTAAATTTAATATTAATGTAATCTTGATTAAAATTGTTTTAAATATTTTTTTTATGTTTTTATTAATTTTTTTTAAAATAGTATATAAGTTTATTTTTATTTCATTCAAATTATTTTAAATTAAAGTGTTCAAAAATTATTCACAATTTATTTATAATATTTCAAATTATTTTGAATGACTTTTTTTAAAATATTTCCATGATTTATTTATATGTCTTCAATGTGTTCTCAAAGAAAATTGTTTTAAAAATTTTTAAATCATATATTGTACATTTTCATGGAAAATGTTTTTCAAAATGATTTTAATTTGTTTTATTAGAGTTCATGATATTTTTTACCAAACCCGATTATCCAATGGTGTTATATTTTACGAACCCTTTTTCAAAGTTGAAATGATATTTTACTCTTGAATTTTTATTGAAAGATATATCAAAATTATTTTCCATTTAATATAATATCTATTGATGTTACTCACACCCTTATAGAAAATGATTTGAATGTCCCATTCAAATTCAGTATATGAATGGGTTATGTATAATATCATGGTATTTACGTAACTTATTTACCAATATTGATTTATATATTTTTGAAATTCATGTATCATTTATGGTTTATGTGTATATGAAATTACATTCTCTTTTATGGTTGATTATTTTGATTAAATAATTTTGAAGCCAGTAATTGTTTTGCTCATGTTATGATATGTTTACTTTTTTTAATAATCATTTCCCTGAATGAGTGATAATATTATTGTTTATGAATTTTTGGAACAAGTTTTTATGATTTCATTATGACATGGGTGGGACAATATCTCCATCAAAGGCATTAGTTAATTTTTTATTTCGCATGATATAACATTTTTGAATGAAAATTATCATGTTATAGTATTACAAGGATCAAATGAGAAATGAACACGATTCAATATTACATGGATAGAATAAGAAACGAAATAGTTTGAGTAATACAATAATAGAAAATTAGTGAAATCGGTTCTTGAATAGAGGGATGTAATAAAGAGTGAACTCGGTTCAGTAATACATTACTATAATGGGTTGTGAACCTAGGATAGTAATTGAATTTTTCCATCAATATATACATGGATATAATTTCATAACAAATTTTAAAATAAAATAATATGATTTTGGGTTTTTTAAAATGGAATTAATTAATCATATATTGTGATTTATTGACATATGATCATAATTATATTATGATCAAATTATTTTGAATTAAAAATAAATATTATGATCACTAATAAGAATGGTATGATATGTGAATATTATGGTGACTGTCTATAACGTTTTTCAATATATGTTTAATAAATTCCATTTATTTACCTATAATGATCATTTTATCTCACCATTCATATGTTTTAATTCACTTTATTATTGAGAAATGAATTAGGTATAGGTGATTGGGGTGGATATCTTTATGGTAATTGATTAATATCATTCAACATCATAGAAGATTTTAATTCATTGATTAAAAATACACTAAAATATCATGTCCCTCATGAATTTTTTTAATGTATTTATTAATAACCTAAAATTGTGTAATATAAATTTATACTATTCTTGGGTCGCTATAATTTGTGTATAATAATTTATTTTCATGAAAAATAAAAATTATACTAAAAAAGTTTAATAAATTTTTATTTACTAACATAAAATTGAATAAATAGAACTATATAACATGTTATTCTAACCTAAGGATGATTAATTTGATAAAAAAAATTTATTAAATGGTTTGTTTATTTTCATGGGGTTACCGGCCATCATGAGCTTGTTTCATTTTACATAATTTGATGTTTGTATGTATGTTCCATAACACGACATAAGTTATAATATACTTATTAAAATATGATTCATACATAATAATATTTTTATTAACAACCATGGAGGTAGTAATGGAAAATGTATAATCATTATCAATAATGATATTAAACCACCATAATTTAGAATATGGTTTGGATTCTTAAATTAGAAGATACGATAAGAATATAAATTATATATAAAATTATCAATATTATACTATGATATGTACATGGTAATATAGTTATTATTAATTTATGGATAATGTTCATGTTGATAAGGTAGAAAAAAAGAATTTAAGACCGCTGCCATGAGAAACATTCCAATTTAAAAACATGGGAACACTAACTGTTTTAAAAAAATTCCTACTATGTTCTTTCCCTTCACTATAAAAGGCCACACCATCTCTCTCTTCATCACACCTCTCAATCCACATAACTTAGTCGATTATTTTCCAAATACACTTCCAAAAATTCTTCACATACTCCTTGATGCTTCCCATTTTTCATAATGAAATCCATGGAAGCTTTTGGTAACAAACCAAAATGAGTTACATACTTAAGAGGTAACATCATCTCTCAAGATCCATTCATTTATTTTCATTCTCCACCCCATCCAATCTATATATAACATGACTATATAAAAATCCTATATACTGAATAAAATTTTATTTTCATATGCATTATATTTTATCTAAAAATACGCACACCCTTATATAATGGGTAACGAGTATACTCTTTATGTGTACAACGAACATCCACATCATTAAACAATGATTGTTCATTTTTCATTTCCAACTCTCGTGATAGAAATTGTGATAGAAACTATATATATATATATATTATGTGTTATATTTATTAATTATTTTTTAGTATTTAAATGGTAAAAAAAATATTACAATTTTCATTCACTTTTATGTTAGTATGATAATTTTGATTGAGTAAGATTATAGTATTACTATTTGAATTTTATTTGATTCATTATACACTACATGGAATGTATTAAGGATGGTTTCGTTGAATATATTTGATATATATTATATAATAAATCTAAAATAATAATTATATATATATGTACATATAAATATACATAAATTTCTTTTACTTTAATTCATTCAACATGACAATTAAATAGAAATATCATTCATGTGTATATATGACTTTTTTCTCTATGAATAATGTCTTCCATTTTATTATTATATATTCTATTTATTATTATAGTAAAAATATATTAAATTTAAATTATATTTAAATAATTTTTTACATTATGTAAAAAATAAAATAAATATAAGGAGAAAATTTATAACATATTAAGACAGAAGAAAAAATTAAAGTGAAAATTACCTTAAGTGTAACCTTATAAAAGAATTATTGAAAATAAGGTAATATAAATCCACAATATAAAAAATATGGTATTATATTTTATAATAAAATTGTTAAATTTATTTATAATAAATTATGATTTATTATAAATGAGGTTAGAATGAGTTCGATGAGAGTTAAGACACAAGGTAAGGGAATTTCTTCTCACATCATATTTATATGACATATATTCTTTATTCATCACTAATTGCTTTTATGTGGTGTCTATACAATCCATGTATGTATTATATGATTCCTATAATTAATATTACTGGTATTTACGTATCCATTTTATTTTATTTTTATCGTGGAATTTTTTTCAATATTTACCTAATTGTTAATTTATTTTTTCATCTATTTTTTAATTGAGACACATTAAATCTTATGACCTTATATTTTTACATGATATGTATATACTTCAACTAGTGTTTAATATAAATAATCTATATATATTCATTATATATTAATTTTAATGTTTTTTGATTTTATTACTCATGAATATTGGTTCAAATTTACCATGAGGTAATAGATTATTGAAAAATTCAGATCACTTTTAAGCATTGTATATGTTTATGATCCATATAATAAAATATAATGATTCAAATCAGAATAATAATTATTAAATTTGTTAACCTATATTTATTCTATAGATATTATTGTATTAGTTCAATTTTCCTATTTTTCAGTACATAATATAGTTAGGAATGTTTTTTATGATTGCCTTACCCCACCATATATTTTTAAAAAATATATGTTCCTTCAAAGTAATGTTTTTCTAAGAAGGGTTTTTGTGGAATATTTTACTATTATCATATAATCATTAAATGAATTTTTTATCCTTTTTTATTTTAAAAATAATGTAATATAAATAAATTTTCACTTTCTGAACAAGTAATATTTTTTAATCATTTTATCATGAAAATATAATTCTATTTTGACCTTATAAATCATGTATGGGTTTATACACTGAGTAAATATTCCATTCCATTTGTTAAAATGGATAATTTTTTAGAATATATTTTTAAATTTAAATTTAAAGTAATCTTGTTTAAAATTGTATTAAATAATTTTTTTATGTTTTTATTATTTTTTTAAATTCTATATAAGTTTATATTTATTTCATTCAAATTATTTTCAATGAAAGGGTTTTAAAATTATTTAAAATTTATTTGTAATATTTCAAATTATTTTGAATGACTTTTTTTTAAATATTTCAAAGATTTATTTATATGTCTTCAATGTGTTCTCAAAGAAAATGGTTTTAAAATTTTTTCAATCATATATTATATATTTTCATGGAAAATGTTTTTCAAAATGATTTCAATTTGTTTTATTAGAGGTCAAGATATTTTTTTCCAAACCCGATTATCAAATTGTTTTATACTTTACAAACCTTTTTTCTAAGATGAAATGATATTTTACTCATGAATTTTTATTGAATGAAATAACAAAATTATATTACATCTAATATAATATCAGTTGAATTTACTCATACCCTTATAGAAAATGATCTGAATGTCCCATTAAAATTCAGTATATGAATGGGTTATGCATAATATCATGGTATTTATGTAACTTATTTCCTGTTATTGATTTATATATTTTTGAAATTCATGTATCATTCATGGTTTATGTGTATATGAAATTCCTTTCTCTTTTATGGTTAATGAATTTGATTAAATCATTTTGAAGCCAGTAATTTTTTTTCTCATGTTATTATATATTTACTTTTTTTAATAATCATTTCCCTGAATGATTGAGGATATTATTGTTAATGAATTTGTGGAACAAGTTAGTATGATTTCATTATGATATGGGTGGGACAATATCTCCATCAAAGGCATTAGTTAACTTTTTATTTTTCATGATATAACATTTTTGAATGAAAATTATCATGTTATAGTATTACAAGGATAAAATGAGAAATGATCATGATTCAATATTACATGGACAGAATAAGAAATGAAATAGTTTGAGTAATACAATTATTGAAAATTAGTGCAATCAGTTCTTGAATAGAGGGATGTAATAAAGAGTGAACTCGGTTCAGTAATAGATTACCATAATGGGTTAGTAACCTAGTATAGTAATTGAATTCTTCCATCAAGATGTACATGGATGGAATTTCATAACAAATTTTGAAATAAAATAATACGACTCTGTATTTTTTAAAATGGAATTAATTATTCATATATTGTGATTTATTGACTTATTAACATAATTATATTATGGTCAAATTATTATGAATTAAAAATAAATATTATGACCACTAATAAGAATGGTATGATATTTGAATATTATGGTGATGTTCTATAACTTTTTTTAATATATGTTTAATAAATTCCTTTATTTACCCTTAATGATCATTTTATCTCACCCTTCATATGTTATCATTCACTTGATTATTGATAAATGAATTAGGTATAAGTGATTGGGGTGGGTATCTTTATGGTAGATGATTAAGATCATTTAACATGATAGAATATTTTAATTCATTATTTAAAAATACACTAAAATATTATGTCCCTCATGAATTTTTTATTGTAATGTATTTATTAATAATCTAAAATTGTGTAATATAAATTTATACTAATCGTGGGGTGCTATAATTTGTGTATAATAATTTACTTTCGAGAAAATTATAAATTATACTAAAAAAGAGGAATAAATTTTTATTAATTAACATAAAATTGAATAAATAGAATTATATAACATGTTCTTATAATCTAAGGATAATTAATTTGATAAAATTTTATTAATAAATGGTTTGTAAATTTTCATGGGGTTACCGGCCATCATTACCTTGTTTCATTTTACATAATTTTATGTTAGTATGTATTTTCCATAAAATGACATAAGTTATAATATACTTATTAAAATATGATTCATACATAATAATATTTTAATTAACTACCATGGAGGTAGTAATGGAAAATGAATAATCATTATCAATAATGATATTAATCCACCATAATTTAGAAAATGGTTTGGATTCCTTAAATAAGAAGATACAATAATAATAGATATTATATATAAAATTATCAATATTATATTATGATATGTATATGGTAATATAGTTATTATTCATTTACGGATGATGTAAATGTTGATAAGGTAGCAAAAACAAATTTAAGACTGCTTCCATGGAAACATTCCAATTTAATATCAGATCCTTGAAGGATCCCTTAAATAACATGGAGTGGGTATTCTGAAGAGATTAGAAGAACATTACCATTGGGAGAGTGGAGAGGATAGGTTTTAGTGGATATCATATATTATTCAAATCTATTTATTGTAAGGGGGTGGAGACGAGTGTTATTTATACTATATGATGTCTTGTATTATGTGATTGTAAAGTGATTATTTAATATTTAAATCCAAGAACATTTTTGTGGCACTAATTGGAATAAATAATAATGATAATTATTGTTAATCTTTTTTATGGTCTATACACACATCAACAACGATTTTGATGCTGTAGTTTTTAATTATTTTAATCATTAACCAGTCAACATTATCCCATTTAATTATTGAACAAATACTATAGTAATTTTTTTACCACATTTACTTTTTTGAATAATGAAAAATTGAACATACTATGTAATACCAAACACTTTGATTAAAAATGCACAATTAATTTTCCAATATTCAACCCAAAGAATTGAAAAAAATAAATAAAATACAAATCCCACAGACCCGATGAAATAGATATATTTCAAGAGGTGTATTCCTCCAAAAAAGGATGATTTTATATTAAATATATAAGTAATAATAATGATTTATAAATATATATATATATATATATAATGTTATATAAACTATACATTTCATATAATACATATTTCATTAAACTTAATTTTAATGATTTAAAATAGAGAAACATTAAGTACATTTAAAAAATTTTCAAAATAATCACAATTTTAATCTAAATATTTAGCATATTATATACTATGATATATAATTCATTAAAAATAATTATACTGAATGAAATTTAATTAAATAAAAAAATTTCTTCAAATAAAATTAAAAAAATAATTGGTGGATTAAATTTTTTTAATTAATTGAAACTAAATGATACTTATATAAAAATAAATATTTTTCACTATTCACTGTATAATTATTCTATTTAAAAAAATTCAAAAAAAAACACCATAAAATAATTTTGAAATGATGAATCCAAAATTGAAATTATTTTTTTCAAATTATAATTTATAATTTAAAAATAATATTTTATGTATAACCTTATAATAAATATGCTTAATAAAAATAATTCATATTGAACATATTTATAATGAATTTAACTAATTAACTCAAGAGTGAATAAAAGTATTATATTATTACCTAGGATGTTAAAAAGTGGAAATGGATGGAATATACATATTTATTAACCCAAATCTATGGGTATTCTATATATTGGAATTACAAGAATGCATTAATTTAATGAGTGATTTTGAATGTATCTATTCTTTTAAATTATCATGTGATATATATGGTTTCATGATATAAATATATATATATATATACTATTTTTATTTGTATGAATGTCTCATAAACGAATCATGAAGAATTTATTATTATATCAAACTATAAATATTCCCTTAATACATATCAAGTGATTAATTATTCAAAATCAAAATTGATATTGTTGGAGATAATTTGTATCATGTATGAAATATAATTCACTCCATTATTAGTATTTTACTTGATTTAAATGTTGTATAGACTTTCTATGTCATGAACCTTCTCAGATACCAAGTTAATAATATTATCAAGAGGAAAATGAAATTTCCCCAAGGGCGTTCCCGATACCCATCGGTTGGTGACAAGAACATTACATAATTCAAAATGAATGTGGGAATAAATTTTCAACAAAAATAATAAAATACATAAAAGAAGTCAATATTCATACATGAAAACATATATAGGGATAACTATATTATACGTGTAATAGATTTTAAACCTTAATGTAAAACCAAATATAGTATAAAATAATGTTAAAATCCCAAGCCTAGATATACACAACACTTAAATAGAAAATATCAATGTCTATAACCACCTCCATGTGTCACATTACACTTTCTCAAAAAAGTAAGATAAAATCATCAATCTCCTGAGAAAATATATTAGGAATGAGATAATATTCTAATACGGTCAACTCAAGATTCAATAATAAGATATCAACATTTAATTAACCAAACAAATATTTGAATTTTATATAAATAACATTTTTAGTTAAAAATTGTATTTAAAAATCATTATTTTTAAAGAAAAGTATATAAATAGTTTAAACCAATTGATTAATTAATTTTTTTAATATAAAATTTAATATGAATACAGAAATAATGTTCAAATGTTACAAAAATAGGGATATATTTTTCAAAAACTAGAAGAAAAAAATCATCTTCCCAAATGAATGATTGTTGCAGGATAACAGAATCCATCACATTCTAATGGTTTTTGTCATATTATGTGTACACACACCTCTTCATAACTAGTAAAAGGAGACTCATCATAATCCCTTTGAGGATTTGACCGATGTTTATTAAGTGTTAGTGTTTCAAATCATTGAATCATTCTCTACATAACATACTATCTACCATGGATATGTAGTTCTCTAATACAATTAAATGATGGAATATTTATCATAAAACTGATTATAATACAATTCATCAAATTATCCCATTACAAATATTATAATTTCCATTTAATAACATAAAATGTATATTAATCACATCATTTATTTTCCGCGATATAGCCAATGTGATTCAATAAAAACCATTTTATGAAATTTTATCATATCCCTGTTAGAATTCAATTTATTCAAATCAAATTCACAATACAAAATCCAAATTTTATTATAAATAAATTCCATACAATATCACAAAACATCCCAATTCAATAGAATTTACATTTTTCCGAATTCCATACCAAATCTAATTTTGAATCGAAACCCTTTAATTCAATGTAATTGGGTTTTAAATAAATATAACGGACCGAAAATTGATATAATTGAATTTAAATCAAAACATTGAATTTATTTCAATAAATATAGTGTTAATTAAATTGTCTAATAAATATAGAACGACCTACCATTAGGATCATGGGATCTAAAAACAGAAATCCCAAATAGGGTAACATAATAATATAAATTTTGAAATGATTATCCTAGAATTAATATATGATTTATGATCTATAACAATAGATTTTAGATCCTATAATAACATATATATATATATATATATATATGTAAAAACCTGTAGAGAGGAATGATGAGAGAGTCGGATATATAAAACATGTTGATAAAACCTTCCGGAATGAGAAATAACGTCGTTATCCATGAACTGATCTACTCATGGAAGGTTCTAAAAGGTAAAATATTACATATTTTGTGATTTTATTAATGAATAAACTCTATGGTTGTAATCTTGGACAATCAGGCATCTAAAAAGATAGTTATGGTATTTTAGAAATATTTTTTAGATGAATAATTTAACTTATTCATGGTTACCTGGTATTTGTTATAGGGATAGAAATACCATACTTATCTAACCATTAACTACATTTTGATGGGATGAATAGTTTCTGATTCATGGGTGAAAATATTTCAAAACCATGTGCCATTCACGTATACCCTAACTGTCTGGGTTATCATTATTTTCCCATAGTGAGATTGTGGTTTGGGAAAACTATATTCTTCAATTCACTATACAAAATTATTGAATTTTTTGTAGATTTTCACCCAAAGAATACCTAAAGTAATCTTAACCATTTCATGACTAAATGAGGGGATTATTAATAACTAAAAACAAAAACATGATCTGAAATCATCCCCACCATATATAATCTATCGTTCCCCAAAAATAATACTGAAATGATTCTACATAAAAAAGTTGTGGCCACTAAACTCTCATTGGTAACTCCCTCACCCACATCATATGATAACAAGAATCGGGATTCTATAACACTCATACCAAGGTTATCAACCTCCCATTAAGAACATTGGTTTTAGAATAAAATATGTTAATATTAAATTCAAAAAAAAGATAAATCAAATTTAACCTCAGGATCAGTATTTTTCTAAACATCAGATGTATACCTATATAGATGAGACCCATGGAACATGTAATATATATACATTAACTCTGGTTGAAGTGATCAATGGTAAGAAACATCGAAAAAATTCAAAAAAAACATCAATATGACCCAAAATATTACGATAATGTTTCCCTTTCTTTCAAATATATCGATGAACCAAATGTGGTGAGACATTAATGAACACCTGGTCAAAAACTAAAAACTCCAATTTTATGTGAGGAATATCAACTTAAGACATAAACCATAATAATGTTGTCAATATTCTTAGAAAAATCAACTAAATCTTATCTATTGTCTCATAAAAATAACATGGTCCAACTAAGGATCTTTCAGCAATTCCAGACCAACACAAATAAGAACTAAAATGATAGACATACAAGGCCTCAACATGATCGATTCTGATCAAATATTAGAAAATATTTTTATCATAAAATTTAACCACATCTAGATTGTAATATGAATCTCTACCAATGTTCATTACACATTTTGGGAGATTGTCCTTAACAATCTATATTGATCTCTCTATCTAGTCATCTTCCAACTAGTTGTATTACCTTATCATATAATCATTATATCCCAGTGCCTCTTTAAGTCCTCTCTAAAAACAAGAGGAAACTTGTTAAATACAATAGAATATGTAACTCTAAGAAACAAAATATATCCATCACATTGTTAATACCCTAATTTTTAAAGTTTTTTGTATAATGAATTGGAATGAAGAGATATGATTAAGTAATAATATTGATCACAATCCATATTGAATTTATCACTTTCTGTATACAAGGAAACTGATACAAAAATTCTATAATGATCTCATCCCACATCCATGTCACCAATAGTTGTTTTTTAAAAAAAAGATATAGTTTTTGGGCTCATTCATAACATGTTGGCTTGCCTAACAATTAGTGACAAAATCCATATGCCTCATCTTATACATGTACACCATAATATATTAGGCATATCATAGAAAATAATCATGGTTCTTAGGGGCCCATCCCACTGGGTTTTTTGGAAATCACCCATCAAATTTTTCCTAACTGAAAATCGTACCAGAAAATGATTCTTTTAGCAAGGTATTCCCTTAGAAATGAATAGCCTATACAGTATAGCCTCCACATCCTAAAAAGTGTATTTAATGATCTAGAAACCATCATTACACTATTTTTTTCTAATGAATAATCTCATGATGTGTATTGGTAATATAAAACCTATAACAAGTAACATCGACCCCAAATTACATGACATTAATATAAAAATGTGCAATGTTAAAAATCATGTTCCACTATTCTGAAGATTATTTAACTACATGGGTCAGATGATTCGGGGTAAACGAATAAATTATTAAATTACATTCTCCTCATATAATAGGGGATTTAAATGTTTAAATATTTCATTTATTCCACCTAATTCATTTGTTAGATATTCAAATAATATTTAGTATATATATAACTCAAGATACTATGGTATGAATTTAGGATAAACCTTTCTCTATAATAGTAATGCCATAAACTTTTATAAGTGTTCATTATATCTAAATGATCATGTTCATGGTTTGAATAATTCTTCTCATGTGGAATAAGATAAAGAGTTTCATAAGTAATGACATGATAATATTTAATAAGAACACATCCCAAACCGGAACTCGATGCATCAAAAAATACCACACATCCCTTGTTTGGCCCCTAGGAAAGTCATCATAGGAGTAGTTTTAAAAATTTATTTCTCCTTAACAGAATAACACTAAAATTTTGAATCATTATAAAAAATACTATGTTCTATGATAGATAAATAATAAATAATTTTTATAGATGTATTTTACAAACAAAAAATAATACCCACCTAAACCCAAGAATATGTAAATCTATAAAACAATTAGTCATTTTTTCTATGCCACAACAACCTTTACTGTCTCATTAACGACTGATATACCATTTTATAACAACAAATTTATGAATAAGGATACATCTTAAATACATAGATCATGTTTCCATATCGTGGAATAATGCCAATGGTTTTCTAAAAATCACATAATTCCTCTAAGATGATGAACATGATCCTCTTAAATCATAGAGTAAACATGGATATCATCAACATAGACTACCAAAAATATGTTATGATATTCATGGAATATCATTTTTATCAATTATATAATGACAATAAGAGTATTGGATTAACCAAAATGTAGGAAAAGGTAATCATATTGGCCATACCTACTCATAAATGTGATTTTTAGAATGTTAAAATAAATTATTCCTAACTAATAAAATATAGATCAATGATCAATCAAGGAAAAACCCATCACTCCTTTGTAATGGTCTAATAGATCATCCGATAATGGTAATTGATACTTGTTCATTCAAATTACATGATTTGATTTCTGGTTATAAAAATAAGGGTGATGGGTCCCATTTCCCTTCATAGAAAATTGAAATAGGGTCAACAGAGGTTAAATAGTTGAGCGTATAAATAATTTCTTATGATTATTATACAACCATGTCATAATTTATTTCAATTCACTAAATCAATGTAGTGGTAGGGAAGATATTTTTTTGAATAGCTAGTACTAGTTCTAGAGAAAAATATACCTCCCTTACTAGTGGAATACTAGAAATGTCAAATGATAAAATGTCCTGAAAATCAATGACAATAGCAGTGAGATCACTACTCAATGATTCTCACTGCATATCAAATGAAAAAATGATAATATTTTCCCAAAATCTATATAATAAGGTCTGGATATTCTTATGTATGTTTCATATTCTACATTGATGAAACATTAACCCCCATAATTTTCATTAATGGAGATCTGTTGAAGGTAAAAATCTATCCAATAATAATTGGTACTGAGCTGTTTTATCCAAAAAAAACACACTATAAGGTTTCATGTCGATAAATAGAAATTTAAAATCAATCTTGATATATAATAATGATAAAACACGTACATGATTATTTAGACTATACTATGTCTAAATTCTGTAGGATGTATTGATATACATTACATTAGAAAATGTCTTTTTTGATTATTTAGAATATAAACAATACAAGATGAAATAAATGAAAGAGAAGAAACAATATGAAATTATGTATTTTAAAAAGATAAAGTTATAGTGGTAGTACCTATAAAACTTTTTCGACTAGTATTTTTTTAATCTCGATTATCTTCTATTGTTTGAATACTATTTTCTCCATATCCATTTATGTGTAACCCCTCTTGACATGAAATAATTATCTTTCACTCTAGTATTAAGTTATATAGATTTTTTTCCACCACATAAAGTATAAAATATTGGGAAGAACATTTCCAAGTAACCAGAGTGTCTTCATGATCCATATACCTTGGGTTCCTTAGTGAACCCTACATAGAATTCATAGGATTAAAACACTTTTTTAATGTAAATGTTTTTATTCTTGACACTACAATAGGGCAAGGAAATAATGGTTTTTTCGAACCACCTAGAGAAAAATCACTCTAACTATATAACATAGATGAATTTACACTACAATTGAGAGGAAAAGATAGTCCCCTCATCATAAAATATCTAGATAGGTTCATTTCAAGAATCAATTATATATTCATCACATTAGTAAAAGATGGATAATTCTATAAGAAAAAATGTAAAAACAGTTTATCGACATCTAAACTCGACTCATTGACTCATTATCTTTTCATTTGTCTCAATATAATGTATAAGTTATAGAATCATAGAAAAATATTTTTCATAATATATCACAGTCTTTTCAACATGCTCAGATTAAAAAATTTCAAAATTGCTTTCCAACCCTATCGACTTTGTAAATATGTGGTTAGTGCAATGATATTTTATGTGTTTCTACTCAAAGCCCTCATGATTCCTTGTTTTCACCATCATGTCCCACCATGTCCTACTCAGTCACTCTATCACAAATGTTCCACAATTCACCATTATTTTTTTACGTGTCTCTATGAACTCAAAAAACACTCTATCCTTCTCAAAAAATATCTTCCCTCTTGTGGATCAATGAATCCATTAAACAATTGTTGATTTTATAACGTGAAATGAAGAGTAGAATTCTTGAGAACATCAATATGAGTCTTCTTTTTTTATGTCTGAATTGGATCTTATGGCTTAACCTAGAGCATTGACAATAAATGTATTCACCTCATCCAAACTCTGTCCATGAGATAATTTTATCATTGTGGTTTAATATTAGATTTATACTGGATATAATTCACATTTATGTTAATGGCATGATTCAATGCATTATTTGCAGACACCAACATATATATCCTATTAACACACAAATTGAGAAGTAAGGGAAATAAATCCCTATAGATAAGAATAGAATATTTCTATTTCATCATATCCCAATCAAAACAAAGGAAAAATATGAGAAAAAATACTCAATATGAATTTACCACAACCACTAACAGCGAATTAAGGATCATTATGGTGAGAGATGGACACTAATTCTATTAAATATGCCTTACATGAAAAAAAATTATTACACAACTTCTTATTGATATCCTAGAATGTTGAAAAACCTACACCTTTGATAAAAAAATTTCATGAGCATGACTATATACTAGGGTAACTTGATAGAAAATCTAAAATAATATAATATAAATGGAGATCCTAATCCTCATATGTTGGGGACTAAAATATAAAATCATACAATATTAATTTTCTAATTAATTTTCCTCAAACACAATTGAATAAAGTTAAACATGTTAGTAAGATTAAAAGAAAAACCGCATAGGGAGTAATATAAAAAAGTAAACTAGGTATGAAAACTTCATGTATATCCCAAAGTAATAGAAAAATAGTATAATGAACTAGGGAACCATATAAACCACACTCAAATTACTAGGAGAAAAAAATAATAAAACCTACATGCGGCCCTTACAATTTCTTGAAGATATAAGAAGACAATCTATCATTAGCCAACGGAATTGGAAGGGTGTGGGATTAAATCGTAATAGGGTCTCACCAAGGAGTCTGTCACAAGATGATGACATTTATGTAAACAAATTAATATTTCAATTTATGTAAAACATCCATGGAATTTTAAATTCATATTTAAATAAACTCCCGATTTATAAATAAATGATGAAAATAAATAATAAAAATCACAAAATAATTTTTTCATAAGGAACAATTTATATATATTTAGATGTCATTGTAAACAGTCACACACGTTGGAATATATAATTTAAATAATAAGAATAAACAAATTCATATTCTAAAAGGTATGATGGTTATATTCTATTGGAATCCATAAAAATAAAATAGCTGAAACACAATTATATTTAAACATGTCACTTTAGAAGTAATCAATGAGGACTCATAACCATCCCATATTTTTGTGACACTACTGTATATGTATTATTAGAGTTGTAAATCAAAAAGTCCAATTCCAAATAAATCACTAACTCCAAATTAATTAATGTTCTCCAATATAGATCAATGATGGTACAATAATCACAATATGGATTAAAACAATGTTAATCCAATTCAAACATTACCAATATTCAAATTTTTTATTTCAAAACCAAAATGAGTATTTAATCAAAATATTTTTTTATAGGATTAAAAAAATATGTTTATATATAAAATCATTCTAATACAATTTATCATATAATATTTTAATGTAATTTCAATTTAATAAATTTCATAATCCCTATTCCATTATTAAATTGAACAAAATAATTTATCAATTTTTTATAAAACATCACGACCTACCATAATTAAATGGAATTGTGTTTTTCCAAAATTTCATGCCAAATAAAATTTTGAATTTTAGAGACAAAACATTAATGATATTGGGGACGTAGTTATTCAAATAAAATAATGCTACAGGGAAAAAACTTTAAATAAGAAAATTGATTTTCAATCAATCAATTTAGGGTTAATAAAATTGGCCCTTCAAAATAGAACAACTTACATCCAAATCATGGGATCGTGACACGAATGACCCAAATTAGGAATCTCCACTGTGGAATGTTCAAAAAATATATATTATAGTTAGCCAATGATTTAACAATGTAAAATGGGGATGTTAGATCCTCTATCAATTGATGGATATAATAATCCCAATGGATGACTTACAGGAAAGTGGGAGAAGGTTAAAATGAAGAGGAAACTTATTAGCTAGAGATCAAAAATCATTCTCCATGAATTAATATTCATTTAAAATGGTATAGTGGGTCCAAATTAACATATTGGGAGAATATGAGGACAAATAATCTTTTTGGTAGCCATTCTAGTATTTATGGAATTTAAAATTGAGTATTAATGATTTTAAAACTAATTTTTAATTTAATAATTTCCCATACACACAGTAATGTAGGGTGTGCCACAATGTTAGGAAAATCAAGGGCCCTTAACATGCATCATATTATGTTATAGTGAACATTTATTCATTTTTTATTAATATTTTTAAAACTGTTATCCATCCATAAACACCCACACTATATTGAATTTCATGTGTTTCGTAAAGAGGGTCCACATTTAGTGAATATAGTTTGCAAACTGTATACTTCCTAAAAAAAATCTCCAAATTATCACCCAATGAATCCCCAATTGAAACAAAATATAGTTTTTACTAAAAGAAGATTTTATAAATACCGAATAATTGTTTTATGATGTGACAATATAGTTCTCTGATATTATAAATTTTGAATTACTACATATGTCTAATACTGTTAAGAAATAAATTTTTATCATATTCATGTTTTTCTACTATATAATAGTTAATCTATTTATGGAAACACTAACATGATTTCGAATAGTTATTAAAATTACCATTATACGTGTATAAAATAATGTTAAATTATTTTTAATCTCTTATTAAAAGAATCATCATCTGAAATAAATAAGGTGTTTAGTAACTAAATATTAGTTTTCAAGATCCTACAAATTTTGAATTGTTTACAAATTCAAATAAATATCTATTTAAACTTTTGAAAACTATATTCTCTGATAATTACTGTGTAAAATTATAAGTTTTTTTAAAAAAATGTAATCTATGGGACCAAAATTCAAATTTGAATTTAATAAGGAATATCATTTACAATAAAACACAACATTTCACTATAGATAATTCTTGTGGAATATCACTTATAATATTTTTATAATGATTATAATTCTATGATGTTGGTATAGGATTCAAATAATGAAATATTTATCATTTTTTATAATTATTTCCTTAATATATCATAATAATAATGTGTTTTCTTAATGATATACTTTTAATAAAATTTGGAAATGAGTTTTTATATTGAGCTGGTTGAAGAACCTCTATTATGTTAATTTATTTATAAAATAAATTACTATTGAATCAATGATGTTGTCGAAAAAGATATTCATATACAAATTCTTATCAAATTAAATTTCATGATTAATTATATTTTTATAGGTACGAAATATATTATTTCATGAAATGTTAATGTTATATAATATTGTAATAATTTGAGATATAAAATTATTATAAAAATAATATTTTTACAATCCTCTATAAAATATATCTAGGATTGTTTACATTAGAATTTAAATTTCTAATAATTTTTTGAAAAATCATTAACTAAAAAGTCATATCTATTTTTATAAAATATTTCTACATTTGTGTTTAACATCATAGATAAAACCTAACAAATAAAATTTATAAATATATTTATATAATGGAATGTATTTGTAATTTTATAATTAAAATTCATTCAGAATAAAAAATAATAATAGGTCAATAATCTAAACTTATTTTGAACTCCTTAAAATGAAATATCATCTATTTATAAGTTTTTATAAGGATGTAATTATTTCTATATTTTTTTTCAATTATCCATCCCAATATATCTTGTATTTACACTGGGGGGTTAGAAGATCAACGTAGAATAATAAATCTTATTTATTATTAAGGAATCAATTACTAATTTTTTTTTCAAACCTCGATATGAATTTGGGTGTTTGGATATTTAGGAGATTTTCATATATCCATTTTCCCCATATGAAGAGATATAATTAAAATATAAGCAATCAAATGATTTTTTAATGTTTTTTAATCCTAATCTAAGAATTTACTATTAATAAGGTTCACATTCATCATAATAAATAAATATCCACTATATTATAAATTAGAATACAATATTTTATTTCAAAAAATCAATTAATGAATATATTAACCTTATATTTACCATATATATTTTTTTACAATGAAAATTAAAATTAAATTTGTAATATCATTTTTATTTGGGTTTTTTATACCTCAAATACAACAAAAAAATACTTCTTCTAAACATTCGTAATATATCATAATCATTATAATATCTATTTCATGGATGACATGAACAATATTTAATGTATTACAATAAAATATTTTTCCTTATTCCCATTTACTAAAATAAACATTACATTTAGACATTATAGTGGATTTATGCTCTTGGATTTTATCACTATGATTAACATAAAAAAAAATTTGTAAACGTCATCAATGATTGTTTATAACATATTGATCACGATACTCAATCTCAATAGCCCAAAAAATATTTGGGTCATTCTATATAACATCATTTTCTTTATGATAGATATAAATTATTCATTACCCTTGAGAACTAAATAATTATTTTTACTATATTTGTGTCCATTATAAATGAAATATTGAATTCATAATTTATATTTTATATTTTTAATATTTTTTACAAATACACCATCAATGATGTTTATGATATTAATATTTTATAAACTAGAGAACATTAAAAATATAAATATAAACCATCATCTAAGTATTTAAAAATAATGAATAATCTCAAGATATATTAACTTATAACATTGAATCCTATTGTACTACTCGGAAACATTACCATGTAAATGGATTTAGAAAAATCATATTGAAAATATTAAAATAATGATTTAATTGTTTAAATTTTTAGAACATCACTATTGATTTTTATCATATTATTAATTTTTCATAAAATTCAATCAACCAATGACTTTGAATCATTAAAAAAACCATCCATCCTATGATTCCAATATTCTAGTTCTATTTACCCAACATATAACTTCTTATTTTGTCTCATCCTTTGGTTTATTGACTAATAGAAATGACATTTGATTGACTTCGTTTTCTAATTCTGTAATTTTATCTACATAGATTCTAATAATCCTCAATAAAAAAACTATCATTAAACACATCTAAACTTATACTAATTTCACCTTTTAAAATGGTTGATCCTATAGAGAGGGTGATATATAATCTATAAACATCATTAGTAATTAACTGATTTCTTGTGAAAAATCATAATTTCCTATAGTTTTTTTGACATCAATAATTCATGTAGATTTAACTTTTTATTCGTGATAAATATTTTGAATTAGATTATTTAACAAAATATGTAACAACTTATAAAATTTGGAGTTGAATCCACCAATGTTATATTCATGAATAACAACGTCCAATTTTCATGTTGAAAAATTTTTATATTATTTCTTCTTTAAACTCTATCTAAATTCCAATCCCATATTCTATAATATAATCTATTCCATCTATTTCATCACCATATGCCTTCGGATTTAATACAAACTAAAGATAATTTTTTTCTTCCACTATTATCAATCTGACATATCATTATTCATATATTAATTTAAAATAATCATGATCATCTCAATATAAAACATTTTATATGATTATTTTAACATTACTTATAAAAATTCCTTTTTGATCAACCATCATGGCTGACACATCCTCAGAATTCAATATAGTTTTATATGAATAGATCAATACATATATTTTAGTAAATAAAATTTCATGATAAATAATTTTTAACTGGATAATCCTCAAAAACAAAATTAATAAATATTATTTATGAAATTATTTTTCAAAATATCACATTGAGGAGAAATGAAATTTCCACATTTCCAATTATCACAATAGTCAAAAAATTAATATTTAATGTATGTTTTTCCCTATGTATAATATTATATTATGTAGTGGAAACATATATTTTAGATGTAGAATACACATTGTGATAATTAAGTATTCATCCCATAATTTCATATTAACATACAACATTAATTTTCCCCAATTTTTTACTGTTGAGAATCACATCATCATCATGAACATGGATCACTATAAAACCTAGAGAAAAGAAATATTCTCTTTTACAGTTCATTATTATCGTGTTACTCATTTAAATGAAATATCATTGAAGAGTTAATCATGTAATATATTGATAGAAATTATAAAACAAGTAAAATCAATCAACATCATCCTATTGTAATTAAACACTATGTATAATGTCTGTATATTTTAAAATTTTAAGAACATATAATCACCAAAAATTTTATAAAAAATCCTCATCAGATATTTAATATTATCATAATCATGTGTCAATTATTAATGCATATTTTCAACACATAAATTAATAAATATCAATTCTCACTAAAATATCCATCTTCACATGGTATAATATAAAACATTACCATAAAACCTAAATTATTGTAGTTATAATTGGATCAAACCAATATTATGTATTGAAATTATATTTTTAATCATCATATGTACCAATGTTTTAATATCTATAATAGTAGATGTACATTAAATCCTATATCATTAACAATAATTAACAATAATAAAACATTTATAGTAATGAAATATTTATCATTTATATCCATCAAATATACTTCTAAGTTATTATAAAAAACAAAAAATAATCATATTAAACTATGTAATTTAATATAATGTTTATATTTTTTAATAAACGAAATCAAAAACCATATATACTAAATTTTTTTTCCTCAAAAAATGAGTGTATTCCACTTTTAATGTTTCTCTTCAATACCCTAAAAAAATTTATAATATTTATTTTACCCCAATGATAGAAACACATGAATTCAGTTCAATATTCCTAATTATTGATTCATGAATAATACAATGTCAATGTAATATCATTTTCAATCAATCAATCAAAATTTCAACTTCCAATCCTTTAATTTTTTTGATCTAAAAACTAATTTTCCAAAAATAAGTATTGAATCTCATATCCTTATATTGTTATTCAATCACTGATAAAAAATAATATTTCTCCAATAAAATTTATTAAATTAAAAAAATGTTACTTTTGAAGACATATAAATTTATCATTAAGAACTATTATTCTGAAATAAACTCAAAAATATTATTTCATGTATTTTTTAAAATATTTTAATTAATAAAATTTCTTTATTCAATGTCAATATAAATATTAAAAAAAATTCCAATGATGATTTCGTGACATTTTATTGATGATTTTTTTCATAAAAAATTTAATTTCTACCTTACAGCATCACATTTTTTGTCCATCAAATAAGAGAATATAAAAAAATGAAATGTTGATTATAGAATAATTGATATAAACACATTAAACACATGTAATTTAATAATCCTCCTGAAGGTCAAAAAATTTAGTCATATCATCTAATACAATATTGTTTAAAGCATATATTTTTTTTACTATGCATTTATTCACATTCTTCATTACATAGTAGATCTAGAATAACTAAATATCTATCATCTCCAAAAATAACATATTTATATTATATGATGTTCATTTGTTATTGATAAATCTCAACAACCCACAATAGTTGTAATCCATATATATTCTTAAATATAGATAATAACACTTGAACTATGATAATAAGATCACAATATTCTAATTGAATATTATAGTTAATACCACTTGATATAGGGTTCTCCCTGATTGATATCAATTTTTGATTAGTTTAAAATTCATATTTTATTTATCCACGATGATTTATTACATTAAATCACACATCCCTAAATTTACAACACAATGAAAATATTGAAAAAATTAATTTGAATATTTTGATTTTTTAATTTTTTATTATTTGGATGGAATATAGTGGATGAGATTTCTAAAACAGGAAAATCTATTAATTCAAATCAATTTTTATCCGAAAACACTATTATTCATTACCTTATAATTTTTCAATATCGAACATAAGGATAATCATTTACATTAATTGAAATTTTATTTTCACATGGAGTGAAAAATTCTATTAAATATATTCTAGAATTCAAGATAATTTATTTTTTCATATTCATTATTATTTATACAATTTCCATCTACATTGGAAAATAGAATATAAAAAACATATCTAAATGAATGAAATTGTCATTGTGTGAGGATTTATATACCAAATAAAACATTTTAAGTACATTAGTATTTTGAATATTCCCACCATTATTTAACTAGAATCTCGTATCTTAGATAATTTTAATAAACCATTTAGGGATATGAAAATATTTTTTTTCAAAAACCACATATAGTCTCAATGTTATTTATAAAACAAAAATTTTGAGACAAAACTTAACTTTAATTATATTATTCATATATATATTCCACAAAAAAATTGGATAAATTCATTCATGGTATTATTTATTCGATAATTATATATATACCATTATCAAATATATTCATGGTATTATTGAATATATCCTTGTTTTTCACATATTAAAATCTCCACCACTTTAATTCAATATATTTCATGTATGATCCTCATATTTTGGATTAAATTATTGTATATATTTTTTTTGTTGAATTGATTTCACCACATGATCTACCAAACTAAAATGAATCTAGGAAAAAATGATTATTATTATGAAAATGTATTTATTATAGAATTTCAATTAAATAAACATATTGTAATCTATTATACATTAAAAAATGATAGTATTAAGAACAACAATAGTGATATGAAGTCCTTTTTTGATTAAGAAGATATATTTTTTGTATATTTAATTTTAAAAAATTTAATTTAAAATTTTTTAAATATAATTTCATAAAATAATTTTTAATATTAATGGCATCGTGTCAAAAATTAATTACTATGAATTTTTCAAATATTTATGAAATACTTTAATTTTATTAGAAAACTAAATAATTGCAGTTTTTTATTTAATAAAAAATATAATGTAATTACATATGTATTATCAATGCTAGATGTATGTAATCCATTTAATTGATTAAATATATAATTAATAAGATAAATGATCTAGGTTAATAAATATTTCAATTAAGGAGATGATATTTTTGATATTTTAGGACACGATTAATATATCATTTTAATATAAATTCATTATTAAGATTCTTCTAATAAATAAAAACTTAATATTAATGTTTTATTTAAAATTGATTTATAATCATCATAAAATATATTTTTTCATAATAAAATAATTTTTATGAAATTGAATAACATTCATAAATTAATACATATCATAACATATATTCACAAAAACTAAAACATATCTAGAATCATTTTAATGTTTTTTGAAAAAATATTAAAATTCACTTTAATAAATTTTAAATATTTTATATAAAAAAATGTATATCATATATAATGTCTTGGTTTTCATTAGTTTTTCTATTCATATTTTTATTTTGAATCAAAAAAATATATTAATAAGGTAAATATAATTAACTATGGAAAAATATATATTTTTCGATGTAAATTATTTTATATATAGTATTTATATTTTCATCTATATATGTAATTTTTTTAATTTTATTTTTTAAAAATATAAAAAATTTACACATATTTAATTGGAAATAAGTATTCAATAAAATTATGAACAATTAGTGATTAAAACAACATTTTTCTAAAAAATGTTTTCCAAAAAATTATATATTTACTTTTAAATGTTAATTTTATACCATCATGCTACTATGGAAGTTATGTATTATAGGTGGGTAAATGAATTATTAAATCCCTTGAATATATATTTGATAACATCTTATATTTAAACAATCAAATTATTATTCTTTCTAATTATATTTTTCCAGGGTTAATTTGACTAGTGGTATTTAATGGTCAATAATATCAGGGATAATGAGGAGATTTCTAACTTCTAATAGGTTGAATATAAGAATATATTCCGTGTGAATTGTTTTTAAATAGTTCATTGACATATAATTGAATTAAAAAGTATCTATTTGAAATAAATGGAGGATGATTCAATGGACATGTATGAAGAAATAATCAATAAATTTTTATGATACTCTCTAAATCTTATCCAGGATCGAGATAGTAAAATACATCATTTTTAGTCAATATTGAAGACAATATATCGAAGGGAAGTTGCCTCTTGTGAATTAAAATGTTATTTAAACTTGTATTATGTGGTATGAGGTAATAAATGGAGATTTTGGATGACCATGTATACTTTTATGACCGGCTAAATAAAAGGTATATAATGCATTAAAATGTTTTACATAAATCAGTGAAATATAATGTTTTCAAAAAACAAATGAATTTATTTAAATTTGATGAGTTTAGACATATGGCTTGAAATTTCAATGAAATTTATATTCTATATAATTATTATATAAAAACTGTAAACTGGTTTAAATGTGTTATGATGTGGTATTTCACAAATACCTACCCAAAGAAAGATCTGAATGATAGAAAGTATCAATATTACCGAAACAATGGTGTAGTGAAATACATTTAATCTTCCATTCAATATTTTGGGACATCCTATAATGTGGTATAATGTAAATTATTTTTTGAATCATAATTTTTTATTGTCTAGTTTTATACATGGTCAACACGTAAAATTATTTCTGATAATATTTTTAAGAATTGTAAATTTACCGTAAGAAATGAAACATGAACATATGTTTAAAATAACATGGATAAATATTAAAATAAAAATATAATTATATCAATATTATTATTTTTTTATTGAATGAAATATTATAGAAATCATTTTTATCGTTAGTAGTGATTCTGTTATTCAGGTAATGGATTGGATTATTTTTTTATCATCTTAAGATTGTTTATAATGATAATGATGTTGTTTGTCGGAACAATTTTTATTTTTCATACAACAATTAACACATTTAATGGATAAAATAAAAACATGATGAAAAATTATTCAAAATGTAAATGAATGTTATATTCCAAAAATTCTTGATAACAAGGTAACTATTCAAATTAATGAAATTTTAGTGTAATGTGAATACATAAATGATATTATTGATTATTTTTATGATGTTATACATAAATGAGAAGATAAATTTAAAATTAAATTATTCCTTTATTCAAATCTAATTTTAAAAACACTTTATTGAATGAATCAATAAGAATTGTTTAACTAAAAAAATCATTATAGGAGCTGTTTGATATAGTCATCACCCATCCAATAACATCAACATGCAGTACTACTATGTTGTTTGCTAGAAAGAAATATAGTTTTAGTAATATTTTCATCGATTATATAGATTTAAATATATTTTTTATTAAGAATAAGTAGTCAATTCGTTATATAAATGAGTTTTTTGATCAGTATGAGGGTGAACAGTATATTACCAGGTTTTACAAGAGATTTTTTTCTATTAGTTAAAGGTGTTGGTGGATGACACTCTTAAAACATTATTCGAAACTAGATATGAGATTAATGAGTAAATTGTTATGTCGTATAGCTTGAAAAATACCACTCAAATATTTATATGAATTATGAATATAATCATCGATGAATTTTTTGATAGGTAATTTTTTTTTGTATATTAATGATATTTTTTACTATACAAATATTTATGAGGATCTTGAAAAAAATCTACGTATTTTTTTTAAAAATTCATAAAAATGATGATGTTATATAGAATATATACAAGTTGTTTTTTTTTGAAACACATTTATTTTATTGTGAACATTTTAAATAATATTGGCATAAATGAATATCCAACCAAAAAATTGGTCTATGACTGAAAATAAATAAAAATGTTTTATATATTCGTAGTATTCTTGAATAACCATGGTATTTGGGATATGAATTGTCCTTTTCGGATTTTTTAATATAATAAGTGTTTTAATTATATTAAAATGATAATACTTTTTGTGTCATTATATGTAAATTGGTATCAAATCATTTCATTTTGGGATGATGTTGGGGAATTGATGTTGATATGAAAATATTTATTAGAAGAAGTGGATTAGAAATATAAATGATCCAGCAAAACATAAGGATATATCAGAGAATGTATAAACATTATGTAGATAAAATGTTGACTGACATTTGAGTAGATGAATGTGATCATTATTTCAATAAAATCTATCATTTTAAAAGTTTTATATGTTTCTATAAAAATATAATACTAAGTCCTTGGTTTATTGTTCCCTATTATATCATAGAAAAATTTAGACCGGTTTCCCCAACGAGAATGATCACCTCCAATTATTTATCTGGTACACAATGTTTTTCATCTTTTAATGCAATGAATGTATGGTTTATATATATCATCTGTTTTGACCATAGAAGTAGTTCAGCTATAAAAGATCATATCATGTAAAAAAAATCTCGGTCATATTCCTAAAAATAGAGAGCGATAATTTCTAAATAATGTAATTTACCAGTATATGTTTTTTAGAGAAACTACATGGTTGAAAAATCATCATGTTATATGAAAATTATTTGATAGAATTTTATAATCACTTATTAAATAAATTAATAATAATTATAAGGACATAATTTCTAGGGGTGGTGGAAAATGTTACTACCCATCTAATAATAAAATAATTTTTGTGTGGTAATTTTTGAGGAACATAATATATTATTTACAATAATAAAACTTATATAACTTTTTGAAATAAATTTTATTTTTGAAAAATATATTATTAAATGAATATTTTTTTATCTTATGATTATAATATATTTTTATGATACCTTAATAAAATTTTAAATGTTTCATAAAAGAAGATAAAATTTAATGTCGATATTTTTAAAATAATTGATGTTTTTAATTTAAAATTTAATTTCTCAAAAAATAGAAAAAAATTCATAAAATATAGTTTATTATTGTATTTTACATGTATAAAAAATGTAGTATATTGTTTCCAGGATTTGTATAAGTTGTTAAATTTTTATTTATTATTAAAATAATTTAATTTACAATATTAAGCATTTTCATAAATTATAGAGTCATAGAATATTAGAGGATTATGTATGTACAACATAATGAACACTCATTCATTATTTTCAAATATTTATTGATAAGGTTTAAAAAATTAATATTCTTGAGCCAAAATAATAATCTAATGAATAAAAAAATAAAAAAATACACCAATATACCACTATAAATACTACGCATCACCACCTCTTTTACTCACAATACCAAATAGTTGTATACAAATTAATTTAACCCTAATTACCTTCAAAATTATTAGCACTAAAAAAATACCAACTTGTATCACAACGACTCCAACAAAAGGTCCATATGGTGGTTCAAAAAATGAATAATATAAGAGGTAACATCCTCTTTCATTTTATTTGTTTTCTTGTCAATTTATTTTCTATTAATCTTCCCTATTCACACCAACTCATCTAAATTTCAGAATAAGTATAGTATCATAAAAATGAATAAATTTTTTTATGTTAATATAATACTAACCATAAAAATATATTCTTACCCTTTGATTTTTGAAAAATGAAAAAAATAATTGGTTATGTGTTGATTTACACTCATCGTGTTTGATATGATTTAATATTATTTTACATCATTTAAGGATGTTCGTAAAGTGTTTTATATGGTTTAATATTATTTTATCACATCTATTATATGTTTTATAATTCAATTGATGCATTATAATAACATTTTATTAATCAAAATTATATATAGTAACAGACGTCATAAAAATCACCAAAAAGAGAAATAATTATTCATTATTGTTTTATCAACTGAATCATAATAATATATAAAACACATTATATTGAATCTGGTTAATTTTTTGAAACATATTAATTTAATTTTATTCCACATTAGTAGTTTTTCTCCTATTAGAATAAAATTTATATTAGACTAACTACGAAAATAATTACACACATTCACATGAAATAATAAATAATCATATAAGGTATTATAAAAATAAATTTATTTCTTTTATTAATTATTATTACTCATTAATCTATGTTATAGGATTTTTGAACATTTTATAATAATGTAAAACCCATGGTAAGGGACCATCCATTTCCAAAACATTTCATTAATGTATATTTTTACAAATTAAGGAAATGATTCTTTTTAACTTGTACGGCATGGGAGGATTATCCCAAATTCATTAAACATTATGTAATGATATTTAAATTATAATATTATGTGTTTAAAAAAAATTAATGTATATCCTTTTTATTTTCAATTTATTCATTTATGATAAGTTATTTTCATTATTAAATGTTTTTATAATGAAATTATTCATTTTATATTATGGTGTTCTAGTTCTTGGGAATTTTTTATGATTTTGAGAGATAAAAATATCTCCCACAGATAAATTGGTTCTGTGTATTTTGTAATTTTAATATTATGGGAATTCTATATGTACCTATGATTTTTACACCATAATTTATCTATGATGGTTACATTCTAAGGTGGTCGTGAGGGTTATATTGTAAGGTAATTATAATGGTTACAAATAATTTGATATTAATTAGGTTTATAATAAAAAGAAAGTAATTCACCAAGTATATTTATGGTTTTATTTGTAATAACTATGTTTTATAGATATTTATGGTGTTTATATAATATGTATATGAAACATTATTATTTGTAAGTATGTCCTTTTGAAAATACTTTCATCTGTTTATAAGTACTCAAGAAATCGATGTCCCATTACTTATTTATATGTCACTTACGAATCTTTTATTTATCATTCCATTATTTAAATTGTATTCCATAGTTTCTAATGTTGGATAAATATAATAAAGTTCCATGAAAAATGTTTGTTCTTATTTTTCCTAAAATTATTTCATGATTTATTATAATCATTTGTGATTTGGAAGGAATCGATTTTGTTTTGGTATTACCCAATTTTCTACATGTGGGTTTATTTTTAAAAATTATGACAAAATTTCCTTAAAATGAAAACCAAATAGTAATTGGAAATTTATCAAATTTAATTATAATGAAATTTAATAGATTATGTGTTGCTCACGTTCGAGACCCTATAGGTGTCCTAACATCATAATTTAGATAAATTTAGGTTTCATGATGAATATAATAAAATGCCATAAATTATTTTTCCCTTATGATTATGTTTAAATGATATATCCATTAATGATTACCATGTTTCTAAATCAATGTTATGTATGTTTAGAATGGTTTTCAACATGAAAACATGGAAACTAAAGTAGGAAGGCACTGAGAGGATTATGTTATTCTGAAGTCAAAACCTCGAATATTTGGAATTGGATATAAGTATTTTTGAATGTAATTGATTAGTTGATCCCAGATATTAATATATGTGTCATCCATTTAATATGAAAACCAAATATATAAAAAAAATATAATTATTAGAGTGGAATATTTTATGAGAAAACACCAATATTCTTTCAATGAATCTTTAATACCATTGGTGAGTTATAGGATGATTAAATCACTAGAGAAGATATTTGATTTCATTGATTTTCTATATAATCACAATTTTATTCTATATATATATATATATATATATATCCTTTTGATGGGGAATCGTACTTCTATGAGATAATGGTCAAGAATAAAATTTATAATGATGAAAATTATTCCTTGGAATGGGAATAATTAAAATTTTTATTACTTATATTAAAATTCATGAAAGTGGTTTTCCATTGGATGAAAACAGTTTTCATGGAATTTAAAAAAAGGGGGATGTTTCAAATTCGTGTATGAAGGAATATTCACTCGATTAAGAAGGTACAATCAAAATATTAGTCATGATTTTGATAGTTAAATAGTTTTTTTAATTATTGATTTATTAAAAGATATCAAATGGAATTTTCCTCCTATAAACTCAAAATTTAAAATAAATTTTTTTGATGCACTGAGTTTGTAGAAATAGAGCTTTTTTATGATCACATACTTGATCATGATATGAAAAAGAATCAATTCAGATGCTTGTGAATGTGTGAGAATATATCAAATAAAAATATGGGTAAGAAAATAATGTTTTCATTTTATGGGATGTTTGTAAAAAAGTAATGTTTTTAATCCCATATATAATCTGGGATGTGTTTCTAATGTGGTGAGTTTGGAAATATAGTCTAAGAATAAATTGAAAATGATATTTCATTTAAAGTAGAATAGAAAATTATTATTTTTTAAAATGTTTTCAGATGATTTACTATGAAAATACCATTACTAGGAATGATATTAATGATGAAAAGATGATAGATAATAAGAATAAATGATTATTAATATTCAAGGATACTAAATAATTGGATTTGGGTCATACAATGAAATGGTGTCAGGTACATTGTTTGTTTACTTTTATATATTATTGTATTTTTTGATACTTTGTTTACTCATTCATTTATTTATGAGAAATTTTTAGGAAAATTATTAATTTTACTATAAAAAATAAAACCATAACTTATTGTTAAAACACAATGGAAAAAATAATAATTTAAAAAAGGAATTATTATAATATTATTTTATTTTAGAAGAAAATTACTAACATCCCATTTTATTGTATTAATATAATTTCATGTTATTATGGGTATAGATTTTTGTTTTTTTATAATGCAAAATTGAATATTGAGATAAATAATTTTTTTTTAGAAATTATAGAATTTTTTACATGAATGAAAATATTACACTAATACCATATATGGAATATGAGTTACAATTAAATAATGGAAATGAATGTTATCATCAATATATTTTTTAAATCATTGCATGCGGTTAGATTAATATTTTTATGTTGGTAAATGAATACATTAATGTATTCTGATGATTTGATTGATGATATACCTATTCAGGAAATTGAATTTACAATTATAATAGTTCTTAATGTTATGAAAATTTTATGTCCCCCATAACAAATAAATCTTGTATAACTTCTTGTATAGTTAATGTAGTTACTATAGTATCTTGATAAATGATTAATTAATCCTAGATGTCCACATTTTTCTGGTCCTATTTTTCATAATGAAAACATTGCTCAATGAGGCTTTTCAATGATTATAGACCATTTAATAATATTAATTTAATGAATATTTATTGACAACCACATATCAATTTCTTGGTTAATCTTCTCCATAATGCTCTGAATTTTTCCTTGAATATCTTTAGATCTAGGTACCATCATCTGAAGGTGAAGAATGGTTATATTCCGATATAAACATTCTGACCTATAAATGGTCATTGAGATTTTTTGTTTATGCTATTTAGTTTGAAAAATACACATAGGGTATCTTTAAATAATATGAATTGAATATTCTATAATTTTTTATATAATTTTTTTTTTCTTTTATAGATTATTTTTTGAATAAAATTTATGAGGATCTGAAAAAACATGGATTTTTTGTTTTTCCAAGACATAATGAAAAAAAAAATTATGTGAAATTTATGAAATGTGATATTTTTTTTCAATATTTTCATTTTCTTGGGAATGTTATAAATAACGATGGAATAATATTATATCCAAGATAAAGTGTTTGATGAATAGGGAAAACCTACACATGATTTATAGATTCAATAGTTTCATGGATTACAATAGTATTTGGGATCAACTTGATTCATTAATTGAGTATTTTTAATAAAAATTGTAAAACAATTATACATATGTCACCTTTTTAGGCAATATATGGAACTTGATGACAATCTATAACATTTGGGGATGATTTTAGGGAATGGAATTTGATCTGACTTGAATTATTAGATTCTGTCGATACAAAACTGAAGAATATTTAACAAAAAATTGTGGAAACTAAGAGACGAATGAAAATATATATTGAAAACATTGGAAATAAATTTCATTAGAAGTTTTTGATCATTTTTATTTAAAATATCTTATTGTATAATAATTATGATTTTTTATAATATAGGAAATATATATCCATGGTACATTTAACATTTTTTTATATTGGAAATAGTTATTGAAATTTTCAACGAATTACCTTTTCCAAAATGTTTATCTAAGGAACAAATTTTTTTTCTTTTATCAATGTTATGAATGTATATTCCAACATCATCTCATTTTTTGAAAACATTATTTGATTAACTAGAAAAAAACACTTCATTTGAGGAAAATTATTTATATATTCTTGATCATAGAATGTATGTGATGCTGAATAAGGAAATTCATGAGGTTGAGGGTTTTTAGAGAAACCACATTGTCGAAGAACAACAAGGAAATACGAAAATTCTCTTAAGAAAAGTTGTTCTCACATCATTGAAAAGTTAGTTCAAATTTCAAGGAATGAAATTCCATAAGTGGGGGAAAATATAAAAAGTTAGTTAATTATAATTTTTTTCATCCTTTAATTAAATAGTTAAGTATATAATAATTATATAATGTATTAATTGGTATTTAAATAAATTAAGGAAAATATAAAAATAAAATAATAAACACAGATATTTATGAATAAATAATGTTTATATAACGTAAAATTGAAAATATGTCATATTTATATAATGGAATATTTAAATAATTGGCATGAAAATAATAAATTAAGTATTGGTATTTCAGTGGGATATTTTTTTTATATACAATTTAGTAATTAATATAATGATAAATCCATTATCATACATATAATGGAATTTTATTATGATAATTTAAAAAGAATCATCAAAACTCGACATTTATCCTCTTATTATAAAATTGAAATCACTATCTATGATGTATGAGTTTACAGTCATCTTTCAGGATGTGTTTTCATTCTCTTTTACAACATTCAAGTACTGTGACAAAATAATTATTATTGTTATATAATATTGTATAATACATGTTATATGTTTTAAAAATTTTCTCAACCAATATATTAACATGTTAATAATTCAATGGATATAATTTCATAATTATGGTAAAAAACATCCAAAATGAATTAAATCATAATGATTTGACCATGAAAATAGTGAAAAAAACTATCCTTAAACAATAAAAACGACAAAATATTAAAAATATATATTTGTAATGGTTTTATAAAATTTTCATACAAGTTCTTATAAATGTTAATATACTAACTTAATAAATTAATAAAACAATTCTAACCATTATACAAGTGGTTTGATCATGTTTTACTAAACTCATACCTAATATGATGAAAATTTTATTTAAAAAATTATTATTTAATTTATTAATTTACAATATTCATAATATAATGTATCTTTTTATCTTATACAACATGAGAGGATTGAAATATTTTTATAATGACTTAATGTATTAATTTTTTATATTACAATATTACCTGATTATGTACAAAAAAATGATTTCCTTTATTAATTATGTTGTATTGTTTTAAAATAAGATATTTTACTCTATAAATGTATTTATGATGATAGTATTCATGTTTTATGAATATTTTTTGTTTATTGATATATTTATTTTGAAGGGTGTGTCTTATATCTCCCATTAATGAATTATTATTTCTTATGCCTGTCGTTTCCCTCATTTATTATTCTATGTGTAACTATGATAATTACATAAACGGTTGATGTTAGGGTTACAAAATAAGGTAGTTATGATGGTTTCATTGAATTGTATCCATAATGTTAAAAACAAAATGTTATCTATGAGGGTTAAAATCTTAGGTATGTAATCTGATATGTTACCTTTATTGTTTTATTTATTTATTATATGTTTTATGGAATTTTATTTTTTATCCAATGTGTGTATATCCTAAATTTTGGGTGAGATTGATGTATTTGTAAAAAAGGATTTCATTTATTTATAATTATTCATGATCAGACAAGATCATTCATTCTTTTTATATCACTTAATCATATTTTTATAATCATATGATGTTTTAAACAAATAAATATAGTTCACTATGTGTATTTGAAAAGAAAAATACAATCATAATGTTGTGATGATATTTCATGAAAACCATTGATGTTTTATTATTATTTTTTTCATATTGATAAATTTTATAGTGTTTTCATTGTTCTCAAATTTTATTCTTGTGGGATTATATGTTGAATTATATCCAAATTCCATACATATATAATGTTATATTATATTTGGGAATGTAAGATACTGAATTGTAAAATAATTTATTATATTATGATATGTTTATGTATCTAACCTTATAGTTGGTTTTAGATCATTATATGGGGAAAAATATTGGTTTGGATGATTTTAATAGAGTACAATAATTTTTTATTTTAGGTTTAATATGAATTGTAATAGAATATAATTATTACCATGTTTCTTCATCTAAAATATTTTTGTTGAAAATATTTTTATATAAATGAAATAGGGAACCTAATGTATGAAGGAACCAAGATGATGATATTTTTCATGAGTCTACAACCTATAATGGGTGAAATTGGTCCTGAAGAGTTTGATTGTAATTATTTAGTAGACACATGCTATATATTTTGGTGGAATCAATGCAAGAGAATAAATCGATCAACCAAAAATGAACATTGTGATAGTGGAACTTTTTTGGAGGTTACACAGTGTTACATTAACTTGATATTTTGACCTATTTTGGCCTAAGGATGAATTAATTCCCTTGAAATGATATTCTATGTCATGTAATTTTTAGATAATCAAAATGATATTCTTTCTATTAATAGTTTTTATTGTAAATATATCAAATGGTGGTTAATGGTCATGATTATAGTGGATAATAACAATATTCATGTAATGGAATGGGTCGAATTTAAGAATTTATTCAGTTAATGAAATTTGAGTATTGTTGTCGATATAGGATGGAAGAAAAATAAATGGAATAGAAACAAAAGGAGGAATATTCAGTGGTTTTTTTGAAAAAAAAACATCACGAAATCAACATGGTATGTAATAAATCATATTCAGGGCCATGATTGTAAAATAATTGTTTTACTCCGGATTGAAGCACTGGTATGAAAGGGAATTGGCCCTTATTTGTTTATACTGATATGATAAACGTGGATGATTTTATGATATAGTGGAAATAGTGTTTTTTATGATCACATATACTCTAAAAACAATTAATAAAACTGGTTATGATGGAATGAGATGGATAATAATCAATCAATGAAATCTAAAGGTAAAAAAATATTAATTTATCTCTTGGGGAGTTTCATAAAAAGAGCATTCAATAATTCCTTACAAAATCTTAAAATTGTTTTTCATGTTTAATGTTTTGACATATAACAAATTATTTTAATGAAATATATCTATTATTTTTTTTGATTTGAAAAATGTGATGTGTTTTAAAGGTGGTGAGATGAAGCATTATAAAAATATCCCCAAAATGATACATTTGAATGATGAAATTATCCTGATTATAAAAAACCATTCCTACCGCATCATCAGTTCTTTATCTATTCAATAATGTTTTGTCTAGTATAATTTTTTTGTAATAATTTTCTAATGAAATATTTTATACACATTCTACAAATTCATTTATTTCTAAAAATAATTAATTTAAATATGAAATTTTATCAGAAGAAATGTATCTAGAACTTATGGTAAAAAAATATGGGGGAAATATTAAATAAAAATGAACTATATAAATAATTATCTGTATTTTTGTAGAATGAAATAACATTAGTATCTTATTGTTTTTTTGGAAGTTTATTTTATCCTTATTTTTATATGAATTGGATTTCAGTTTATAATTTTAAAGAATTATTTTTTTGAAAAATATTTTGTTTTTTAAACGTGTTGAAATTTTTATAAAACAATAAACAAATTCAACTAAAAAATAACATGATGCGATGAAACTATTGAAATATGGAAATGAATGTTATCTTACACATATTTTTTAATAAAATAAATTTGTTTAGATTAATGATGTGTTGGTGAATGGAGACTACTAGATTAATTTTCTTAATTATTTTTTAATTCTATACCTTATCAAGAAGTAAAATTTCCCATTTACAAAGCCTATTATACTAATAAAAATTCAAAACCCCTTGTGAAATATCTCATGTAGAAATTACTGAATTTAAAATTAGTTGTAGTAGTATTTTAATAATTGTTTCATCCATTCAATCATTTCACCGTTAGGTGATTAGGTTTTTTTAATGAAAATAAATAAGGTTCTATGACGATTTATATATTTTATAAATAATTTAATAAAATAAATTTTAATAATATACATAAAATTACTCATATCGATAACTTTTTTGATCAGCTGGAGGGATATTAATATTTTACTATGATTTATTTCAGATCTAGTTATCATCAGTCAAATTTAAAGGTAGATGACAATCTAAAAATAGTGTTATGATGTATATAAAGAAATTAAGTTTTTTCTGTTATTCCCCCAGGCTTAAAAAAATCCCATTATTTATTTATGGATATTATAAAAATAATAATACCTGAATTTTTTGGATAAGTTGATTGTTTTTTTATTGATGATATTTTTGTTTATTCAAAATGTTATGAGGATAATGAAATGTATCTATTCATTCTTCGAAAGAAATATTTAGAGAAGAACTTATATGGGAAATTAAGAAATTTGATTTTTTATTGTAACAGATCTATTTTCTAGGTAATATTAGAAATAATGATAAAAAAATTATTTATACCACTATATTAAAAGTTTTGATTAATGTTCAATACCTATAAATTCTATATAAAATTTTCATTTTCCATGATTTCCATGGTATTTAGTATCAACATATTATATTATTTTAGTTTTTAGAATATAATATTTTTCATTCCATTACATAAATTGATCATTTTGAAGCACTATATGAAATGTTTTTTTAACTATAGACTTTTTTGATGAATTCCTAGAATTAAAGTTCATGAGAATATATTTTGTATAAGATGCAGATGAGAATGTGGATATGATTCACTAACACATGAAAACAACTCCGATTTGGTAGAAATTTTATACATTTTACTTGTGGAAAAAAATTTATTTCATGGTTGGTTATCATGGTTTCATTAAAATATCTCAATTAAAATTTGTTATGTTTTTTTGATAAGAATGTAAATCTTAGTTCATATTCTATAAGACTATATGAAATCCTAGAATATGTTGAACTAATTACCTATAATGTATATTTTCATTCCATTTATCCCTAAAACATAATGAATTTAATGTTTCTATGTAAAGAAATGATATTCCAGATTCATCTCTTCATTTCAACATAGAAGTAGATCTTACTGGAAGAGAGACAACATATGAGTATAGTTCTATTCAGATACTAGATCTTAGATAGAAGAAATTTTTGAATTGTATAATATACCTGGATTTGTTTTTATAGTATGGCCTCGTAGTAGAATAAGAACATTAGAATAAGAAATTTCTATGATAGAGAGTTATCATTAGATGTCTAATAGGTAATTAATATTACACGGAAATAATTTCTTCTAGATTTGGAGAATATGACAACCTAGGTTAATATTAAAAATAATTATTCTTGAATCAAATATAATATTTCATTATAAATGTATAATTAAATAAGTTTTATTTAATGAAAATAATAAATATATACAAATGAGATATAATATTCAACTATGAAAATATAAAATCAATTCAATTTTTCTTATAAGTTAGAATATTATATATTTATATAATATATTAAATAAATAAATGTATTTAATATAATAAAATAAGTGCCAATATTTGTATGACATATATATATTTATTTATAACTTCATAATTAATATAATTATATAAAATAAAATTTATCATCATAAAATAGATTCATAATTTAATATTTTTTTTCTTAATATTAAAAGATAATTTCCTGATCCTTTATCTATTTTTCATTAGTGTCATAAAATCATTATAATTTTAAAATTTTAATTTTGAAAATAAAATATCATTTTAATGAAATAATTTAATTTATCATATATAACAAATAATATTAACAAAAATCAAGTTCATTTTTGAATTCTAATGTAGAAAAATTGGTTAGTATTATTTAATTGGGATTTTTGTAATGTAATTTCGTATTTGGTAAATACTGAAATTCTATAATATAATGTATTACATAAATTATTGGATTATGGATTAATAGATTATGTATGTATTATTTAGGAAAAATATAGAACTCAAATTAACTATTTGAATATAATTATATATTATTTTAATGTTTTTCTATCAGTATTGATCAAAAATAATAATCTAATGAATTCATCAAAAAAATACACATCTCTTCCACTATAAAGAGGACCCATCACCAACTCTTCTCAAAACACCTAAAAATAATTTTAGATTATTTAATTTCTCTTTAATTACTTTAAAAATTATATTACACATATCTATAACTTACTATGCAAAACCATATTCCATTACCAGTGGCCTAAACTATGTTCTCAAAACGAATAACAGCTGAAGTAAAATCCTATTTCATTTTCATTTATTCTCATTTTAATATCGTTTATTTTATTATTATCTAATAACACCCAATACAAGTGATATTATTAATATTTTAATATATATATAATAAATTATTATTTTTACAATTTTATTTCCATCCTCAAAACTATCATATTCTCCTCTTATTCTAAAAAAACTACCAAACTATCTATGATATCTCAAGTTACATTTACATTATATGTTGTGTTTCAATTTTATTTTACCTCTATAAATTGGGGTCCTAAAGAAATTATTTTTGATAATAAATATTTTATTATACCTTTTATAATTTATATAATGTTCATTAAAAAATTTATTTTGTCAATATTAAGAAAAATGATATTATTATGTGGTGGTTGCAAAAACCCAATAAAATAAATTAATTCACTTTCATAAATGGTCTATCTATATAATCATCCTGATATAATAATATATATATATATATATTATCATTTATAGTTTTGTAAAAATAGTTGTAAAATTATATTCTAATTCTATTGTTTTTTTCATTTCGAAAGGAAAACTATTAATGAAAATACCTTGGAAACCATGAAGTGAACACACATTAGAAATAAAAATTACAATATATTACCAATAAATGGGTAGAAATATATTATAATTGGATACTATAAAGTGATATAAATATTAATATTTCTCTTAAATACATTAATATATTATAAAACAGGTTTAAACACGTTTGATTTAAGTAAAACACAAGGTTGTGGAATTTCCTTTTAAAAAATCGTCATTAATGTCTCTATTTATGAAATCCACAAAAAAATCTTGTTAAATTTTATAGAATTATAATATGATCTCATCTTCATGATGATTTACTACTCTAAATTTTTAATTAAAATATTTAATTATTATTTATACTTAAATTGACTTGTTTTGTATTTGAGTATGATTCTATAAATTATATGATTATCCTCATGAAATTTTATTTTAATGAAAGTATTCATGTTTTATTATGATGTTATAGTTCATGAAATTTTTTATGTTTAATGGTTGGACCTATATCTCCCTCCAGTTTACTAAGACTGTTAATGTTGAATTTTGATTGAAATGGTTATTCCATGTGTATATTCAGTGGTTAAACTATATATAGTCACGAGGGTTACATGATACGGTACTAAGGAGTGTTAGATTGTATTATAGCCTTGAGATTTAAACATCATACAACAGCTATGAGTGATACATGATTATGTATGTAATTTTACATGTAACTATTATACTATTATTTATATCTTCTATGTTTTATTGAAATCACTTATTTTCTCAATTTATGTATATAACACTTCTTTGGTGATAAGTATGTCTTTCTATAAATTATTTCATATGTTTCTAATTATTCATGAACTAAAAATTTCATTCGTTAATTTTATGTTCCATTTTGTATTTTTTATCATCTCATTTTTAAATATTTTTTATGGGGTTTAATGATGAGATCGAGAACGGGTGAATCCATGTAGAATTATGTGAATATTATTCATGAAAATATTGGTTTTTTTATTAATAAAATTATATTAGGTATGGAATTGATATTTTTTGAATATTACCCACTTTATATTCTTAAGGCTAGACATGTATTAATAATGATTATATTCAATAATACTTTAATCCCAAATAATCTTTATGAATTTGAGAAAGAAATTTCTAAATTAATTTACAATATTATGTAGTTTTTATAGTGGATACCTTATATAACATATATTACGTTCAATAAATTCCACTAAAACACATTAAAAAAAGTAATCTCCAATTATTTTTCTATCATTTACAATTATATTATGAGATGACTTCCTCCCATTTGAAGACAAAAATATATATGAAAAAACATAAAAACCAGTCCACAATTTACTTATTTTAGAGACAATGGAAAGGTTGTCTGGCCTCTACCTTCAATATGGAAACTAATTTCATTAATATCCAATGTATTATTTATAAGACTATATATGTACACATTGTATTTATAACATAAACTTTAACATCCATTCTTTATCATTCTCTTTACCATTATACAAAACCATTATATAATTATTTAAATCATTAAATAATTGTAAATATTATAGATGTAGTTCATTATATTTATGGTATATCCATGATCTACATCCCTATCAAATACTTTGAAAAATAAAAATGTATCTCTTGTATGTGTCAGGACTACCACAACCAAGGGAATTTTTTTTTCATCACAGCATTTCATGGATAGATATACAATATAAATTTGTGAATAGATATATTACTAAATTCATTTATTCATTTTATATAAAAAATTTTAAACATTATAATGAATATAACAACTGACATGTCAATAAAAATATATTCACATAAAACATACATAGTAAGAGGAAAAGTGACTTATTTATAAGTGAGAATATATTTTCTTTTACTGTCTTTATAAAAATATTTTTAATTATTATTCAAACATTAATGGTTTCCTAATTCATTAATTACATATTTATAATCCTATTATTATTCAAAATAAAAATAATTCATAATTATAATAAAAAATTATATATAATATGTCTAGGATTGGGTCAGTTTAACCACCTACACGAATAATTCTATAAAATAATATTATTGAATATTACAATAACTTAGATACTAAAAAGATATGATATCTGTTAGTAATTAATTATATTATTTTATACATGATTGATAAAAAAAATTATTAAACCCCAAAGTTAAAATACAATTATTCTTTGGTTAATACACAATGAAAATAGTATTACATATATTAAATCTTTTTGAATCGTAAAAAAATACCCACATGATTAAATTATATCATTTCATAAAAAGTTAATGAATCTTTGGAGGTATCTTTTATTATATGGGTATGATTATTTTTTGGAGAACTATGAGGATAAAAATAATATTACAGATTATTTTCAACATGATTAATATTTCTCAAATATTATTTAAAAAATAGATAATAACTAACTATAAATCTTATAATGTGTAATTTTAAAGTGTATTTATAAATTTATTTAGAGATCAATTTATTCCCATTAAATTTTAGTATGATGTTATATTTTTCTATAATTTTTTTTATAAAAATACCCCCAAAGATGGATTTGATGGAATGTGTTTCATCATCTATATTTCACATTCATTTGTGTTTATCCTAAATTAATAGAATATAAATTTATCGATTTTTTGATCTATATAATACATTATTTTATAAGTTATTTTATCTTATTAGCTATTTAATTTATTTCTATTTATATATAACAACATATTTTTAGTAAAAAATTACAAAATAAACCATCTTCATTAATAAGAATACATGTCATTATAACAAATGAAATTTCACTGCCATATCCATATTGTCCAAAGAATAATATATAATGAAATGAATGTATGCATATTATTTTTTATTATTGATAGTATTCTATAAATATTTTATTATATAATATTCATTTAGTATTTAATCATTATATATTTTTATTTAATATTTTCTTATATATCTTAATAAATGAATTTCTTTTGATTATTCATGAATCTACAAATTATAATTGGTTTTAATGTTTCTTATCAAGGATATATTATTTAGAAATATTAATAATATATTTTTCAAAACTGTTCTTTTTCTCTTATAATATTATTTTAGAGTAACATTCACTTCATTTTTTTCAATTTTTAATAGGTTTTTGGATCTATATGTTTACTAATATTTTACATCATAGGCTTAACAATAATGAATATATTTTTATTAACCTAAATAATATGTTATCATTTTATTACACTTTGGAAATGAGATTATTGATATTAACTGATTTATTGTGTTTATATTAATTTATGTTTTCGTAATGATTTAGAATCAAATTCTCTTTACAGTGGATATTAATTTCATGTTAATGATACATTAAATATGGTAAAAATATGTAATGGTCACAAAGGTTAGGGACATATATATCTCCCTGATCCATTAGTTTATGTTTATTTCACATGATATATTATGTCACATAAATAATTTTAATATTTATTCTGTAAAATAAATAATGATATTGATCACATTTCCATGTTTCAAAATAGTTTGTGTTCTCAAATTTTAATATTTTATTATAATTATTTTGTTCACATAGGCCTTATAATAATTATTTTATCACAACAATGAACCATACTTACATTTTTCCCACATTTTGATTTTTTTTATCATGTTATTCCACATTTCGATGATATTTTTTATTCATTTTCATCAATTTAATTGTTTTCATGCTAAACCTTGTTTTTATAATATTACACATAATAATGTATTTATAAAAGGTTTTTTGAATAATTACTTTTAATTGGAGTCATTTTTTTAATTTTATTTTTTCTTAGCAGTTTTTTAGGATATTGAAATTTTTTATAATATTTTATGTTATTCATATGTGGTCTTCAGATTATTTATTATTATATGTATCCTCTCATCATGTTCTATGTCATGTTAATGATGTTGTATATTTTGATAAGAGAATCACTATTTAATCATCTGAGTTTAGCACATTCATATATATCAATTCACATTTTTTGAAGACTAATATTTCATGTGAGACGTAAATATAAAATTTTCGAGTAGTATGATTATTGACTATTGAATATTTTTTTAAATTAGAAATGTTTATCTACCTAATCATGATGATATTAAATTATTAGGTCCTTTTTTTAGGATCTATGTGATATTTTTTTCAATCATAAAATTAATTTATTTAGTATGATATTATTCTTATATGTTTCTTTTTTATAAAATAATTTGGTTTAAAAGATAGAGTAGTATGTTTTTTTGTGATTATTTAAAAGAATATTAGTGAAAAAATTAGCCATTTAAATATATATTGGATAAGAATTTGTATATAGTGACTAATTAAATTTTTTTTCTAAAGTATATAATTTGTGGCTTACCCAAAATTAAATTATATATAGGGATACTATAAATGTATACAATATCATAAATTGATAAAGATGTGTTTAAAAAAATTAAAAAAATATATTTTTTAATAACTCAATAATCACAAGAGAAATAAAAAAGGGGATTAAAAAATCACCTTGTTTTACAATATTATTGAAATACAATGCATAATCAGATTATAAAGAAATTAATAATGAAGTATTTATTATATTGAGTAATAATTTCATAAAGTATGATAGAAAATATCGTAATTAATAATTAAATAAAAAATGTGTTATTTAGTTTTAAATGGATTTTATATTATTGATTTTAATGTATCAAACACATTAAGGTGGAATTTTCATCACAACCTATATGATACACTAATTATTATGATAATTATTTATCACTAATTTAAAACTACTTTTTAATGGATTGATACCATAATAAATGAGATAAAATTTGATAACAATTAAAATATATATAAATGAATAATGGGATACATATTATTATAATATATTTAGTGAAATGTATTATAAATATTATAAAAACTATCACGAATTCTGACACGACATGTCCCAACGGTTCCCTCATGTCCAATGCAAAGCTTTGTTGGGAATACCCAAACTCTTTGCCAAATGTCTTTGGGATGATGAAAAGTATTGATAAGACATAACACTCACATGGGAGGACTTAGCCTAATATCATGTACACATAAAAAAATATCCACACACTTGTTGAATGAAAAATGAAATTACATTATCAAAATTGATAAAAAATATATATCTAATATTAGAATATAAAATATACAATGGAAATAACAAAGGAAAATTTACAATACCACTAAAACTATAAAAGTATCAAACCTAATATATATAAATTGATTTCTGTAAAATAAAAAAACCTTTTATAATCCATGGTCCATCTGCTCACTATACTAAATCTTATATTGATCTATATATAAATCAATCAAAAGGCATGTCACATACAAAAGACACAACATGGGATGGCATATTACATGAAGGTGAGATTGTAACAATGCTAATTATGATACCTTAATATATAAAAACATAAAGCATAAATAGAGTATTATATTCATAAAATATCATGTTTATCAAAATATGTGATATAAGATAAAAGAAAATGATATAATCAGGATAGATTGGATATATAATATAATATTCAAAACCACAATACCAATCAAGGATACTACTTATGATGTAAATAAAATACATATCCATGCAATAATGAGAAAATTCTTTAAACATTATATTTTTTTTGTGTTTTTATTTTATTTATTAACTTATTCTAATTAAGGATACATTATAAATTTTTATATAATGATGGCTAAACCAATGGACACTATAAATAAAAAATGGAAATATATTTTTTAATTATATATTTAAAAATGTACATAAAAATGAATATATCATGTTGGTCAAATAATTTTTTTTGTTGAAACCCATTACCTTGATGACATTTCTCATCTGTTATTCAATAAAGAATGTAAAAACACTATTCAACATGAGTTTCTAAATAATAAACATTCAATTTCATTAGTATATAATAATTTTTATTTTTTTTAAATGATGTAAATAATGATATACCCAAATGTTATTTATATGAAAAAAATGAAACTTCACAACTCTAATTAATTTTTAACATTGGTTGGTTAATATATAACGTCAATATACATATTTCATTTCAGTTATAATATATCCAATGTTAAAAATTATTAGACAATTAATTTTTAAATCAAATATAATGTTACCAACATAGTTTTTATTTAATATTTCATTTTACCCTTCCTCTCCAATGTTGACCAATCCATAAAAATACAAAATCAAGATGAAATTAAAACATTTAGAAAAATAAATAAACAACAAGAAATAGAAACATGTTAAAAAATTACTCATTCAGAGTAAAAAATTTCCAAAATTACAATTATAACTAAAATAAACCTAAATACTACTCAAATAAATAAAAAATAAACATTTACAAATTACAACATTCAAAATTACAATAACCACTAAAAAATCTAATATTAAAAAAACGTGTAAAATAAATTTATAAATAAGGTTGTGTTTGTGTTAGTTCTTCTACACTATATGTCAAAGAGTCATTAAAAATAAACAAATTAAAGTGAAATTATTTAAAATGTGTATTGAATAAAACAATTAAGTATTAATGATTAGTATATAAATAAATCTGACCTAGATGACCATCTTTACAATTCTAGTTTTATTTATTTCTAACATAAATATTAACACATAATATCTATGATCATTAACACCTTTTTGATAATGAAAATTATTTATAATTTTTTTATTAGTTCAATCTAACATTCATATGAAATATATACAAAATGTACTAATTATAAATAAAAATTCACATTTACTATCTCGTATTTGATTTTGGATCTCTTTTTTAGTGTGGTTTTATTCAAAACTAAATATCTTACTTTATTAGAAAATAATATAATTGAAATAAAATTAAAATAAGATATAATATAAACAACTATTATGAAATATATACTTACATTTCCAATATGTACACAAAATTTCCTCAAACATATCCATGGATAAATTTTATCCAGTAAATGTTCTTTTCCTATGGAGAAATCAACTAATTTCCAACAGTAACTAATATTACAAAAATATAATGTTAGTGGATTTTATGATAAAAGATAAATATCACATTGTGAGGTATATGTTTCAAACCTCTCAATATAAGGAAACATCCAACACTGCATAATAATTTTTTGTTCAAATATTTCCACAATATAATCTATTTTTTCTTCTTCAGTCAATTTTAATGTTTTAGGTGAAATTTTTGTGGGTCCCCAAATCCATATACATTGATATTGTCATTATCCACACACATTTTGTCTAGTTTTCTAATACAAAAAACAAAAATAACTACATATTTTTAATAAATTTAATATATTAAAATATTTATTTGATGAATTACATTGATGGATAATGTTTATGAAAAAATTATATATGGATACAACCTCCATGATATAATTTTTCAGGATACCAACAATTATTACACTCCCACATTATTAGACCTGATTTTTATATTTTTTTATTTATTTTGGATCAGGATCTTTTTTCAGCCACATTCCTCATGAACCAGAAGTGGTAGGATTTATCATTTGATTAATTAGTTATATTAATCATTGTACTATAGTCCTCTCATGGGGTTCATTTATAATTTTTGGGGAAATGTGGGGAGTTTTGTGTGGGTTGGATCCATCATAATATTGGGACACAATTAGTGGTAACCATGAAACCAAATCAATGAAATCACTTAGTATGAGATAGATTATTCGACATGGACTCTGAATGATCATGCGCCACAACCCATGTATGTGTGTGTCTGGGTCACCTTCTATAGAGGTGTTCGCACGTTCTCCGCAGACTTTGGTAAACTGTAGAGACTAATTGTGGGACCTACCAGCTCTTATAAATTTTTGGATTTATTATCCCCTCTCCCAAATTCTACCCCACCCATCCCTTATTGCTCGACCCACTCAGCACTATGATCCCTAGGAATTCCTCTTTATATTCACCCCAATACTTGGGATCCAATATTTAGGAATTTATATAGTGGATACTTCAATATCATTCATGTAAGCCCTCTTTACTCCTAATTTCCTCTTCATTTACAGTTTCCTCTCTTTTATTTTGGGTTTTTTTCTAGTTGTTGTGGGGTTTGATTTAGAGTTTTAATATTGGCGTATTTGATTTGATATTATTTATTAGGGATTCATATTTCCTCTTCTTGGTGTGAATGGAATGTGGATGTTATTTCACAAATTTTTTCAAATTGTTCTTCATGTAAAATATTAGTATTCAATCACTCACATTATTAGATGCATTTAACTTTTTTATGAGTTTATAAATGTATCAATTTGTTTGGTTATATGGTAAAATGGTTTTTTTAAAGTAATTTATTTTTTCATAGGTAGTAAATGAACTCTAAAATGAAAATATTAATGGTTTGTGTGAATTGTAAGCTAGGGCTTCTAAAAAGAGTTTTAAGGGGGGTTTTGGATGGTTTGAAATTTATTTTTAATGGAACAAGATATGTTTGTATGAATAAATTTTAATTTTCAATGGAAAATTGAATAAATTTTTATTTTAAACCTTATTATGAATTTTGAGTATAAATTTTGAAATGTTTTAATGTCAACAAGCTTATTTAGCAAATGGTTTTTCTGTATGAGTGGGTTTAAGAAGGGCCATGGACCATTGTCTTGTTTGGTAATAATTTTATGACTTTCTTGTGTTATGAAAGACACACATGATTATTATTTTAGTGATGGGAAATTTATAAGAAGAGGTTATATAATTGGAGTGTTTAAAATGATAAATTGATTGTTTTATGAAGAAGGGTGGTTCCCTTTATTTTATGGAACTTGATGGGAGAGTGGTGGTATGTATGGAAAGTGAAAATTATTACAACAAAATTGGAATCCTAGTTATCTTGGTTGGTGGATTAAACTTTCATGTTTTTGATTTTGATGTGGAATTTCCTAGTTTCACTTAGTAGGAATGACACTATGAACGCTCACAATACTATAACTATGATTTACCATGACTAGATATTATGATGTATTTATTCTCTATTAAAATTTACATGAGGACATTTTCTGTTTTCATTAATATACCACATGTCACAAAGGTATGAGGTTCTAGGGTACCACATGTGAAAGAGTAACCCTTGGAAATTCACACCTAGTGCCCTACCATATATGATGTTGTGTCACATTTCAGTATAAAGCGGACCACATGTTTCTGATTGTTCTATTTATAAAACCCCATTCTTATTTAGTCTAGCATGTTTGAATTCATATTCCTTCAAAGTGTTTTATTAATTTTTATCTAATAATGGTTTTTCATAGAAGTGTCTTTAGAAGATTATATTTTATTGAGAATGTAAAAATATATATTAAGTAATAAAGCATCAAATCGCTTTTATGGTTGTCATCCTGTTGGGATTTGGCTCACACCCTACATACAAATAATGGTGTATGTAGATCAGGTTGTATATTTTTTCTATTATAAGGAATTTTACATTGTCTGCAAAGCTTCAGGTTCTTGGAGGTATCTCATTGTGGTACTTGAGTAACCAAGGTAATTTGTGTTTCATCTATGTCATGTGGTTCTTATGGTCATTCATTATTTTGGGAAATGAAATGGAAATGGTTCAATGGTCTTAGTGATCTCACATGGACTTGAATTCCATGTGGATCCCAAGAAATTAACATAAAATATTATCTATGAAGGTGGTGTGATTTCCATATGGCCTCCAAATATATATCCAAAACACTCATCAACACTAGTTTTCCCTCACATTGTCTTGTGTCTCATTGGGGTCTGATAATTAATTTGAAAAAAATGTTTATAATTTTATATAATCATGACATTGAAATAGTGATTTGTTGATTTTAATAATGTATCGAAATGGGTTTTATGTTTTTTTAATAAATATATAGAATAATAGAATTTTTTGGAATGGTTTTGAGAGATCATGGCTGACTTCATCATGTCTAATTTTTCATAATTTAAAAATATTTTTTATTGTTTAAAATTATTTAATGATTTGAACTATACTAAATTTGGTTTTAAAAAACCATTACTAAATAGAATTTTCTAAACTATTAAAAACCCTTTCTAGATGGGATATAGTGGTTGGAAACTTGTTTTAAAACAAAGGAGTTTATTTTTTACATAAAAAGTTGTGGATTCAATTCGATTTATTCACTATTATAGATAAATATTTGAAAGTCAATGAAATGTGTTTAATTTGAAGTCCAAGGATTGATAATGAGTTTTGTTTTTTTATGAATGGATTTTTTAAAAAATATTCATACGTTTCATGATGGTTTTTATTTTCTGGCTATTGATTTTGAGAATAAGAGGTGTGGGTTAATTGTTGTTTTGGAATGTGGAATGTTTTTTAATGCATGGTGTTCTCATGAGTTACCACATTCAGATGTTACATGAGTAATAATGGATGGATTCATTGGGTGACAAGAGAGTAATTATGTATGTGGTAAATGAGGCACTATTGGTTAATGTTCGATCAAACCACACTATTTTATTTTAAAGGGTGTTTATCAAAAACATTTGTGAGGTTGAAAAATTTCTGGTTTTGTGGAATATTATATTATGATTTTTTATATTTTCTCGTGGGGATATTTTGAGTTTAAAAAATATTTTGATTTGGGAAGATATTTGAAGATTCATTTTTTCAATGAATCAGTTTTGGATGATGGTTAGTGGTTACATTTTATGAGTGTTTTGGGATGAATTTATTTTGGGATTCCAAATGCATTTTTTGATTTCTTATGGTATGTTCCATCAATTGGCCGGTTTTATTGGTCCATTGGTTTTACCTTAGGGCTAGTGTACACCCCTATAAAGAGTTAACACGTGATTGATGTGTTTCCCAATAAAATTATCCATTGGCTGGTCCTCCAGTTGTTCAATATAAGGAATTTCCATTTTTAGCATTAGTGTGGAGTCTATCTCTTCTTCATTATTTGGTATGTGGACCATCTCATAGATGAAGATCAGACGTGAGATGTGTTGAATGAAACTTTGGTTGCATTGTGACATTTGAGGGTTAAGGGTGATATTGATATTGTGATGTATGAATGTCCTGCAAGGAACTACGTAAATAAATTACATTGATGAAAATGAAAGAAGACTAGAGCTATCGGTGATGGAGACATTTCAATGCACCTTTGGGTATGTTATTGGGTTTTTTAAATTTAGGGTTTGTGCCCGAACAACTATGTATAAATATTGGTTATAAGATTCTATGATGAATTCTTATAGAAATATCATGATTTTTGGACCCAGTATAGGATCTTCAATATTTCAATTCTTCTATATATTTCATTGGTCATGTTCGATGAAAACTCATAGTGTGGGTTCTCTTTGAGATTCATGGGTGGACTTCATAGAATCTTCCAAGAGCCCCTACATTGATATGAGTGTGTATTTTTCCGGGGGATATCCATATTCCAATACCCATAAGGGTGTTTTTACTATAAATATTTTCTTTCAAAGTGTCTCATTTAAGGTGAAGGTGGGATGTGTATTCATATATTCTGCTTATGTTTTGGAGAAAGTGTTAAGTGAGGGTAAGTGGATGTTATAGATTGTTGCACCAAATAGTTTTTTTTGTAGGTTATGATATTATTTGTTCATGACCTAATTTTTTTTTCAGGGTTTGTAATCCATGACTGCATGGTATGGGATTCTTCAATCACCATATATTTGTCCATAGGTTATATTGTGAATTTTCTGTGTTATCAGGTTAACCCCATGTCAATGATAGGGTTCTGTTTATTTTTTGCTCATATTCTAGAATATGTGATTTTTTAAATCTCCAGGTTAATTTCACTATTTCATTTGATCTCATTCTATAGAATTATGTTGTGGAAATTCATTTACATGTTGTGATATGTTTCTATATATGTGTTTTCCTTTGGTATTAAAGAGGTTTAATCACATCACATTAATGAAAATTTGGTTGTTGGGACTAGTTGGATTTAGGCCTCTCTTTAGTTGACCTTATGGGTCCAACTAATGTTAATTTATCTCATTTTTTCATCTAATGGTATGATATTTTTGGAATTTTTTCCATTGAGGTCTACATCCCCCCATTATTTGGGGGGCTTCCCCCCTCCCCTTGTGGTGGGACTGTTTTTTTAGTTCTGAGATGTTTTCATGTTCATTTAATCATGTTAGTTCATATGGTGGGGAATTTATTTTGGTCTCCCCATGTTAGTGTCCTAGTTCCTTCTTTGGTGTTAGGATATTTCTTATGGTAGGGAGTCTATTCGAGCCTCCCTTTATTAGTGGTCCAGTTTCATTCCTGGTATATTCTTTGTGGTGGGGGCTTAAATTCAGAACTATTTAACCCTATGATCCTTCCTATTGTATCATTAGGGTTAGAGCATCCCCAATTGTGTCATTGAATTAAGGATGTGGGTGTATTTTGTGGATTTGATTTGATGTGTTTACTATTTTATACAAGTGTTGTTTATTTTTTATATTATTGTATTATTTATCTTAGATTTATTAGAGGCTAGTCCGGTGTGGAATGTTTCAATTCAATTAATTAATCAATTGGATGTTTTTTCATTATTATGGGGTCAGTGACACGTAAAAGGATGGCCTTTTTGTCCACAATTGTTCAGTTTTTAAGTGTCTTTTCTGATCATGGTGTTTTGGGTACAACCTTGTTTAGGAATTATAGGGGGAAAGCATAATGGTTTAGAGAATTGTGACATAATTGTTTTTAAGATTGACTTTATTGCCACTCGGGAATAGATCATGACAACATTCCTTGAGAAATAGGTGTGGCATAATTTAACTTTTGAGTTATTAATTCTATATATACTTATCATAGAATCCAACTATGGTATTAATTTTTATTTTTTTGAGTAAATTAGAGCATTTTAGGTGGGAATTCTCCTACACATGGTTGGATCATGGTTAGAGGTAACAATTAGCCCAACCCAAGAAACAGGGCAGTATGAGACAAAACCTATTGTTTGGCCTCCACATAGTAATGAATCTTGGCCCAGGTAATAAATTTTCTAGGTATCCTTAGACTAAGGTGGTTGTACGGTCTCTACACATTTTGATAATTGTGTTCACTAACTAAGCAGCATGCCAACTCATTAAAATTTGAGGATTTATTTTTCTCTCTTCCTGATTTTACCCCACTCCACCCCACTAATTCGACCATTTTTGTCCCTTCATTCCCTAGGTAAATCTTCCTCCATCCACCCCTATCATTGGGCTCCAATATTAGGAATATTTTGTGTGGATCACTCATGATATCTCGTATAATTATTCTTCATTCTTATTTTCCTCAACATGTAATGTTTCCGATCTTTTTTTGGGGTATCAATTTACCAGTAGTTGTGGGGATCAATTTATGGTTCTAATTTAGGGTTTTGGTGTTTGATATTTTTTATTAGGATATATTCTTTCTTACTCATTTTGTTAATGATATGTGAATGTGATTTTAATCCTTTTTTTAGAAAGTTCATCAAGAGATCTAAGTGGTTGTATTACCTAACATTATTAGATATATTCAATATATTGATTGATTTTACAAATGTGCCATTTTTTATAATTATTTGTTGTGAATGGTGTTTTTGAAGATATTGGTGTGTTTGTGGGTTAAAAATTAAATCTAACAAAAAAATGGCTTCGTTATGTGTGTTTTATAATGTAATGTTTCTTAAAAGGGGTTTTGTGGTTGGTTGGAAGGTTTGAAATCTAGTTTTTAATCGAGCATGTTGTGTGTGTATTATTAAATGTTTATTTTCAATAAAAATAGATAATTTGTGTATTTTTTTCCTTATTATGAATTTCAAATATAAATTGTGAAATTATTAACGAATAAATGTATGTTTTGTAAATGGTTTTGAGTATTAGTTGGATTATTAAGGTTATTCTTACATTGTCTTCCTTGGTATCAATTGAGGGTTTATATTGTGTTATGACATGGAAATATGGAAATTATGTAAGTGATAGTAAAGGTGAAAATAGTGGGGTTTTCATTGGTATGTGTAAATTGGTAAAAAGGTTTTTTATAAGTAATATTGGTTCCCTAAAAATGTTTGGCCTTTTTGGGAGAGTGGTGGTATGTGGGACATGTTATCATTAACATTAATAAAAGGAAATCATAGGTATCTTGGTGGAAAGACTAGAACTAGAATGCTAGTTATTCGGATTTGGCATGTCATGGTTTTACATACCTGGATATATGCTTCCAACAGTAACTAAATTTTAAAGTTACTTTATTTACACAAGAACTTTGGACGTTTCCCCACTCTAGTGCCTCCTATACAAGGGCAGTAATGGTTTTCGTTACATAACCACCATTCACTGATGTACGGGGATCTAGGGTCATAATCAATCATGATTAACTATAAGGGATTCATATATGTTTAGCTACTATATGTGATGTAGTGTTATCCATCGACTTATAAAAGACCATATTATTGTGTGTGTGGTATTTATATAATACCATACTCAGTTAATCATTTATTTTTGAAATGTATTTTCATGATATTGTTCGTTTTTTAAAATTTAGAAAATTAATAATTTTATTATATATTTTTAATGAAATAATTCAAATGGACCTGTTATATTTCCATTTAAAAGATACAATATGGAATATCATTCTTAGGGTGCACCATACAGGGTTGTGGCTAACACCCTACTTACAAATATTGGTGTATGAATTTCTAATTGAATGTTTGTTCTGGAAACGTCAGGGTCAGTGAGTGGACAGTTCGGGGTTTCGGGTGGTATCTCATTGTGGATCTCATTAATGAATACATGAGGTTATGGCCCTAATATTTTATAAAGTATAGGGGAATGTTTTATATTCTAATAAATGTATTATATTGAGGTTTTAATTAAAAATTTATAATAATAAAATATTAAAAGGTTGTTGGGCCTTGTTTGGTTGTCTAATTTCATTTTTGGTTTTTAATCTAGTTATTTTATATTGTTACATTTATGGGTAAAATTGTTCCCATGAATTATTTCACTACCGACGCACTTGTGTAAAACTGTGGGGATTGGGAACACCCTTTTAGCCTTACCAAAGATCGGTTAGGGTGTCTGGTTGAATGGTGAGCCTACATGGTTCGTGAGACACATAGATTCACATACATTAGAATCATATAAACACCCACAAAAAAATTTAAATTTCATGACAATATTTCAAGAAAACAATAATATGTACTTGAATTTATAGTCGATTTTTATTATTTATTTATATAAATTTTATTATTACCTATAACCTATTACTCTAAATTAATCTATAAATATAATACCATTCAATTAATAAGAAAAGATTAACACAAAAATGAAATAAAATAAAATATACACAAAACTATATGGTAATATTTTGCAGAAGTCTAGATGGAAGAACTAAAATGTGGCCAATACAATATCCTAATATCATCACATCATTTGTAGGTTATAGTACTCTAGATTATATATCGATAATATATTTTACAATTAACATTTTATACTCTATCTCTAACTGTTGATGATTAATTGTACAACTAATATAATATACCATCCAACATGAAATGATGTGATATAGATCATCAACGTATAACTCATAGTAACTAAGAATTTGTGGAGGTGGAGGTGTAATAGTGTGATAAAAATGGTGATTTTAGGATGATATGGCAGAGTGGGTGTTGAAGTAGGATGAAAAAATTGTTTTGTAGGTGCAGGTGGAGGATTGGGAGCTGCTGGTGGGGGTAGAGGAGTGGTAAAAAGTGTCTAATATTTTCATTGTTGGTAAGACAAAATAGAATGTACAAATGATATGATCTTTTATTCCATTGTTAGATTAATATTCTTAACATCATCATAAGAATATTCAATTTATTAATAAATAACATCAATTGTATAATATGATGAACATGAAAACACTTTTCTCATTAATACATCCATCGGGTGTCATTATACATGACTCAGGTCCTTGAGAATCCCTAATGCTACAGATAAAATATCCTACCTCCCCTTAGCTAGAAATTCTCCCAGTGTTCTATGCTTCTCAAAAAAATCCAATATGAATGATTTAAAACAATTAATCATTTTGAAATATATATTTAATTTAATTAAGAAAATAAATTATTAATTTGATCATCTTAAATTCTACTCAGCTACAACCCTCGATTCTTCAATATGATAATTCCATTTTTTTTCTAATTTGGGTTGTCTTCAATTTTTCATGTCTAGCCCGGGGTAGAGGGGAAACCCCTCACGAGCATGAAGACTCAGCATTCAATTTTTGTAATTTTTCATCCATCATTTGAGCTACCAATAACGATACCTTCCCCAAGATAAATTATGAGGGTATATTTTTATAGTTTTGATGTCCTGATGATATCTCCTTGATTTTGGTAAATATAAAAAATTAAATCTTCAAAAAGACCAGTAATATAATTATATAAAAAATTTCATTTGACATAGAAAAATGCATCTCATCTTATATATTCAACAATTTGTGTTCATGTGTCTTTTTCTCTAAATGTATATATATCAGATAAATGGTGATGTTTTTTATCCCAAAAAATAAAATTATACGTGATAGTTGATTTGAATTCTATATATCTCCAAACATCTATTGAAAAATAATTCCAATTGACTCCTCTAATTTCTTGTATATCAAATGCCATCTGATAAGAAGTTAAGAAAACATATATTAATATAAATTTTTCAAGGTCACTTGCATACCAAAATATTCTTCCACAACTGAGATATTTATTCTTTTTAGAATCAAATGAAATCATTAATAAAAAATTTTAATTTGGTTTCACCCTAAGTAGATAAAAAAATCTTGAATTGTTTTAAATTATTTTCTCTTGGAATATCATTTTCATCCAATTTTATCACTATCCTGTAGTCCAGACTAAAAGGAATTGATAATTTTTGTAAATTTGTGATGCCATGTTTACCATCCATCATACTCTTCTTTTCCTCTGTGTGAGTATATGATGAAATTTTGGGATATTTGAAATGATCATGACTGTATTCATCTCCACAGGTATAGAAATGATGCTCATATATGGATTTATGTGTTTAATCAGCCAATTGATCAATAATTACTTTTAAAATAAAATAAACTGGCAATTAGTAAAAACATATATAAATTCAACTATTACAAAACAAATGTTAATAAATTGTAAATAAATATGAAACATTAACGTAATAAAAACATAACATGTTATTATTCATATTTTATATAGTTAAATTAAATGCTAACTATATTAATGATATATGAAATGATATTTTAATGAAGGGAACCTAAGAAAATTTTGGTGAAGGAATATATAAAATGATAAATAAGGAAAATTAAACCAATATAAAAAAATAAAAACAAATCAAAATGAAAAAAACTAATATAAACAGTTTTACTTATTAGTTTTAATTTGTCACATAATATTAAACATAGTAATCTGAATAAAACTAAAATAATATAAATAAATATTTTTTCTTATTAGTTTTCATGGGTGTTTTCATAAAGAAAAAATTTAACATTTTTTACATTTTAAGATATTAATAAAATCAAAAAAGAAATAAATATATGTTACCTATAATATTAGGAATGTAGTAAATAATTTTTTACCAAATACATTTTTCATGACCATTATTTTTGGTGCCAACCATTTCTAATACATGATCATCATTATTATATACCAATCTTTCCTTGGAGGTAGGGATCTCACATAAATCAACATCTCCATCAATATGATCGTCAAAAACATATTTTCCCCATGTAAAAAAATAGAACACTGCATATTTGATTTTATAAGAACATAGAAAATTTTTAACCAAGTCTTTTCAATATAAAATAAATCATAAGTGCCATTCAATACATTTACATTTACATGTTTCATTACATATTAATGATGACTGTCACTGTTGTATCTAAAAAAATAGGAGCTAAATATGATAACATTATATTTAACGTAAATAGACTACCATATTTATCAAATGAATCCATTATATTCACATGATGTTAAATTGAGTTTTTTATTAGGAAACCAAAAAATTTCATTACTTCTGCGTACACCAATACACAACTATTTTGAACTCTACATCGATTATCCTGATCTTTCAAAGGAAGTGTATAACTATTAATGTTACACTCATACTTAGTTATGAAATTCCAAATGGTACAACTCAAAATCCATTATTATATTTATGATACATCTTATCTAATATGCACATTCTCTTTCAAACAGGGAAAAAAGTTTTGTTATGCTCATTTAAAATCAATATTTTTTCTTTTTTGGATGAAATGGTGTCAACACATTAGAATAAAATGTTATATAACTATGAGCATTATCTATATTATTCCTGATGTATACGTTTTTCTTATTTATCTATTTATATGAATAATATTTTAATTTCAATCCATGAATCCCCATTAAATTATAATTAACTTATTTATGGTGAGATGGAGGCAAAACAATGTGCCCCACCATAGAAAAGTAGCTCATAGAAAACTCTACAACCTCATCAGATATATAATTTTCTATAGTGGAGGCTTTAAGTTGATATGGATTATAAACATAAACCTTCAATATCTTCCTATACATTTCTTTTGTATACATCCCATATAGATATATAGGTCCAAAAATTCATTATTTATTGAACCCAATTACGATTTAATGAACATTTATATAAAAATTAATGGATGAAAATACATATCTAATTGAAAGGTATAAAAATTGCTACATTTTTAATAATTCTCAATGTATCTAGATCAATATACTTGAATTGAAAAATAACACACTTTCATGATATTCTATCTAATGTGGATAAGAAGTATTCCATATAATGAAACTGGTAAAAGTTTTTTCATCATGATGGGTCAATAATGAAATTTCACCAATTTCAATATAAAATCATTCAAAGAGACAATTGTTTTTACATTTGATAAATAACCCTATGAGACATTGATATCGTGAAATCATTGAAAAATATAATTGAATTAATCTTTTATAATTTATGAAAAATTTTGATATTAAAGGTTATCCTTCCATCATTACTGGTAGTTAACTCCAAATGTATTTCTATTTACACTAACTATAATCTTTCATTCAGCCCAATTTTACTTTTCTAATGATTTTTAATAATGATAAAATCAATATGTTAAATATATTCTTCCCTATGTGACTAACATCAATGTTATGTTTCAATTTATGATACCTCAAATATGGTATCTTAAATTTTTTTTCTGCCAATTATGTCTATCAATACCAGATGTATGTTTGTTTACAAATTTTTTATCAAGGGTTTTCACCCACTCATAATATTAAACTATAATTACAAGTTTCAAATAATTATCAAATTCATGCGATCTATTAAATTACTTTTAAGTATTCCATAAGAGTGATTCATTGAAAAAAACATTTCATGACTAATGTATAATATTTTCTTATTATGATTAAATTGATAATATGGTGAATGTTGTTCAGAAATTGGATATTCTTTATACCCCTTAACAACATATCTCTAAAAATTTTCAAACGCTGGGATGAAATTTAAAATGAACAAAATCATTTTTTGAAATTCAAAATATTAAATTTAATAACTATAACAAACACTAATATCATCTTCCCATAATATTTTAAAATCATTAATTAATTGTGACAATATAACATCAATATCATAAGAGGTTTTTCTTGTCTAGAGATCATTAAACTCAACATGACATATTTAAACTACTTATAAAATTAAAGAGATAGGATATAAATTACCAATAAATCAGACCATGGTCTATTTATGATTCAAGGTCTTAATTATGGGTTAATTTTATCTATACATTGCCCATGTATGATATTTTTAACTTTATTTCCTAATATATGAAATTGGTTATCAATTTTCTCCAGCTACAGAGAATCATTTTAATAAAATATTGTTCCATTACGTATCGACTGATCAAAGTTCCATATTAATAATTTTCATCATGTAAATTTGAAGATAAATTATTCAAATGATGAATTATAAGATGATACCAAAATAAATTGCATGGATCTCTAAAACCTTTAAATAATATGGTGATTTTTTTTCCATCCTATACCATGATGTCCCATATTTAAGAGACTGACCAAAATTATTATCCCTTATAATATATTCCATATTTATATGGGAATTCATTTATTTTCTTACCCCTAATCCCATCATTAATTGTATTATATTCTCTTTATATTTGTAATTAGGAAGATAATTATCATTAGGATGAATAATTTCATATAATTTTAAACAATTAGAAAAATTGTTTTCACTCCAACAATGTTTCACATAAAGTAAATCAATATTAATACTGAAAATAAAACAATAAAATCCATACAACTATGATACATTGGGTTTTTTTCATCATCACATAGATTCTCAATTTTCAGTTCTTTTTGAACATTCTATACATTTATTTCCTGAAAAGTATCATCAATTTCATCAGTGTTAACATTTTTCAATGCATCATTATCATTAGATCCAAATTTATAAATAGTTTCAAAATAAAAAATACAATGGTTTTAACTCAGAATAATACCATGATAAATTAAATGATATTTTATGTTAGTCCCCAGCCGTAAACCTTACTTAATCTTGAGTTATTACAAGAATAAACATTGAGGATCTTTTCAGGTTTAGAGTTTTAGAGAATTAGATCATGAAACTTGAATTACATTCCACATATAAACAAAGTGGTTACATAAATGGTAGTATTAATTCTTCCCATAAATGGAAACATATTTAAAATAAAACATGGATTCTTTCTTTACACATCCTTGACACTATCATCACATCATGTACCTTTCCCTTGACTTGTGAAAAAAATTTCAGAAACTTGGGATGAGCATAAATAGCTCAGTATGGGTTATAAAAATATGGAAAGGAAACATGAGTTCATATATACACAAGAATGAAATCAAAATTTACCCATAAAACATAGGCACTTTATCATACCTCATCAAATCATGAATAAATCATAGAAATCATAAGACATGAAAGGTAACTTGAGACATTCATAACATTCTTACGTAGGGAGTAACCCTCTTGGTTACGTTTGGAATACCCACCATAGTATATTTCCTAAATCTCTTCAGAGAAACCTTAATGTTTCACTCCTTCACATTACCCAATGCATTGGAGATCTATATCGGGCTCACCCGCCCTTAGTTTATCACGGAACCACCCGTCTTCATAATAATTCCCATGAACCTCAACATAATCGTATCACAAAAAACATGCATAAAGGAAACATAACATTTCCACATTTCAATCACAAGATATCAATACAACACATTGATATAAAAACATTATGAAAACCATTTTTAATACCAAAATAAAAGAAATGTAAAACATGGTATTTATTTTTCTTTTAAAAAGAAGGTATGGCTTGTAGAGAAAGCCGAAACTCAAATAATGGTCACGATGGCGGAGAAGTCGTTGTCGCTGCATACGTACGACAAAATCATTCCATTTTTTCGTTTAATAAACACTTCATATAAAAAATATTCCTTTTGAATAAATGTAAAATTCAAATGGGTTTATACACCGTATAAAATAAGGTTGTGTATAAAACAGAATATGCCTCAATGAAAGGAGATTGAGACGAAGTCCCTTACAAAGACGGTATCCTTGGTTTAAGGATAAATCAATTACATAATTATGTGTGACAATAAAATACACCAAATATAGGTGGATATTAAGTGTAAAATAATCAGAGGTCATTCACACATATTCAAAGGATGACATATTTAATAACTACATGTTGAACACAAAGAAATTGAAATTGGGTTAAGAAGTTCCCTTGACAGCCTAATGGCGTCACATCAAAATGAGTTGATGAGAGATAAAAAAAGGTATCTCATCACTTGGACATAAAATTTCCATAAATACGGATATATGAGAACATATCCCAACATAACAATATGTAAATGAAAATACCCAACAAAATAAGTATTTTAAAAAGAGGAGGGTGAAATGTTCCCTTACCGACATGGGTATCTTTCGAAACATACACCTCATGAACGAAGGACAATACAACATTGATGTAAATACTCAAAAAAGAAAGTATATTATACAATGAGTAAAATAATGGGCAGTACATACACCACTAAAAGGAAATTATGGAAAATGTAGCATAAATCTCACGGGAATAAAAGTGAGATGAAAAATCCCTTATGAAAACTTGGCAGCCTAACGACGCGACATAAAACATACAAAAATGGATTGATGAGATCAAATTAGGGTTTCTCATCATATTAACATAAAGTTTATAGAAATGGTAATATAAAATAACATCCCTCAACATAAAAAAATAGGAGATTAAAAGATGTGACATAAAGGAGAGTACATAAAAAGAAAGAGAGAGGTTAGATCTCTTACGAAAATTCGGCAGCCTAACGGCGCCACTCAAAACATCCAAAATGGATTGATGAGAGAGAATAGGGTATCTCATCACATGAACATATAAATTACAGTAAGAATAATATAAAATAACATCCCAATAACAAGAAATATGAGTATTAAAAGGAATGACATAAAAGAGAATACTTAGAAAGAAAGAGAGGAGCACGATCCCTTACCTCATGTCCAACTTGTCTTGTTCGTTTCTTTATATTCCTGAATAATAAACTTTGGTCAATTAATAATTGCCTAAGTACCTCCTTTAGATATTATTATTCAGTTCATATCACATATTATAATGTAATAATAATTGTTTAATAATGTCAGTTCATATCAGACGTTTTTGCTGATGTTTGGTACATGAGTCAAAAATGAACTTGTTTGAAAAAAGATTGCCCATGTTGTTATAAGTAAATAATTTCTAGAATATTTTTAATGATTAAAATATCATATATATCCAGTAAATATTAATTTTATACTATTCCATATCATTTGGAGATAAAAAATGAAAAGCACTGTTCATGGAGACGGTAGGCCATACGTACGCATGAACGCTACTTTCATTTTTTGTCATATTAATGGAATTAAAAAAATTGAGAGATATATATATATGTTATAATTACATAATGATATCCATAATTTAGATTTAATATATTACATATATATCCATTATATATATGTACTTATAATATTACATAAAATTTTCAGATAAGAAATGAAATGTACCGTTCATGGAGACGGTAAGCCGTACGTACGCATGAACGCTAGTTCCATTTCTATTTCATATTTAATGGAATTAAAACATAATGATACATAATATTATTTTAATTCCATTATGGTATCATATATAATATCATTAAATATATCCTTTATATGTACCACATATTGTATTAACGAATCAAATCACTTTGAGGGGGCGGTAGTCCGCACTTCCTTAAATGAAGATATCACGTTTACCCATAATGGAAACCATAAAGGTACACCGTAAATGAAAAATACAGAATCTTAAGTAAAACATAAACATATTAGATATCATATATAACTATAGTTTCATCTTAAAGGCCAACTATGAAGGCGTTAGAAAAATGTTGAACAATCATCGTTTCGGGAGGCAGAAATTCGCCATCCACGGAAACAGTATGTTCTTTAACAATTAGATGTAGGTGTGTGTAAGTATAGCTCGAATCATTCTTATAAAAACATCCTAGAATATTGAAGATTCTGGATTGGTTACAAATTAAATGAATAAAAAGTGTTTAGGGGGTTGGAAAAGAAAAATAAAACAAAAGGACACAAGAAAAGACATTACCTTAAAATCGGGTAACTCCCTTTGGATTGACCTCAAAGGATTCCTTGGGAAGACTTCTGCCCAACGTTAGGCTTCAAGGAGTAAAATAGGGAAGTGGAGAGACAAAATGGGCAGGGTTTGGCTGAGCCAAAGGCTTTGGGAGTGTGGGTAAGGAGGTAGAGGTGGGGCCCTTTTATAAGAGGAGAGGAGGGGCACTCCTGTAATGTAACAAAATGTTACGTTATTTTCAAAAGATTTTCGGATTTTGAAGGTCCCACATTTATGTATTTCAAGGATAAGGTGATAAGGGTTTGAAATCCATCATACAATAGGTTTTGGACATGTGTAGGTCTTAGATTTTACATTATCATTCCATCTAATTTAAATCATTAAATAATGAGGTCATCGCTTCATCATCATGATGTCATAAATAAAATAATTTATTTATTGTCTAAAAATTATAAAAAAACTACTATGATGTAGGAAATATTTTCATATTTGCAATTACTATTTATAGTCAAAAATATGACTTGTATAACCCAATGTAAAAATTGTTTTAGTAAAACATTTCATGTTTGTGTCATAATTACTTTAACATTAAATAAAAAGATATTTATGTCATTTTCCAACCAAAGTGGCTCCATGGGGTCCCCAAGTTGACCCATGGATTGTCTTGGTTGTCCATGACACATCAAATGAGGGTAGGACATGTGTATTAGTCATTTCATTTTATTAAGACATTAGTCTTACCATAAACTACAATATTTACCTCTAATCACGATTACAAACTTAATAAGTTACTATTCACCATAAAATTATTTTTATCCCAATGAACCACATTTTACTTCTTAATGACAACCATGTATGTCGGATTTTTGAAATTAAAAACACAAAGATGGCAAAATTTCATTTAAATGGAAACATCAGTTTTTATAAGTATTACATAGTGGTTTCACTATTCATTAGAAATTGATGTTTTTCAGAAAATTCCCAAAAATTCACCCAAAGATATATTTGATATTCCGAATTAAAAAAAGAAGTCTATTTTAAAAAATTCAAAACATATAAGTCAGATTAATTAATTTATTAATTAATTCCCACTGTCAGAGTAAATAGCGTGTTTTTGTGAAACAATAAGTATCAAAAGATTGACACTAGTTTAAGTCTGATTTCAAAGTTAAATTAATTCCAACGACCACTATTATATTTAATGGTAAAAATATATTCTAATTTCACTTTAAAACCAATTCAAAAGATAATATAATCATATAAATAAATTAATTTAAAAAGAGGTTTTGAATTAAAATACAACATTTTACAATATTCATTATAAAAATGAACATTATCGGAAAGATACCAAAAAATTACACAAAGTAAATTTTGATATCCCAGTTCTTAATAACAGTTTTACTTGGTCCAATAGAATGTATAAGAGTGAACAAAACTATATTTAATGACGTTTTTCCATCAAAAGGCGATAAGTGAATAGTTAGTGAAAACTAGGGCATATATGCCTAAAATTGAATTCTTTTTGTATTTTATGCATTTATCTTTTATTGGATAAATGTAAAAACATTTAAAAACATTTATAATCATATTTTAGTTATTTCTATCCATTCCCTCCAATAAAACGGCTACATGTTAACTACCATTTAAAATAATATTATTTTATTATTAGAGTGCAACATACGATTCCCAAGAAACTCGTTGTTGCGTGTTGGGTATGCCATCGAGCATAGCGTACCCTTTAAAGTCATATTAACATTTTATTCACAAATATGGATAAATATGAAAATTTCATATTCTTTATTTACCTGGGGTGTTACATCCATCCCCCCTTTTTGGGAATTGTGTCCTCACAATTTTTAAAATTGAGCTTGGAAACATCCTTGAAAGTCCCACATTAGAACAACAGTCGGTAAAACAATCACTTTAAAATAAAGGAAGATAAGTACAGTGGTCACCCAAGTTAACCCATATTAGGATTCCATGTAGAAAAACATGGACATGGATGAAAAAGCAAAGAGTCATGTTCTTGAGGGAGAGTGATAGTAAACATGTCTAGGAGAAAGTTAACCATAAGAAAATCACAAACTTGTGATGGGTTTAACGGTATTCGATTCCCCAGTAGGAAAAGTTAATAGAAAACATTTTTGTTTTAAGTTAATTTTTATTGAGGAATTTATTCATAAGTAAACATAATCACTTATCATGTTTACTTTCAACTTTTACTAGATTCCTTAATCAAACTCATATTTTTTTTCCAAAAAACGAGTATTTAGGGAGACGTGTTCCAATTAAGAGTACTATAATCAACTTCTAGAGAATCACCTAATCCACCAAAGAGAACTATATACTTCCCATGTCTTTAGTCATTAACCAAAACCAACACCAAAAAGGTTAGTACAAGGTCAGATAATCTAGAAAAGGATAACCCTTTAAAAAGAAAATCTATGCTTAATCTCCAAAATTTGTCCTACAAAACCCAAAGTTCAACGAGGACCATCTGATAAAAAATTTGTCCATAAAATTATTCAATTTAAACCAATATATGATTGAAACCCAAATATTTTAAGGATTTAGTCACATAGTCTTCCAAGTTAAATCGTAACATTTATCTCCAAACAACCTCAGTTGCTCCTAAAGTCTCGTATTGAAAAGTAATTAACCTAATCACATATCCGCCATGATAGGTTAATAATTTTCATAAATAAAGAAAAATAAACTTAATCTTAATTCATAAAATCATATAGCTAAAAAATAATCAGTCAAACTAACCAGGGACTTCACATAGTCCAGTGGTAGTCGATAAATACAAGTCGTACTTTGGTTGTGGGTTCGATTCTCGCAGCTTTGTCCGACACGACGGGTAGTCACACAGTCTGCATGTTGTCCTTTTTCCAAAACTATATAATTCTCAAATCATTCCCCAAAAGGGATAAAATCATCAAAAATAACCATAACATAATTTATCCTCAATTTTATCTCCTGCCTTTCACTTCAATAATAACATATAGTAACCCATAATTACCTCAAAAGTAAGGATCATATGAACCCAAATGGTTCTTTATAACTATGTCCACAAAAGAAAAGATAACTATTCCTTGAATAAAATTTTCATATATTAATCATCAAGGTTACACATAATATAAAAAGTCTTCTAATGTAACCCCATCATCAAAAGAGACTTAATACTCTTTAGAATTTCACCATAACTCTTGATGCCCTTATATGTTGACATCTTACTCATTAAACATTCATCATGATCCATTAACCATCCCTTTGCTACTTATTCCGAAATTACTCTTTCCTATAAACAAAATCATGAATCATATCCTAAGATTCCAAAATAGGAAAACAATAGTCATGAAATAATTCATACCATTGAGTGGTCATTGTCAGTTTCTTCATCCTCAATCGGAATGGCATTAGTTATTGGTAAATGAACATATGTACGCTCTTGGTGATCCCATTCAAAAAACTTATTCATAGGACATGTGTTTGCATAATGACCATGCACACCACATTTAAAACATTCAATTGATCCCTCAGAAAGAACATCATTACCTTTCCTTGAGTCACCTGGATGATTCCTTTTTCCATGGAAGGTTCTTGCTTTATGACCTTCATTTCCACATCTATAACATATTTCTGTCCCATTGAAACATTTTTCTAGGTGTTTCTTTGCACATATTTGACACATAGGTTTTTGAACACACTTACCATTATGATTATTACCTGTACTTCGGTAGGGATTTATTTCTCGCATATATGATTCCTTAGAGAAATCACCAAGGTTTAGGTGGTCAATCATGACATCATATAGTTGGTAGAGGATAATCACAAGAGTTCTCCTTGAACCTCTCATATAATTCAGTTACTTTCTCAAAAAAACGTCACAGTTTCCTTCACATCCACTGTTAATTTGGTGCCTGATAGATCCAGCCATTTACTAAAACCAAAAAGGACAGTGTTAGTATATCAAAAAAACCATCATGTACTAATGAGGAAGATAATCACTAAGATATACTCACTCATTCACTTTATCTAAAACGAGGACTCTTTCTGAAAATCCTAACCATTATGATAATTCCACTTATGATTAAAGAATACCCTAACCTCTAAAGTTATCTAAACCGAACTTTGATACCAATTGTAAGGCCCTAACCTTAATCCTTAATCTTGAGTTATTACACGATTACACATTGAGGATCTTTTTAGGTTTAGAGTTTTAGAGAATTAGATCATGAAACTTGAATTACATTCCACATTTAAACAATGTTGTTACATAAAAGACAATATTCATTCTTCCCATCGATGGAAACATATTTAAAATAAAACATGGATTCTTTCTTGACACATCCTTGACACTATCATCACATCATGTACCTTTCCCTTGACCTATGAAAAACATTTCAAAAACATGGTATGAGCATACATAGCTCAGTAAGGGTTATAAAAATATGGAACAGAAACATGAGTTCATATATACATAAGAATGAAATCATACTTTACCCATAAAACATAGGCACTTTAACATAACTCATCCAATCATGAATAAATCATAGAAATCAAAAGACATAAAAGGTAACATGAGGCATTCATAACATTCTTACATAGGGAGTAACCCTCTTGGTTACGTTTGGAATACCCACCACAGTATATTCCCTAAATCTATTCGGAGAAAGCTTAACATTTCACTCCATCGCATTACCCAATGCATTGTAGAGCTATATCGGGCTCACCCACCCTTAGTTTATCACGTTACCACCCATCTTCATAATAATGACAAAGAACCTCAACATAATCGTATCACATAAAACATTCATAAAGGAAACATAACATTTCCACCTTTCAATCACAAGATATTAATACAACACATTGATATAAAAACATTATGAAAAACATTTTTAATACCAAAATAAAAGAAAAGTAAAACATGTTATTTATATTTCTTTTAAAAAGAAGGTATGGCTTGTAGAGGAAGCCGAAACTCAAATAATGGTCACGATGGCGGAGAAGTCGTTGTAGCCGCATACGTACAACAAAAACATTCCCTTTTTTGTTTAATAAACAGTTTGTATAAAAAATATTCCTTTTGAATAAACGTAAAAGTCAAAGGGGTTTATACACCGTATAAAAGAAGGTTGTGTATAAAACAGAATATGTCTCAATGAAAGGAGATTGAGACGAAGTCCCTTACAAAGATGGTATCCTTGGTTTAAGGATAAATAAATTACATAATTATGTGTGACAAACGAATACACCAAATATAAGTGGATATTAAGTGTAAAATAATCATAGGTCATTCACACTTATTCAAAGGATGAAATATTCAATAACTACATGTTGAACCCAAAGAAATCGAATTTGGGTTAAGAAGTTCCCTTGACAGCCTAATGGAGTCACATCAAAAAGAGTTGATGAGAGATAAAAAAAGGTATCTCATCACTTGGACATAAAATTTAAATCAATAATGATATATGAGAACATATCCCAACAGAACAATATGTAAATTAAAATCCCCAACAAAAGAAGTCTTTTAAAAAGAGGAGGGTGAAAGGTTCCCTTACCGCCATGGGTATCTTTCGAAACATACACCTCGTGAAAGAAGGACAATACAACATTGATGTAAATACTCATAAAAGAAAGTATATTACACAATGAGTAAAATAATGGGCATTACATACACCACTAAAAGGAAATTATGGAAAATGTAGCATAAATCTCGCGGGAATAAAAGTGAGATGAAAAATCCCTTATGAAAACTCGGCAGCCTAACGACACCATATAAAACATACAAAAATGGATTGATGAGATCAAATAGGGTATCTCATCATATTAACATAAAGTTTATATAAAGAGGAATATAAAATAACATCCACCAACATAAAAAAAATAGGAGATTAAAATAAGTGACATAAAGGAGAGTACTGAAAAAGAAAGAGAGAGGTTAGATCTCTTACAAAAATTCGGCAGCCTAACGACACAACTCAAAACTTCCAAAATTGATTGATGAGAGAGAATAGGGTCTCTCATCACATGAACATAAAATTACAGTAAGATTAAAATAAAATAACATCCCAATAACAAGAAATATGAGCTTTAAAAGGAATGACATAAAAGAGCATACTTAAAAAGATAGAGAGGAGCATGATCCTTTACCTCAAGTCCAACTTGTCTTGTTCGTTTCTTTATATTCCTGAATAATAAACATAGGTCAATTAATAATTTCCTAATTAAATCCTTTAGATATTATTATTCAGTTCATATCACATATTATAATGTTATAATAATTGTTTAATAATGTTAGTTCATATCAGACGTTTTTGCCGATGTTTGGTACATGAGTCAAAAATGAACTTGTTTGAAAAAAGATTGCCCATGTAGTTATAAGTAAATAATTTTAAGAATAGTATTAATGATTAAAATATCATATATATCCAGTAAATATTCATTTTATACAATTCCATATCATTTGGAGAAAAAAAATGAAAAGCATCGTTCATGGTGACGGTAGGTCGTACGTACGCATGACAGTTAATTTCATTTTTTGTCATATTAATGAAATTAAAACAAAATGAGAGAGATATATATATATATGTTATAATTACATAATGATATCCATAATTTATATTTAATATATTACATATATATCCATTATATATATGTACTTATAATATTACATAACATTTTGAGATAAGAAATGAAATGTACCGTTCATGGAGACGGTAAGTCGTACGTACGCATGAACGCTACTTCCATTTCTATTTCATATTTAATGGAATTAAAACATAATGATACATAATAGTATTTTAATTCCATTATGGTATCATATATAATATCATTAAATATATCCTTTATATGTACCACATATGGTATTAACGAATCAAATCACTTTGAGGGGGCAGTAGTCTGCACTTCCTTAAATGAAGATATCACGTTTACCCATAATGAAACCATAATGGTACACCATAAATGAAAAATAAAAAATATTAAGTAAAACATAATCATATTAGATATCATATATAAATATAGTGTCATCTTAATGGCCACCTTTGAAGGTGTTAGAAGAATGTTGAACAATCATCATTTCGGGAGGCAGAAATTCACCATCCACGGAAACAGTATGTTCTTTAACCATTAGATGTAGGTTTGTGTAATTTTAGCTCAAATACATCTTATAAAAATATACTAGTATATTTAAGATACTGGATTTTTTACAAAATAAATGAATAAAAAGAGTTTAGGGGGTTGGAAAAGAAAAATAAAACAAAAGGACACAAGTGAAGACATTACCTTAAAATCGGGTAACTCCCTTTGGTTTGAGCTCAAAGGATTCCTTGGGAAGACTTCCATCCAACGTGAGGCATCAAAGAGTAATAGAGGGAAGTTGAGAGACAAAATGGGCAGGGTTTGGCCGAGAAAAAGGCTTTGAGAGTGTGGGGAAAGAGGTGGAGGTGGGGGCCTTTTATAAGAGGAGAGGAGGGGCACTCTTGTAAAGTTACAAAATGTTACTTTATTTTCAAAAGAGTTTCGGATTTTGAAGGTCCCACATTGATTTATTTCGAGGATATGGTGATAGGGGTTTGAACTCTATCATACAGTAGGTTTTTGACATGTGTAGGTCATATATATTACATTATCATTCCATTTTATTTAAATCGTTAAATAATGATGTCATCGCTGCATCATCATGATGTCATAAATATTTTAATTTATTTAATGTCTAAAAATTATAAAAAAATACTATGATGTAGGAAATATTTTTAGATTTACAATTACTATTTGTAGTAAAAAATATGACTTCTATATCCACATGTAAAAATTGTTTTAGTAATACATTTCATGTTTGTGTCATTTTTACTTTAACATTAAATAAAACGATATTTATGTAATTTTCCAACCAATGTGGCTCCATGGGGTCCCCAGGTTGACCCATGGATTGTCTTGGTCGGCCAGGACACATCCAATGAGGGTAGGACATGTGTCTAGGTCATTTCATTTTATTAAAACATTATTCATACCATAAACTACACTAATTACCTCTAATCACGATTAAAAACATAATAAGTTACTATTCACCAAAAAATTATTTTTATCCCATTGAACCAAATTTTACTTCTTAATGACAACCATGTATGTCATATTATTGAAATTAAAAACACAAATATGGAAAAATTTCATTTAAACCAAAAAATCAGTTTTTATATGTACCACTTAGTGGTTTCAATATTCATCAAAAATTGAAGTTTTTCAGAAAAATCCCAAAAATTCACCCAAAGATATATTTGATATTCCGAATTCAAAAATGAAGTCTATTTTAAAAAATTCAAAACATATAATTCACATTAATTAATTTATTAATTAATTCCCGCTGTCAGAGAAAATAGCGTGTTTTTATGAAACAATAAGTATCAAAAGATTGACACTAGTTTAAGTCTGATTTCAAAATGAAATTAATTCCAATGACCACTATTGGATTTAATGGTAAAAATATATTCTAATTTCACTTTAAAACCAATTAGAAAGATAATCTAATAATATAAATAAATTATATTAAAAAGAGGTTTTGAATTAAAATACAACATTTTACACTATTCATTAAAAAAATGATCTTTATAGGAAAGATACCAAAAATTTACACAAAGAAAATTTTTATTTCCCAATTCTTAAGAAGAGTTTTATTTGGTCCAATGCAATTTATAAGAGTGAAAAAAAATATATTTAATGAAGTTTCACCATTAAAAGGTGATAAGTGAACCTTTAGTAAAAACTAGGTCATATACGCCTAAAATTGAATTCTTTCCGTATTTTAAGCCCTTATCATTTATTGGATAAATGTAAAAACATTTAAAAACATATAAAATCATATTTTAGTTATTTCTATCCATTCCCGCCAATACAACGGCTACATGTTAACTACCATTTAAAATAATATTATTTTATTATTAGAGTGCAACGTAAGATTCCAAAGAAACTCGTTGTTGCGTGTTGGGTAACCCATCGACCATAGAATCCCCTTTAAAGTAATATTAATATTTTATTCACAAATATGGATAAATATGAAAATTTCATATTCTTTATTTACCTGGGGTGTTACATTGTATCTCTCTACTTTTCAAATATTTTTATTTAAAATTTTCATTCATGGATTGAAAAACATGTCATTTTTTGGAACATTTCATTTTTAAAATCCCAAATTAACATCCACACCATCTTCATATTCATCACTAATTTGATGTGTCGTAATCTATCTTCGAATTATTATTACTTATAACAAATATAAAAATTATATGTGTCTTTAAGATAAGCCTATTTTATATTTATATGAAATAATCCATTATTTGAATGTAAACCTATTTGGAAATTGAAAATAATTATATTTTTATTTGAAAAGTATATTTTTAGATTCAAATTAATAAAGGATGATAATTCTTTTGAGTTACTGAATCACTATAATTTCAATGTTTATTTCACTTTATGGTATGATTATTATTTTGAAAAACATATCCACTTTTTATAATTCTCTCTACCATAGAAATAATATATTATCTTGAAAATTGGGAAATAAAATATCATCCTTACTCATATAACCATTCTATATGAAAGATACAACTTTATTGATTTACTCAATACCCATAATGGATTTAATTTCATTATTTTTTTTAAATTATATAATATTAATGAATAATTCAGGCTAGTTGTTGAATATTGTATTAGGATATTAAGTGGTTCATAGTGTTTTTTTTCTATTGAAACATATTTTCATCCCACATATCCTTTATCTCAAGAATAGTATGACATACGTCATTATCTAAATATGCCATGAATAATTGAAATTTTTTGAAGAAGCCATCTAGTGGTTCAATTTTATTGGAAAGGTATTTATGATACCTAACTTATACCTATGTTAGTGAGAACATGTACTAAAATTAGTATCCCTTATATGAAAATGTTAATGGAATGTCATTTAAGGTAATTTTTGGTTATTTCACAACATCCACCACAATTACTAAACATATGAAACAATTTTCTAGGGTATTCAAAATTTTAAAAAGTGTAAATGATTTGAAAACTCGCATGATACGTCCGTGCTAGCAATAGATGAAATTTTATAACATGAGGAAATTAAAAATGATATTTAAATATTATGCTATCCTAAATTGAAAATCATATAGTTATGGAATCTCTGAAATAGAATGATTGAAATCAGGGATTGTGAAGAAAGTATGAGAGTTAAATTTTATTTAATATATTTGATTATTAAAACAGGATTAATTAAGCTGGAGAATTGATTTTTTATTCCACAAGAACAAAAATTTGATTTTTATGGTTTTCACGCATCTAAGTCAATGTTTCTCAATTGAAAAACACAACAATGACTCAAAATCGAGATTCAAAAACATTTAAATGATTAGTATCATTGGTTATTTGGTAACCAACTTCGTTATGATAATTTCATTACATTTAGAAAATTATTTATTATACAACCGACATGATAAAGAGAGTAACATTATTTATCACATTGAATAAAGAATAACAGATGAGATAAAGAAAAATAAATAATTTTTCATGTCAGTTATAATATGACTAAAATTGTAAATAGATTTATAATTCATTTCTCATTAGATATAAATAATTGATTTTAAATGGATTATGTGATAAATACTTTTTATACTAGTTATTTTAACTCAGTTCATGAGTCTTATAGTGCTACTAGTGATTATCTAAGAGGCTATAATTATCAAGACTCTCTATAAATATGTACATGTTTGGACTTATAATAGATAAATACACATATAAGGGATCTCAAAATGGTAATGTAAGGAATATCCACCCATATAAGAAATAAAGCATTATATAATAGACCAAAAACGACTTGTTTTTATCTTTCTAATTACTAAAACCCCAATTGGGTAATAATTTGATTGAGGATCCCATTATGGGAAACATAAATGTATTGATGTTACAGTATCATAATATAGTTCTTTTAAAGGGGATCACAATATATACTCATGATGTGATGATTCATTGTACCCCCATGTGGATGAACATATGGAATTTACCATAAAGAATATAGTCCATATTCAATAGAACAAGGGAATTAATATATTTGATAACATATATTTATCATTGACTGGGGTTATGACATTTATCTTTCCAGACACCACATTACCCATATTCTATGCCACATGAATATATACATCATGTTGTTCTAGTGTACCTGTCTATATCTATATTCATTGTTGTTTCTCTGTGTCAGGAATTTACATTGTCATTGGAAACTAGGGGAACACAAAAAGTTATCATAAATGGGTCACATTGGGTTTTGATGGACCCACAAATCTCTTAATAGGTAATTTTATTAGAGTGAAATTCTTTCAAAACTAGTGTCTCACATGATGTTCTTTAACTAGACTATAAATATTGATATTTATATTTTTTTTAAATTCCCATTTGTTCATCATGAAATGCAGTCACACCACCACCATTGTCAGTCCATTTAATAATATCATTTGGAAATCAAGAATATGCAGTTGACCAACATCGCTTTCATAGTGGATATATTCCATCCAAAAAATCTAGATGAAAATATCTCTCGATCACATAATTTTTTCATAGTATACCAAACCGAGAAACAAAAATCATAAAGAATATTCCCATCCACCTCCACTCTTCTTCTTCTGACCTCATACCACATTAATTATATCAATTATGAACTCAAACACAGGTTTTATTACCTAATGTTAAAATGAGAGATCATGAAATTTTTATCCCATTGGTATTATATGAATCATTAAAAAAATAAAATATCATTGATTCATGAGAAATAAACAGGATAAAAATTCATAAAATTTAATTTATATTAAATCTATCGCCAATAATTAAAATATCATTGATTAAATTTTATTAATATAATTTACGAATAATCAATAAAAACAGTTCACGTCCAAAAATCTATAGAATATAAACTATATTCCACTAACATGAACAACTCTAATGTAATTATTTGGTGTTTTTGATGCTCATAAATCATGGAATAATTAAATTGTGAAATATTATAATGGATAAAATGTCCCAAATCATGTTTAGATTGATTATTGTGGAATAAAAAATTGTTTTTCTTTATTGCTTATATCTAAGAAACACCACATCATAGAGATCATCGATCCAAGATCTGTTCATCATCCATCCATGTTCCCTCCTCTAAATGATACCCTCACAAATATACATGGCCATGTGGCTGATCCAAAAATTAACCAATAATAAAGGATTAAATTTAGGGGAGGATATGTAATGAAAAATAAATAATATTTCGTTTTATTAATATAAAAATTTATTAATATACCATCATAGAACACAATACCAATAATTTTCTATTCTTCAAAGTTATATCTCAATTTATTCAAAACTCATACATCATTCGTGAATCAATAGTGTCTTCACATTCCATATCTTATATCCTATTTAAGGTTTATTCACCTTTTTTCGAGAAAAATATCTTTACGATATATAGCGTAATAATAATATTTTTATAAATATTGACTTTATCCAGGAATTGGATTCTCACACCATATAAGCTCCTAGAAAAAAAATATTCTTAGAAATAATTCAAAACCACATAATGAAAATAATTAAGGATATATTATCCCCACTTTATGGATTTTCATCTATAATCGATAAAGTACCTAATATAACTATGGACGAAGTTAATAAAGAATATGGTTCTCCAATCCTTATGTATACATTTGAATATCATCTTTCACAAAATGCACACACATCGAATATATAACTCTCCCACACTAGATGATCTAAAATAGTTCCTTAATATGAACTTCGTAATCAGAAAAAATATCTCTTTTCATAATGTATTGATCTGTATAGTTGATACCAAATGATGGATCATTCAAATATCTCTTAAACTCTGAAAAATGGAAGAATTTGATTACGAAATCCAATTTCGTTAATTTAGATCATTGGAACACCACATGTAAAACAATACAATGTATCTAAAATGTTTCCTTGAAACTTACATATACATTTGTTCCCAATACAATCATATTCACTACTCATTGATGAGATATATTCAAGAACACATATTGTTCCTTATAAAACTCCAATTTCCTCTATAATAATTCCAACTAAGTCATATGACTACTTTAGGAATGACTCATACACTACAGGATGTTATATACACTTTTTATTGTCTTATAAAATAAATATAGGTCCATGAATGAGGGATAATTAGAATCTCTCAAGCATAGTTGTGGATTGTAGGATATCCGATATATGGAATCCTATAGTTCCATACAGATTGTGTATTCTTATCTATTTTTATTTAAAAGCTCATCTTTGGGTAGGTGATTCACTCAACTGTAACCAATGTCGAATAATAAATCCAAATGATTATTATCTAAAACATGAATTTTAAATTTAGTTTTTTCCTCATTCGAGTGGTTGAATTACTATGCTCAAATGAAAATTTGAGCCAAATGATTGTTATAACCTTCCAAATAATTCTAATGTGAAGTGAGAATCAAATTTAGCAACAATAAGGGATAAATATTCATGAAGATGAACTATCCTTGGTATGTAATGGTGTCTTGACATCTCGAATAAATAATACACATAGATTGTTAACATGAAAGATGAAATGGTAATATATACTATGATTACATAGATGTAATAATGTAATATATTGGATCTTGGGATTATAGTTATCATGATTTAATAGATAATAGACCACATCAATTATAGCACCTCAATAGGTGGTGATAAATATAAGGCCCCGACCATAAGTAGTACTTAATATTGAATTAAATGAATAATTCCCATTTAGGATATTTTCAGGTTTAGAGTTTTAGAGAATTAGATCATAACTATTACATCTCAAAGTATTACACAGTAGACACTTCTATAAAGATTCCTTTTTTTCAAAACATAAAATCTAAAAAAGTCATTTCTAGTTCCATGTTTATGAAAGCATGAATTTTCCTTGATCCCATCCTTGACCATATTCTACATTATGTCCTGTGAAAAACATATCAAAAAAAAACTTGCAGTGGGCATAAAAAGCTCAGTAAGGGATACACAAAGAAGGAAAACAAGTAAACCATGAATACTTTATCAAAGAAATAATTTTCATCTTTATGGAGTAGTAATTACTCTTCACTGAATAAAATATCATTACTTACCCTTTTCTTACCAAAATATTATCATAAAACCCTTATAAAGAACACATAACATATAATGGTAACTTGGGACATAAACATACATAAATGGAATAACCATACAGTCGACTTCCACACATATCACTTAATGGAATAGCCATATGGCTGACTTCAATACCCGATGCATTAGAGGTTATAAAGTAACCATCGGTCTCGGTATTCACGGCACCACATTTCATATGGTTTATCACGTAACCACCCGTTAAATGTCCAAGTACCATTATAAAATCATAAGACATAAAAAAAAATAATGGAAAGAAAACATTTCCAAATTTCACACATAATATATCACTTAAATATATTTACATAACAAATCCATCATAAAAACCATTTTCAATACCAAAATTCATAAATGAGTTTAAGGTATTTTTTTTCATTTAAAAAAAATCATAGCTTGTTGAGGAAGCCACAGACCAAATAATAATCGTGGCGATGGAAAAGTTCGTTGTCACCACGTATGTTAAAAAAAGAATTATTTTTGTCTATTTGTAAAACAATTTGTAGAAAAAGATTAATTTTGTAAAAAAGTAAACTTCAAAGGGATTTATACACCATATAAAATAAATCTAAGTATTAGAAAAAAATATGCCTCAATGAAAGGAGATTGAGATGAAGTCCCTTACCTCTCGTCTGACGTGACTCGATTTATCTTTAATCTCCTAAATAATAAACTAAAGTAAACATATATTTTCTTAAGAACATTTTTAATTTTAGTACTCCTTTTATACAACTTATTTCCATGTTATAAATGTTATGTAATCATTTAATTTAATAAAGATCGTTTTGTCGATATTTGGTACTTACGTCAAAAATAGTCTTCTTACAATTTCATGTTGTTCACGTGGTCAAAGGTTCATTATATCTAGAATTATATTCATGATATGGATATCATATATATAATATATATCCAGCATATACATGTATTTATAAGATTACATAATATTTAGAGGTAAGAAATGAAATGCACCGTTCATGGAGACGGTAAACCGTACATACGCATGAACTCTACTTTCATTTATATTTCATATTTAATGGAGTGAAATCATAATGATATAATGGTATATTATAATTCCAGTATAACATCATATATAATAACATTAACTCCATCCTTTATACGTCCCACATATGGCATTAACGTATCAAATTACTTTGAGGGGGCGATATTCCGCACTTCCTAAAATGAAATTATCGTATTTTTACCCACAATGGAAACCTTAAATGTTTGCCACAAATGAAAAATAAAGAAGAATAAGTAAAACATAAACATAATATATATCATATATAAAATGAGTGACATCTTAATGGCCACTATGAAATGTGTTAAAAGAAGATTGAACAATTATCGTTTCGTAAGGCAGAAAATCGCCAACAACAGAAAGAGTATGTCAGTTAACCATTAGATGAAGTTGTGTATAGGATTAGCTCTAATAATTCTCATAAAAACATTGTATTATATTAAATATAATTGTTTTGTTACCAAATAAATAAATAATAAGTGTTTAGGGGGTTGGAGAAGCAAAATAAAACATAAAACACAAGACAAGAAACTACCATTAAATCGGGTAAATCTTTTTGATTTGAGATCAGAGGCTTCCTTAGAAATACTTTTCCCAATGTGAGGCTTATATGAGTAAGAGAGGGATTTAGAGAGACAAAATGGGTAGGGGTTGGCCGATCCAAAGGCTTGAGATATGTGGGTAAGGTGGTAGTGTTGGGGGCCTTTTATAAGAGGAGAGGAGGGGAACTCTTGGAAAGTTATAAAAGGTTACTTTATTATAAAATGCATTTCGGATTTTAAAGGTCCCAAAATTATATAATTTCAGGATAAGGTGGTAATAGTTTGAAATCCTCTTATATAATAGGTTTTTTACAAGGTTAGGTCTTATATTTTACATTATCTTTTCATTTTATTTAAATCGTTACATAATGAGGTAATCGCTGCATCATCATTGTGTCATGAATAATTTAATTTATTTTATTTCTAAAAATTATAAATAAATATCATGATGTGGGATATATTTTTATATTTATAAGGAATATTTATAGTAAAAAATATGACTTGTATAACCCCATTTAATTTTTTTTAGTAAAACAACACATGTTTGTGACATTTTTATTTTAACATTAAATAAAAAGATATTAATGTCATTTGCTTACCAATGTGGATACATGGGGTCCCAAAGTTGACCCATTGATTTTCTTGGTAGTCCATGACACATCCAATAAGGTTAGGACATGTTTCAAGGTCATTTCATATTATTAAAACATTATTTTCTCCTTAAATTACACTAATTACCTCTAATCGCGATTAAAAACTTAAAAGTTACTATTCACAAAAAAATTATTTTAATCACATTGAACCACATTTTAAATCTTAATGACATCAATTTATGTCAATTTTTTTAAATTAAAAACACAAAGGTGGTACAATTTCATTTAAATGAAAAATCAGTTTTTCAAGTACCACTTAGTGGCTTCTCTATTCATTAAAAATTGAAGTTTTTCAGAAAAATACCAAAACTTCACCCTAATCTATATTTCATATTCCAAATTCAAAATTGATGTCTATTTTAAAAAATTAAAATCATATAAGTTAAATTAAATAATTTAATAATTAATTCCCAATGTCATGATAGATAGCGTGTTTTTATGAAACAATATATATCAAAATATTGACAGAAGTTTAAGTCCAATTTCAAAGTGAAATTAATTCAACGACCACTATTAGATTAAATGGTAAAAATATATTATAATTTCACTTTAAAACCAATTAATAATATAATCTAATAATATAAATAAACTATACTAATAATAGGTTTTGAATTAAAATACAACATTTTTAACTATTCATTAAAAACGAACTTTATCGGAAAAATACCAAAAAATTATACAAATTAAATTTTGATGTCCCGATTCTAAAGAATTAGTTTATTTGGTCGAAAATAATGTATAAGAGTGACAAAAACTATATTTAACGAGGGTTCTCCATCAAGGGTGATAAGTGGACCTTTAGTGAAAATTAAAGTATATATTCCTAAAATTGAATTCTTTTTGTATTTCAAGACTTTATCCATTATTGGATAAATATAAAAACATTTGAAAAACATATATAATCATATATTAGTTATTTCTATTCATTCCTTCCAATACAACTGCTACGTGTTAACTACCATTTAATATAATAATATTTTATTACTAGTGTGCAACGTAAGATTTCAAAGAAACTCTCTGTTGCATGTTAGGTACGCTATCGATCATAGAAAACCCTTTAAAGTAAAATTAATATTTAATTCGTAAATATTAATAAATATGAAAATGGTTTATTCTTTATTTACATGGGATGTTACATCCTTCCCCTCTTTTGGGAATTTCTTCCTTGCAATTTTATTCACTTATCAAATAAGTGGGGTATTTATCCCTCATATCATTTTTAGATTACCACGTTGCCTCTTCAACCATATGGTTTTTCCACAAAACTTTTACCTAGTGAATTACCTTATTTCGAAACACTTTTTCTCTTCGGTCAAGAATTTGGACTGGTTGTTCTTCATAAGAGATATTCTCTTCCAACCGAACTACCTCTAGGCTAAAAACATGAGATGGATCTGGAATATACTTTCTCAACATCGAAACATGAAAAACATTGTGTACCTTAGATAAACTCGGAGGTAAATCCACTCGGTAAGCAACTGATCCAACTCTTTCCAGAATTTCATATGGTCTAATGAACCTTGGACTCATCTTTCCTTTCTTAAAAAATTGCATCACACTATTCCATTGTGAATCTTTGAGAAAAACATGATCACCTACCTCGAAATATATATCCTTCCTTCTGTTGTCTGCATAACTTTCTTGTCTACTCTGAGCATTTATCATGTGTATCTGAATCAACTAAACATTTTTTTTCATCTCTTCTACCAATTCTGGTCCCATAAACTTCCATTCACCCACTTCATCCCAAAAGCTTCAGTTCAACACCACTTCCCAAATAATGCCTCAAACAGTTCCATCTGTATACTATAATGAATACTGTTATTATATGAAAATTCAACCAATGAAAGATGTTGGTCCCAACATCCCTGATATTTCATCGAACAAGCACGTAGAATATCCTCCAAAGTCTGAATTGTTCTTTCTGACTACCCATCTAATTAAGGATGAAAAGATGTAGTAAAATATAATTCAGTACCCAATGACTTCTGAAGGCCCATCCAAAAGATAGAAGTATACCTAGGACAACGATCAGAGGGGAACTCCATGAAACCTGGCTATATCTTTAGGATACAATCGAGAATGTTGATCTAATGAGGACGTATCTCGAATAGGGAGGAAATGAATAGATTTTGTAAAGCGATCAACAATAACACAGATTGAATTATTACCTTGAGATGTCTTTGATAATCCCATAAAAAAGTCCATGGATATATTTTCCCATTTCCACTATGGCACTAGTAAAGGATGAAGCATCCCATTCGGTAATTGTCGCTCTACTTTAACCTACTAACAAGTCAAACACTTCATAGTGAAATCAGCAATATATCTTTTCATTCCATCCCACCAGTAATACTCTCATAGATATCTGTACATCTTAGTACTGCCAGGATGAACTGAAAATGGGGAACTATGAGCCTCACATAACAACTCATTATTCAATTGTGAATAACCATGAACACATAATCTCTTCCCAAACCTCAAAACACAATCATTATTACTATTAAATTCAGGCAACATACCCTTTTGAACCAGCTCTACCATTTTCTGCAACTTAATGTCTTACTTCTGTGCTTGCTTGATTCTGTCTGATAGAGAAGATTTCACTGATACTGAAACAAAACAAAAGAACATCCTACACCAACAACTTCTATGCCAATGTTCATCAAATAAAAAAACAAAGTATCTCATTCCAATCGTAGCATAGTTAATGAAGCATTATTTTTTTGACTCAAAACATCAGCCACTTTATTTGATTTTCGCGGATGGTAATTAATTGTACAATCATAATCCGTGATTAATTCTAGTCATCTCCTCTGTCTCATGTTCAATTATTTCTGAGTGAATATATACTTTAATATTTTATAATCAGTATATATTTCAGAAATTACTCCATACAAATGATGCCTCCAAATTTTTAGAGCAAAAACAACAACTGCTAATTCCAAGTCATGTGTAGGTTAATTTACCTCATGAGTTTTCAACTAACGTGATGCATATGCAATTACCTGATCATTCTGCATAAGGACACAATGAAGTCCCTTCAACAAACCATCACTGTATATAATAAAATCACCATTCCTGGAAGGAAGTTCCAAAACTGGAACATTCACCAATCTTCTTTTGAACTCCTGAAAACAATCATCACATTCTTTTGTCCAGATAAACTTAACACCCTTTCGAGTTAGCTTAGGCATTGGACTAGATAACCATGAAAATGTTTCAACAAACCTTCGGTAGTAACCTTCCATACCAAGAAAACTACTAATATCAGTTTCATTTTTGGTTCATGTTGGTTCTTCAACAACTTTTGTTTTTGTAGGATCTACAGTTATTCCATATATAGAAACAATATGACCAAGGAAAGAAATTTGTTATAACAAAAACACACACTTGCTTAATTTCCCATACAATTTATTTTCTTTTATGGTTTTAAAAATAACCCTTAAATGTCTTTCATGATCCTATTTACTTTTATAAAACACAAAAAAATCATCAATAAAAACAACCAACATTTTTCACCTGAGTCAACAAATCCATCATTGTAACGAACTATTTAGTTCTGATTCTGACCATCTCAGGATACTGATTTGAAAGGTCCTTTCCCTCTGTATGCCTTCCCATAAAAGTTTTTATGTTTCATCTATGAAAAACCATTCTTAACACTGAAATATCTTAGGCAAAACAACATGGAAAACCTCAAATGCTATATCATTTGCATTTAACCATTAAAAAAATATTTTTGGATAATTAATTAATAAAATTCTAACTCATAAAGTAATCAAAACCGACCTCTGATACCAACTATAAGGCCCCGACCTTAAACATTACTTAATATTGATTTAAATGAATAATTTTCATTGAGGATCCTTTCAGGTTTAGAGTTTTAATGAATTAGATCATAACTATTACATCTCAAAATATTACACAGTAGACACTTCTACAAAGATTTATTTTTTTCAAAACAAGACCTCTAAAAAAGTCATTTCTAGATCCATGTTTAAGAAATCATGACTTTTCCTTGATCCCATCCTTGAACCTATTCCACATTTTGTTTTGTGAAAAACATTTCAAAAAAACATGGGGTTATCATAAAAAGCTCGGTATGGGATACACAAAGAAGGAAAACATGTAAAAAATGAATACTTTATCAATGTAATACTTTTCAACATTATGCAGTAGTAAATACACTTCACTAAATAAAATATCATTACATACCATTTTTAACAAAAATATTACCTAAAAACCATATAACAAACCCATAACATATAAAGGTAACTTGGGACATAAACATACTTAAAAGGAATAACCATACGGTCAACTTCCACACATATCACTTAATGGAATAGCCATACGGCCTACTTCCATATGCAATGCATTGGAGGTTATAACGTAACCACTCGTCCTGGTATTCACGACACCACCCGTAATATGGTTTATCATGTAACCACCCATCAAATGTCCAATTACCATTATAAAATCATAAGACATAAAAAAAATGGAAAGAAAACAATTCCACATTTCAAACACAATATATCACTTAAATACATTGACATAAAAAATCCATTATAAAAACTATTTTCAATACCAAAATACATAAAAGATTATATGGTATTTATTTCATTTAAAAAAAACATCATAGCATGTTGAGGAAGCCAGTGACCAAATAATACTCACGACGGCAGAAAAGGTCATTGTCACCACATATGATAAAAGAAAAATTCCTTTTTAATAAAATTAAAAGTCAAAGGGGTTTATACACCGTATAAATGAAAGACTTGTATTAGAACAAAATATTCCTCAATGAAAGGAGATTGAGACGAAGTCCCTTACCTCGTGTCCGACGAGACTCGATTGCTCTTTAATCTATGGAATAATAAACTAAAGTTAGTTTCTAATTTCTTAAGAACATTTTTCAAGTTTATTATTACTTTTATACTAATTATTTCCATGTTATAAACGTTATGTAATCATTTAATTTAATAAAGTTCGTTTTGTCGATATTTGGTACTTAAGTCAAAAATGGACTTCATACAATTACATGTTGTTCACATGGTCAAAGGTTCATTATATCCAGAATGATATTAATGATTTGGATATCATATATATAATATATATGCATCATATACATGTATTTATAATAGTAAATAATAATTCGTGGTAATAAATGAAATTCACCGTTCATGGAGACGGTAATCCATACGTACGCATGAACGCTACTTTCATTTATATTTCGTATTTAATGGAGTGAAATCATAATGATATAAGGGTATATTAAAATTCCATTATAACATCATATATATTAACATTAACTACATCATTTATACATCCCACATATGGCATTAACGAATCAAATTAATTTGAGGGGGTGGTAGTATGCACTTCCTAAAATGAAATTATCGTGTTTACCCACAATGGAAAAAATAAAGGTATGACACAAATGAAAAAATACCGAAGCATATGGAAAACATAAACATAAAATATATTATATATAAGAATAGTGACATATTAATGGACACCATGAAAGGTGTTAAAAGAATATTGAACAATCATCGTTTCATGAGGAAGAAAATTGCCAACCACAGAAATAGTATGTTTTTTAACCGTTAGATGAAGGTGTGTGTAAGTGTAGATCTAATCCTTCTCATAACAACATCCTATTATATTGAAGATACTGGTTTTGTAACAAAATAAAGGAAAAAATAGATTTTAGTGGGCTGGAGAAGCAAAATAATTAATAATAATAGAAGAGAAGACACTACCTTTAAATCAGGTAACTCTTTTGGATTTGAGCTCAAAGGCTTCCTTGAAAAGTCTTCTTCACAAATTGAGGCTTCTAGGAGTAATAGAGGGATGTGTAGAGACACAATTTTCAGGGGTTGTCCAAGGCAAAGAATTGAGAGGTGGGTGTAGGGTGGTAGAGGTGGGGGCCTTTTATAAGAGGAGAGGAGGGGCACTCATGGAAAGTTATAAAAGGTTACTTTATTATAAAATGATTTTAGGATTTTAAAGGTCCCAAAATTATATATTTTTAGGAAAAGGTGATAATAGTTCGGAATCAACCCATAAAATAGGTTTTTGACAAGTTTAGGTATTAGATTTTACATTATCTTTTCATTTTATTTAAATCTATAAATAAGGAGGTAATGGCTAAATCATCATGATGTCATAAATAATTTAATTAATTTAATGTCTAAAAACTATAAATAAATATCATGATGTGGGAAATCATTTTTTATTTCTAATTAATTTTTATAGTAAATAATATGACTTGTATAACCCCACTTAAAAATTGTTTTATTAAAACAACACATGTTTTTGACATTTTTTTAACATTAAATAAAAAGATATTTATGTCATTTTCCTACCAAAGTGGCTCCATGGGGTCCCCAAGATGACCCATGGATTATCTGGGTCAGACATGACACATTAAATAATGGTAGGACATGTGTCAAGGTCATTTCATATTATTAAAATATTATTTTTACCTTAAATTACACTAATTACCTCGAATCACGATTAAAAACTTAAAAGTTACTGCTCACCAAAAATTATTTGAATCCCATTGAACAACATTTTTACTTTTTAATGACAACCATGTATGTAGAATTTTTTAAATTCAAAACCCAGAGGTTGTAAAATTTCATTTAAACGAAAAATTAGTTTTTTAAGTACAACTAAGTCATTTCACAATTCCTTAAAAATTGATGTTTTTCCGAAAAATACCAAAACTTCACCCTAAGATAAATTTGATATTCCTAATTCAAAAACGATTTCTATATTAAAAAATTTAAATAATATAAGTTACATATATTAATTTAATAATTAATTCCCACTGTCATGACAAATAGCGTGTTTTTATGAAATAATATATATCAAAAGATTGACACTAGTTTAAGTCCAATTTTCAAAGTGAAATTAATTCCAAAGACCATGATTTGATTAAATGGTAAAAATATATTCTAATTTCACTTTAAAAACAATTAAATAGATAATATAATTTTATAAATCAATTATATTAAAAGTGTTTTTGAATTAAAATACAACATTTTTCAGTATTCATAAAAAAATGAACTTTATCAGAAAAATACCAAAAATTTACACAAAGTAAATTTTGATGTCCCGATTCTGAAGAATAATTTTATTTCATCCAAAATAATGTATAAGAGTGACCAAAACTATATTTAAAGAGGGTTCTCCGTTAACAGGCGATAAGTGGACCTTTAGTTAAAATTAGAGTATATATGCCTAAAATTTAATTCTTTTCGTATTTTATGCCTTTATCCATTATAGGAAAAAAGTAAAAACATTTTAAAAACATATATAATAATATTTTAGTTATTTATATTCATTCCCACCAACACAACGGCTACGTGTTATCTACCATTTTAAATAATATTATTTTATTACTAGAGTGCAACGTAAGATTTCAAAGAGACTCTTTGTTTCGTATCGGGTACACTATCGAACATAGAAACCCATATAAAGTAAATTAAATATTTAATTTGTAAATACTAATATATATGAAAATGTTTTATTATTTTTTTACCTGGGATGTTACTATAAATCCATTGGATCCTTGCTTACAGCCTTCAGCTAATGACATTTGAGGAAACAAGATACATGATCTACTAAACACATCTTAATTATCAACAAAAATATAGATATCAATGGAGCTATTAATTCTTCACCTCACTAGGATTTAAATTAATGTGGGTTGAATGAAAGAAAATCATTACCTACATTCATAGTGTATTGGTACCATTATCTATCTTCAAAAAAAATTCTTCTCACTACCTTTTATGTATTTATTCGAATAACATATTGTGAATAAAAATGTATTAATGGTATGAAAATAGATATCTTCATGTTGTGAATAAATATGTTATACTGAAGTCAAATGTTTTACCACCATTTACAAGTGCTTTATTACAAAATTATTATCTTCTAAGGAATCCTACAGTTAAGTTATCTTCTCTGACACCTCACTCAGTAACTATGATAACATCAATGATGAAACCCATGAGATTTGATATAAATGTTTAAATGATAATGATTTGAAAACCAATAACACAATTGGGTTGTTTATAATGAATAAATTAACCACTATAAACTCAAATTAAATTTAGAGACATCAATAACACTTATTTAGTTTTTATATATCATGAACTCTAGCTTATGAAAACCGAATATTGTGTCAATATATGTAGATAATTTCTCAAATTTCAACCATATTAATAGATTATTGATCATATTTAGAGATTTTTCATTCATTATAGTAACCTAATTCAAGTTCTATAAGTAAAAACACACTAAATATTTCAATATCCTTCACTGGGAACACCACTAGGGATGACCAGGTAAACACATTTGGAATTACAAATACACCTATATTTTAATCATCAACATTATAATTTTATCTAAAAAACTCAGGAGGATCCATTTTCTAAGTAGGAATATATATCAGGACCATCCTTTGGAGATATTCTATACAAATTTTCATTCATAGGTACTGAGGTATGTCTGTAATGTCCTTGAGATATATATCCACATTCTCTATCAACATTTTATGGAAATTTAATCTCATTACATCAACTGACATATGGGTCATATTAGCCAACTCATGATTAATAGGTATTATCCTCTTATACATGATCTTATCATAGACAAAATTTATTTATTTCTCAATGATGATGTAAAATATCTATCACCAACTATGTAAACAATATATATTCTACTGAAATATATCAATATTCGCAATTAATCTGAAGAGACAATTAATCCATAAACTTATGTCAATTATCGTATTCATTATAGATAAAATATATCATGAGAAAATATCTTTAAAAATATTAACATAAAAATATTTTATCAAAATATAGATATCATAATCTCTACTTGTATGCATCATTAATCATAAGTGATGAGATAAATTCTCCTCAAAAATCTCAAGGATCAACTGGATTTTTTGCATTTGAATGAATTACTGAGGAATGTGTCTATCATTTATTCATACATAATATAAAATATTTACATAGAACATATGTTTATCCATGGAGTATTTAATTTATATGCCTTTAAAACATTTGTATGTCTTCATCCTTGACCAAAATATCCATGATTTTGTAATGGAATATTGGGGGTAGTGGTAGAAAAATGTCTATCAATCATCCAACTTGTGCATATCACACTAATCCATTACCATTCCCACAACTATTTTTACATAAATATCCAATGTACATGGGATTTAATGAGGGGGCATCGAATTCTTCTCCAAATATGTTATATGGATGGTTATACAATCTTATTTTATATGTCCCCATATCTCTCAGGATTATTAATTCTTTTCCCCATGTAAACAAGATCCATTCTAGAGCCCAAACCAATAGAAACTATTCCCATAGACAATCTATTGAAACATATAATAATCTATGATCCTTATATTAGTTATTGGATACAAACCTCTAAAAAATAATATCTTATATTATCACTACTATAACAAATTTTCCTTAAATTCATATAAAAAACTAACCACTATCAAAATTCACTCATGAAATTTATCATAAGTAGAAAAGTATTATTTTTTCTAAAGAGAAGAAATATCTCTGTAGATAACTCATACAAAATTTTACTCTTCGATGATGAAATATATAAAAATAGTTATGGATTACGATTATACATTTTCAACACTCGACGAAAAATCTAAAATAGTCATTCTTCACTATTGTAGTTGTATATGATCATGGATAGGTATAACATACATGATATCTTATGATAAATCCTCCATAAAAAATGATACTATTTGAATTAAATATTTACCTAATAGCACAACATTTTTAAAATACATAAGAACATACATTTAGAAACATAATTTAGGATCCCATCTAGGAAAACTATTTGATATGGGGATGTCATAATAAGGAGGAAAATAATTTTAACTATAGAAAGCCAATCCTCAACATAATTGTGGTATATATTGCCCTATGTCCTTAGGAGTTTTACTATAATATTCATGGTTAATTATAAACATTAACACCCAATTTTTGTAATTCATGTGTAACCATATTTGTAAAAACCCAAGATTTTATAAGATACATTATTTTTAATTTAATTCATATCTTCTATTGTGCGACACACCAAGATTATCTTGCGCTATATGCAACACTGTATTAGCTTGCAGTATACGCAACACTTTCCTTGGCTCTTGTTACACACAATTTCAAGTTCGTTTGATAGAAGTTATTATACGCAACAGTGAGTATATATATATATATATTCAATGTATAAATAAAATATGGTTGGATTCTATTATATTCAACAACAAAGGAGATGTGTACTACACGCAACCCTGACTTGGCTTGCATTACACGCAATCGTGACCTTCCTCGATAGCGTGTCCTGTACGCAATACCGGTTATTACTAAACAACGATATATTATTATAATATTATTATCAACTAGCCGTAATGAATATTATTAACTAAATTTTGAATTTTATAACATTATTATTTATCTTACACATTTTCTAGAACATTTTATAAGAACAAAATAAATTTTACGGGTAAAATAAGTATTTTTCAAAAAACACAGTTTTGCTGCCTTTTGATGGCGCACCCACTTAAAATCTAGTTTCTGACATGTTTCTATGTTCAATTTGACAAAATAAAATTCTTCTTTTGAATCAGGATATAAAAATTTACATTAGATAAAGTTTTGATATTTTTCTGATAACTTTCATATTTTAATGAATAGTAAAAACACGCTATGTTTTAATTAAAAACAACTTTTTTCATCGTAATATTTTATGTGGTTAAATTATAATATTTAATGGTTTTAAATTATAAATATAATATATTTTTACCATTTAATATAATGTATGTCATTAGCATTGATTTTACCTTGAATTTATAGGTTAAATTAATTCAATCTTTTGCAATGTTTTAAAGAAAAACCTGTTTTCTTTCGACTACGGGATGAATTTTTTTTTAATTTCTGTATCTTTTTTGTATTAAATTTGAAAAAATGGATTCCATATTTGGAATCAGTGGGTCCAAGTTATGTTAATAAGCTTCTTTTTATTTTTGGGCATTGTGAATAGTAACTACTGTAAATTTTATTTACTATAGTTAAATGTAAATCGGGTAATTATAGGTAAATATAAAATTATAAAATTACCCTAACAATTGGAAAAATCCTATTGGATGGCTAAAAGTTTACCCATATAACCTAAGGGTCGTATTAGATTCATTTTATGGACTTTTTTCCATGAAAATAATTTAATTATTTTTAAAACCAAAGAATGTGACAACATGTCACTTTCTTAAATATTATAAGTATAATAATTTTAATTTAGTGGTAAACATTATGAAACTTCGAAAATGAATAGTATAAAGAAAGCTAATACAATATTCTACATCATAGGAATTTTTTTAGAATTTTTAGGGATTAAATAATCATCATTTATTATGACACAAAGATGATGCAGTAATTGTATTATTAATGAAATATTGACATAATTGATGTTATAAATGCCCAAATAAATGTAATTTGAGACTTTTTATGACATACACTAATTTTATAGGTTAATATGACATGTTATTGTTTATTGAAGTAACTTTTTGGGAACTTATAATTATGTTATGAATTTAATAAAAATCATGTACCGAATAGTGTCAAAATTGTCATAAATTAGTTTTCAAAACAAATATTATATTATTAATTGTTATTTTATTCCTAAAAATATATGGATTGGAAAAATGACTTAGATAAGGTTATATATATTAATAAAAAACAACTTGGGGTTCGTTTTGATTGATATAATAAGTTTATTAACCATATAGTGTAAGAAAATAAAAAGACACGGTAAAAGTTAAATTATTTAACATAGAGTTCAATCTAATTGATAAGGTTAAAATAATAACCTAAACTTTTCTAAATCCTATTGTATGAGAGGATTTTGACCCATACCCACTTTATCTTCGAAATAAGACCCTTTGTAACCATTATAAACCGAATTTGACCTTAATATAAAATAATATTTTGATATTTTTCTAAGGTGCCCCTCTCCTCCCTTATAAAGGGGCGCCTCCTCCCTCTCCTCCTTACACCACATTGAGCCTTCAAGATCGGCCAAACCCTAGAAAATTATCTTCTCCACTTCCCTATAAACATCCTAGAGGTCCTGGTCTTCTTCCAAGACCAATTTTAGTACCCTAATAGGAGGACTCAAAGAGGAACTTCAAAGAAAAGGAGGTTCAGACACGTATAAAGCATATCGGACCTAAGGTAAGGGAAATATCACAATCTCATTTTTATCCGAGATTGTTTATACATTGGAATTTACTGGGGTGTATTTTATCATCCACATCCATGTTTCCAAAATAGTTAATATTATTTCCATCCACCTACAATTTTTTAAATCCAATTTTACCCTTCGGTGAGTTTTTTGTAAATTATATGAATGGAATCTTTCGTCGTTTTTCGTACGAGGAACTTTTTGACTTTTCCGACAAAAGTACGAAGAATATTTTTTTACATACAAGGAATGAATGTATTTTTAAAACATTATTTCCAAGAATCTTCCTTTACAAGTTTTCATGTTTATTTTTAATCAATTTCTTTTAGTTTTGAATTGTAAGACATGTTAAGAAAGGAAAAGTGTTTTTGAAGCAGAAAGGATATTTTCCTTAAGAATGGATTTCAAGTGTTTTATCAAAATTATTTTTCCATATATGATAATAATGGGTTATATTTCTATCCCTATTATTACATTGATTTTATTATGTTGTGATGTTATTATTTTATGAATTCTTTTATCTTATATTAATTTTTTTATGATGTCATGATGTTTACGAATCCCATTTTTATTACATGGGTTATGCTATGATGTATGGTTTATGATTTTGTGGCACACATAAGAATGGTATCATTATGATATGGGTGGGACCTATATATCCCTCCAATTCATTGGGTATATATTTTATATCTCATGAGATATACATGGCTGGAACGGTAGGTTATACCGGTTTAGTGAAACAGGACTGAAACGAGGGTGACTCGGTTCAGAAATGGACTTTGTCCACTAAGATAGTCCTGGAAATGAGTCTTGACTAATAATATATGATTCTATATGATTATGTGTGTATTCCACAATGTTTAATTTTTATGTTGTGATTATTGGGATTTCATTTCACTACTATGATTTATCCCATGTTATGATATTAGGATCTCTTTGGCTGGTTAAGATTTCCAAAATGTTATGTTCTTAAAAATATGATGTGATTGATTTTTCTTTTGTTTACCCTTAATGAGCATTTGAGCTCACCATTTTATGTTTTCTTTTCCCCAGGATATAAAGAACATTTTTTGGTAAGAAAAAAAGGGAAGATCGTTATGGGAGATGTTGAAGATCTTTCACCATGATTAGAAGATTACGTTCCGAGTTTCCAAAGACACTAAACTATTACGGTCCTTGTGTGTGTGTTTTTGTTATGTAATAAGTATTCCGCAAAAGTAATGTAAAATCCATGTACGTCAGGATTCGGGTCTCTACAGTTGTTATCAGAGGAAAAGTTCAGTCAACCTTTGGAAACTAGGATACGAAAACATTACTAAGATCCCTAGAGATATTTCTAAGGTATAACTAGGGATGTCCCTAAGGATAAGTATACGTATCAGATATAGTCCTAAAACTATGGTAATGATATTAGATTAAACCAAAGATTTTATATATTGAAGTTACTCCCCCATTATTATGATTTTTTCCTCTCACACTATTCTTTTTGGGTTATAGAAAATGGCTAGAAACAAGATGATTCACGATAATGGAGGATATGATCGACAATGGAATGATATTATTCATGAGAAACCAAATTAAATGGGATTTGGAAGTCCAAACATCATTATTATTCTGAATCAGAAATCTCATAATATGATCAATAATGTAAAATATGGTAAGTTTTCTGAATCGGCTAATAAGAGAAAGATGGAGTTTCATGATGATCATAGAGGAAAGAAAGTTCAATTTCCCCTATGTAAATCATGTAGGAAGAGGCATCAAGGAGAATGTTTCAAAGGAACTGGAAGATGCATTGGTTGTGGAAAAGAAGGACACAAAGCCAGTATGTGCAAAGGAAAATGTTCAGTTAACACCAGGGATGAGGATAATGGTATTGCTACGACATCAACAATGGTTAAATGTTTTAAATGTGGAATGTACGGGCATTATGCAAACCAATTCCCAAAGGGAAAGTATCATGAAGATAATCAGTATGGTCATATGGGTAGTATTTATGTGGATGATGATGAAGAGACTACAAAAGATATGTGAGGTGAAAGAATTGTTGAAGCTCGGTCAATGGTTTTATAATGTAGTGGAATGATTACATGTTTATCATGTGTAATGTTGTATAAGTAATCTCATGGTACTATAGAATAAAGATACATCTTAGGATTGTTACACTGTTGTCTTTCCTTGAGTTTTGATAGTGTATGATTAATGGTACCAATATCCATGAAAGGTTATTTAGATATTTTTGGAATGTAGATGATATGGACATTATGAAGGGATAAAGAGAGAATTAAATGTTTGATAGTATTCATGAGCTCATGACTCATTTAAGGAGAAGGTTATATCATGGTTTGAGTATATAGAATTTTTGGATTTTGGTATGTGGAAAGAGTTAACTTTTGACTGCATTCATGTTTTCACTATGGTTGAATGGGTATTCATTTTTCAAGAGAATACATCATTAAGGTATTCACATATATAGGGGATAAATGATGGTATTAACATGATTGGTTGATGACATTTCAAGTAATCGTTTTCTTTATATTATGAGCTTAGACCGAAGTATTTTAGATAAGCCTAAAGATTGGAATTGATTATGTTGGACATAAGTTAGTATTGTTTAAGGATAAAACTTTCTTGATATTGTTGATGGGATGTAATAGTAATATAGCTTTAGAAAAAGGACAACCTGCAGGACGGGCGACAACCCATCGCGTCAGACAAGGCTGTGGGAATCGAGCCCACAACCGAAGTGCGACTAGCCTTTATCGCCTACCACTAGCCTACAGGAAGTCCCTGTTTAGTAGAAACTAGTTTTATTTTTTTAAGCAGCATGATATATGAATTATAAGTCCATTTTAGGAACCATATATCATTAATCTCACTATAGATGGACTTATGTATTTTTTTATAACTTTTCTAACATTTTGTTTGAGACAGATGGAATGACCCATCATTCTATCACATGATCTGCTAACACATCACGAATGACAAATTCAACTTCATTTCATTAAGAGATGAAGTGGAAATTTTCCAAAGAATGAAAAACGGTGAGACTATACCAAAATCACGAAAGTATTTCTTCTAATTACAATTTCATCAACTTTAGGGAAATGATCTTGAAAACCAAAAATGTTGTCCTAGTGCTCTTATATCTGATGAATCAGATGGTATCTTAGATCATCACAAATTTATGGCTTTGTGATTGCTGGCTTTTCCATAGCCATGTTCTCTACCACTCTCCATCAGAACATGTTGGTTAGATTTCTCTTCCATGTCCATATTTTCTCCTATATGGAAACCCAGTGATGAGTTCATTTGGGTAACCGTTATATTTCATACTTTAGTTTTTAAAGTTCAGTTTTGGTATTTCTTTTTACGATGTGGGATTTTATGAATAAGAAAAGATTTATAACACCGATGAATTTCGAGGGAGAAATTCATTTTAAGGGGGGTAGAATGTAACAACCCGAGATTTTATAAGATACATACTTTTTAATTTCATTCGTATCTTCTTTTGTACAACACACCAAGATTATCTTGCGCTATACGCAACACTGTATTAGCTTGCAGTATACGCAACACTTTTCTAGGCTCTTGTTACACACAATTTCAAGTTTGTTTGATAGAAGTTATTCTACTAAATATATATATATTAAATGTATAAATAAAATGTGGTTGGATTCTGTTATACGCAAAAACAAAGGAGCTGTTCACTACACACAACCCTGACTTGGCTTGCAATGCACACAATCGTGACCTTCCTCGATAGCATGTCTTATACACAATACCGGGTTTTACTAAACAAAGATATATTATTATAATATTATTATGAACTAGCCGTCATGAATAGTATTAACAAAATTTTTAATTTTATAACATTATTATTCATCTTACACATTTTCTAGAACATTTTATTATAACAAAATAAATTTTTCGGGTAAAATTGGTATTTTTCAAAAAACATAGTTTTGCTGCCTTTTTATGGCGCACCCACTTTAAATATAGTTTTTGACATTTTTATATGTTAAATTTGACAAAATAAAATTCTTCTTTTGAATCAGGATATAAAAATTTACATTATATAATGTTTTGATATTTTTTTGATAACTTTCATATTTTAATGAATAGTAAAAACACGCTATATTTTAATTAAAAACATCTTTTTTCATCGTAATATATTATGTGGTTAAATTATAATATTGAATGGTTTTAATGTATAAATATAATATATTTTTACCATTTAATATAATGTATGTCATTAGCATTTATTTTACCTTGAATTCCTAGGTTAAATCAATTCAATCTTTTGCAATGTTTTAAAGAAAAACATGTTTTCTTTCGACAATGGGATTAATTTTAATTTAATTTATACATCATTTGTGTATTGAATTTGGAAAAATGTATTCCATATTTTGAATCATTGGGTCCAAATTATGTTAATAAGTTACTTTTTATTTTTGGGCATTGTGAATAGTAACTACGGTAAATTTTATTTACTATAGTTAAAGGTAAATATTGTAATTAAGGGTAAATATAAGATTATAAAATTATCCTAACACTTGGAAAAATCCTATTGGATGGGTAAAAGTTGACCCATATAACCTAAGGGTCGGATTAGATTCATTTTATGGACTTTTTTTCCATGAAAATAATTTAAATATGATTAAAACCAAAGAATGTGGCAACATGTCCCTTTCTTAAATCTTATAAGTATAATAATTTTAATTTATTGATAAACATCATGAAACATCGAACATGAATAGTCTACAGTAAGATAATACAATTATCTACATCGTAGGAATTTATTTATAATTTTGAGGGATTAAATAATTATCATTTATTATGGCACAAAGATGATGGAGTAATTGTCTTATTAATGAAATATTGACATACTTGATGTTATAAATGCCCAAATAAATTTAATTTGATATTTTTATGACTTAAACTAATTTTATAGGTTAATATTACATTATATTGTTTATGTAACTAACTTTTTTAGAACTTATCATTCTGTTATGAATTTCATAAAAATCATGTACAAAATAGTGTCAAAATTGACATAAATTAGTTTTTAAAACAAATATTATACTATTAGTTGTTATTTTATTCCTAAAAATATAAGGTTCGTCCAAATGACTTAGATAAGGTTATATATATTAATAGTAAAAAACATGGGGTTCTTTTGGCTTGATATAGTAAGTTTATTAACAATATAGTGTAAGAAAACAAAAAGACACGGTAAAAGTTATATTATGTAACTTAGAGTTAAATCTAATTGATAAGGTTAAAATAATAACCTAAACTTGTCTAAATCCGATTGGATGAGAGCATTTCGGCCCATCCCCACTTTATCTTAGAAATAATACCCTTTGGAACCATTATAAACCGAATTTGACCTTAATATAAAATAATATTTTCCGATTTTCCTAAGGTGCCCCTCTCCTGCCTTATAAAAGGGCACCTCCTCCCTCTCCTCCTCACACCACATTGAGCCTTCAAGATCGGCCAACCCCTGCCAAATTCTCTTCTCCACTTCCCTAGCAACATCCTAGAGGTCCTGGACTTCTTCAAAGACCAATTTTATTACCCTAATAGGAGGACTCAAAGAGGCACTTCAAAGAAGAAGAGGTTCAGACACATACAAAGCATATCAAACCTAAGGTAAGGGAAATATCACAATCTCATTTTTATCAGAGATTGTTTATACATTGGAATTTACTGGGGTGTATTTTATCATCCACATCCATGTTTCCTCAATAGTTAATATTATTTCCATCCACCTACAATTGTTTAAATCCAATTTCATCCGTCGGTGAGTTTTTAGTAAAATATATGAAAGGAATCTTTTGTCATTTTTCGTATGAGGTACTTTTTGACTTTTCTGAAAAAGGTACGAAGAATGTTTTTTTAACATACACGACATGAATGGATTTTTAAAACATTATTTCCATGAAACTTCCTTTACATGTTTTCATGTTTATTTTTAATCAACTTCTTTTAGTTTCTAATTGTACGACATGTTAAGAAAGGAAAAGTGTTTTTGAAGCAGAAAGGATATTTTCCTCAAGAATGGAGTTCAAGTGTTTTATCAAAAGTATTTTTCCATATAAGATAATAATGGGTTCTGTTTCTATCCCTATTATTACATTGATTTTATTATGTTGTGACGAAATTATTTTATGAATTCCTTTATCTTATATGAATTGTTTTATGAAGTCACGATGTATACGAATCCCATTTTTATTACATGGGTTATGCTATGATGTATGGTTTATGATTTTGTGGCACAAATAAGAATTGTATCATTATGAGATGGGTGGTACCTATATATCCCTCCAATGCACTGATTAATGATTTTATATCTCATGAGATAGACTTGGCTGGAACGGTAGGTTATACCAGTTTAGTGAAACAGGACTGAAATGAGGGTGACTCGGTTCAGAAATGGACTTTGTCCACTAAGATAGTCTTGGAAATGAGTCTCGACTAATAATATATGATTCTATATGATTATGTGTGTATGACACAATGTTTAATGTTTTACGTTATGATTATTGGATTTAATTTCACTACTATGATTTATCCCATGTTATGATATTATGATCTCTTTTGCAGGTTAAGATTTCCAAAATGTTATGTTCTTATGAATATGATGTGATTGATTTTTCTTTTGTTTACCCTTACTGAGCATTTGAGCTCACCCTTTTATGTTTTGTTTTCCCCAGGATATAAAGAACGGTTTTAGGTAAGAAAAAAAAGGGAAGACCCTTATGGGAGATGTTGAAGATCTTTCACCATGATTAGAAGATTACGTTCCGAGTTTACAAAGACACTAAACTATTACGGTCCTTGTGTGTGTGTTTTTGTTATGTAATAATTATTCCGCAAAAGTAACATAATATCCATCTACGTCAGGATTCGGGTCTCTACAGTTGGTATCAGAGGAAAAGTTCAGTCAACCTTTAGAAACTAGGATGCGAAAACGTTACTAAGATCCCTAGAGATATTTCTAAGGTTTATCTAGGGATGTCCATAAGGATAAGTATATGTATAGGATATAGTCCTAGAACTATGGTAATGATATAAGATTAAACCAAAGATTTTATATATTGAAGTTACTCGCCCTTTATTATGATTTTTGCCTCTCATACTATTCTTTTTGGGTTATAGAAAATTGTTGGAAACAAGATGATTCACGATAATGGAGGATATGATCGACAATGGAATGATATTCTTCATGAGCAACCAAATGAAATGGGATTTGGAAGTCCAAAAATCATTATTATTCCGAATCAACAATCTCATAATATGATCAATAAAGTAAAATTTGGTATGATTCCTGACCCGGCTAATAAGAGAAAGATGGAGTTTCATGATGATCATAGAGGAAAGAAAGTTCAATTTCCCCTATGTAAATCATGTGGGAAGAGGCATCAAGGAGAATGCTTCAAAGGAACTGGAAGATGCTTTGGGTGTGGAAAATAAGGACACTAAGCCAGCAAGTGCAAAGGAAAATTTTCAATTAACACCAGGGATGAGGATAATGGTATTCTTATGACATCAACAATGGTTAAATGTTTTAAATGTGGAATGAACGGGAATTATGCAAACAAATTCCCTAAGGGAAAGTATCATGAAGAGAATCAGTATAGTCGTATGGGTAGTATTTATGTGGATGATGATGAAGAGACTACAAATGATATGTGGGATGAAAGAATTGTTGAAGCTCGGTCAATGGTTTAAGAATGTAGTGGAATGATTTCATGTTTATCATGTGTAATGTTTTATAAGTAATATCATTGTACAATAGAATAAAGAGACATCCAAGGATTGTTACACTGTTGTCTTTCCTTGAGTTTTGAAAGTGTATGATTAATGGTACCAGTATACATGAAATGTTATTCAGATATTTTTGGAATGTAGATGATATGCACATTATGAAGGGATAAAGAGAGAATTAAATGTTGGATAGTATTCATGAGCTCATGACTGATATAAGGAGAAGGTTATATCATGGTTTGAGTATATAGAATTTTTCGATTTTGATATGTGGAAAGAGTTAACTTTTGACTACATTCATGTTTTCACTATGGTTCAATGGGTATTCATTTTTCAAGAGAATACATCATTATGGTATTCACATATATGGGAGATAAATGATGGTATTCACATGCTTGGTTGACAACATTTCAAGTAATCATTTTCTTTATAATATGAGCATGGACAGAAGTATTTTAGATAAGCCTAAAGATTGGAATCGATTATGTTGGAATTAAGTTAGTATTGTTTAAGGATAAAACTTTTTTGATATTGTTGATGGGATGTTATAGTAATATAGCTTTAGAAAAAGGACAACCTGCAGGACGGGTGACTACCCATCACGTCGGACAAGGCTGTGGGAATCGAACCCACAACCAAAGTGCGACTGGCCTTTATCGCCTACCACTGGCCTACTGGAAGTCCCTGTTTAGTAGAAACTAGTTTTATTATATTAACCAGAATGATATATGAATTATAAGTCCATTTTAGGAACTATGTATCATTAATCTCACTATAGATGGACTTATGTATTTTTTGATAACTTTTCTAACATTTTGTTTGAGACAGATGGAATGACCCATCATTCTATCACATGATCTGCTAACACATCACGAATGAAAAATTCAACTTCATTTCATTAAGAGATGAAGTGGAAATTGTCCAAATAATGACAAACGGTGAGATTATACCAAAATCACGAAATTATTACTCCTAATTACAATTGCATCAACTTTAGGGAAATGATCTTGAAAACCAAAAATGTTGTCCTAGTGCTCTTATATCTGATGAATCAGATGGTATCATAGATCTTCACAAATTTATGGCTTTGTGATTGCTAGCTTTTCCATAGCCATGTTCTCTACCACTCTCCATCAGAACAAGTTGGTTAGATTTCTCTTCCATGTCCATATTTTCTCCTATATGGAAACCTAGTGATGAGTTCATTTGGGTAACCGTTATATTTCATACTTTATTTTTTAAAGTTCAGTTTTGGTATTTCTTTTTACGATGAGGGATTTTATGAATAAGAAACGGTTTATAACACCGATGAATTTCGAGGGAAAAATTCATTTTAAGGTGGGTAGAATGTAACAGCCCGAGATTTTATAAGATACATACTTTTTAATTTCAATCATATCTTCTATTGTATGACACACCAAGATTATCTTGCGCTATACGCAACACTGTATTAGCTTACAGTATACAGAACACTTTTCTTGGCTCTTGTTACACACAATTTCAAGTTCGTTTGATAGAAGTTATTCTACTATATATATATATTAAATGTATAAATAAAATGTGGTTTGATTCTGTTATAAGCAACAACAAAGGAGTACTTCACTATACGCAACCCTGACTTGGCTTTCATTACACGCAATCGCGACCTTCCTCGATAGCGTGTCTTGTACACAATACCAGGTTTTACTAAACAACGATATATTATTATAATATTATTATGAACTAGCTGTCATGAATAGTATTAACTAAATTTTAAATTTTATAACATTATTATTCATCTTACACATTTTCTAGTACATTTTATAAGAACAAAATAAATGTTTCGGGTAAAATAAGTATTTTTCAAAAAATACAGTTTTGCTGCCTTTTCATGGCGCACCCACTTTAAATATAGTATTTGACATTTTTATATTTTAAATCTGACAAAATAAAATGCTTCATTTGAATCAGGATATAAAAATTTACATTAGATAATGTTTTGATATTTTTCTGATAACTTTCATATTTTAATGAATAGTAAAAACACGCTATATTTTAATTAAAAACAACTTTTTTCATCGTAATACCTTATGTGGTTAAATTATTATATTTAATGGTTTTAAAGTATAAATAGAATATATTTTTACCATTTAATATAATCTATGTCATTATAATTGATTTTACCTTGAATTTGTAGGTAAAATCAATTCAATCTTTTGCAATGTTTTAAAGAAAACGCCATTTTCTTTCGACAGCAGGATTAATTTTTATTTAATTTCTGCATATTTTGTGTATTGAATTTGTAAAAATGGATTCAATATTTGGAATCATTGGGTCCAAATTATGTTAATAAGATACGTTTTATTTTTGGGCATTGTGAATAGCAACTACAGTAAATTTTATTTACTATAGTTAAAGGTAAATCGTGTAATTAAGGGTAAATATAAGATTATAAAATTACCCTAAAACTTGGAAAAATCATATTAGATGGATAAAGGTTGACCCATATAACCTAAGGGTCGGATTAGATTCATTTTATGGACTTTTGTCCATGAAAATAATTTAATTATTATTAAAACCAAAGAATGTGACAACATGTCACTTTCTTAAATCTTATAAGTATAATAATTTTAATTTAGTGATAAACATCATGAAACATCAAAAATTAAGAGTATCCAGTAAGCTAATAAAATTATCTACATCATAGGAACTTATTTAGAATTCTTAGGTATTAAATAATTATCATTTATTATTACACAAAGATGATGGAGTAATTGTCTTATTAATGAAATATTGACATAATTGATGTTATAAATGTCCAAATAAATTTAATTTGAGACTTTTTATGACTTAAACTAAATTTATAGGTTAATATGACATGTTATTTTTTATTTATGTAACTTTTTTTGAACATATCATTCTGTTATGAATTTCATAAAAATCATTTACCAAATAGTGTCAAAATTGACATAAATTAGTCTTTAAAACAAATATTATATTATTAATTGTTATTTTATTCCTAAAAATACAAGGTTCGGCCAAATGACTTATATAAGGTCATATATATTCATAATAAACATCATGGGGTTCTTTTGTCTTGATATATAAAGTTTATTAACCATATAGTGTATGAAAACAAAAAGACACGGTAAATGTTAAATTATTTAAGTTAGAGTTAAATCTAATTGATAAGGTTAAAATAATAACCTAAACTTGTCTAAATCCTATTGGATGTGAGGATTTAGACTCATCCCCTCTTTCTCTTCGAAATAATACCCTTTGGAACCATTATAAACCGAATTTTACCTTAATATAAAATAATATTTTGAGATTTTCCAAAGGTGCCCCTCTCCTCCCTTATAAAATGGCACCTCCTCCCTCTCCTACTCACACCACTTTGAGCCTTCATGATCGGCCAACCCCTGCCAAATTCTCTTATCCACTTCCCTATATACATCCTAGAGGTCCTGGACTTCTTCAAAGACCAATTTTAGTACCCTAAGAGGAGGAATCAAAGAGGCACTTCAAAGAAGAGGAGGTTCGGACACGTACAAAGCATATCGGTCCTAAGGTAAGGGAAATATCACAATCTCATTTTTATCAGAGATTGTTTATACATTGGCATTTACTGGGGTGTATTTTATCATCCACATCAATGCTTCCTCAATAGGTAATATTATTTCCATCCACCTACAATTTTTTAAATCCAATTTTACCCTTCGGTGAGTTTTTAGTAAAATATATGAAAGAAATCTTTTGTCGTTTTTCGTACGAGGTACTTTTTGAATTTTCCGAAAAAAGTACGAAGAATTTTTTTTAACTTACACAGCATGAATTGATTTTTAAAAAATTATTTTCAAGAAACTTCATTTACATGATTTCAAGTTTATTTTTAATCAACTTCTTTTAGTTTCGAATTGTACGACATCTTAAGAAAGGAAAAGTGTTTTTTAAGCCAAAAGGATATTTTCCTCATGAATGGAGTTCAAGTGTTTTATCAAAATTATTTTTCCATCTAAGATAACAATGGGTTCTGTTTCTATCCCTATTATTACATTGATTTGATTATGTTGTGATGGAATTATTTTATGAATTCCTTTATCTTATATGAATTGTTTTATGATGTCACGATGTTTACGAATCCCATTTTTATTACATGGGTTATGCTATGATGTATGGTTTATGGTTTTGTGGAACACATAAGAATGGTATCATTATGAGATGGGTGGGACCTATATCTCCCTCCAATGCATTGTGTAAATATTCTATATCTCATTAGATAGAATTGGCTGGAATGGTAGGTTATACCGTTTCAGTGAAACAGGACTGAAACGAGGGCGACTCGGTTCAGAAATGGAATTTTTCCACTAAGATAGTCATGGAAATGAGTCTTCACTAATAAGATATGATTATCTATGATTATGTGTGTATTCCACAAAGTTTTATGTTTTATGTTATGATTATTGGGATTTCATTTCACTATAATGATTTATCCCATTTTATGATATTATGATCTCTTTTGCAGGTTAAGATTTCAAAAATGTTATGTTCTTATGAATATGATGTGATTGATTTTTCTTTTGTTTACCCTTTCTGAGAATTTGAGCTCACCCTTTTATGTTTTCTTTTCCCGAGGATATAAAGAATGGTTTTAGGTAAGAAAAAAAGGGAAGATCTATATGGGAGATGTTGAAGATCTTTCACCATGAGTAGAAGATTACGTTCCGAGTTTTCAAAGACACTAAACTATTACGGTCTTTGTGTGTGTGTTTTTGTTATGTAATAAGTATTCCGAAAAATTAATGTAATATCCATGTACTTCAGGGTTTGGGTCTCTACAATATTCATGAAGAGGGGATATATGAGAAGAAATCCACCAGGAGGTACCATCTTCATAACATTCCCATAATTTTAGAGCCTCATCATGATGAAAATATTCCCATTGATCCTTATATCTAAACGTAGATGTAAATTTTAGTTAATTCAACCTAAAATAGATATTTTAAACAAAGTTAATATATTATATAGTGAGATTAATCAATAAACACCTGATAAAAATCATTGGTATTTTATACTTGTAGTAATTATTCTCATAAAAATAGTTCTTAAATGAAACGAGTAAACAAGAAGTTTTTCATATTGGTGAAAAATATATAGATTATTCATTTCAACAATAATAAATTTCTATGTCATAGATACAAACTATAAAAACATTTTTATTGATTCCCTATTTTCAAACCTATCCTTAGAGCATGAAAATGTCCAAACTAATGTACAATGTTAGAACAAACTTATTTGATACCACTATATCAAGTCATTTCCAACTATTTCCCACTTATCCCGTAGAATACGATTTTATGAATCCTTAGTCACAACAAGAAATGCAAGGCGTGTTGACTAGTACCAAAAATGCATAACACTCACATTGGAGTTATTCTCTCTAACACATATGCACACAAACATCTCCACAGACAATTATAATTTTAAAGCGAAAAACCATGTTAAAATAATTCAATTTAAATTAAACATTATAATATGAAAAAGTAATCATAAAATAAATTCTCAAATATAATACCTCAAAAACCTAAAAACTATTTTAACATCCTAGAATATAGGATGGTATTGCAGTCAAATGGAAAAAATGGTATAAACAACAGTCAATAAAACTCCTTATACTGAAACTACTCAATTTATATCTAGGTATCTATTGAAATGTCCATAATATATATTATAGATGGTATGTCAAGGAATATGACATTAATGTGTGATTATGACAATACATTTTTGGACACATCAAAATCACTATAAATAAATCATCAATATTTTTGTCATCTCTTCATTAAAATGGGATTTTAATCAAAATATGACATATAAAAACAATCATGTATATAAAATCAAGATATAATTTATGTATCATGATAATGTCAAGAAATCACTGCAATAAATGGACCGTTTTTGAGGATTCAATGTAATAATCATATGGGAGGACTCACTCAATTTGTTTGACGAAACTAATGGGGATTATATAAGAGGTCATTATCCTTTAATATATCCATCAATAATTATATTCTTTAACTCATGATATATTGATAATCAAATAGAGGATCAATACTAGATAATGTGCGGGTATATCTAACCAAATCTAAAATAACCATCTAAATAGGGATCATAAACCATGTTTGTGGGTCTAAGTGATTCATTAAACAAAACATATAGAATAATAAAACATAGGATAATGCCATGGGATATATGAAGGAATTAAGAGAAATCATTCTCCTACTGAACCCTTATATGCAATCATTTCATATTTTATGTAATTTATTCATAACTCTATCATCATGCGGATGAACTGAGTGAATTTACCCTTAAAACTTTTCTATTCTAATGATAATATATCCTCAAACATATTTGTTGGATGAAGATGACTTTTCATATATTATTTGGACATTCTACACCCTCTAACTCATGTATGTGCACATCTAGGAATTCTTAAATTCCATTACATGTATATAGACCTAAAAATGTTTATGTTCCTAGAAATTTACATGCATGATTACACTAGGTGAACACATCAAGCTTCATTTCATGGGTCCCACTATGAAAGGTAGATTCCACGATTTTTGGGATTATTATTTTTTCATCAATCCCTCTCTTTCATAGCGATGGTACCACATATATATTTTTTTCATCAGATACAATATTCAATAGTCATGTTATTTTAGAACATATATGTTATTCAGAAGGTCTACTAGAGCAACCACCGCCATCATTTGTGCCATTTATGATTCCAATAAATTATTTTTTGTGGTTGAACATTATTCACAGTAATTATTAGAGGGATTATGGCTATCCTATCTGCAAGTAAATTTAACCCCATTGCACTATTCCAACACCACATGCCAAAAATGAAATGGAAATCAAGGATCCAATCATGAAACCACACCAATCATATATTTCCATAATTTGACATTTATTTCTCTAGTAATCATGATCCAAAAAACAAGGTGAGAATTCAATTGTGAGAAAAATGATATCATGGAACTATTATCAAAATAAATAGTTTGAATCATTTGGAGAATAAAATATAGGTTATGGAAATTTGATGAATATGGGAAAAATTCATAAGAAAAATAAAAATGGTCCTATTACATTTCCCCGGCTGTCAAAAATATCAATCCAATTTATCGATGGATAATGAAAAATTAAGACCACATATATACCAAAAATACATAAAAAGATAATACTAATCCTTTATCCATGAATTAATTCTTAATAAATTTATTTTTTTTATTATGATCATCATAATCATGTAATTATAAAATTGTCATAAAAACTGAAAAACAGCCTACATCAAGTCTAAATAAATTGGTGGTGAAGAAAATTTGTCAGTTTTCATTATTTCTATGATAAATAAAATTCATTATACATTAATCATAGATCAAATATCATATAATCACTCATCCATGTTCTCTACTCCAACATCTCTCAAATTTAAAATGTAAGGTTATGTAGAAAAAATTAGGGTTTACCATTTAAATTTTTAAATGGAGGAGTCTTGGGCTCATGATATACTAATAATATATTAATTTTTGTATTTTTAATATTTAATAATCCTACCATTATGAGTATCAGGATAACATTATGAATTTATAATTATTAAGTAATTTATAATGTAAACCCCCAATTTTAGATTAAATGACATCATTAGATTCCCCATCTAAGTCACTTTTTTGACTCATTCCTATTATAGATGAAAATTGATCGTATGTGATATGTCATATTTAATATTTTTATTATATTAATATAGAGGCTGCATAAACCCTGGAATATCCCCCCATCTCAGTACCAAGACCTTGAAATATTTCCAAATACATTTCAATGTATTATAAGTAAAAATATGGGAACTAGAGAATTCGAAATGAAATTTGAAGAAATTTTATAACATGTTGAAGAAAATGATGATAATAATCAATTATAATGAAATTTTTTCATGATGTATACAATGGAGAAATAAATATATATTTTCATTAATATATGAAATTTGGGAATATAATACATTGAATTTCCCTAAAGGATAAATAAGCTGATAATGAGAATCAATTTCCATCTCAACTAAGAGAAAACCTCAAATAAAAAATTATAGTTCAGGAATGTTATGGTTAATATATTCACTGACTCTCTATATAAGATATGTGGCTAATGAAAATATTTATATTTAATTTATTTATTATAGTATTTTTTTTAATTAATATTTAATAATCACCATAATATTTCAAGTAACAATGAAATCTTATTATTCTATAAATATTTTAAACCATTTCCATTATTTGAAAATTTCCCTTTACAAAACTGTTATTATTTATCCATTTGATAAATTTATGTTTATTCTAGTAATGGAATAATTTTCAAAAAATAAAGAATCAAAATATTAAAAATTAAAAAAAATTACATATCTAACTCTGGTAGTTAGTGAATTGATGAATTTTAACACCAAAGAAAATTAAATTACATATATGGGGGTTTAACACATAATAATGAAATCCCCTTTGGTTAATTATTTGGATAATGCCCCAATAATAAGTTTAATAGAATTCTATAAAGAGTTATATTTTTCTATGTTTATATATTCAATAATTCCATATTAATAATACCCTATATTTTTTAATCATTCAAATAATCCTATATATTTCCGAAGGTAAATGATAGTTACATTTTCAATGATATATTTTATTTCTGGGGATAATGTAACACATTGAGATTTGGGATTACATAATTTTAAATTAACATTCTATTCAATTTATTTCTAGATAAACAAAACTTAACATAAACCTCACACATTATATTATATGATAATTATTATGAACATATAATAATACAAAAATTATTATTAATCAAACAGAATTTAATCAATAATAAAATAAATAAAAATATGATTCATAATATTTGTTGATTTAAAATTTAATTTCTCAATATATTATTATATATATATATATATTGTACATATATCTATATGATAACTTTATACATTTTATAATTTAATATTACTACAATTAATTTCTTTTTTTGATTTCACAGATAATAATTTTCATATGATGAATTTTAGAATTTTTATTAATTAATTTATATTTATGTTAATATGGTTAAATATATATTTTTACAATATTTTTAAATTTTATATGATATCAATATTTTGTAAAATAATAAATGTTTTTAAAATATATTAAATTATTAATTATCAATTAATAAAGAAGAATAATTTATTTTAAATAAGATATCTATCCTGGTAATCTACGTAAAACACTATGGAAAATAATTAAGTTTTATTACTAATTTAAAATATGATTTCTGCCACCTCCCATAATTAAACATTTTAATATAAATATTCTTTTCATGATTAGTGTTCAATTAATTAAATTATTAATTCAATTATAAACCATGTAATATCGTTATAATTAATTAATATTATTAATATATTCTAAATATGAATTTTAAACAAAAAAATATTCTATTACAAAAAACAATTTTTTATATGTTATGTGAGATACTATTAAAATTAATTATCCTATTAACTATATTGATTTTCGTTCATATTATTTTAAAATTTTGTGTCAAAAAATTCTAATTAATTAGTAATTATAATTTAATTATTAATAATTCCATTAACATATAGTGATTTATATCATTATAAATACTAAAAATTAAAATTCATTAAATTATTTTTTTACAAATATTATGATATCTATATAAATTGATCAAATTAAAAATATATATTATAATATAATATATAATCATATAAAACATTAAATTTTCACCCATTTAATTGGTAATTATTTTTTTATATTTTTTACAATTAATTATTGAAATAATATTCTCTAAAAACAAATTTTTAAAAACATTATGTGCTATAATTTTAAATATTTTTTTTCTATATATAGAAATTAAAATCAATTAAACTCAATAAAAAAATCACAATGTATTAATTTTTTATGGAGGTTTCTTTATATAATTTAATTAATCAAATGACAACCATTACTGATATTTAATTTTTATAAGTTAGTATTAAAATTGGAAATATATTATATCTTATATTGTAATGAATAATTTTTTTAAAAAATAATTATTGAATTTGATATGATTGAATTACATAAATATTTATCTCTATTGATTTTCAACACTGAACTCACCTATTTATCATTCAATTCAAATATTACCACATACCTAACTTTCTTTTGTTAATATAATTTTTTATTTTACACTTTTAAAATGAGCTCACTTCAACCAATTTCAAACAACACCACTAAATCGACATTTTCATGAAGGTCAGTTAAATTTACTTTTTATAGATCCCTTATAAATAGTTGGATGGATCTATACTCATTATTTTTCCTCATGAGGTTGATTTACCTTCAATACATATAGAGAAAGAATATATGCCCAAAATTGGTATTACATACCCTTTAACATCCGTTAATTATCATCTAATACACCCCACTCTAAACCTATTTTAACCGTTTGTAAATAGTAACATTATTATACATAAAAATATATATATATATTATAATTGGAATAACTATTATATTTTCCCATCTCATTCGATAAAAAATGTTGTTTCTCATGCGCACAAGTAGACTAATTCCTCTATGAAAGAAACATTTCAATTTTTATCCCCACATGTAAGATCACAAATCTTCTTTTTCATGTATGTCTTTCTTTTCTGGTGTTTTTGACAAAAAAATAATAATTCTTGAAAATTACCTACGCACACACCAAGTACATTATAAATAAACTCCATGTACTTGGTTACCGCGGGTAGTCGTGTCCTAGTTGTGTAGCGAGCGTGCACAAGGCCATGTGGGGGTGACCTGGAGGCCACCTAATACAGAGTACAGAAACTGAATGTACATTTTGTGTACTTCAAAAGTACACAATGTGTACTTTGATTTTTATTAAACACACCAGGGTAACATCTAATTGGCAGAATCTTTTCCTTCTCCACGTAGTTCATCCAGAAGAAACCATACGTCCATGATTCTTCTTTGTGCCCCTGATTGAGCATTCAATATCTGATTCAACCTCCATCGATTTTATCGGGATCACCTTAGTATGAACTTCATTATTCTAGATCATTATTTCTTGATATCTATTATTTCACAAGTTATCCTCAGTTGATCGTTTTCTACATTTTTTTTAGATCCATGGTGTTCTTATGTGATTCAAATCTTGAGGATCATGTATAGTGATCTCTCGTAATAGAGGTAGGTGGTTTCTGCCTTTCTATTGTAAATCTTTGAGTAATTTCTGAAAAATATCATATAACCATGAACAGGGTATTGCGTGTTTTCCTTTTTAGCCCTTATGTTTACCTGCTATGCTTGTATGATTCATTAGAGTGTAATTAAATAAGAATATGGTTAATTTATATTCTTTGGAAGTGTTTTATCTTGTATGATTGCTAGTTTTGACCACTGGGTCTAGTTTCATGTTAAGATGTAGCTTAATTATCATTCCTATTATAGTAGTATTGGATGTTTCTATTCGTACATGCTGTTATGATTTTGAATTATAGCTAAGTAGTTCATGAGGTTTACTTTGAAGATATTTATTGCTATGATTTCTTGAAATACATAGCAAAGTGTGAACCTGGTGTAAAGGTTGCATGGTGAATGGATGTAAGGGATTCTCGAGTGTGTTTTCTACTTACGATGTGAGACCACATGGGGAATTGATATAAGCGCTTCATTATATTTTCTACAGTTCCTCGATGCTGGCCATTGGGGGAATGGGACGTTACTGCTTCCCCAGAGTTTCATTATTTACACTTATGATACTATAGGTGGAATTGATTGTGAGTTAATACTCAATGATTCCATGATTATGCTTAACTAGATGGTTAGACTGATTGTAATATCCAGAGGGTTGCTTGTGATGCTAGGTAGGACCAGACGGGATAGGTTGTGTGTTCTTCCCATAGGTTTACCTATTGTGTTTACTTTCTTTCTTGTGTCGCAAGGTAATACAAGAGGGGATATACTGTGAGTAATTTCTATAGTGTTACCTTTTTATAATTAACTACTTTGATTAATTGTTTCTTGATATATAAAACTAAATGTATTGAAACTCTGGATTGTTTAATGTTGTGTAAATCCTAATTTTACTGCTTTCTTTTACTTATTACCTACCATACATTCGCATACTGTTACACACAGTTCTGGAGGTGGTTTCCTACTGAGATATAGTATCATAGAATATTGGTCCATTATTTCGGGCCCAAACAGATTATATTGATGCATGTATAGTTAAGGGAAATCACCCTTCTATATCAGGTAATTGATGGATGTGGAGATAGAGAGCATGGGACAAATATGAGGCTTTCGATGCATAGGATCTGTTATCTATTTTATTTTTTTACTTTGGTTTAGTATTGTTTATATTCCATCATTATTATTTGTTTGTCTAATGATGAGAGTGGTTTGTTGCGAACCACAATTCAATAAATTTCTTATTAACCTAAAAATGTACCATAGTGGCACACCCTAGGGTCGATCACAAGGAGGCCTTTAACACGCACTATTTTCCTATTGTAACTTTTTATAATATAACTAATATTAAAATATAATATTAGTATAAATGGGGGGTATAATTTTAAAAGGAATAAAATATAAATAAAATATATAATAATGCAATGTAATACAGAATGAAGTTATAATAAATAAATTAGGCAGTTGTTCTTAGGAGGTCGTGGTGGTTGATATCATTGTTTAAAAAGAATATCAATATTCAACTCAATTAGGTGATCAAGACCTATCACACCTCACCTTCTCGTTTGAATTGTCATTACCCCATACCGAGACCTTTACATACAAGGTAATTCTCTTCCTAAAGTCATCTAGGAGACCTCTTCACTGACCAACACTACTCATGTCATGCTCCACCGTATGCATGACACAAATAGCGAAGGGAAGGAAAATAGATAAACGAGAAGAAGAAATTGGTGGAAGAGAAAACAGGGCGACTGCTCAATGTAATCGATTTAACAACCAACAAAATTTTTATAATTGATTATAGAGATAATAAATGAAAGTACATGAAACTCAATAAACCCACCATTCCCTCCCTCGAACAAGCGCCGAGGATAGTTCTCCATTTTTAGTGGAGTTGAGAAGGGAATAACGGTGGAAGAACACATAAAAAAATAAATGGAAGAAAGGAGGTATAAAGAGGAAAGCTAATATAATATATATTAAAAATAAAATAAACTATTACAACAGAAATACCCAACCTTTCCCCCTTGAAATGGCTATCCTTGTAAAAGAGAGAAGAGGTACAAATTTATAGAAAAAATGGGAGAAGAAAACTCGCTCAAATTCTGTCCTCCAGATGTCATCGACATTAAGGCCCATTAAATGGAAGAATTGGTACATGGACACTTCTTGAAAGTTGTTCCATATATGATTCCGCGTCCCTCCACAAATGTTCAGCCTCATTGGGCCAAGTATGAAGGAGTTATGGTAGCTTTAGTTGGGAACATTTAATCTGCCCAAGTGACTCTTCGTATTCCACAACTGCAACTTCTGATGTCATTATGACCTTGAAACCTGCCGATTCAGACGTGGACTCCTTAATGAAAGAAGTTAATTCATTCCTCTACCAACTCCTTGTTTAATAATAACTCCATTGGATCTCTCAGCTTCGAGATAAAATCTCAGCATTAAAACATTCCAATTCTGAACACAGTTTTTGAGGTCCGTATTGTGAGCTGATTTTGAGCCTCCAAATGATTGATTGAGCTGGGACTCCAGAAGGAGGAAATTCTTCCAATAATGTAAGTAAACCTACAAAAAATCAATTTCACAATTTGGGTCAGTGTAGAAAATGATATGTCTGAAATAATAATGACAAATAAAATAGTTAAACACCAAAATTAATCCATTTTTGCATTTGAGCTCAAAATTACACTAAAACATAAAAATGTGACAATAGCCTATAAAATAACATTTTGGTGGGTATTAGAACATTGAAACACAGTATATAATATATGTGAATTTTATCTCCATCACTCTCCCACACTTAATCATTGCACTCCAAAGCAATCATCATATATCCAAATAAAAATTCACACAACAATCAAAAATGAGAAAACATCAAGGATATCTTCCAAAATGAAATTCAATCATGTCTCCTCTATGAAAAACAATTCCCAATCATTTTCATTCGTCACATTTAAATTTTTTCAACCTCATAAATCCATCCATGGACCAATCACAACCTACCTCACCTTGATATTTGTTTTCACACTTCCCTCAAGAGAAATTAAATATGGAGGTATGCTCATACTTTGAAAGTGCATGTATCACCATAGGATTGTGAAAATTCTCATCTATCCACAGTGCGAAACATGAAAATGATTTCAATCATGAGGACTTTTTCCAGGATAATTCTATGTCTTAGGGTTTGTGGTAAAACGATTGAAAAAATTAAGGCTAGAAAGAGGAGGTTGGACTCTTAAGTACAATGCATGAATATTCAAGTGAAAACACAGGATGAACCTCACTCAATCCCCTTAACAAAGTGAAACACAACACTGAACCTTTTTTAATGAAATGGGACAAGAGCCAGGAAATGAATCCAATGAATTATTACATTATAGTTCTCCCCTTTTTTCATTTTTATCATTTTTTTGTAATGCTCAGGAAAGGTACAACATTATTTTCTTTTTCTTTTTTGATTTTTTTTTCATGGAGAATGGGCTGACAATTGAATACAATGAAATAATGACCATCATGTCCTCTAATAGGGACATGATTCATGAAAGGTGGTACAATGATAAATTCAAGCTCATCTCCATTTTTTTCTATTTTTTTTATTTTTTTTAAAGAGAACCAGATGAAACAAATAAATCACAGTGAAAGGATTACCCATTACCAATTTGATCATTATCATCAACTGCCCAAAATGTTGACACACACATCACATCATCCACAATTGAAACACATCGCAAATAACTCACACTAAAGGCACTTCCCCACAGTCAAACTTGAAATATCCACACAAAAATACCAAGAGTGCGGGTAGGTATGGAAAATTCGGCTTGTAATGTGGCTTAAAACTATAAGGAAATTCATGGAATCTAAGGGATAACGAAGTATAGATGAAAAGGTAGGTATGAAAATAAAATATGGATAGCCAAACAAATGCCTCAATCATATCAAAAAACATTCCATGAAATCCAAAGCTTCGAAAGAGAAAAATCACTAGTTCTGGTTCTCACACAAAATCCAAGCTTCTCTCAAGAAAATGTGGGTATTAGAAAGAATATTTCCAAGTGGTTCAGAATACCTCACAGGACTAGAAAAATATATTGAGTCAGAGTTTCATGGGCATGAATTTCAAAAAATGTTCAAACTCATAAAAATGCATGAAAATCCATTTCAAGGAAAAAGATTCACATCAACAATCATTTTAAATCCATTTCTTCAAAAATAATTTCAATCATCTCAAAATAAATTGGTGTATGAAAAATGATTAGAATATTCATTGAAGCTCAAGGATCCTAAAAAGATGAAAAATAAAAATAAAAATAAAGCACACAAAACATCTAAGTAGGTTGACATTCCCCCCACACCTATATTTCACTACCCCCATTACAGCTCAACAAAAGAATGATAAGGGCAGAAAAATAAAGGGATGGAAAGATACAACCTGACTTTATTTTTCAGTGGCAGATTTGAGTTAAGCTCCTAGAAATACCACTTAAACTAAAAAGCATGAAATAAAGAAAATATGAGAAAAGTAAATAAAAAGAAATAGTAATGGAAAAGAAATAGGAATGGAAAAGAAAAAGGATAAGGCTTGGTTTGACCCCCAAAGCGGGTGCTAGGTTTTTACAGCCCCTAGTCAGGCAGTTGCAGCAGATTATCCCCAATCATAAGGTGGGTAGGGTTTGTTGCTCAGAAACCACTAAAACTTCTTTCTTCCAATGCTCTTCAGCCGACTACATCCATAGAGAAACCCATAAATATAGTACAATAGCTTCTTCCCCATTTTTTTGTGGTACAACTTGAATGATGGGGGAAGAAGGAAGGATGAGTTCTCTACTTCATTAGCTATGACTTCTTTGGCCACTTCAACTTCAACATCCAGGGCTTGATAATATTATGTAGATTCAAAAAATTCAGAAGGGAAGTTAGAAAATAATTCCACTTGGATATGATTAAAACATGAACAATCAATATAAAAATATTCCCTTTCATGTAGGTCAGCTTGAAATGTGATCTCATCAGGCAAGGCCACTGGGAATTCTTTTTCAGCAGGGACTTAATTATCTTCTTCCAAAGAAATAGAGAGGTATAGAGGTACTAAATATTCATTGAATAAGATAGTATAATCACTTACCTTTTGGTATTCATCAAAATATAACCAATTTTTATCCAAACATTGTTGATCTCCCACAGTTGTATCAGCTGGAATGGAATCTTTAGGAACCGCCTCAAGCAATGGCCAAGGAGAGACGATTGCATTTTCAAATGGAGTATTCAAGTCCTCCGTGGGTACTTCAACTTCAAATGTAGGTGGAAAAACAATAAACTTTTCTTCTTAATCTTGGTTTTTTTGTTGTTGTCGTTCCAGCCATTGAACTTTAACTTCTTCAACTTCTGCCGCCAACGATGCTACCATATTGCTTGCTTGTTCAAGAATTTTGAAATTGTTTTCAATCATCACGACATCTTGTTCCATATGCAGCATAAAAATCTCTTCCATGCAAGAAAATTCAGTACTAGGCCATGAATATGAAAATTCACTAAAATAATCCATGACCAAAAAAAAGAATGATATTCAATGAAGCACTTTTTTTTGTTTTTGAAAATTCTAATTTTTTTATGGATTTTTAGGAAAAATAGAGTATGAAAGAAATTGACCTCCCCGGTAATGGTGCCAAATTAATAAGAGTGGTTTTTCGCAAACCACAATTCAATTAATTTCTTATTAACCTAAAAATGTACAATAGTGGCACACCCTGGAGTCGATCACAAGGAGGCCGTTAACATGCACTATTTTCCTATTGTCACTATTTATAATATAACTAATATAAAAATAAAATATTAGTATAAATGGGGGTATAATTTTAAAAGGAATAAAATATAAATATAATATATAATAATGCAATGGAATACAGAATGAAGTTAGAATAAATAAAGTAGGCAGTTGTTCTTAGGAGGTCGTGGTGGTTGATATCATTATTTAAAAATAATCTTAATATTCAACTCAATGAGGTGATCAAGACCTATCACACCTCACCTTGTCGTTTGAATTGTCATTACCCCATACCGAGACCTCTGCATACAAGGTAATGATCTTCCTAATGTCAGCTAGGAGACCTCTTATCTGACCAACACTACTCATGTCATGCTCCACTGTATGCACGACACAAATAGAGAAGGGAATGAAAATAGATAAACGAGAAGACGAAATTGGTGGAAGAGAAAACAGGGAGACCTCTCAATGTAATCAATTTAACCCCCAACAAAATTCTTAGAATTGAATATAGAGATAATAAATTAATGTACATGAAACTCAATCAACCCACCATTCCCTCCCTCAAACAAGCGCCGAGGTTAGTTCTCCATTTTTAGTGGAGTTGAGAAGGGAATAACGGTGGAAGAACACATAAAATAAAATAAATGGAAGAAAGGAGGTATGAAGAGGAAAGCTAAACTAATATATATTAAAAATAAAAGAAACTATTACAAAAAATTTACTCAACCTTGCCCCCTTGAAATGGATATCCTTGTAAAAAACAGAAGAGGTACAAATTTATAGAGAAAATGGGAGAAGAAAACTCGCTCAAATTCTGTACTCCGGATTTCATCGACTTTTAGGCCCATTATATGGAAGAATTGGGAAATTGACCCTTCTTTAATGTTGTTCCCTAGCTTCTTCCGCGTCCCTCCACAAAATTTTACCCTCATTGGTCCACGTATGGAGGAGTTATGGCAGCTTTAGTTCGGCACATTTAATCATTCCAAGTGACTCTTTTTATTCCACAACTCCAGCTTCCGATGTCATTGTGGCCTTGAAACCAGCCGATTCAGACGTTGACTCCATAATTAAAGATGTGAATTCATTCCGCTTCCATCTCCTTGTTGAATATCAGCTCCATTGGATCTAGAATATTCGAGATAAAAGCTCATCATTAAAACATTCCAACTCTGAACACAGTTTTCGAGGTCCGGATTGTGAGCTGATTTTAGGCCTCCAAATGATTGATTGAGTTGGGACTCCAGAAGGATGAAATTCGGCCAATAATGTGAGGAAACCTAAAAATAAGGAATTTCAAAATTTGGGTCAGTGTAGAAAATGATAGGGCCGAAATAATAAAGGAAAATAAAATAGTTAAACACCAAAATTAAGCCATTTTTGCATTTGAGCTCAAAATTACACTAAAACATAAAAATGTGACAATTACCTATAAAATAACACGTTGGTGGGTAATAAAACATTGAAACACAGTATATAATATATGAAAATTGTAGCTCCATCAGCTAATTTCATAGAAATATGTATTATGCATCTTTTATATATATGTGTGTTCTCCAGTTTATTAGGATTCATTCTTAAATTATTTACTTTTGTATGGAGTATTATTATTTCCTATATTGTTATTATTCTCTTCAAATATGTTTCTTTTCAAATGGTGGAATAATTTCCCCACTATCGCACCCAAGGCTCTCACAACTAGTCAGCAGCCTCTGGTGTTCAGGGAAATGTGCTTGAGGCTGCGGGTCCAACCAGGTACGGGGTGCCCTAGGGTGGCTTCCGAAATCGGGATGTTACAAAGTGATATCAAAGGTTTCATTAAAATTGAAATAAAGATAAGATACATAACTAGGGATAGGAAGTAACAATTACTTGGTGATAAGCAGTTCCTAGTACTAGGTATCTCGTGTGTAAGAAAAATTCAATCTTCCACGTTTAGTGTAATTTATTCCGGTTTTTCAATTTTACAGTTGATTTGATTTTCACCATTGGGTGACTCAAATATATATTTTTGTTATTTTTGATGTCGTTGATGTTATATTTATGTTGCAACCCGATGAGATGAGGGTATGACACCTCATGAATCATATAGGTACTTTTTAGAAATCACATGTCATGAATTCTTTCCATGCCATTTTGGGTGCATTAGAAATTTCATGTTGTTGTGATATATGTTGTCTATAATATGCCTAATTTTGTGATAGTTTCCTTGATTAAATACCTACTCTTTAATAGGTTATTGATTCTATAAGGTTTTGTTTGAATGAATGCCAAAAATTTGTTCTTGATGTGTTATGGGCCCTTATGGACGAGAATTTGGTGGATCATCGACTTTTTTACCATGTTTATAACATGTATGAGATTCCAAGGTATGATTTGGTAGGAGTATGGGCTCACACATATTAAAATTTTGAAAAATAATGTTTTTTTAGTGTTTTCATGGGTTTAGGAAGAGTTTTTGATGATTTCTGTCTTGAAAAACCAAGAATAAATGGAATGTAATGCTAAATACATGCCATGTGTTCTTCTGTTCGAGGAGAAAGTGTTTTTTATTAACTACAAATTGTGTACTATATGTACAAGTCATGTAGTCAATAACCATGTCTCAGACTGTGTTGGTGCGGACATAGGGTTTAGAGTGTTTGGTAGGACACTCCGTGTAGAGGATATACATGCCATATTGTATAACCATGTAACAGATCGTTTCACTAATAACACGGTCTGAAAGATTCTTATGAGTACACGCCATGTCCATCTAGAACACGCTATGTAGTGTGATCCATGTAACCGTTCATGTGACGAAAAATATAGGTTGGTGAATTTCGTATAGTACACATCGTGTCTTGCACTAACACGCTGTGTACTCTTGTTCTAGGAGAACCATGTAGCTTATTCATGTGAGAGAACATGAGCAAGGGAAATGATTCAAGTACAAGTCATGTAGTGGATATACACATCGTGTATCCATGTTTTTTATACATGAATAATTTATTTCTAATATTCCCTTTTTAAAATTATAGTTTCAAGTCTATGAAATGTTTATCTATGGTGGTAACTTGACCATGCAGAGTCCTGCCACTGAGAAGTCCTCAAGTTGTCATCCAGTTTCGAGAAGTGATCTGTCACCGGACACGACAGATTAAGTGCTTCCACTGGATCCTCTAGTTGTTCCAGTCCTGGAACCAGTCGTTATACCAGATAGTGGTTCTGATAGATAGTTAATGGAAGTCTTCATGAGGATGATGCAGACCTTCTAGGGAGAACTAACTCCCGCCTCGTCTATGGAATAATTGAAGCATGATTTTCAACAGTAGAATTCTAATACCTTATTAGAGGAAGGAGGAGTTTAGGATGCCGAGTCCTTATTAGAATCCATGTTTTCTATCATCGAGCATCTTGAGATTCTTCCAGAGATGATGGTCCGGATTTCCATGTACATTCTTTAGGAATCCTCTACGAGATAATGGGATTTAGTCTCACAAGCTAGGAACCACCAGGTTGTGGCTTGGTAGGAGTTCAAGCATATCTCTTATTACTACTTCTACACAGAGTTCTTGAGGGCCAATCTAGACTAAGATTTTATGAGCATGGATCAGGGTACACTTTTTGTTATGGTGAATTCATCTCGTTTCACCGAGCTATAGCTCATTACACCCTTTCTATAGGGAGATTGGTTGTTCACGGAAAGGAAGTATGGGGATGGTCTCAGATAGGGAATTAGTTCATAGGTGAACATCGTCATGATGACTTAAATCACATCTATAGTACACCAGGAACATATTTCAATGTAAAATATGAGGGATTCTGGAGTTGCGAGCTAAGTCTGAACGACATCTGGATTTAGTATTATTCATACTAATAGCAGGAAGCACTACAGAGAGTCTATGCGTGGAGATATGAGGAGGTGAGAGACATCATCTAGTATCTAGCTAGTGTGCTACCAGTGTGGGAAGAGTGGCAATACAAAGTTGCATTGCTCGAGAGACCTAGTGTAGTTCCGATCTTGCGATAATAAGGGTGATCATTAGCGTATCTATCGGATTTTTTCATCAGCAGCTGGTGATAGGCGTTCTTCTTTGACTCATTATTTAGGAGTAGAACAACTATTTTTCCATCAGTCTTGGAACTAGTGTTATTCCAGTCATTCAGGCCGAGGTGGAGGTCGTATCCATGGTATCCCATTTCCTTATTTCCAATGAAATCAGGGTAGATCATCTCAGAGTGGTCCGGCTGGGTCGCAAGGCCACAATGTTGGTCAGACTTTTGTATTGGAGTAGACATAGTAAGAACAAGATCCCATACCATGTACAATTCAAGGTACAATCATAGTTTTATTAGTTTTAGATTCATATATTTTATATATGGGGACTTCCCATAGATTTATATCAGTTGATATTGTGGATATCATTGAGCTCTGTATCTTTTCTTCTACCAATATCATGACGTTAGAAAATCTATCGGGGACTATAATGCCTAATGTATTTCAGTTCAAGGAGTCCCCTCTTAAGATTTGTGGGTGTCACTTTTTATGGGACCAATATGTCATAGAGATGAAAAGCTATGATTTCATTCTTAGAATGGACTGTATAGTTCCCTTCCAGGCTGTTATTAACTGTTATCACTAAAGGTTGGGTATCACATTGCCATAAGGTGGATTGTTTCATCATAAGTGGGAATGGGATATCCATACGAGTATAGAGGGACCCGAGCAACATGGGATGTGAAGAGTTACAACCCATATGGAAAGTCAATATCATGATGACCAGGGGAATTCATAGATATACTTTCCTCTAGTGGTAAATCATTTCAGAGATGTCTTTCCAGAGGACATTTCAGGTTTTCCACTAGAACGAAAGGAAAGAATTTATATTGTTCGTGTGCCAGGAGATGAACCGGTACCCATTCAAATTTATAATATTCCTACACCACAGTTTCATGAACTCAAGAAGCAGTTGGAGGAGTTATAGGAAATGGGTTTTCATCCGACCCATTACTTCTACTTGGGGTTCGCCTATCCTAATTGTGAAGAAGGTGGACAGTACCCACATGCTTTGTGGGGATTATCGGAAGATGAACCAGTTGAAGGTCAATAACCAATATCCCTTTCCATGGAATCATGATCTCTTGGATCAACATCGAGGAGCCTTGGTGTTCTTGATGATTAAATTGAGGTCTGGTTTCCATCAGTTACATGTTAGACCAAATGATATACATCTCACAACCTTCTGGAGTATGTATGGTCTATACGAGTATATGGTTATGTCATTCAGTCTCATGAATATGCCTGCAGTTTTCATGGCATTGATTAACTGAGTGATCCATCCATACATGGATTATTCGATTGTATTCATCATGGGTGATATATTAGTGTACTCTATCACTTGAAACGTCCATGCCACACATCTGGATATTTTTGTAAGTACAATAAGAGAAAATCATTTATATGATAAGACTTTAACATTCCACATTTGGATGGACCAGATTCACATCATGGGTCATGTTATATTATTGACAGAATTATCAATTGACCTAGAGATAGTTATATCAATATTTTCATGGGAGAATCTGAGGAATGTATTTGAGGTTTAGATTATTCTAGGGCTTTCTAGATACTATATATGCTCCATATAAGAATTTTCACGCTTATTAGCACCACTGACGGGTCTGACTAATAAGGGTGTGAAGTTATTTTGGTTACACACTTGCGAGTTAGCCATTCATGAGGTAATGAGAGATTTACATCAACACCGATACTAGTATTTCCAGAGATGGGATAGAGCTATTCTGTTTACTGTGATGCATCAAGTATTGGGAGGGGAACTGTGTATATGTAGGGAGAAGGAGTCGTTGCATATGGGTCTCGGCAGTTGAGGACATATAAGAATAATTACCCGACACATGATCTTGGGTTGGATGTAGTAGTTCATGCATTATGTTGTTAGAGAAACTACCTTATGGGAGAGAATTATTTAGTTTTCACCGACCATAACTGTCACAAGTATATCTTCACTCAGTGTGACCTATATTTAAGATAGTGAATGTGTGTGGAGTACCATCAGTTTTTGAAATTGAGCATACTTAAACGCTTGGCAAAGGCTGCACTCTGGCTGATGCGTTGAGCAGGAGGACTCAGATACATGAAGTTCAATAGGCCAGAAGTGAGTGGAATATTACGAATTTATTCTCTGAGATTCATTTGAATATCCATGGAAGACAGGGGAAGACATTAATTTCTTCTATAGCTGTTACCTCAACTCATCCAGATACGGTGTGAATGAGGCTGCTATCAAATTCTGAATGACTAGTCCTATGGGAGAGTGTGTCAGGAGAGGACCCTCTTCCTATATATACCATGGGGTGGATTAGATAATTAATTTTCATGGTCGCATATGGATTTCAGCATACATATCCGAGAAGATGATGCGGGGAATTCACTCCTCAGTTTGGGAATTTTATCCTAGAGTCACCAAGAAGTTTCGTGATCTACACTGTTAGTACTGGTGGCCATGTATGATGAGATATGTCACGATGGATTTCGTGATAGGTTTACCAAGGTTGCCTCAAGAGAACGATGCAGTATGGGTTGTCATTGTAACACTCATGAAGGTTTCTCACATCTTGAAGATCAAGGAGATCTTCAATGTTGATGAGCTTGGATGACTATACATCTATGAGATTGTACGTCGGCATTTGGTTCCACACACCTGTTGTTTCAGACAGTGATGCTTGTTTTACTTCTTGGGCATGGCAGGGGATTCAAAATGAATTGGGTACACAGGTACTTTAGAGTAAAGCATACCATCCCTAGACAGATGGCCAGTATGAGCATACGATTCAGGTGCTTAAAAACATGGTCTAAGCATGCATCCTGTATTTTAGAGGTTCGTGTGAGAAATATATATCTTTTTTGGAGTTTTCCCTACAATAATAGTTTTCATGAATCAATACAGATGGCACCATATGAGGCTTTGTACGGTAGGCCATGGTAATCACCCTTATGGTGGCTAGAGGCTGGAGAGGCAGCTATGTTGGGACCTCGACTTTTTTTAGGAATTTACAGAGGAGATAGAGTTTATTAGGAAAAAGATGGTTAAGGAACAATCACTACAGAAGTCTAATGCTGATCAGCGGAGACGACGTATAGAGTTCGAGGTCAGGGATCTTGCTTTCCTACTAGTCACACTGAGGCTGGGACATGGACGTATTAGGAGACCAGGTAAACATTCACCGAGGTATGTCGAGCCGTTTGATGTGTTTGAGAGAGTTGGGCCAGTATCATATCAGTTTCAGTTAACTTAGAAGTATCGGGATATGAACGATGTTTTCCACATTTATAACAGATATTTATTTTTTACTGGGGTAATGACATTTATCATGCTACACACCACATTACCCTTATTCTATGCCACATCAATAAATACATATTGTTGTTCTAGTGTATCTATCTATATCTATTTTCAATTTTTATTCTCTATGTCATGAATTTACATTGTCATTTTACACTAGGGGAACACAAAAAGTCATCATAAATGGGTCACATTGGGGTTTGATGCCCCCACAAATCTCTTAATAGACAATTTTATTAGAGTGAATTTCTTTCAAAACTAGTGTCTCACATGATATACTTTAACTAGACTACAAACATTGATATTTATATTTTTGAAATTATCATTTGTTCATCATGAAATCCAGTCACATCACCACCATTGTCAGTCCTTTTAATAATCTCAATCTGAAATCAAGGACATGCAGTTGACCAACATCGCTTTCATGGTGGATATATTCCATCCAAAAAATCTAGATGAAAAACTCTCACCATCACATAATGTTGTCATAGTATACCAAACTGAGAAACAAAAATCATCAATATTATTCCCATCCACTTGCACTCTTCCACTTCTGACCTCATACCACATTAATTATATCAATAATGAACCCAAACACATGTTTATTACCAAATGTTCAAATGGGAGATCCTGAAATTTTCATCCCATATGTATTATATGAATCATTAAAATAAAATAAAATATCATTTATTCATGTGAAATACGAAGGATAAAAATTCATAAAATTGAATTTATATGAAATCTATCACCAATAATTCAAATATCATTGATTAAATTTCATTATTATAATTTATGAATAATCAATAAAAACAATTCACGTCCAAAAATCTATAGAATATAAACTAGATTCCACTAACATGAACAACTCTAATGTAATTATTTGGTTATTTGGATCATCATAAATCATGGAATAAATAAATTGTAAAATATTATAGATTATAAAATGTCCCAACTCATGTCTATATTTATTATTGCGGACAAAAATTGTTTTTTTATTGGTTATATCCAAGATACACCACATCATAAAGATCATCGATCCAATATCTGTTCATCATCCTTCCATGTTCCCTCCTCTAAATGATACCCTCTCAAATATACATGTCCATGTGGCTAATCCTAAAATTAACCAATAGCAAAGGATTAAATTGAGGGGAGGATATGTAATGAAAAATAAATAATATTTCATTTTATTAATATAAAACTTTATTAATATAACAACATAGAACACAATACCAATAATTATCTATTCTTAAAAGTTATATCTCAATTTATTCAAAACTCATAAATCATTCATGAATCAATAGAGTCTTCACATTCCATATCTTATATCCGATTTAATGTTTATTCCCCTTTTTCATGATGAATTTCTTTACGATATAAAGTGTAATAATAATATTTTTATAAATATTTGATTTATCTAGGAATTGGTTTCTCACACAATATAAGCTCCTATATAAAAAAATATTCTTAGAAATAATTCAAAACCACAAAATGAAAAAAATTAATTTTATATTATCCCCACTTTATGGATTTTCATCTATAATCGAAAAAGTACCTAATATAACTACGGATGAAGTTAATAAAGCATATTGTTCTCCTACCCTTTGGTATACTTTTGAATATCATCATGATAAAAATGCACACACATCAAATATATCACTCTCCCACACAAGATAATCTAAAATAGTTCCTTAATATGAACAATGTAATCAGAAAAAATATCACTTTTCATAGTGTATTGATCTGTATAGTTGATACCACACGATGGATCATTCAAATATCACTTCAACTATGAAAAATGGAATAAGTTGATTGAAAAATCATATTTCATTAATTTAGATCATTTGAACACCAAATGTAAAACAATATAATGTATCTAAAATGTTTCCTTGAACCTTACATATACATTTGTTCCCAATAAAATCATATTAACTTCTCATTGATGAGATATATTTAAGAACACATGTTGTTCCTTATAAAACTCTAATTTCATCTATAATAATTCCAACTAAGTAATATGACTTCTTTATGAATGACTCATACACTATGGAATGATAGATACACTTTTTATTGTCTTATAAAATAACTATAGGTCCATGAATGAGGGATAATCATAATCTCTCAAGCATAGTTGTGGCCGGTAGGATATCCAATATATGGAATCCTATAGTTTCATAGAGATTGTCCATTCTTATCTATTGTTATTTAAAAACACATCTTTGGGGAGGTGCTTCACTCAGTTATAACCAATGTCGAATAATAAATCCAATTGAATATTATCCAAAACATGAATTTAAAATTTAGTTTTTTCATTAGTCGAGTGGTTGAATTACTATGATCAAATGAAAATTTGAGCCAAATGATTCTTATAACCTTCCAAATAATTCTAATGTGAAGTGAGAGTCATATTTAGCAACAATAATGGATGAATATTCATGAATATGAACTATCCTGGGTATGTAATGGTGTCTTGACATATCAAATTAAAAAATCACTTAGATTGTTAACATGCAAGACGAAATGGTGATATTTATTTTGATTACATAGATGTAATAATTTAATATATTGGATCTTGGAATTATAGTTATCAAGATTTTATAGATACTATCCCACATCAATTATAGCACCAAAATAGGTGGTGGTAAATATAAGGCCCTGACCTTAAACATTACTTAATATTGAATTAAATGAATAATTCCCATTTAGGGTCTTTCCAGGTTTAGAGTTTTAGAGAATTAGATCATAACTATTACATCTCAAATGATTACACAGTAGACACTTCTACAAAGTTTCATTTTTTTCAAAACATGAACTCTAAAAAAAGTCATTTCTAGTTCCATGTTTAAGAAAGAATGAATTTTCCTTGATCCCATCCTTGACCATATTCCACATTATGTCCTGTGAAAAACATTTCAAAAAAAATAATTTAGGTGAGCATAAAAAGCTCAGTAAGGGATACACAATGAAGAAAAAACAGTAAACCATGAATACTATATCAAAGTAATAATTTTCACCTTTATGGAGTAGTAATTACTCTTCAATGAATAAAATATAATTACATATCCTTTTTTTACCAAAATATTACCATAAAACCCTTATAAAGAACACATAACAAATAAAGGTAACTTGGGACATAAACATTCTTAAATGGAATAACCATACAGTCGACATCCACACATATCACATAATGGAATAGCCATACAACCGACTTCCATACCCAATGCATTGGAGGTTATAACGTAACCACCCATCCTGTTATTCATGGCACCACCGTTCATATAGTTTATCATGTAACCACCCATAAAATGTACACGTACCACTATAAAATCATAAGACATAAAACAAAAATAATGGAAGGAAAACATTTCCCGATTTCAAACACAATATATCAATTAAATATATTGACATAAAAAATCCATTATAATAACAATTTTCAATAACAAAATACATAAAACAGTATATTGTATTTTCTTCATTTAAAAAAACATCACATCTTGTTGAGGAAGCCAAAGACCAAATAATACTCACGGCGGTGGAAAAGGTCGTTGAAACTGCGTACGTTAAAAGAAACATTCCTTTTTTTCGATTTGTAAAATGATTCGTAGAAAAATATTAATTTTGTATAAAATTAAAATTCAAATGGGTTTATACACCGTATAAGATAAAGCCTTGTATTAGGAAAAAATATGCCTCAATGAAAGGATATTGAGACGAAGTCCCTTACCTCGTGTCCCATGTGACTCGATTACTCTTTAATCTCTAGAATAATATACTATTGTTAATTTATAATTTCTTAAGAACCTTTTTCAAGTGTATTATACCGTTTATAAAACTTATTTCCATGTTAAAAATGTTATGTAATCATTTAATTTTATAATGATCGTTTTGTCGATATTTGGTACTTATGTCAAAAATGGTCTTCTTACAATTTCATGGTCATCATGTGGTCAAAGGTTCATTATCTCCAGATTGATATTCATGATTTGGAGATCATATATATCATATATATCTAGCATATAAATTTATTTATAATAGTACATAACATTTAGAGGTAAGAAATGAAATGCACCATTCATGTTGACGGTAAGCCGTACGTATGCATGAACGCTACTTTCATTTCTATTTCGTATTTAATGGAGTGAAATAATAATGATATAATGGTATATAATAATCCCAGTATAACATCATATATAATAACATTAACTCCATCCTTTATATGTCCCACATATGGCATTAATGTATGAAATCACTTTGAGGGGGCGGTAGTCCGCACTTCCTAAAATGAACTTATCATGTTTTTACCCACAATGGAAACCATAAAGGTATGCCAAAAAAGAAAAATACATAAGAATAAGGAAAACATAAACATAATATATATCATATATAAAAATACTGAAATCTTAATGGCCACCATTAAAGGTGATAAAACAAGATTGAACAATCATCGTTTCGTGATGCAGAAAATCGCCAACCACAGAAAGAGTATGTTATTTAACCATTATATGAAGTTGTGTGTAGGATTAGCTCTAATAATTCTCTTAAAAAAATTTAGTATATTGTAGATACTGTTTTTTTACAAAAGAAATGAATAGAAAGAGTTTAGGGGGTTGGAGAAGCAAAATAAAGCATAAGAACACAAGACAAGACACTGCCTTTAAATCGGGTAACTCTTTTTGATTTGAGCTCAAAGAATTTCGTGGAAATACTTCTGCCCAATGTGAGGAATATAGAAGTAATATTGGGATGTGTATGGACAAAATGGGTAGGGTTTGGATGAGCCAAAGGCTTGAGAGATGTGGGTAAGGTGGTAGAGGTGGGGGCCTTTTATAATAGGAGAGGAGGGGCACTCTTGGAAAGTTATAAAAGGTTAATTTATTATAAAATGATTTTCGGAATTTAAAGGACCCAAAATTATATAATTATAGGATAAGGTTATAATAGTTATAAATCCACCCATACAATAGGTTTTTGAGAAGTTTAGTTGTTATATTTGACATTATTTTTTCATTTTATTTAAATTGTTAAATAATGAGGTAATCGTTGCATCATCATGGTGTCATAAATAATTTAATTTATTTAATGTATAAAAATTATAAATAAATATCATGATGTGGGATATATTTTTATCTTTCTAATTAATATTTATAGTAAAACATATTACTTTTATAACCACATTTAAAAATTGTTTTTGTAAAACAACACATGTTTGTGACATTTTTATTATAACATTAAATAAAAAGGTATTGATGTCATTTTACTACCAAAGTGACTCCATGGGGTTTCCAAGTTGAACCATGGATTGTATTGATCGGCCATGACACATCCAATAAGGGTAGGACAGGTGTCAAGGTCAGTTCATATTATTAAATAATTATTTTTACCTTTAATTACACTAATTACCTCTAATCGCGATTAAAAACTTGAAATTTACTATTCACCAAAAATTATTTTAATCCCATTGAACAAAATTTTACTTATTAATGATAACCATGTATGTTTAATATTTTAAATTCAAAACATAGAGGTGGTAAAATTTCATTTAAACGAAAATTCAGTTTTTTAAGTACCACTTGGTGGTTTCTCTATTCATTAAAAATTGAAGTTTTTCAGAAAAATACAAAAACTTCACCCTAAGATATATATGATATTCCGAATTCAAAATTGATGACTATTTTAAAAAATTAAAATCATATAAGATAAATTAATTAATTTAATAATTAATTCCCGATTTCATGATAAATAGTGTGTTTTTATGAAACAATATATATCAAAAGATTGACACTAGTTTAAGTCAAATTTCAAAGTGAAATTAATTCCAATGTCCACTATTGGATCAAATGGTAAAAATATATTTTAATTTCACTTTAAAACCAATTCAAAAGATAATCTAATAATATAAATAAATTAGATTAAAAAGTTGTTTTTAATTAAAATACAAAAATTTTAACTATTCATTAAAAAAATGAACTTTATCCGAAAAATACCAAAAAATTACACAAAGTAAATTTTGATGTCCCGATTTTAAAGAAGAATTTTATTTGGTCCAAAATAATGTATAAGAGTGAAAAAAACTATATTTAATGAGGGTTCTCCATCAAAAGGTGATAAGTGGACCTTTAGGGAAAATTAAAGTACATATGCCTAAAATTGAATTCTTTACGTTTTTCAAGCCTTTATCCTTTATTGGATAAATATAAAAAAAATTAACAAAAATATATAATAATATTTTAGTTATTTCTATTCATTCATTCCAATACAATGACTATGTGTTAACTACCATTTAAAATAATAATATTTTATTACTATTGTGCAAAGTAAGATTTCATAGAAACTCTTTGTTGCGTATAAGGTACGCTATAGAACATAGAAAACCCTTTAAAGTAAAATTAATATTTAATTCATAAATATTAATAAATAATAATCTTTTTTATTCTTTATTTACCTGGGATGTTACATCCTTCCCCCCTTTTGGGAATTCTGTCGTCGCAATTTTATTCACTTATCAAAAAAAAGTGGGGGTATTTATCCCTCATATCATGTTTTGATTCCCACGTTTCATCTTCAACAATATGGGTTTTCCAAATAACCATTACCTGGTGAATTACCTTATTTCAAAACACTTTCTCTCTTCGGTCAAGAATCTGGACGGGTAGTTCTTCATAAGAGAGATTCTCTTCCAACCGGACTACCTATGGGCTCAAAACATGAGATGGATCTGGTATATACTTTATCAACATCATAACATGAAAACATTGTGTACCTGAGATAAACTCGGAGGTAAAGCCACTCGGTAAGAAACTGATCCAACTCTCTCCAGAGTTTCATATGGTCCATTGAACCATGGTATGAGGCCACATCCTTACACATTACTTAATCTTGAGTTATTACAAGATTACACATTGAGGATCTTTTCAGGTTTAGAGTTTTAGAGAATTAGATCACAAAACCTGCATTACATTCCACATTTAATCAAAGTGGTTACATAAAAGACATTATTCATTTTTCGCATCAATGGAAAAATATTTAAAATAATACAAGGATTCTTTTTTGATACTTCCTTGACACTATAATCATATCATGTACCATTCCATTGACCTATGAAAAACATTTCAAAAACATGGGATCACCATAAAAATCTCAGTAAGGGTTATAAAAATCATGTATAAGAAACATGAGTACATATATACATAAGAATGAAATCATACTTTACCAATAAAACATAAGCACTTTAACCTACCTCATAAAATCATGAATAAATCATAGAAATCATAAGACATAAAGGTAACTTGAGGCGTTCATAACATTATTACATATAGAGTAACCCTCTTGGTTATGTTTAGAATACCCATAATAGTATATTCCGTAAATCTCTTCAGAGAAATCATAATGTTTAACTCCATCGCATTACCCAATGCATTGGAGAGCTATATCGGGCTCACCCACCCATAGTTTATCAAGGAACCACCCGTCATTATAACAATGCCTAAGAACCATAACATAATCATAGAACATAAGTTAAAAATAAAGGAATTATAACATTCCCACATTTCAATAACAATGTATCATTTTAAGATATTGAAATAATGAATCCATTATAAAAACCATTTTCATAACCATTTAAAAAATATAATAAAGAGATTTTTAAATCAAAGTGTCCCATACCACATTGATGATTTTAAAATTTTAATCTATTAATATCCATATTAATAAATCCTTAAAACCATTTTGAAAACATGGATATTAATGAGAAATATTTATAAGATTAAATCATTAAAACATTTAAAATGATATTTTAGTTAAAGGGTTTTTAACAAAATGAGAGACACTTGAATACAATAATTGAGGAATAACATTTAATCAAACATTATAATATCAAGAGAATAAAAGGATTCGTTATATATTTTTCCAAAGGACATTATATATACCATATAAGAGTGAATTGGTTCATAACAACAATGAAGTCTCAATAGAATTGTAAAATGAGATGAAATCCCTTATAAAGAAGGTATCCATAAATTAAGGATAAACCAATCTCATAATAATGTGTGAAAAATAAAAACACACCCAATATAAGTGGATATTAATTGTAAAACAACCAGAGGTAATTAACACATATTCATAGAATGTCATGTTCAATAACTACAAGTTGAACCCAAAGAAATCGAAATTGGGTTAAGAAGTTCTCTTGGTAAAATTCGACAGCCTAACAGTGTCACTTTAAGATTCATAACATTAGTTGATGAGAGATAAAATGGTATCTCATCACTTTGAAATAATATTTACATCAATATGGATATATAATAACATATACCAACATAAAAAGATGTAAATAAAGAGTCAAAACAAATTAAGTCTTTTTAAAAGATGAGTCTGAAAGGTTACCTTACCGATTTGGGAAACATTCAAAACGTAAACCCCATGAAAGAAGGGTTATAAAATTAATATGTAGCTACCCATAAATGAGATTTTATTATTAAAAGAGTTATATAATGGGCAGTACATACAACACACAAAAATAAATAGTGGCCAATGTAGCATGAATCTCACGGGAATAAAAAGTTAGATGAAAATCCCCTTTTGAAAATTTTGTAGCCTAATGGTGAAACATAAAAATCCCAAAAATAGATTGATGAAATAAAATATTGTCTCTCATCATATTAAAATAAAATTTACAGAAATAAGAATATAAAATAACATCCCCCAACATAATAAATGGGAGCATAATGTAAGTTACATAAAAAATAGTACTTACAAAGAAAGAGAGAGGTAGGATCCCTTACCTCAAGTCCGACTTGACTTGATCGTTATTTAACCTCCTTAATAATAAAATTGAGTTAATTTCTACTTTTTTATAATATTTTTCAAGTTCATTATTCCTTTTATATCAATTAATACCATGCTATGAACAATATGTAATTATTTAAGTTAATAATGGTCGTTTTGTAGATCCTTGCTACTTGAGTCAAAAATAAACTCTTTATAATTACAAGTTGTTCATGTGGTAAAATATATATTGTATCCAGATTTATATTAATTATGTAGATGTCATATATATCATATATATACATTATATACATTCATTATTAATATTACATAACATTTAGTGGTAAGAAATGAAATGCACTGTTCATGGAGACGGTAAGTCGTACGTACGCCTTAACGCTACTTTCATTTATATTTATTATTTAAAGGAATTAAAACATAATTATAAATAATAGTATTATAATTACAGTATGGTATCATATATAATATCATTAAATATATCCTTTATACGTACCACATAGGGTATTAACAAATCAAATCACGTTGAGGGGGCAGTAGTCCGCACTTCCAAAAATGAATATATCGTGTTTAACCATAATGGAAACCATAAAGGTATGACATAAATGAAAAATACAGAATCTTAAGTAAAACATTAACATATTATATATCATATAAAAATATAGTGACATCATAATGGCGACATTTTAGGGTGTTAATAGAATATTGAACAATCATCATTTCGTCAGGCAGAAATTCACCATCCACAGAAATAGTATGTTCTTTAACCATTAGATGTAGTTGTGTGTAAGTGTATCTCTAATCCATCTTATAAAAAAATCCGATTATATTTATGATACGGTATTTGTTACAATAGAAATGAATAAAAACAGTTTAGGGGGTTGGAGAAGGAAAATAAAACAAAATAACAGAAGTGAAGACATTACCTTAAAATCGGATATTTCTCTTTGATTTGAGGTCAAAGGCTTCCTTGGGAAGACTTATTCCCAAAGAGAGGCTTATAGGAGTAATAGAGGGATGTGGAGAGTAAAAATGAGAAGGGTTTGGTCGAGCCAAAGGCTTGAGAGATGTGGTTAAGTTGGTAGAGGTGGGGTCCTTTTATAAGAGGAGAGGAGGGGCACTCTTGGAAAGTTACAAAATGTTACGTTATTTTCAAATGAGTTTCGAATTTTAATGGACCCACATTGATGTATTTTGAGGAAAAGTTGGAAAGGGTTCGAAATATACTCATTCAATAAGACTTTGAGAAGTGTAAGTTATAGTTTTAACATTATATTATAATTTTATTTAAATCCTTTATTAATGAGTTAATTGTTGCATCATCTTGATGTCATAAATAATTTAATTTATATAATGTATAAAAATTATAAAAAAATATCATGATATAGGAAATCCTTTTCTATTTCTAATGAATATTTAGAGTCAAAAATATGACTTGTATAACCCCATTTAAAAATTGTTTTACTAAAACAACTCAGGCTTGCGATATTTTTGTTTTAACTTTAAATAAAAAGTTATTTATGTCATTTTCCAACAAAAGTGGCTCCATGGGGTCCCCAAGTTGACCCATGGATTTTCTTGGTCCGTCATGACACAACCAACGAGGTTAGGACATGTGTCTAGGTCATTTAATATTATTAAAACATTATTTTTACCTTAAATTACATTAATTACTTCTAATCGCGATTAAAAACTTATAAGACACTATTCAACAAAAAATTATTTTAATCCAATTAAATAAAATTTTACATCCAAATGAAAACCATTTATGTTGCATTTTTGAAATTCAAATCACAGAAGTGGTGAAGTTTCATTTAAATGAAATATCAGTTTTTAAACTACCACTTTGTGGTTTCACTATTCATCAAAAATTGATGTTTTTCAGAAAAATACAAAAAATTCAACCTAAGTTATATTTGATATTCAGAATTAAAAAATGATTTATATTTTATTAAAATCAAAACATATATGTTTCATTAATTAATTTAATAAATAATTCCCGCTGTCAAAACAAATAGCGTGTTTTTAAGAAACAATATCTATTAAAAGATTGACACTAGTTGAAGTCCAATTTCAAAGTGAAATTAATTCCAATGACCACCATTAGATTAAATGGTAAAAATATATTCTAATTACACTATAATATATATTAAAAATATAATCTATCAATATAAATAAATAAGATTAAAAGGTGGTTTTAAATTAAAATGAAACATTTTCAATACAAATGATCTTTATCGGAAAAATAACAAAATTTATCACAAAGTAAATTTTGATGTACATATTCTAAAGAAGGATTTTATTATGTCAAATACAACATATAAAATTGTCAAAAGTATATTTAAAAATTGTTCTCCATCAAAAGGCGGTTAATCGACCTTTTAAAGAATATAAGAAGATTTATGCTTAAAATTGGATTCATTTGCATTTTAAGCCTCCAAAATTTATTGGATAAAAGTAAAAATATTTGAAAAACATATATAATCATTTTGTAGTTAGTTCTGTTCATTCCCTCCATTACAACAGCTAGGCGTTAACTACCTTTTGAAATAATATTATTTTATTATTTGAGTACAACTTAAGATTTCAATGAAACTTGTTTTTGCGTATTGGGTACGACCTCGAGCATAGCATTCCCTTTAAAGTAATATTAATGTTTTATTCAAAAGTAAGGATAAATATGAAATTTCAATATTCGTTATTTACCTGGGGTGTTACATCCTTCCCCCCTTTTGGGAATTGTGTCCTCGTAATTTTAAATTTGGGCTTGGAAGCTTCATTGAAAATCACACATCGGAACAAGAGACAGTAAAACTATCAATTTAAAAGAATGGGAGAGAAGTACAAATGTCACTCGAGTTAACCCATAATAGGATTACAATTATAAAAATATGGATATGGAGTAAAAAAAGGGTCATGTTCTGATGGATAGTGATAGAAAACATGTCTAGGAGAAATTTACCAAAAATAGAATCACCAACTTGGGATGGGTTAAACGGTATTTGATTCCCTAGTAGGAAAAATTAACAGACAAAAATTTTGTTTTAAGTTAATTTTCATTGAGGAATTTATTTATGAGCTTAACTTAAACAAAAGGAATCATACTTAATTGTCATTTTTACTTTCAACATTTACTATATTTCTTACTCGAACTCATATTTTCTCCAAAAGACGAGTATTTAGGATGACTTGTTCAGATTAAGAGAGCTATAATCAACTTCTAGAGAATCACCTAATCCACAAAAGAGCAATATATATGTCCTGCGTCTTTAGACCTTAACCAAAACTAAATCCCAATGTTCAAAAAATACCATTCAATAAACATCTATCCACAAAATTCTACAAAGTAAACCAAAGGAATATTGAAACACAATTCTCTGAAGGATTTAATCTCAGTCTCCTAAGATAAATTTTAACATTTTTCTCCAAAATTACCTCAGTTACTCTTACAGTCTCATAATAAAAAGTAATTAAACTAATCATATATCCCACATGATAGGCTAATCATTTTTGTTGATAAAAAAATCAACTTACTCTTAATTCATAAAATCATCTAACTAAAAAGAATAATTCAAACTAACCAGGGACTTCACATAGTCCGGTGGTAGGCGATAAATACCAGTTGCACATTGGTGGTGGGTTTGATTCCCGCAGCTTCGTCCGACGCGACGGGTTGTCACACGGTCTGCATGTTGTCCCTTTTCATAAACTATATAATTTTATAACATTCCTTAAAAAGAGATAAATTCATCAAAAATAACAATAACATATTTTAACCACAAAGGTTATATGATAACTTCCATTTTACAACCCAAAATGTATTAACTAGTAATTGCCTCAAATTCAAGGATCATATAAGCCCAAATGGTTCTTTATAACAATATCCTCAAAATAAAGGATAATTATTCCTTGAATAAAATTTTCATATATCAAACATCAGGGTTACTATAAAAACTCTTGTAATGTAACCCCATCATCAAAAGAGACTTAAAACATCTAATAATTTCACCCTCCTAAAATCTACCATAACCCTTGAATCCCTTATATGATGACTTCTTACTCATTCAAAATTATTCATGATCCATTAGCCATTCATTTTCAACTTAATATGAAATACTTCTTTCTCTCAAACAAGATCATGAATCATATCCTAATATTCCAATAATAGGAAAACATATGTCATGAAATAATCAATACCTTTCATTCTTCATTATCAGATTCTTCATCCTCAATCGGAATGGCATTAGGTATTGGTAAATGAATATTTGTACGATCTGGGTGACCTCATTCCCGAAACATCTTCATAGGACATGTGTTTGCATAATGACCATGCACACCACATTTAAGACATTCAATTGATCCTTGAGAAAAAACATATTTCCCTTTTCTAGAGTCAACTAGATGATTCCTTTTTCCATGGAAGGTTCTTGCTTTATGAAATTCATTTCCACATCTATAGCATCTTTCTTTCCATTTGAAACATTTTCCTATGTGTTTCATTCCACATATTTGAAACATAGGTTTTTGAACATTCTAACCTTTATGATTATTACCTGAACTTCCGTAGGGATTTTTTTCTCGCATATACGATGCCTAATAAAAATCACTAAGGTTTAGGTGGTCAATCATGACTCCAGATAGTTGGTTGAGGATAACCACAATAGTTCTCATTGCATCTCCAATATCATTCAGTCGTTCTTCCATAAAACCGTCATAGTTTTCTTCAAACCCACTGTTACTTTGGTTCCTGCTAGATCCAGCCATTTACTAAAACCAAAAACGTCAATGTGACTATATCAGTAAAATCATCAAATAAAAAAGAGGAAGATAAACACCGAGATATACTTATCCAAGTTATCTCAAACTCATTCTAACTTTAAAAAAATGATGACTCCATCTAATATACTAACCATTGTGGTTATACACAACTTTTCACTTTTTCATAAACAACACTCTAACCTCTAAAGTTATCTAAACCGACCTCTGATACCAACTATAAGGCCCCAGCCTTAAACCTGACATAATCATGAGTTATTAAAAGATTACTCATTGAGAATATTTTCAGGTTTAGAGTTTTAGAGAATTAGATCAAAAAACTTGCATTACATTCCACATTTAAACAAAGTGGTTACATAAAAGATTGTATTCATTTTTCCCATCAATGGAAACATATTTAAAATAAAACATGGATTTTTTCTTGACACTTCATTAACACTATCATCATATCATGTACCATTCCCTTGACCTATGAAAAACTTTTCAAAAAACACGGGGATGAGCATAAAAAGCTCAGTAAGGGTTATAAAAATTATTGAAAGGAAACATTAGTACATATATACATAATAATGAAATTATACTTTACCCATAAAACATAAGCACATTATCGTACCTCATAAAATCATGAATAAATCATAGAAATCATAAGACATAATGGTAACTTGAGGCATTCATAAAATTATTAAGTAGGGAGTAACCCTCTTGGTTACATTTGGAATACCCATCATAGTATATTCCCTAAATCTCTTCGGAGAAACCATAACGTTTAACTCCTTCGTATTACCCAATACTTTGGAGACCTATATCGGGCTCACACGCCCTTAGATTATCACGTAACCACCCATCTTCATAACAATTCCCAGGAACCATAACATAATCATAGAACATAACTTAATCATAAAGGAAAGATAACATTCCCACATTGCAATAACAATATAACATTTTAAGATATTTAAATAATTAATCCATTCTAAAAACCATTTTCAAACCCATTTAAAATATTTATTAAAGAGATTTTTAAGTCAAAGTGTCTCATACCAGAATAAAGATTTTAACATTTTAAACCATTAATATCCATATAAATAAATCCTTAAAACCATTTTGAAAACATGGATTTTAATGAGAAATATTTATAAGATTAAATCATTAAAACATTTAAAACGATATTTTAGTTTAAGGGTTTTTAACAAAATGAGAGACACTTGAATACAATAATTGAGGAATAACATTTAATCAAACCATTATAATATCATGAAAATAAAGGGATGCATGATATATTATTCCAATGGATAGTATATACACCATATAAGAGTGAATTGGTGCATAACAAAAATGATGTCTCGATAGAATTGTAAAAAGAGATGAAATCCCTTATAAAGAAGGTATCCTTAAATTAAGGATAAATCTATCTCATAATTATGTGTGAAAAATATAAATACACCCAATATAAGTGGATATTAAGTGTAAAACAAACAGAGTTCATTCACACATATTCATAGAATGACATATTCAATAACTACAAGTTGAACCCAAAGAAATCGAAATTGGGTTAAGAAGGTCCCATGGTAAAATTCGACAGCCTAACGACGTCACATTAAGATTCATAACATTATTTGATGAGAGAGAAAATGGTATCTCAAAACATGGGCATAAAATTTACATCAATAAGTATATATAAGAACATATCCAAACATAAAAATATGTAAATAAAAATACATAACAAAATTAGTCTTTTTTAAAGAGGAGTGTGAAAGGTTCCCTTACCAATTTGGGCAACTTTCAAAACGTACACCCCAAGAAAGTAGGGTCATACAATGAAGATGTAACTACCCATAAATGAGATTTCATTATAAAAATAGTAAAATAATGGGAATTACATAAATCACAGAAAAGGAAATAGTGGCCAATGTAGCATGAATCTCACGGGAATAAAAAGTGAGATGAAAATCCCCTTATGAAAATTCAGCAGCCTAACGACGCCACATAAAACTCCCAAAAATAGATTGATGAGATAAAATAGGATCTTTCATCATATTATCATACAATTTACCGAAAAGGGAATATAAAATAACATCCCCCAACATCATATAGAGGATCTTAAAGTAAGTTACATAAGAAAAGAGTACTTAAAAAGAAAGAGAGGTAGGATCCCTTACCTCGGGTCCGACTTGACTCGATTGGTCATTAACCTCCTGAATAATAAACATGAGTTAATTTATACTTGCATAAGAACCTTTTTAAATCTCATTATTCCTTTTATATCACATACACCATGCTATGAACACTATGTAATTATTTATGTTAATAATGGTCGTTTTGTAGATCATTGCTACATGAGTCAAAAATAAACTCTTTATAATTACAAGTTGTTCATGTGGTAAAATATATATTATATCCAGAATTATATTTATTATTTAGATATCATATATATCATATATATCCATTATATACATGAATTTATAATATTATATAGCATTTAGAGGTATGAAATGAAATGCACCGTTCATGTAGACGGTAAGTCGTACGTACGCATGAACGCTACTTCCCTTTCTATTTGTTATTTAATGGAATTAAAACACAATGATACATAATAGTATTATAATTCTAGTATGTTATCATATATAATATCATTAAATCTATCCTTTATATGTACCACATATGGTATTAACGAATGAAATCACTTTGAGGGGAAGGTAGTCCGCACTTCCTAAAATGAAGATATCGCGTTTAACCATAATGGAAAAAATAAATGTATTTCATAAATGAAAAATACATAAGCTTAAGTAAAACATTAACATATTGTATATCATATATAAATATAGTTACATCTTAATGGCCACATTTGAGGGTGTTAAAAGAATATTGAACAATCTTCGTTTCGTGAGGCATAAATTCACCATCCACAGAAACAATATGTTCTTTAACCATTAGATGTAGGTGTGTGTAAGTGTATATCTAATACTTCTTATAACAATATCATAGTATATTGACGATACTTGATTTTTTACAAAATAAATGAATAAAGATAGTTTAGGGGGTTGGAGAAGCAAAATAAAACAAAATAACACAAGTGAAGACATTATCTTAAAATCAGGTATCTCTCTTTGATTTGAGCTCAAAGGATTCCTTAGGAAGACTTCGTCCCAAAGTGAGGCTTCTAAGAGTAATATAGGGATGTAGAGAGACAAAATGAGCAGGGGTTGGGCCGAGCCAAAGGCTTGAGAGGTGTGGGTAAGGTGGTAGAGGTGGGGGACTTTTATAAGAGGAGAGGAGGGGCACTCATGGAAAGTTAAAAAATGTTACTTTATTTTCAAATGAGTTTCAAATTTTAAAGGTCCCAAATTGAATTATTTCTAGGATAAGGTGGTAATGGTTCTAAATATACTCATTAGATAGGTCTTTGACAAGTGTAAGATATAGTTTTAACATTATCATTTCATTTTATTTAAATCCTTTATTAATGAGGTAATCACTGCATCATCATGATGTCATAAATAATATAATTTAATTTATTTAATGTCCAAAAATTATAAAAAAATATCATGATGTAGGAAATATATTTCTATTTCTAATGAATATTTATAGTTAGAAATATGAATTGCATAACCCCATTTAAATATTGTTTTAGTAAAATAACTCATGCTTGTGACATTTTTGTTTTAACATCAAATAAAAGGTTATTTATGTCATTTTCCAATAAAAGTGGCTCCATTGGGTCCCCAAGTTTACCAATGGATTTTTTTTGTTGTACATGACACATCCAATGAGGGTAGGACATGTGTCTAGGTCATTTGATATTATTAAAACATTATTTTTACATTAAATTACACAAATTACCTCTAATTGTGATTAAAAACTTAAAAGTTATTGTTCACCAACAAATTATTTTAATCCCATTGAACCAAATTTTACATCCTAATGAAAACCATATATGTTTGATTTTGGAAATTCATATCACAGATGTGGTGAAGTTTCATTTAAACGAAAAATCAGTTTTTAAACTACCACTTAGTGGTTTCCCTATTCATCAAAAATTGATTTTTTTCAGAAAATACAAAAAATTCACCCTAAGCTATATTTGATATTCCGAATTCAAAAATGATTTATATTTTAAAAAAAATTCAAAAAATATATTTTCTATTAATTAATTTAATAATTAATTCCCGTTGTCAAAATAAATAGCGTGTTTTTAAGAAACAATATCTATTAAAAGATTGACACTAGTTTAAGTCCAATTTCAGAGTGAAATTATTTCCAATGACCACCATTATATTAAATGGTAAAAATATATTCTAAATAAACTCTAATCTAAATTAAAAATATAATCTATCCATATAAATAAATCATATTAAATGGAGTTTTTGAATTAAAATGCAACATTTTCAATACAAAAGATCTTTATCGAAAAAATAACAAACTTTTACACAAAGTAAATTTTGAGGTCCAGATTCTAATGAAGGATATTATTTTATCAAATAAAACATATAAAATTGTCAAAAGTATATTTAAAAAGGGTTCTCCACTAAAAGGCAGTTAATCTACCTTTTAAAGAATATTAGAAGATTTATGCTTAAAATTGGATTCATTTTCATTTTAAGCCTCTAACATTTATTGAATAAAATTAAAAATATTTGACAAACATATATAATCATTTTTTAGTTAGTTCTGTTCATTCCCACCATTACAACGTCTAGGCGTTATCTACCTTTTAAAATAATATTATTTATTTATTAGAGTGAAACATAAGATTTTAAAGAAACTCGTTGTTGTGTATTGGGTACGCCCTCGAGCAGAGCATTCCCTTTAAAGTAATATTAATATTTTATTCAAATATATGGATATATATATGAAAATGTCATATTCCTTTTTTACCTGGGGTGTTACACTTGGAATCAGCTTTCCTTTCATACCAAATCACATCACACTTTCCCATGGAGAATCATTGAGAAAAAAATGATCACCTACCTCGAAAGATAGATCCTTCCTTCTGTTGTCTACAAAACATTTTTGTCTGCACTGAGCTATTCTCATGTGTTTCTGAATCAAATAAATTTTTTCTACCATCTCTTCTACCAATTCTGGTCCCATCAACTTCCTTTCACCCACTTCATCCCAAAAAGCTGGAGTTCGACACTACTTCCCAAAAAATGCCTCAAACGATGCCATCTGTATACTGGAATGAAAACTGTTATTATATGGAAATTCAACCAAAGATTGATGTTGGTCCCAACTTCCCCGATAATCCATTGATCAAGCACGTAGCATATACTCCAAAGTCTGAATTGTTCTTTTTGACTTCCCATCTAATTGAGGATGAAAATATGTACTAAAATTTAATTCCTTACACAATGACTTCTGAAGGCTCATCCAAAATTTAGAAGTATACCCGGGATCACGATCATATACAATGGATAGGGGAACTCCATGCAACCTGACTATCTCTTTAAGATACAATTGATAAAGTTTATCTAGAGAGAATGTATCTCGAATAGGATGCAAATGAGCATATTTAGTCAAAAGATCAACAATAAACCAGATTGCATTATTACCTCGAGATGTGTTCGGTAATCCCACAAAAAATTCCATGGATATATTTTCCCATTTCCACTCTGGCACTGGTAAGGCTGAAGCATCCCTTTTGGTAACTGTTGCTCTACTTTAACATGCTGACAAGTCAAACACTTCACAGTAAAATCAGCAATATCTCTTTTCATTCCATCCCACCAGTAATACTCCCGTACATCTCTGTACATCTTACTACTGCTAGGATGAACTGAAAACGGGGAACCATGAGCCTCACATAAGAACTCATTCTTCAACTATGAATCACAAAGCACACATAATCTCTTCCCAAACCTCAATACACTATCATTATCAATATTAAATGCATGCAACTTACCCTTCTGAACCAGCTCTACCTTTTTCTGCAACTCAATGTCCTGCTTCTGTGCTTGCTTGATTCTGTCTGATAGAGAAGATTTCACTGATACCTGAAACAAAACAGAAGAACTTCCTGCACCAACAACTTCTATGCCAATGTTCATCAAATCAAAAATGAAAGGATCTCATTCCAAATGTTGCATAGTTAATGAATCATTACTTTTTCGACTCACAGAATCGGACACTTTATTTGATTTTCCCGGATGGTAATGAATTGTACAATCATAATCATTGATTAATTCTATCCATCTCCTATATCTCATGTTCAATTATTTTTGAGTGAATATATACTTTAATCTTTTTTGATCAGTATATATTTCACACTTTACTCCATACAAATGATGCCTCCAAATTTTTATAGAAAAAAAGAAACAGGTAATTCCAAGTCATGTGTAGTGTAATTTACCTCATGAGTTTTCAAGTGATGTGAAGCATATGCAATTACCCGATCATTCATCATAAGGACACATCGAAGTCCCTTCAATGAAGCATCACTGTATATAACAAACTCACCATTCTTGGAAGAAAGTGCCAAAACTTGAGCATTCACCAATCTTCTTATAAACTTCTGAAAACAATCATCACATTCTTATGTCCAGATATACTTAACACCCTTCCGAGTTAGCTTAGTAATTGAACTAGATAATCATGAAAAATTTTCAACAAACATTCGATAGTAACCTGCCAAAATAAGAAAACTACGGATATCAGTTTCATTTGTGGGTCTTGGATATTCTTCAACAACTTTTGTTTTTTCAGGATCCACAGTTATTCCATATTTAGAAACAATATGACCAAGGAAAGAAATTTGTTGCAACAAAACACACACTTGCTGAATTTACCATTCAATTTATTTTCTTTTAAGGTTTGAAAAATCACCCTTATATGTCTTTCATGATCCACTTTACTTTTGGAAAACACCAAAATATCATCAATAAAAACAACCAACATTTTTCACCTGAGTCAATTGAGCCATCACTGTATCGAACTGTTTAGTTCTGATTCTGACCATCTTAGTATACTGATTTGAATGTTCATTTCCCTCTGTATGCCTTCCCATAAAAGTTGTTCGGTTTCCTCTATGAAAAATAATTCTTAACATAGAAATATCTTAGGTGAAGGAACATGGTAAACTTCAAATTCTATATCATTTAAATTTGACCATTACAAAAAATATTTCTGGATAATCATTTAATACAATTCTAACTCCTAAAGTTATCTAAACCGACCTCTGATACCAACTATAAGGCCCCGAACTTAAACATTACATAATATTGAATTAAATGAATAATTCCCATTGAGTATCTTTTCAAGTTTAGAGTTTTGAAGAATTAGATCATAACTATTACATCACAAAAGATTACACAGTAGACACTTCTACAATGATTTCATTTTTTTCAAAACATGACCTCTAAAAAAAGTCATTTCTAGTTCCATGATTAAGAAAGCATGAATTTTCCTTGATCCCATCCTTTACACTATTCCACATTTTGTCCTGTGAAAAACATTTCAAAAAAAACATGGGGTGAGCATAAAAATCTCAGTATGGGATACACAAAGAAGGAAAACAAGTAAACCATGAAAACATTATCAAAGTAATACTTTTCAACTTTATGGATTAGTAAATACACTTAAGATAATAAAATATCATTACATACCCTTTTGTAACCAAAATATTACCATAAAGCCCATATAAAGAACACATAACATATAAAGGTAACTTGGGACATAGAAATACTTAAATGGAATAACCATACGGTCGACATCCACACATATCACTTAATAGAATAGCCATAAAACTGACTTCCATACCAAATGCATTGGAGGTTATAACATAACCACTCATCCTGGTATTTACGGAACCACTCGTTATATGGTTTATCACGTAACCATCCATCAAATGTCCATGTACCATTATAAAATAATAAGACATAAAACAAAAATAATGAAAAGAAACCACTTCCACATTTCAAACACAGTATATAACATAAATATATTGACATAAAAAATCCATTATAAAAACCATTTTCAATACCAAAATACCTAAAACTGGTTATGCTATTTATTTCATTTTAAAAAACCATTAGATATTGTTGAGGAAGCCAAAGACCAAATAATACTCACGGTGGCGGAAAAGGTCGTTGTCACAACGTACGTTTAAAGAAAAATTAAATTTTTTCTCTTTTTAAAAAGCTTCGTAAAAAAATATTCCTTTTGTATAAAATTAAAATTGAAAGGGGTTTATACACCATATAAAATAAATCCTTGTATTAGAACAAAATATGCCTCAATGAAAGGAGATTGAGACGAAGTCCCTTACCTCGTGTCCGACGTGACTCGATTTATTTTTTATCTCCTGAATAATAAACTAAAGTTAATTTATACTTTCTTAAGAACCTATTTTATGTTTATTATTTCATTTATACAACTTATTTCTATGTTATAAACGATATTTAATCATTTAATTTAATAAAGGTTGTTTTGTCGATATTTGGTACTTAAATAAAAAATGGGCTTCTTACAATTACATGTTCTTCACGTGGTCAATTTTTAATTATATCTATAAAGATATTCATGATTTTGATATCAAATATATCATATATATTATGCATATACATGTATTTATAATAGTACATAACATTTAGAGGTACGAAATGAAATGCACCGTTCATGGAGACGGTAATCCGTACGTACGTAGGAAAGCTACTTTCATTTATATTTTATATTTAATGGAGTGAAATCGTAATGATATAAGGGTATATTATAATTCCAGTATAACATCATATATAATAACATTAAATCCATCCTTTATACATCCCACATATGGCATTATCGAATCAAATCACTTTGAGGGGGCGGTAGTCCGCACTTCCTAAAATGAAATTATCGTGTTTACCCACAATGGAAACCATAAAGGTATGCCACAAATGAAAATTACAGAATCATAAGGAAAACATAAACAAAATATATATCTTATATAAAAAGAGTGACATTTTAATGGACACCATTAAAGGTGTTAAAAGAAGATTGAACAATCATCATTTTGTGAGGTAGAAAATCACTGACCACAGAAATAGTATGTTCTTTAACCATTAGACGAAGGTGTGTGTAGGTGTAGCTCTAATACCTATCATAAAAACATCCTAGTATATTTATTATACTAGTGTTGCTACAAAATAAAGGAATAGAAAGAGTTTATGGGGTTGGAGAAGAAAAAGAAAACACAAGAACACAAAAGAAGAAAATACATTTAAATTGGGTAACTCTTTTTTATTTGAGCTCAAAGGCTTCCTTGGAAAGACTTCTGCCCAATGTGAGGATTCTAGGAGTAAGAGAGGGATGTGTAGAGACACAATGGGCATGGGTTGGCCGATCCAAAATATTGAGAGGTGGGGGTAAGGTGGTAGAGGTGGGGCACATTTATAAGAGAAGAGGAAGGGAACTCTTGGAAAGTTATAAAAGGTTACTTTATTATATAATGATTTTCGGATTTTAAAGGTCCAAACATTATATATTTTTAGGATAAGGTGATAATAGTTCTAAATCCACCCATATAATAGGTTTTTTAAAAGTTTAGGTCTTACATTTTACATTATCTTTTCATTTTATTTTAATTGTTAAATAATGAGGTAATTATTGCATCATTTTGGTGTCATAAATAATTTAATTTATTTAATGTATAATAATTATAAATAAATATCATGATGTGGGAAATCTATTTATATTTCTAATTAATATTTATAGTAAAAATTATGAATTGTATAACCCCATTTAAATATTATTTTATTAATACAACACATGTTTGTGACATTTTTATTTTAACATTAAATAAAGAGATATTAATGTCATTTTCATACCAAAGTGGATCCATGGGGTCCCCAAGATGACCCATGGATTTTCTTGGTCGGACATTACACATCAAATAATGGTAGGACATGTGTCAAAGTCATTTCATATTGTTAAAACATTATTTTTAACTTAAATTACACTAATTACCTTTAATCGCTATTAAAAGCTTAAAAGTTACTATTCAACAAAAATTATTTTAATCCCATTGAACCAAATTTTACTTCTTAATGAAAACCATTTATGTATAATTTTTGAAATTCAAAACACAAATATTGTAAAATTTCATTTAAACGAAAAATCGGTTTTTTATGTACAACTTAGTGGTGTCACTATTCATCAAAAATTGAATTTTTTCAGAAAAATATCAAAACATCACCCTAAGATATATTTGATATTATGAATTAAAAAATGATGTCTATTTTATAAAATTCAAATCATGTATGTCACATTTATTAATTTAATAATTAATTCCCGTTGTCATGACAAATAGGGTGTTTTTATGAAACAATATATAACAAAAGATTGACACTAGTTTAAGTCCAATTTCAATGTGAAATTAATTTCAACGACCAATATTAGAATAAATGGTAAAAATATATTCTAATTTCACTTTAAAACCAATTAAAAATATAATCTAATCATATAAATAAATAATATTAAAAAGGGGTTTTGAATTAAAATACAATATTTTTCACTATTCATAAAAAATGAACTTTATCAGAAAAATACCAAAAATTTACACAATGTAAATTTTGATGTCCTGATTCTAAAAAAGAATTTTATTTGGTACAAAATAATGTATAAGAGTGACCAAAACTATATTTAATGAGGGTTCTCCATCAAAAGGGGATAAGTGGACCTTTAGTAAAAATTAGAGTATATATGCCTAAAATTGAATTATTTTCATATTTTAAGCCTTTATCCTTTATTGGATAATTGTAAAAACATTTAACAACATATATAATCATATTTTAGTTATTTCTATTCATTCCAACCAACAAAATGGCTACGTGTTATCATCTATTTAAAATAATATTATTTTATTACTAGTGTGCATTGTAAGATATCAAAGAAACTATTTGTTGCGTATTGGGTACGCTATCGAACATAGAAAACCCTTTATAGTAGAATTAATATTTAATTCATAAATACTAATAAATATGAAAACGATTTATTCTTTTTTTACCTGGGATGTTACAATAACTCCATTGGATCCTTTCTTATAGCCTTCAGCTATTGACATTTGAGGAAACAAGATACATGATCTACTAAACACATTTTCATTATCAACAAAAAATATATATGTCAATGGTGCAATTAATTCATCAGTTCACTAGGATTTAAATTTAAGTGGGTTGAATGAAAAACAATCATTACCTACATTTATAGTAAATTGGTACCATTATCTATCTTCAAAAAAAATTTCTTCTCACTACCTTTTATGTATTTATTAGAATAACATATTGTGAATAACATTGTATAAATGGTATGAAAATTTATATCTTCATGTTGTGAATCAATAAGTTACACTGAATTCAAATGTTTTACCACCATTTATAAGTTTTTTATTACAAAAATATTATCTTCTAAGGAATCCTACAGTTAAGGTAACTTCTCTGACACCTCACTCAATAACTGCATAAAAGATCTCCAAGTGATGAAATTTCTATAAAGATTCATATTATCATGAATAATGACTATCTATAAGTTATATTATTAAATGATAATATCAATATTATACATTTAATATCATTTTTTTCTAAAACAACACACACTAAATTCATTTTGGAATATTTTATATGGAAAATCACTAACCTATAAAGTAGATTCTCCTCATATTCATGGAAAGGATTACAAATGAAAAATCTATATTATGAGTCAGGTGTATCTTCATATGGGGACTCTATTATGTATACACATGTGTAATCAATTTCATACACTATATCAGGGTGATTTCAATCGCATTCCCAAAGGATTTGTTTGACACTATGTACTCAACACCCTCACATGTTATTCTTAAGAAGGGGCAAAACTATGAAACTCAATCTATCCCTATGAATGTATGGATCATATACTTCTGAACATGTGAATGCATTAACCATTAATATCACTTATTTTTTGTGTTATTAATACATAGATAAATCATGAATAAATAATATATTATTTTATACTAGTCCAACAATAATCCACTCCTTAGTCTTTCCCTCGGTTCTCATATGACCAAACCATGTTGAACATTATTGGGTCCACTAATACAAAATATTTTGAGATGACATGTCCATGGATGTGGATCCAACATATCTGATACAAAATCATTAAAATCATGAAATAATTATATATATATCATATTAGATATATAACAATCCTCAATTGTCATGGGTAAACATTGAGTACACTATGATAACATCAATGATGGAAACCATGATATTTGATATAAATGTTTAAATGATAATGATTTGAAATCGAAGATCACAATTGGGTTGTTTATAATAAATTAATTAACCACTATGAACTCAAATTAAATTTAGAGACATCAAAAAAACTTATTTAGTTTTTATATATCATGAACTCTAGCTTATGAAAACCCAATATTATGTCAATTTACATAGATAATTTCTCCCATTTCAACCATATTAATAGATTATTGATCATATTTAGAGATTTTACATTCATTATAGTAACCTGATTCATGTTATATAAGTAAAAACACCCTAAATATTTCAATATCCTTGATTGGGAACACCATTAGGGATGACCAGGTTAACACATTTCGAATTACAAATACACCTATATTTTAATCATAAACATAATTATTTTATTTTAAAAATCGCAGGAGGATCAATTTTAAATGTAGGAATATATATCAGGACCATCCTTTGGTTGTATTCTATACAAATATAAATTCATAGGTGTTTAGGTATGTCTGTAATGTCCTTGAGATATATATCCACATGCTCAACCACCATTTTATGGAAATAAAATATCATTACATCAACTGACAAATGGGTCATATTAGCCAACTCATGATTAATAGGTATTATCCTCTTATACATGATCTGATCATAGACAACATGTATTTATTTCTCAATGATGATGTAGAAGATCTATCACCAACTATGTAAACAATATATATTATACTGAAATATATCAATATTCACAATTAATTTGGAGAGACAATTAATCCATAGAATTATATCAATTATCCTATTCATTAAAGATAAAATATATCATGAGAATATCTATTTAAAAAGATTAACATAACACGATGGTATTAAAATATAGATATCATAATCTCTACTGGTATGCATCTTCAATCATAAGTGATGAGATAAAAACTCAACAAAAATCTCAAGGATCAACTGGATTTTTAGCATTGGAATGAATGACTAAGGAATGTGTCTATCATTAATTCATCCATAATATAAAAAATATACATAGAACGTATGTTTATCCATGGAGTATATAATTTATATGCCTTTAAAACCTTTATATGTCTTCATCCATGAACAAAATATCCAAGATTTTGTAATGGACTACCGGGGTAGTGGTAGAAAAAGGTCAATCAATCATCCAACCCGTGCAGATCACACTAATCCATTACCATTCCCACCAATATTATTACATAAATGTCCAATGTACATGGGATTTAATGAGGGTAATTGAATTATTATATATATATATCATATTGATTGTTATACACTCTTATTCTATATGTCCCCATATCTCTCAGGAGTATTACTTCTTGTCCCTATGTAAACAAGATCCATTATAGAGCCCAAACCAATATAATGTATGACCATAGACAATCTCTTGAAACATATCATAATCTAAGATCCTTATATCAGTTATTGGATACAATCCTCTAATCAATCATCTCTTATATTATCACTACTTTATCAAATTTTCCTTATATTCATATAAAAATCTATCCACTATCAAAATTCACTCATGAAATTTATCATAAGTAGAAAAGTATTATTTATTCCAAAGAGAAGAAATATCTCTGCATAGAACTCATACAAAATTTTACTCTTCGATTAAGAAATATATAAAAATAGTTATGGATTATGATTATACATTTTCAACACTCGACGAAAAATCTAAAATATTCATACTTCACTGTTGTAGTTGTATATGATCATGGATAGGTATAACATACATGATATCTTGTGCTAAATCTTCCGTAAAAAATGATACTATTTGGATTAAATACTTACCTAATAGCACAACATTGTTAACATACATAAGAACATAATTTTAGAACCATAATGTAGGATCTCAGCTAGGACAACTATTTGATGTGGGGATGTCATAATAAAGAGGAAAATATTTTTAACTATAGAAAGAAAATCCTCAACATTATTGTGTTATATCTTGCCCTAAGTCCATAGGGGTTTTACTATAATATTGATGGTTAATTATAAACATTAACACCCCATTTTTTGTAATTATTGTCTAACCATATTCATGAAGAGGGGATATATGAAAAGAAATCCACCAGGAGGTACTATCTTCATAACATTCCCATAATTTTAGAGCCTCTTCATGATGAAAATATTCCCATTGATCCTTATATCTAATCCTAGATGGAAATTTTAGTGAATTCAACCTAAAATAGATATTTGAAACACAGTGAATATAATAAATGGTGAGATGAATCAGTAAACACATAATAAAAATCATTCTTATTTTATACTTGAAGTAATTATTCTCTTAAAAATAAATCCTACATGAAACGAGTAAACAATAAGGTTATCCTATTTGTGGAAAATATATTGTTTTTTCATTTAAATAATAATATATTTCTATGTCTTAGATACAAACTATAAAAACATTTTTATTGATTCCATATTTTCCAACCTATCCTTAGAGCATGAAAATGGCCAAACTCATGTACAATGTTAGAAAAAACTTATTTGATACCGCTATATCAAGTAATTTCCTACTATTTCCCACTAATCCAGTAGAAAAAGATTTTAGGAATCCTCAGTCACAACATAAAATGAAATGGGTGTTTACTAGCACTAAAAATGTATAACAATCACATTGGAGTTATTGTCCGTAACACATATACACATAAACATCTGCACACACAATTATAATTTTAAAGCAAACAACCATGTTAAAATAATTCAATTTAAATTAAACATTATAATATGAAAAAGTAATCAAAATATATATTATCAAATACAATACCTCAAAAACCTAAAATATATTTTAACATCCTAGAAAATAGGATGGTATTACAGTCAAATGAGAAAAATGGTATAAACCGTAGTGAATAAAACTAATTATACTTAAACATATCAATATATATCTAGGTATCTATTGAAATGTCCATAATCTATATTATACATGGCATGTCATGGAATATGACATTAATGTGTGATTATAACAATACATTGTTGGACACATCAAAATCACTATAAATAAATCATCAATATTTTAGTCATCTCTTTTTTAAAATGGGATTTCAAACAAAATATGACATATAAAAACAATCATGTATTTAAAATCAAGATATAATTTTTGTATCATGATAATGTCGAGAAGTCACTACTATAAATGGACCCTTTATGAGGATTCAATGTAATAATAATATGGGAGGACTAACTCCATTTGTCTGATGAGACTAATGGGGATTATATAAGAGGTCATTATCCTTTCATCTATCCATCAATAATTATATTCTTTAACTCATGTTATATTGATAAACAAATAGAGGATCTATACTAGATAATGTGGGGTATATCTGAACAAATCTAAAATAACCATTTTAATAGGGATCATAAAGTGAGTTTGTGGGTCCAGGTGATTCAGTAAACAACACATATAGAATAATAAAACATAGGATAATGCCATGAGATATATGAAGGAATTAAGAGAAATCATTCTCAAACTGAACCCTTATATGTAATCAATTCACATTTTAAGTAATTTATTCATAACTATATCATCATGGATATGAACTAGGTGAATTTACCCTTAAAACTTTTCTATTCTAATGATAATATATCCTCAAACATATTTTGTTGGATGAAGATGACTATTTCATATCTTATTTGGACATTCTACACCCTCTAACTCATGGATGTGGACATCTATGAATTCTTAAATTCCATTACATGTATATACACATAAAAATGTATATGTTCCTAGGAATTTACATGCATGATTACACTAGGTGAACACATCAAGATTCATTTCATGGGTCCCACTATGCAAGGTAGATTCCACAATTCTTGGGATTATTATTATTTTTTAAATCCCTCTCTTTCATAGCTATGGTACCACATATATATTTTTCATCAGATGTAATATTCTATATTCATGTTATTTTAGAACATATATGTTATTTAAAAGGTCTCCTAGATAATCCACCACCATCATTTGTGCCATTTATGCTTCCAATAAATTATTGTTTATGGTTGAACTATATTCACAGTAATTTTTAGAGAGATTATAACTATCCTATCTACAAGTAAATTTATCCCCATCGCACTATGTCAACACCACATTCCAAAAAATGAAATGGAAACCAAGGATCCAATCATTATCCCACACTAATCATATATTTCCATAATTTGACATTCATTTCTCTAGTAATCATGATCCAAAAAACATTGTGAGAATTCAATTGTGAGAAAAAGATATCATGAAATTATTATCAAAATAAATAGGTTGAATCATTTTGAGAATAAAATATAGGTTATGGAAATTTGATGAATACGGGAAAAATTCATAAGAAAAAAAATAGTGGTCCTATTACATTTCCTTGGCTGTCCAGAATATCATTTCAATTTATCGATGAATAAGGAACAATTATGATCACATCTATAACAAAAATACATAAAAAGATAATACAAATCTTTTATCCATGAATGAATTCTTAATCAATTTATTTTTTTATTATGATCATATTAATCAGGTAATTATCAAATGCTCATAAAAAATAAAAAAACATCCTACATCATGTCTGAATCAGTTTGTGGTGAAGACAATTTTTCAGTTTTCATTATTTCTATTATAAATAAACATCATTATACAAAAATCATCGGTCAATGATCATATAATATCTCATACATGATCCCTCCTCTAACATCTCTCAAATTTAAAATGTAAGGTTATTTAGGAAAAAATGGGGTTTACCATTTAAATTTTTAAATGGTGGAGTCTTGGGCTCAAGATATACTAAATAATATATTAATTTTTGTATTTTCTATATTTAATAATCCTACCTTTATGAGTTTTATGATAACATTATGAATTTATCATTATTAAGTAATTTATAGTTTAAGCCACAAATTTTATATTAAATGGCTTCATTAGATTCCCCATCTAAGTCACTTTTTTAAATCATTCATATTATTGATTAAAATTTATTGTATGTGATATATTATATTTAATATTTTTATTATATTAATATAGAGGCTCCATAAACCCTGGAATATCCCCCATCTAAGTGCCTAGCCCTTGAAATATTTCCAAATACATTTCTATGTTTTATAATTAAAAATATGGGAACTAGAGAATTTAAAATGAAATTTGAAGAAATTTTATAACATGTTGAAGAAAATGATGATAATAATCGATTATAATCAAAAAATTTTGTGATGTATAAAATGAAGAAATAAATATATAGTTTCATTAATATATGAAATTTTTGAATATAATACAATGAATTTCCCTAAAGTATAAATAGGGTGATTATGATAATCAATTACCTTCTCACCTATGAGAAAACCTCAAATAAAAATTGTAGTTCATGAATGTTATGGTTAATAGATGCATTCACACTCTCCATAAGATTTGTGGGTATTGAAAATATTTATATTTACATTATTTATTATAGTATTTTTCAATTAATATTAAATAATCAACACAATATTTCGAGTACCAATGAAATATTCTTATTCTATAAATATTTTATATCATTTCCATTATTTAAAAATTTCCCTTCACAAAACTGTAATTATTTTTCCAATTGATAAATTTATGTTTATTCTAGTAATGGATTAATTTTCTACAAATATTGAATCAAAAATATTAAAAATGAATAAAAAATTACTTATCTAGCTGTGATAGTCAACGAATTGATGAATTTTAACACCCTTGAAAATTAAATTACATATATGGGGGTTTAACATAAAATAATGAAAGCCCCATTTGATAAATATTTGGATAATGCCCCAATAATAATTTTAATAGATTTATATAAAGAGTTATATGTTTCTATGTTTATATATTCAATAATTCAATATTAATTATACCCTATATTTTTTAATCATTCAATTAATCCTATATATTTCCATAGGTAAATGATAGTTACATATTCAATGATATATTTCATTTCTGGGGATAATGTAACACATTGAGATTTGGGATTATATAATTTTAAATTAACATTCTATTAAATTTATTTCTTGATAGGCAAAACATAACATAAATGTGACACATTATATTATATGAGTATTATTATGAACATATAATAATACAAAAATTATTATTAATCAAACTGATTGTAATCAATAATCTAATCAAAAAAATATGATTCATAATATTTGATGATTTAAAATTTAATTGTTCAATAAATTATATATATATATATATTTTACATATATCTATATGAAAACTTTATACATTTTATAATTTAATTTTAATACAATTAATTTTAATTTTTTATTTCACACACAATAATTTTCCTATGATGAATATTTGAATTTTTATTATTTAAATTAAATTTATGTTAATATGGTTAAATATATTTTTTACTATATTTTTAAATTTTAAATTATATCAATATTTGGTAAAACAATAAATGTGTTTAAAATCTTTTAAATTATTAATTATTAATTAATAAAGAACAATAATTTATTTTAAATAGCATTTTTATCATGGAAAGATACGTAAAACACTATGGAAAATAATTAAGTTTTCTTAATAATTTAAAATATGATTTCAGCCACCTCCCATAATTAAACATTTTAATATAAATATTTTTTTCCATGATTAATGCTCAATTAATAAAATTATTAGTTCAATTATAAACCATGTAATATCATTATAATTAATTAAAATTATAAATATAATCTAAATATAAATTTTAGAAAAAAAATAATCTTTTACCAAAAACAATTTTTTATATGTTATATGAAATACTATTAAAATTAATTATTCTATGAACTATAATGATTTTTGTTCAAATTATTTTAAAATTTTGTGTCAAAAATTTCAAATTAATTAGTATTTATAATTTAATTATTAATAATTCCATTAACATATAGTGATTTATATCATTATAAATACTAAAAAAATTTATTCATTAAATTATTTGTTTACAAATATTATGATATCTATATATTTTGATCTAATTAATAATAAATATTATAATATAATATCTAATCATATAAAACATTAAATTTTCACCCATTTAATTTGTAATTATTGTTTTTTAAATTTATTATAATTAATTATTGAAATATAATTCATTAAAAACATTATGTGATATAATTTTAAATATTTTATTTTCTATATATAGAAATTAAATTCAATTAATCTCAATAAAAAAAACACAATGTATTAATTTTTTATGGAGGGTCCTTATATAATTTAATTAATCAAAATATAACCATTACTGATAAATAATTTTTATAAGTTAGTATTAAAATTGGAAATATATTATAGGTTAAATTGTAATGAATAAATTTTTAAAAAATAATGATTGGATTTGATAAGATTGAATGACATAAATATTTATCTCTAGTTAATTTCACCACCAAACTCACCTATTTATCATTCAATTCAAATATTACATCATACCTAACATTCTTTTGTTAATATAAATGTTTATTTTACACATTTAAAATGAGCTCACTTCAACCAATTTAAAACCACACCACTAAATCAATATTTTCATGAAGGTCAGTTATATTTACTTTTTATAGATCCCCTATAAATAGTTGGATGTATCTATACTCATTATTTTTCCTCATGAGGTTGATTTACCTTAGATACATATAGAGAAAGAATATATGCCCAAAATTGTTATTACATACCCTTTAACATTCATTCATTTTCATCTTCTACACCCCACTCTAAACCTGTTTTAACTATTTGTAAATAGTAACATTATTATACATAATATACATATATATATTATAGTTGGAATAACTATTATATTTTCCCATATCATTCGATATAAAATATTGTTTCTCATGCGCACAAGTAGACTACTACCTCTATGAAAGAACCATTTAAATTTTTATCCCCACATATAAGAACACAAATCTTTTTTTTTCAGGTATGAATGTCTTTTCTAGTTTATTTGACAAAAAATAAGATTTCTTGAAAATTTCCCATTCACACACCGAGTACATTATGAATAAACGCCATGTGCTTGGTTACCGCAGGTAGTCATGTGCTAGTTGTGTAGCGGGCGTGCACAAGGCCATGTGGGGGTGACCTGAAGGCTGCCTAATACAGAGTACATAAACTGCATGTACATTTCATGTACTTCCAAAGTATACACCGTGTACATTGATTTTTATTAAACACACCTCAGTCACATCTAATTGGTATAATTTTTTCCTTCTCGACCTAGTTCGTTTGAAAGAAACCATACGTCCACGATTCTTCTTTGTGCTCCCAAGTGAGCATGAAATATCTAATTCAACATCCATCGATTTCATTGGGATCACCTTAGTAAGAACTTCATTATTCTAGATCTTTGTTTCTTGATTTCTATTATTTCACAAGTTATCCTAAGTTGAACATTTTAGGCATTTTTTTAGATATACGGTGTTCCTATGTGATTCACGGCTTGAGGATCATGTATAGTGATCTCTCGTAGTAGAGGTAGGTGGTTTCTACCTTTCTGTTGGATGTCTTTGAGTAATATGTATCATATAACCATGAACATGGTATTGCGTGTTTTCCTTTTTATCCCTTTTGTTTACCTACTATGCTTGTATGCTTTATTGGAGTGTAATTAAATAAGAATATGGTTAATTTCTATTCATTAGAACTGTTTTCTCTTGAATGATTGCTAGTTTTGACCGCTAGGTCTAGTTTCCTTTTAGGATGTAACTTAATTATCATTCCTATTATAGTAGGATTGGATGTTTCTATCCTGACATGCTATTATGATTTTGAATTATAGAGAAGTAGTTCTCGAGGTTTACGTTGGAAGATATTTATTGTTATGCTTGCTTCAAATACATACGGAAGTGAGAACTTAGTGTAAATACCACATGGATAATGGATTTGAGGGCTTCTCGAGGGTGTGTTTTCTACTTACGATGAGAGACCACAGGGGGAATTTACATAAGCGCTTCATTAGATTTTCTATAATTCCTCGATGCGGGCCACTGGGGGAATGGGACATTACTGCTTCCCCAGAGCACCATTATTTAAACTTATGAGAATATAGGTGGAATTGATGGTGATTTCATACTCAATGAGTCTATTCTTAAGCTGAACAAGATGGTTAGACTGAGTGTACTGTCCAGAGGGTTGCTTGTGATGCTAGGTAGGACTAGAGGGGATAGGCTCTGTGTTCATCCCAAAGGATACCTTTTGTGTTTACATTCTTTCTTTTTTCACTAGGTAATACCAGAGGGGATATACTGTGAGTAATTTATATATGGTTACACATTTGTAATTAACTACTTTGATTAATTGTTTCTTGATATATAAAAATGAATGTATTGAAACTGTGGATTGTTTAATTTTGTGTACTTCCTAGTTTACTGATTTCTTTTACTTATTACCTACCATATATTCACCGATAGTTAGGCTCAGTTCTGGTTGTGGTTGCCTACTGGGATATAGTCTCACACCCTATTAGTCCATTCTGTTGGGCTGAAACAGATTATATTGATGCATGTATAGTTAAGGGAAAGAACCCTTCTACATCATATAATTGATTGCTGTGGAGCTGGAGAGCATGCGACCAAGATGAGGCTTGCGATGATTAGGATATGTTATCTATTTTTTTACTTTGGTTTAGTATTATTTATATTCCATCATTATGATTTGTTTGGATGATTTCATAGAAATATTTATTATGCATCTTTTATATATATGTGTGTTCTCCAGTTTATTATGATTCATTATTTCATTATTTACTTTTGTATGGATTATTATTATTTCCTATATTGTTATTATTCTCTTCAACTGTGTTACTTTGCCAATGGTGGAATAATTTCCCCAGTATCGCACATAATTCTTTCACTACTAGTCAGCAGCCTCTGGTGTTCGGCGAAATGCGATTGAGGCTATGTGTCCTAACGGGTACGGGGTACCCTAGTGAAGCTTCCGAAATCAGGATGTTACAAAGTGGTATTAATGGTTTCTTTAAACATGAGATATATTTAATATCCATATCTAGGGATAAGATGTAATAGGTACTTGGTGATAATGAGTGCTTAAGAGTATGTATCTCATGTATAGGGAAAATTCAAACTTCCACGTTTATTGTAATTTATTCTAGGTTTTCAGTTTTACAGTTGATTTTATTTTCACAATTGGGTGACTCACATATATTTTGTTGTTATTTTTGATGTTATTGAGGTTCTATTTATGTTGCAACCCGATGAGTTGAGGGTATTACACCTCATGAATCATATAGGTACTTTCTATAAATCACATGTCATGCAAACTTTCCATGCCATTTATTGTGCATTGGAGATTGCATATTGTTGTGATAGATGTTGTCTAGAATATTCATACTGTTGTGATAGTTTCCTGGATTAAATACCTACTCTTTAATAGGGTATTGATTCTATAAGTTTTTGTTTTAATGAATGCCCAAAATTTGTTCTTGAGGTTTTATGGGCCCTCGTGGACTAGAATTTGGTGGATCATCGACTTTTTTACCTTGTTTATAACAAGTATGAGATTCCAAGGTTTGATTTGTGGGGAGTATGGTCTCGCACTGAATATAATTTGGAAAAAATGGTTGTTTTAGTGTTTTCATGGGTTTAGGAATAGTTTTTGAAAATTAATTTCTGGAAAAACCAATAATAAATGGAATGTAATGCTAAATACATGCCATGTGTTCTTCTGTTCGAGGAGAAAGTGTTTTTTCTTAAGTACACAAAGTGTACTATATGTACACATAGTCTAGTCTATAACCATGCCTCAGACATCGTGGGTGCAGACATAGGGTTTAGAGTCTTTGGTAGGACACTCTGTGTAGAAGATATACATGCCATATTGTATAACTGTGTAACAGACCGTGTCACTAATAACACGCTCCGACAGAATCTTCTGAGTACACTCCATGTCCATCTTGATTATGCTCTATAGTGTGAGCCATGTAACTATTCCTGTGACGAAAAATATAGGTTGGGGAATTTCGTATAGTACACATCGTGTCTTGCACTAATACGCTCTATACTCTTGTTCTAGGAGAACCATGTAGCTTAGTCGTGTTAGAGAACTCTAGCAGGGGAAAATGATTCAAGTACATGTCGTGTAGTGGACATACACACCGTGTATCCATGTTTTATTAAACATGAATACTTTATTTCTCATATTCCCTTCTTAAAATTATAGTTTCATGTCTGTGAAATGTAGATCTAAGGTGGGAATTTGACCATGCAGAGTCCTGCCACCGAGAAGTCCTCAAGTTGTCATCCAGTTTCGGGGATGTGATCTATCACCAGACATGAAAGATTAAGTGCTTCCAGCGGATCCTCTAGTTGATCCAGTCTTGGCACCTGTAATTATACAAGATACAGGTTCTGATGGATAGTTCCAGGAAGGCTTCATGAGGATGATGCAGACCTTCCAGGGTGCACTGCCTCATGCCTCGTCTGTGGCATAATTGATGCAGGATTTTCAACAGTAGAATTCTCATACCTTATTAGAGGAAGGTTGAGTGTAAGATTTTGATTCCTTGTTAGAAGCCATGTTTTCTATCATTGAGCATCTGGATATGCCTCTAGAGATGAGGGTCAAGATTTCTATGTACATTCTTTATGATTCCACTATGAGATAATGGGATTTAGTCTCAAAATCTTGGAACCACCATGTTGTGGCTTGGTAGGAGTTCAAGTGTATCTTTTATGACTACTTCTACACAAATTCCTTGAGGGCCGATCGAGCCTAAGATTTTATGATCATGGATCAAGGTACACTTTTTGTTATAGAGAATTCATCTCGTTTCACTGAGCTATATCTCATTACACCATTTCTATAGGGAGATGTGTTGTTCATGGAATGGAAGTATGAGGATGGTCTCTGATAGGAAATTCGTTCACAAGTGAACATTGTCAGGTTGACCTCCATCACATCTATGGTACACCACGAACATATCTCAATGTAAAATATGAGGGATTCTGGAGTTGAGAGCCAAGTACGAATGACATCTGGAGTTAGTATTCTTCATACTAATAGCAGGAAGCACTAAGAGGAGTCTATGTGTGGAGATATAAGGAGGCGAGAGACATCATCTAGTATTCAGCTGGTGTGCATCCAGTGTGGGAAGAGTGGGAATACAAAGCTGCATTGCCCGAGAGACCTAGTGCAGTGCCGATCTTGTGATAATAAGGGTTCTCTTTAGAGAATCTATTTGATTTTTTCATCAGCAACTGGTGACAGGTGTTCTTCTTTGACACATCATTTAGGAGTAGACCAACCAGTTTTCCATAAGTCTTGTAACTAGTGTTATTCCAGTAGTTCTGGACGAGGTGGAGGTTGTATCCATGGTATACAGTTTCCCTATTTCCAATGACATCATGGTAGATCATCTCAGACTGTTCAAGTTGGGTCGCAAGTCCACAATGTTGGTCTGAAATTTGTAGTGGAGTAGACCTAGTACAAACAAGATCCCCGACCCTCTACAGTTCAAGGTACAGTCATAGTTTTCTTATTTTTAGCATCATATCATTTATATGTGGGGGCTTCCCATAGATTTATATCTGTTGATGTTCTGAAGATCATTGAGCTATGTATATTTTCTTCTACCAATATCATGACGTTAGACAATCTGTTGGGGACTATAATGTCTAATGTATTTCAGTTCAAGGAGTTCCCTCTTGATATATGTGGGTGTCACTTTTTAGGGGACCTATATGTCCTAGAGATGACAAGCTATGATGTCATTCATAGAATGGACTGGTTAGTTCTCTTCCAGGCTATTTTTAACTGTTATCACTAAAGGTCGGGTATCACATTCCCAGAAGGCATATTGTTTGATCATAAGTGAGAATGGGATGTACATGCACGTTTAGAGGGACCCATGCAACATGGGATGGGAAGAGTTACAACCCATATGGAAATTCAATATCTTGATGACCAGGGGAATTCATAGATATACTTTCCTCTAGTGGTAAATCATGTCAGAGATGTCTTTACAGAGGACATTTCAGGTTTGCCTATAGAGAAAAAGGAAAACATTTATATTGTTCTGGTGCTAGGAGAAGAATCGGTACCCATTCTGTTTTATAGGATGCCTACATCAGTTTTTCAAGAGCTCAGGAAGCAGTTGGAGGAGTTATAGGAAATGGGTTTCATCCGACCCATTATATCTCCTTCGGGTTCGCCTATCCTATTTGTGATGATGGCAGACGGTACCCACATGCTTCATGGGGATTATTAGAAAATGAACCAGTTGAAGGTCAATTACCGATATCCCATGCCAAGGATTAATGATCTCTTGGACCAACATCGAGGAGCCTTGGTGTTCATGATGATTAAATTGAGGCATGGTTGCCATCAGTTACATGTTAGACCATATGATATACATCTCAGAGCCTTCTGGTGTATGTATGGTCTATACGAGTATATGGTTATGTCATTTAGTCTCAGGAATGTGCCTGTAGTTTTCATGGCATTGATTAACTGAGTGATCCATCCATACATGGATTATTCTGTGCTATTCTTCATGGGTGATATATTAGTGTACTCTATCACTTGAAATGTCCATGCTACACATCTGGATATTGTTGTATGTACACTGAGAGAACATAATTTATATGATAAGCCTTTGAAGTGCCACTTTTGGATGGACTAGATTCACATCATGGGTTATGTTATATTAATGACAGAATTATCAATTGACCTAGAAATAATTGTACCAATATTTTCTTGGGAGAATCTGAAGAATTTATTTGAGGTTCATATTATTCTAGGTATTTATTGACACTACAGATGCTCTATATAAGACATTTCATGCTTAGCAGCACCACTGACGAGGCTGACTAATAAGGGTGTGAAGTTATTTTGGTTACATACTTGCGAATCAACTATTCAAGAGGTAATGAGAGATTGACATCGACACTGATACTAGTATTTCTAGATTTGAGATAGAGCTATTCTATCTACTGTGATGCATCAAGTATTGGGATGGGAACTGTGCATATTCAGGGAGAAGGAGTTGTTGCATATGGGTCTCGGCAGTTGAGGCCACATAAGAAGAATTACCCGACACATGATATCGAGTTTGATGTAGTAGTTCATACATTATACTACTAGAGAAACTACCTTCTAGGAGAGAATTTTTTTGTTTTTCACCAAACATAACTATCAAAAGTATATCATCACTCATCATGAACTATATTTAAGATAGTGAAAGTGTGTTGAGTACCTTCAGTCTTTTGAAATTGAGAATACTTAAACGCCTGGAAAAGGAAACACTCTGGATGATGTGTTGAGCAGGACGAGACAGATACATGTAGATCAAGAGGCCAGAAGTGAGTAGAATCTTACGAATTTTTTCTCTGAGATTAATTTTATGGTCCATGGAAGACACGAGAAGACTTTACTTTCATCTATAGCTGCTACCTCAACTCATCTAGATAGGGTGTGAAGGAGGCTGCTATCAAATTCTGAAGGACTAGTCCTATGGGAGAGTGTGTCCGGAGAGGACCCTCTTCCTAGATAGACCATGGGGTGGATTAGATAATTAATTTTCATGGGCACGTATGGATATAAGCAGACATATCCGAGAAGCTGAAGAGAGACATTCACTCCTCAGTTTGGGCCGTTTATCCTAGAGTCACCAAGACGATTCGTGATCTACATCGTCAGTACTCGTGGCCAGGTATGATGAGAGATGTTGCTAGTTTTTCATTAATTGTTCCACCTATCAGCATGTGAAGTTGGAGAATCAGCGACCAGAAAGTATTTTTCAGTAGTTAAACATTCTTGAGTTGAAGTGGAATGATGTCGCGATGGATTTCATGATAGGTTTTCCAAGGTCGCCTCAAGAGAATGATGCAGTATGGGTTGTCATTGTAAGACTCACGATGGTTTCTCACATCATGACGATCAAGGATATATTCAGTGTTGATGAGCTGAGATGACTATACATCCCTGAGATTGACCGTCTGCATTGGGTTCCACACATCTTCAGGCAGCGATGATTGTTTTACTTCCCGGGCCTGGCAGGGGATTCAAAATGAATTGGGTACATAAGTACTTTTTAGTAAAGCATACCATCCCTAGATAGATGGCCAGTATGAGCATACGATTCAGGTGCTTGAATACATTCTCCAAGCATGCATCCGGAATTTCAGAGGTTCGTGTAAGGAACATATAACTTTTTTGGAGTTTTCCTACAATAATAGTTTTCATGAATCAATACAAATGGAACCTTTTGAGGCTTTGTACGGTAGGCCATGACAATCACCCTTATGGTGGCTAGAGGCTGGAGAGGCAGCTATGTTGTGACCTCGACTTCTTTAGGAATTTTAAGAGGAGATTGAGTTGATTCGTAAAAAGATGGCTAATGCACAGTAACAACAGAAGTCTAATGCTGATCAGCGGAGACGACCTATAGAGTTCGAGGTCAAGGATCTTGTTTTCCTAATATTCACACTGAGGTTGGGACATGGAACGATTAGGATACCAGGTAAACTATAATAGAGGTATGTCGAGCCGTTTTATGTGTTTGAGAGAATTGGGCATGTATGATATCAGTTTCAGTTAACTCAGAAGTATCGTGCTATGCATGATGTTTTCTTCATTTCTTAGCTTTGACGTAAATTCTCTGGCATGTATCAAGTTTTGCAACCCGAGGAGGTTGAGCTCGACATGTATTCTTCATTCGAGGATCATCCTATCCAGATTGTCGATCGAAGTACTAAAGTTATCTGTGGTCAGCATGTTCCTCTAGTACATATTATATGGCATCATGGGAGAGTACATAACATGATTTGGGAGAGGGAGGTCGATGAACGATTGCAGAGGTCGGAGTTGTTCAGGGTTTCTTCTTCTACGTCGCCTTGCTAATGAAATTTGGGGATGAATTACATTAAGGGGGGATGTTTGTAAGAACCCAGATCTTCTTTTCCAGGTATGTATTTTTGTTCTGGAATTTTTTCTAGAAAAAGAGTCTTTTCTAAAAAATTTATATGTACACATAGTGTGCATTATGAGTACATGTCGTGTACTCGGTTACCACAGGTAGTCATGTGCTGGCTATATAGCGGCCATCAACATGACCATGTGGGGTTGATTTGGAGACCACCGAATGAATAGTATTGAAATGGAAAGTATATTCTATGTACATCCAATGTACATACGGTATAAATTAATTTTTTATTAAATGAACATGGGACAGGTCTAATTAGAAGAATTCCCTCCTTCTCAACCTTGTTCGTTCGAGAGAAACCGTATGACCACAATTCTTCTCCGAGCCCCCAAGCGAGCAATAGATCTCCTATTTGACCACTGTAAATAGCGTTCGGATCAAAGCCATAAGATCTTCATTCTTCTAGGGCTTCATTTTTTTATTTATATACATTCTCAAGTTATAGATAGAAGAATATTTTAGGCATTTTTTAGATATAAAATGTTCATCGTCAATTTAAGGCTTTAGGTTCACATATAGAGATCTCCCAACACTGAGGTAGGTGTTTTGTTTCATTCTGTTAGAAGTCAATGACTTATATGTGAAAAATCACTAATACACATGAATGGGGTATAGAGTGATTAATGTTTTAGCCATTTTCATTGCCTTCTATTCTTTTATTCTATAGTAGAGGTTAATTTAATGACAATAGGGTTGATTACTAAGATTTTAAAGTGTTTTCCCAAGTATGATTGCTGGTTTTGAGCATCAGATCTATTTTTCCGTTATGTTTTTGTTTAGTTACCATACCTAATATATTAGGATGTGGTGTTTGTATCCAAACATGATGTTATGCTTTAGACTACTAGCAAATTAGTCCTTGTGGTTTACTTTGTCCGATACGCGTTGATATACATTCATGACTTACACAGGGCCATGGGAATCTAGTGAATAGACCATAGGGAGAATGGACGTAAGGTCTTCTCCAGAGTGTCTCTTCTACTTATGATGCGAGACCATAGGGGTAAATGATGTGTGTGCTTCCTTAGAGTTTCTATAGTTTCTTGATGCGGGTCACATGGGAAATGTGACGTAAGTTCTTCCCTAGAGCAACTTTAGATACCAATACGAGACTATGGGAGGAATTGACGGTGATTTCTTCCTTAGAGAGTCTATGCTTAAGCTGATCAGAGGGGATAGAAACAATGTACTACATAAGGGGTTGATTGTGATGCTAGGTAGGACCGGTGGGGATAAGAAGTGAGTAATTCCTTGAGGATTGCCTTTTGTATTTACATTCTTACTTGTGACTCTAGGTAGGACCTGAGTGGATAGATTTTGCGTACTTTATAGAGTTATTCCTTTTTGTAATTAACTACTTTGATTTACTATTACTTAATATATGAAACTAAATGTATTGAATATGTTGATTGTTTACTGCTGTGTAAATCCTAGTTTACTGCATTCTCTTACTAATTACCTGCCATATATTCACCGACTATTAGGCAGAGATCTTGTGGTTGATCCCTACATTCATTTAGTCTCACACAATGTTTGGGCCATGCTATTGGGACCAAAAAAAATTGATGTTGCTGGTATAGATAAGGGAAACTGCCCTTATACATATGGTATTTTATTTCTATGGAGTTGGAGAGAATGGGACCAAGCTGAGGCTTGTGATTCTAAAGGGTTGTTATGTGTTTTCATTTTTTACTTTGGTTTAGTACTATTTTAATTCCACCATTGTGATTTGTTTGTATTCAATCCTAGAAATATTTATCATGCATCACATATATATATACATATATATCATTGTGTGTGTGTGTGTTTGTTCTACATTTTATTATGTTTCAGTCTTCTTCTATTTACATTGGTATGGATTATTACTATTTCCGCTATGGTTATTATTCTCTTATGTTGTGTTCTCTACCAATGAGGGCATAGTCTCTCCACTATCACACCTAAGGCCCTCACTGCTAGTCTAAAACCTCTATCATTTTGGGGAATGTGCTTGAGACCATATTACTAAACAAGTACGGGGTGCCCAAGGGCTGCTTCCGGAACTGGGACGTTACACCACTATTCAACAAATATTATATAAATAGATTTATGTGATTTATAATTTTTTTGTTTCAGTATTTATATTAATAAATATAAATTATACATTTAATTAATGATATTACTTGTAAGTGATCACTATAATTCTAACTTCACAAAATTAACATACGAAGAGGGAATTAAAATTATTTATTAATGAAAACTACTTTTCAATTTAATATATTCATATTAGTATTATTAATGATGATTAAATAAATATAAATTTCTCTTCATAATAATATTATTCTTTTATTACAGTGATAAAATTAAAAAATAATAATCCTCCGTAATCTAAAACATTAATTAATTATTTTATCTTCTATTTGGGTATTTCAAATTAACTACTCCAAAAATGTTATAAAATAATATTCTGAATTAATATGAAAAAATAATTATTTTTAATACAATTTATAAATATGTAAATCATTAATATTTTTTTCTCTTGATTATTAACATTAATTTTAATTTCATAAATTGGAAAAATAATCTCTATTTTTTAAAAATCATTAAAGATCATCCTATTGTCCTATTAAAAAAATTATGGATCATAACCAAAAAAATAAAATATTGAAATTATAAAATTACAAATAATTATAAATAATAAATTATGTTATTTATATGATATGTTAATGATGAACATTGGGAGAAAAAAGTGATTAACCACATCCTTTTTGTTAAACTTCATCAAAATGATATAGATTACTCACACCTAATTTTTAAAAATATAAACATACCTAAGTAATATACATAATGTGAATAAATGAACATATGGTTTATAAGATGAAATAAACAATAATAAGGTTTTGTAATACGTTATTAAAATGAATATTTTTATATATATGAGGTTTGAGTGTGATAAACTAATAAACAATTCATATTATGTGTTTTATCAACTCAATTTTGGATTCATTTGGCCATATCACTTCAACCGTGTCAGTTTTCATTCAAACAATTTAAAGGAAATATAAATGACCTTCCGTTATCATTATTCATCACTCCAAATGTAATATATATATTTACCTTTTTTAATTAAATGATCATATATTTTGAAATAATTTTAATAATTTTAATGCAGTTTCCATAAATTCAATAATGATGGAATTATTTTTCATTTTATATTAAATTAATATATTTCAAATAATTTTTTGATTTAATTTCTATATTCGTAAATACTTTTCATAATATTTAACTGCCTAGTTATAATAATTTTTGGTCACTCATGATATTTTATAATGATACATTCTTTTTATTAAAAAATATATTTTGTATATCCAATGACTTCCTATTAATGTGTTATCTAATTTTTCTAATATTCTTTCAAACCCTTTCTTTATCCAAGGGTTAAATTAGATATATTGATATATTATTTCAACTAGCAAAAATTAATAAGGATGATGATGGTTAATGACACAAATCAACATAAAATTAATTTTATTTTTTAACATACTATGATATATCCATTCATTTACATAATGTCACATCTTGAAAAGGAATTACAATAGTGACATTCATATATATTACGGATCGAGAATGATGTATTTTTTTAAAATGGATTTGAAAAAATAAATTCTCTCAAAATGGTATTACTATGGTTATTATTTTTATTATTTTTACATTTTATTAGTTATTATATGAATCATTTTAAAATATAAATTATTTATTTTCATTAAATTAAATATTTTTAGGATATGTCTTCTTTATAGAATATTGTGAACACTTATGTCTTGATCACTTTTTTTATTATTATTATGATTAATTTTTGAAACATTTAATAATATACCTTATCCCAAAATTATCTTTTAATAATATTAAATTTCTATATCATGTTTAGGATTATCAATTATGTTCTCATGATATTTTATTAACATAGTCACCCATTGATCTTGATTATTTTAATCTCTGATATGATGCATTATATATGACGTAAAATTGTATTCCAAAGCATACAAGATCACCCCTTTCATATGAAATTGATTCAATGTTTATAAACAGGATAATGTCATGTTTTATATCTATAGAATTGTATATATTAGCATGATTATTTTTAATTTTTAATCTATTGTAAAATAATATGTTTATTTAAAAATTCTATTTTATCATAAACCATATGGTCGATGGGTTATTTCATTTTTTTATTTGTATTATTTTTAAATTAAATACATTTTATTTGTTATTATATTATTATGTTCATATTTTATATTTCATTAAATTATTATCTATGTGTTTTTATTTCGTATCATCTTTAAATTTATACACAATTGTAGATTCTGAATTTTTTATCCTCTATATTTTCATAAACTGTGATGTGTTGAATAATTTGGTAAAAAAATAAATCATAATTATTGTATTAATCCAACACATTTCATCAGAAGAACCACATAAAATAGTAATGTACGATCAATATATGTTTAATTTAGTTAGAGGGAAAAATATTATTCTATGTAAATTTCATCATGTCAATTGTTTTTTCACTTTTATAATTTTATACACCATACAATTGAAACTATTCTATATCAATGTTTTTTAATTTAAAATGTGATAAAAAAATTTTATATCTAAGAATTCTGAAAAATAAAAAATTTCATAAAATTGACATTATATTCTTCTATGAAACATTATACCCTATAGATGTAAATTTTTATTTCCTTTAAATAGTCCCTTCTATTAAGAAAATTTTTATCTTAAACAAATTCATTTCATTTTTCCACACATATCAATGGAAGTGGACTTCAGTTTCTTAATTACTCTTCATAATCATTGCATTTGATGATTTATAATAAATTCAATAGCTAAAATAATTAAATTTTATAGATATTTAATTTAATGATCATATTATTTCATATTCTAATAATATATTATTATATTTTACATCATAAATTTCAAACCACACCACACAACTAATTTAGCGCCCTATAAATTTTGCAGGATTAACATTTTATTCAATAAAGTGTATGAAATTATATATAATGAAAATAAATTAATACAAAAATATGGGACATTATTATATAATAACAACATTAATGAAATATTATATAATATATATAGTTAAATGAACATAACATTAGGATTAGTTTTCATTAATGAAATGAATGTTTTTTGTCGACATCTTTTATTACACGCAATGATGATTCTTACTAAGCATAAATATACTATTAATATTATAATGTAATATAATTTTTAATAAATAGTAGTTCAATATTATAGTTCTAATAAAATTCAACAACATATGAAAATATATATTTTATACATAATTATTGGTTACATTTAGAATATTTTAAAATTAAGGTTATATTAAAATAAAAAATGAAATGTTTTTAAAAAATCAATATTTTTCCAAAATATTTTTCATTTATGCATATTGTATACTATTTAATAATTTTTTGACCCATATAAAATATTTATTTGAAAAAAATTTATTTTTTTCTTGTAACAATAAAAAATTCTAATATACAAAAGTTTTTATTTTTTATAAATTCATTATTTTTTACAAATAATTAAAAGAACTACATTTTAATTATAACAATCATTTTTGTCAAAATAATTTATTATATTAAAATATAAATTTTATCTTTAAAATAGTAAAATTATTCATATATTTATAAAATTAATTTCATTATATTCATTTTTCTATTGTATATAGATTTAAAAACATTTTACCCTTTTGAACATTTTCACATAAAAAACATATTTCCCATCATGTCTGCAAGATTATTTTAAAGATCAATTTTTTACATAATTTTATTGAATATATAAAAATTGATTCCATGTTTTTTATTAGAATAATTTATAACATATAATAAAGCAGGAAAAGTTTTTTCCATAAATTATTATTTAATGTAGTAACAATAAATTAACACATTTATGGTAAAAATGGATTTGATGGTTGTTGAACTATAATGATAAGAGTAGAAATGTCATTAAATAATAACAAAAAATTATAGAATGATGTTATTTTTATCTTTTATAAAAATTTATCAAAAATATCTAATTTCCTTTCCCCAATACATTGAATATATCACATGTAATAATTTAAATAACAAATTAAGAAATAATAATTACTTTTTGGATCTATAATGACTTGGGATAGGTAAAAAATACAATGTTTTGGTTATACATATTATATAAAAATATAAATAAATTTTTCCATAATAATTTCTATTTATTTATTTTAGATGAATTAGTTACATAAATTTCATATAAAACACCAAGATTTATTTTATTTTAAAAAAAATAACTAATTCCTAAAATATTTTAAGATATGTAAATTGAATTAATTATTGATTAAACATAAATTTGTAAAATAACATAAATGTTTATACATATATAAACATAATATATTCCAATTCTATAATAATTTCTATTTTTATATATTAAATTTAAATGAATAATGTGAAAATTGATATTTATATTATTTTTGGATAAATTAATATTTATAAAATTATTTATAATTACATAAAGTTAAAACTTATAAAATTATAATTTTAAAATAAAATAATTACAATGGTTTCCATTAATGTGTTAATTTATCTTTTATAACGAATACATTGAACCATAAATGGTTGAAAATGAATAATTGTGGTAATCATTAAAGTATTCTTTATTCACGTTACATTATAATATTTTAAAATTTACTTTGAAAACACATAGGATTTATATCACATAAATTTGATATCATATATTGAAATTGTGGTTTTAAATAATCTAATATGTAAAATTTTATATTATGTTAAATATATTATTTACCAATGTCAATAATATTAATTGGTATTTTGGAAACTCAAAAAGGATAAGATAATGATTCATCAAAGATAATAAAGAAAACTATACAAATTTTTTCCCATTTTTTGGTTATGGTGTGGGTCGGCCATATCATTTTATTACACTATTAATTAATAATTTTATATAAGATTTAGTTATTATTTACCTCATAATTGTGAGTAATTTTTAGTATTTACAAGAATACCAATCATCATAAACTAGAAAAGTGAGATCGCTTCCAACACTAATAAGAACATATTAATCCATTTTTCTCCTCCAATATCATCCCAACTCATATAGAAAAATCCATACCCTAAATATATTATATTTATTTTGTGAAAAAAAATTTATTTTTATTGTTTAGATCAATCATAAGGAGGATACCCAAAGAAGAGGGTGTGTTCTTCAATAAGAATCTTTTACTTATTTCTTTATCATCCTAATTCAATAATTATTAAACCATGTGAAACATTAGAAATATTATCCTTTATATAATATTATTTTTCATAATATTTTTATTACAAAAAACTATCTCAACATCCGTAAAATATGATTTTAATTCATCTTTCTTTTTTTTGGTAAACTACCCACTCATGAACTGATGCCATTTCTTTTTTACATTTTCACCAATAATGGTTTGTCATGATGATGGATATAAATTAAATATATCATATTGATAACTTATTTATTTTTTTGATTTAATATATATAATTTAGTTTTTTACCTAAAATTTATTAGTTGATACAATTACGTCACTCATTTGTACGGTGGACTACCGCCTTATGAAGCGATATAATTCATCTTTCACTAACGCTTCACCTAGAAGATCATAAATATGATGATAAAAATTAATAATGATATAAGTGAAAAAATTATGATATTAATTAAACATTTCCCATTATGGAAAAAAATATATCAATGTCTTTCTTATCTTTTGGTTAACATAATGATGACTACGTCATTTCTGTGCATGTGGAAAACTGAATTCATGAAATAATGTGACTTTATTTCCATAACCAAATCAAATGGATGAAATATATGAGTTAAAAAATATATTTTATATTATATCCTGATATTATGGAAGGAAAATATATTACTTTACCCCTTTTTATAATGATTTCTGAATAAAGGATATTTTATTCATGCATGTATATTGTCTATCATCCCTATGGTCATAACATTATGAATGTTAATAAAAATCATTCATGTTATGTTTTAAACATAAAAGAAATTATATATTTGATAATTATTAATTTATTATTATTTTCTAAATGATATATTTTAATAATATACAAAGTAATAGAAACTTCCATAATAAAACACACATGAAAAAACAAGGCAACTAAAATACCATACAATAAAAATAATGAATGATTATTATATAATATGTGATGAAATGATATAAAAGGATCATATATGACACTATAAATATTAATATTACTATTTTAATAAGTTAATAATGTGATAAAATACTATAAAATATGTAATATCATGTTCAACCAATAAAGTTTAAGGTAAGAGATTTCGTCTCAATTTTCAATCCAATTAGGATCATCTATTATTATAACTTAATTCAAAAATATTTGATGTATATAAATTCCCATTGACATGTAATTCAATGATTAATCCATTCATCGTGGTGTATTATGTTTCACTATGTGTTATTTATAAAAGTTTTTTTGACTTGTAAATTACCATGTGTTAAATGACAATTAACAATCTCACATTTGTTTTGGATTTTAATTTATCTCTTGAAAGAAGTACTTTATTGAAAACAATTTTTTATTTTGTATGACATTTCCACAAAATATTTCTATTATATACAATAGATATGATTATTTATAAATTTTATTTTATTTATAAATATGGTGTTTTACATTTAATTTTATTTTTTCATCGGGGTAATGTTCATAAATGTATATCTTTTACTAGATATGGGTATTTTATGGTAATTAATATACACTAATTAAATAAATTTATTATTTGATATATGATGAATTATTTTGTCCTACATTGATGGATGAGACCTAGTGTTATAAACCCCCTAGATATATCCTTAAGTCTCATGAGATAAAAAATTAATATATAATTAAATATATTTTTACCTATCATTGAAACCGTCTTGTAAAATGTCATAACGATATAGATATCATGATTCTGAGAAATAATATCTTCTAGTTATGTATTCCCATCATTATTATTTCTCTTATTATTATATAATATATTTACATTGTGATATTATCTTTGGACTCATTCCATTTTAATCTTACTAATCAAATGGAATGTGTATTAAGTTATTTACGTATCCATATTTATTATTCCTTATCCTGGATATTGAAATGGAATGTATTTTAATTTTATTACGTTTCCATGTATACAGTTCCATATACAATTATTTAAATGTATTGTTTTATTCAAATATATACCTTCTCGTGTTGATTTTTTCTTATCATGTTATTGAAATTTCATGTTTGTTAAATTATTTACCATTCCATGTTATTTATTCATATTGATTCATGATATAATTTATTGTAAATAATCCTTACTGGGAATTGGAGTTCAAATTTTTCCCTTTTTCCAATACTACATTTAGTGTACTATGAATTATATGACGTGGAATTCTTGGTGTAATATATTTATTATTGAAAAGAATTAGTCTATAACTTATGTACTCTAATATAATGTGATATTGAACTTTTTAACTAGTTTATCACAAATTGAATACTATTTATTACATTGGGGGTATTATTGATTCAATGGTATAAGAGGATGTATCGTTGAAATTTTGTAAACTATATTATTGAAAAAATAGATAAGGGAATATAACCATATGATAGACCTTGAGGATATGTATATAAGAACATGGTAATATTTTCGTACTGTAGATATAATGTGTGCTTCCATTAAAAACATCCATGAATTGATAATAAATGTGTATGTGGTTCTAGAACATAACTACTTAGGGGTAATGACTACAAAAGGGTGCATTTTTCATGACCTGATAGTCACAATGTGAAGGAAAATGGGCTATAGTACATAATAGGATTGACAATCCTGAAGATATGATTAGAATAAATCAAATTATATTTTCAAACCATTATAAAGGATTTGAATAGATATTAAAAATGAATTACATAGTGAAAACAATATACCACAAAATGATCTTTGTTAAAATAAAATGTATAAAGTATTTCTTTATTTGTTTATAATTAAAAACACTTTTAAAAATTCAATTTATTTAATAACTTTATTTCAATAATTCCCATCGTATTTTTTTGGACATCCTTTTAGGTATATTAATATTGTTAATAAAATCAATAACCTATATTATGGGTTAGAACACCTCTATTTAATCATGGCCAAAAGGATTGAATCCACGAATGAATGATGATTAACGATTTGTCACCACTTCTATCCTACAATATATCTTTGTTAATTTTTATTTTTTAGTCAAATGAAATGAATAATAAATCATAATGATGAAATATAATTATAAATTTTGAGTTTTATGGAATTATTTTTATACATTATTACTTTTCTTAAACTAATTATTTTTTCAAAATAGTTAAATAAAACTCTAAAGACATTATTTCTCCTAAAATTCATTAATTTTAAATTTATGTTCATCATAAAATCGATATACATTTTTGGGAATATATTTTACTCTTAATGGGATGAATTTGAAATTTAATAAAGCTTAATAAAAGGATTTATATGTAGTTATGAAATATAAATCTGTCAATAAAGTATGTTTCCTTATATTCATAAAGAGTAAAATAATTCATCAATATTTAGAAAATAATTATAAATACAAAATGTTATCATATTGAATTAAAATACAAGGAAACATATTTTCTTTTAATTCATCACAAATTTAACGATTTGTGGTCTTAAATATTCCATTTATCACTCACATTATTATGATAAAGAAACTCTATATCAATATATAACTAGTTACTATTTTGAACCTTATTCATATGTTTATATTTCTCTGGTTTTCTCTGATATGGAAACCCATATATGTGTTTTTCTATATAAATGGGGTTCTTACAATGATGAATTGTTAATGGGATGTCTTATGAATCCTTTTATGATGTGGGGTTTGAGAAAATGAGTATTCCAAATTCAAACAAATAATTACAAAGATTGTGTATAAATTTCTATGTTGTAGTTTATTTATGGTGGGGAGTATATAACACACAAAAATAAATAAAAAATTTGAAATTTTATATAATATTATGCATTACATGAAACACCAATCATAAAATTTAAAATAAAATCATGATATATTTTGATATATTTACTATTATAAATGAGTTCAAAATATTATCTTATATTTTAGTGAGAACAATAGTTAGTTTTCCTTATCTTACATGATACAATTATTTTTATTTAGAGCATGTGTCTCCCATATGCCCACATTTTACGAGACACCAATACATTATTAATTATATTATTTAGAAAATTAGTTGTTTATTTTCCAATGAAATAAAGGGTATGTATTAAATTATTTAACATATTAAATTATATAGTTTACATGATAATATTTGGAATATATTTATGATAAATAATAATAATAATTGACTACGATAAAAATAATTATTTATACAAATCATGGTATTTTCTTAAATGATTGTTTATTCACATTTTGTGGAAATAATATAAAATAAATTTTCTCAATTTTTTTGTTGAAAAATAATTATCATTTTTAAAACTGGAAGATAGATATTATCATAGATTCAATATTTTTATTTTTTTGGGATGATTAATTTTATGATAAATAGAGATAAATATTTGGTTTCAATTAAAAACATACATATATGATTATTAATTTAAAATGTTAAACTATATATTTATGTTTTATAATTTAGAATATATATATTAAAAATAAATATATTAATCTAATTTAGTCCATTAAAATCATATAAATATAGAATTTTGATATTCATTAATTTTATACATTTAATCATTTTCACATTAAAACCATTTTTCTCATCACCTCTATATGATCAATTTAAATGAGAATTTTTCACTTATGCATATTGAATTTGAAAAAAAAATAGATTCCCTATATGGATAACCAAGAATATACTACGTCTAAGATTTTAAACATTTGTTATTTTAAAAAAAAAATTGAATGTAGTAAAAATGAATTAATTTTTAGGTAATTTTTATTTCGGGGGATAAACTATTATCATAAGAATGAAAATGGCCTCGAATTTATATTAATTTAATTTAATGACTTTATTTTGATATTTTAGATTTTTGTAAATCAAATATAGAAAATCAATACAACAATATTTCTTAAGCCCTATACAATATGATAAATAATGAAATGGAAAAAAATTTACTTTTCATTATTTTAATATCTATCATTATTATCGATATGTACAATAAAATTGGTTTGATATAAATATTCATTAGGTGTTTTAATTGGTTTTTTGTCCTAAAAAATATCTGTAATTTTTTTGATGAATTAGTTGCTTAATATTCTTATGAAATTAAAATGTTTTAATAATTTTCATAATAAAAAACAAAATATCTCGTTATAATAATATTATAAGTTAACAAAATTGAATTGATAATTGATTTTTTATTTTTAGATGAATATATCATGATAATTATTTTTGGAAATAATGAATAATATTTCAATAATTATCTATATATATATAAAATTTATAGAAAAATAATTATGAAAAAATTAATATTATATTAATTTCACAGTAAATTATATAATATTAAATGATTTAAAAATAATAAAAATACTATATTATTCAAATATTTTATTAATTGTAAATAAATAAAAAATACGGTATATTTTGTTATTAATTGATCTTTTAAATTAATATATTTACCCCTAAATGGTATTAATGCTATTATCATATTTATTGTTTATGAAGTTTTTATGCACGTTAAATATGCTTGTGTTAAATTCTAGTTCAAAAATAAATATTATTTTTATTTTATAATTAATTCAAAAAAGAATAATTTAGTGGGTCTGAATAATCTAAATTTTTGTATTTTATTTTATATTTAATATTCAATTTATGTTTGGTAAATATAATACTTATCATAGTTAAATCCCTAAATGGTAAGAAAAATATATATTTAGAGATAAGGATAAAATTTACCAAATAAACATTTTAATATATTTTTTATTCTTTAATCTACTATATAATCCATAAAAAACATTAATTTTTTATTTTTGATCCACTTTAGGTAAAACTGACATCTAAATAATGAATAATTGTATGTACTTACCAGAATTCCACTCCTCCTCATCTATAAATGGGAAGTCATTTCAATCACATACACAATCATAAAATTAAATTTTTATCATAAATGTCCTACCCAAGCCACAAAGCAACATAAAACCCCTCACACTAAAAACATTACAATAATAAATCATTAGAAACAAATGATTATACCCAAAGAATAAGTAATGTTTTTCAATGAGAATCTTTATTTTATTTTGTTCTCTAAATCAAATATTTTTTATAAATAAATGATTATATAACATACATGCAATATTTCATTTAGTGGGATATTTTCATTAATATGTAATGATATTAAACCATATTTACTTCAATAAAATAGATTTTGAAATCAATATTCATGTGTGTGGAAGACTACGACCCTGCAAAATTATGTCGTTCATTTTTCTATTTCCACCAATCATGGTTATGTTTGAAAAAGTATATAAAGATAATATATGATATTCATAAAATATTTATACCTATGGAGTAAATATATCATATATATATTTATATTTACATTCCATTTAATATGAGATATGATTAGATTTCTTCTATGAACAGTGGACTACTGCCTTGTGAATAAATGTGATTCATCTTTCACTAACTCTTTAAGTGGAAGGTGATAAAAATAAATTTATTAAATACATGTGAAATAAATTAAAAAATTATTGTATTAAGTAAGTATTTATCATTATGGTTAGTTAATATATACAATTTAATTTCGTTCATTTTCATTCACGTATAGTTGATAACATCATTCTTGTATGTTTGCACTGTCGACTTCACATAGAGATTTGACACTCTATTCATCAATACACAACATTGATGAAATATATATGAATATAATATGTAATATATGATATGTTTTTCATTATCTAATAGTTATATATTAGATACGTACATTCAAAAAAATTATGAAAAATTTCAATGTTACGCATGCATATGTTTGGCAGGTCATCTCAATGATCATAACATAGATTAATTTCAATACAGTTATTAATAATTTTTATTAAAAGATATTATTATTTAAAATGTGATTATGATGTAATTTTTGACTCTCTATAATATAGACCAATATAATGTGTGCTTGATCCTAATTCATGGGATAAAAAGTAAATTGAATCATGAAACAATAAAAATAATGAACAATTATTGAAAATACATTGACAAGATGATATACATGAATTATATATGACATTATAAAAATTAATAGGTATTTAATGTTAGTAAAAAGATTTATAAAATATCTATAATATTGGTTAATTAATTTTAATCCAAAAAAGTATAATTTATGGGATTTCATCACAATTTACTTTCCACATATAATAATTTTTTATAATACACAAATTAAATTCAATATGTTGTATATACTATCCATTTGACATTTAATAAAATAAATCAGTAATACATTATGGAACATTGTGTTTCAATTTTAATTATTTCATCCATGGGTGTATGAGTTTATAATTTTTAAGTGTTAGATGTTTTTAAATGATGTCAATTTCTATTGTTATTGGTTACTTTTTCTAGTAACAAAAACATTTTTTTAATAATTTTATCTTCAATAATTAAATATACCATAAATATATAAATTTTATATCATGGATATGATTATTTCAAAATCCATATATCATTTACACACTTTTAGTTTTAATTTAATGTTATTTATATTATTGTAGAAATATTTATATATATGTATCTTTTTTCAATATAGATATTTGATGTTAATGAAAACTGAATCATTAAATAAATATATTGGTATATATATTAGGAAAAAATTTCACCTAATTTGATGGGTGGGTCCTGGAATTATATATATCATGGATGCATTAGTAGATCTAATGAGTAAATAAAGTAAATCTATCATTAATAATTATTTATATGAAATTTAAATGGTCATTTGATTGTTATTTATTGTAGAGGTATCATGTTCAATGTAAATGACTTAAAAAACTAAACAAGAAACTAAATATTTTTTTTATTATCATAGATATTTTCATATAGATATTATTTTATTATTAATTTTATTTTAATATGTTTTCTTAAATGGTATGTGTGTCTTCTTATTTATCATTATATATGGGGTATAAAATATCCATTTTATTAAATGGAATGTTAATTTTGTTATTTACATCAACATATAAATTATTATATTGATAGTTATTTAAATTTATTGTGTGTTAAAATATTTTCCTTTCCATTTTGATTATTCCTTTTCCATTTATTTAAATGTAACTCTTTAGTTTTTGTCCCTTCCATGAGTATTATACTTTTTGATTCATGATAGCTTCCACTATACATAACATGTAATTTGAATTTGATCTCACCAATTTTTTGTTTTCATTCCCGATGATTTTATGAAGTGTACTAATAATTATATGTTGGTATACTGTAGATCGGAAAATATTTATTCTTGAAAGAAATGATGTTTCATTTTTCATATTCAATTGTATTGTGAGACTCATGTACATATATAGTTTAGAAAAATTTCAAAAATATGATATCCATTGAAATTTAATTCTTTGTATCTTATTACAATGTAATTATGTAGGCCTAATCTATAGGCCTAATGAGATTTGGGTCACTAAAACTAAAAAAATTATTTTATGATATTAGACCCATAAAAAATAACCTAGTTATGATTATACTTTAATTTTTTTGGGATATTATAGTTATATATCATCGAAAATTTATTTTTTAACATTTTGTTAAAAACAATTTAAAAATTAGAAATTTTATTCATACCCAAGACGTCTTATTCTATCATAATGTTCATTATTCATCATTTCAATATGATAATCATATTTATAAACATAATATTTTATAAATTTTTCATCTATCATAACACATATATATTTAATATCAAACACATAATAATTTACATAAAAAGATTCATTATGTGTATCCCCTTGTTCCGAGATCGCTTCCAAATTTCCATTATTAGAATAAACTAGTTGTATTCCAATTTAAAAATAGGAATATATTTCATTACCTTGTAATATACATTATTATATTTCAAAAATGTGTTTCATGAGAGAAATAAATATATAACCCACTATCCCCAATAATTCAAAATCTCATTGGATTTATGTCATATTATTTCATATCACCCATTTCAATTGAGGAATCAAATAAATATGTGGTTAGAAAAATTGTAACAATATAAAAATATCCCTTAATATGAATTTGTACGTCATTGATTAATTTGTTAAAACGATTATCTTCAAACTCTTCAAAACATGGACATGATTATTTTAGATGATAAAATCCACTTGATTATTAGTTAATTTAACTACATGAATATCATTAGACATTAGTGTATTTGTACTCTACAACTATTCTGATGTTAAATTTCTTAACCTCTTAGAATCCATTACTATATATAATTATTGATTTTTTATTGGAATAAAAATATAGATTTATAGATATGAAAATTTAATTTACTTTCCTAATCTATATAGACATTATCTGTGGGGTATTTTACGTTATTAAATTTAATTTTCATTTATAACGAATGAAAATTTAATTTTCATTCCTAATGTATATAGACATTATAGGGGAGGTTTAGTCTCCAAAAAGTAATTCTTCTAATTGATTCCATCTCAAACCATTAATATTTTTATCCACCATCTTAATTACGTTTTATATATTTTGTAAATGAATTTTAATAAAAAATCACACAACATGGAATGAAAAAATGTAATTACATCATGAAAAAATGTTTTTACTTGGTTATTCTCCATTTTATCAATATAATCCAATAAATTTTTAGGATAATTCAGAGTTTTATAATATCATATTTAAGTGAGTAAAAATAATACTCCCATAATTTATTATCCTCTATTGAAATGTTTTTCATAATGAATTCCAATTGATTATTATGAATACTCAATATAATTTAGTGTTATCATTAAACATAATGTTACTTTTTCATTTCAAATACTAAAATGGGAAAAAAATTCCATCAACTCTCCAATATATAATTGAATCACCACATTATTATTTTATAAACTATCATCAACATTCTGAACATGTGTTGTACCATGATTGTTATTATTTCTCATAAACTACTTGTGTCCTAAACTAAATCAATAATACAAGATGTGGGATAATATCATTTCTTAATAACATCAATTTTTATAATATCAACAAATTACTTAAATAATAATATATATGCTCATTTTCTTCATTATCATCTTCATTGAAATATATGATTTTTGGAAGATAATGGACGACGTAATGATATCTTCTATTAAACTCAATTAATATTTATATTATACCGTTGAATTAACATGATAATTATATATCCATCACCGGTGTGATATATTTGTTCTTCAAACAATATATCTTCTACCTTTTATACATATTAGAAATCCATTGTCAATGAATCTAATGATATATAAATATGTCTTTTATAATTGAATTGACAAAATTTGTTTTAATTTTATTCAATTATTCTAAAAAATGAGTGGAATGAAAAATTATTAATTTTCAAATTTCATTCTTCAAATAGACTATAAAACAATAACCTTAAAATTGAATACACATAATATATATGTGAGAAGTTTATAAGATATTTCCATTCATTATAATTAATGAGTTTCTCATTACCTTTACTTCGTATTATTCATTTTTCACCATAATTTAAAACCTCTAACCATTATATCATAAAACAAAATCATACATCAAAGATAATAATATCTTACATCCTTCATATTATGATACTAATTTTTACAACTCGATATTGTGAAATCTCAGACATTATTTTATAATATTTTGACAAAAGAATTTGGAATTTATATATATAAATTTCATCATTCAACAACTTGTTTCATAATATATATCTTTTGATCAAAAAATAGTTATCATTGTTCATCTTCTATAAATTTAAAAATTCAAAAAACCTTGGTTTATTTGATATATATAAATATTCAAAATAAAACAAATTATATCTTTGACACACGTTTCTCAATACGTGACTATAGGTTTTTTAGTTATATAATATTACATACTTGACACCTTAGGAAATTAATCATACATTTGAATTTCCATATAATTAGAATAAATACTTTAATGTAACTACACCCTAAATTTTTTGAATTTATATCTAGAAATTATATTACCCTTATAGTTTTCATTGTCATTTGGTGTCTAGATTAATCCTATTTGATTCCTAAATTATTTCTAGTTTTTCTTCCAGTAAAATATTCATCATTATTATCATTTTCTTTAGATAGTGTTTTAAATTTATTAAACAAATATAGATTGATATTATTATTAATATTCAGTTATTAATTAAACTATTTGTGTATTATATATGTTTTCATTATTACTATTCTTTTTTCAAAATGGTATTTGACAAAATCATCATTTAATTCACATATAACACTTGTATAGTGTTTTATCATCATTGTTTACACATATTATATTTCAACTCTATTATTTTTTTCACATTACTTTTTTTAACATCAAGTTAATAAATTCCCAAAAAATACAATTTTTATAAATTGATGACCCACATGATTCCTCTTATTATCTATAACATATTATATAATCACCATTTCATATCACAATTGGGGTCCATACTCTTTATGAAATTTCATTTTCAAACAATATAATTATTTGTAGTTATTCATGATTGATATTTAAATTTTAATCATTATGAGTACGAAACAATTAATATAAACCACCAGATATATTATTTATACTAAATAATAATTCTAATATTTTTTTGATTTAGTATACCATTATATTATTGAATGATCCTCAATAATTACCTCCTGGATAAACATTTCTTCCAAATATACAACTCACTATTAAAACAATTTGAATCAAATATTAACATTGATTGTTAGTATTCCATAAATGAATTTATTGAATAAAATATCTCACATGGGTTTATCTTGTAAAATTTGTACATACCTCACCCTCTATAAAATACATGTAACACCATCTTAAATATTTAATTGATGAAGAAATAATTTTTTTTAATTATTTATAAACATGTATGTATTTTCTAATAAAAATTCTCAAGGAAATATATTTATAAATACTTCCATCAGACATTAATACTTCATATAGATTCACATGTATGACAATATATAGTTTAAAAATATAAACATTATTTATAAAATATAATAGACCATATAACAGTATCAATAAAATAATCATAAACCATTAAAAAATTATTTATTTAAAATCCATTATGATTATGTTTTTATTGTAGATATGGACTCCTCTTACATTCTTAAATGTGAATGTTTAAACCTATTTTTAATCTAATTCCATTAATGTTTTCAATATTTACCTTTCATTCCCCATTGATATTACTAAAAAATTTCAATCATATAAAAATTAATTGTATTATTTAATGTTTTAAAACAAATAAAACATTGTACATTTTCTATTGTCTATTGTGTACATTAGAAATTAAATCTTGGTAAATTGGATCAAATGATGAATCATGCAAAGTATTAATTTCAATTTTTTTTTCTGAAAATCATATTTTGGATGATGACATTTCCAATGTTTTTATCTAAAATAGAGTCAAAAAATTTAAAATAAATATGATTTGAAATATCTTTTCTGATAAAATAATTCATTATTTTGTAATCATCAATTCTTTACATTTAAAATTATTATTCCATAAAATAAAAAGCACACACAATATATAGATGGATAATAAATATTTGGAAAATATTTAATTGACATATAAGGTTATAAAATAAATTTAATATTAGGTAGATTGAAATATTATATTGGTAAAATTTTATTATAATATTTTTTGATTTTCAATAATGATGTCGTTTTGAATGAAACATATACATCAACATTCAAATAAAATTTGAACTGAACAATTTTTGTTATAAAATTTTCAAAATGATGGCTGAAAATGAATGAAACATTTATAACAATAATTATGGATGATTGTTAGGACAAATAATTGATATAAATACCATATTTAATTTTATTAATTTAATTGAAACATAATTAAAAATGAATTTTTTAGGTTCTCTCTTACAACATAAAATTATAATGTAATAACATTGAATTCAATATATATTAGCGCAAAATAATCCTAGAACATAATGGAATATTATATAACAAGAAATTATTATATATTTAGATTATTTAGTAAATTTAAGCCACGATATATCTTTTAATAAACATGATAGTGATTTATACTTTGTTTCATTCAACAACTACTTTCTTCGAAGGCACTTGATACAGAGATGTCCATGTTTTAACTCATAGCAATATATTGATAAATTGTAATTATTTAATATAATAAGATATAAACTATAATTTAAATTATTTTTTATTAATATTAATATCTTAGTTAGGGATGTATATGGAATTTAAAAATATAATTCTAATTTATTGGTTAGTAATTAATTAGATATTAAAATACAAACCCATTGAATACAATGAAAATGATTTTATTCTCACAAATGTGTTTTAACATACTAAATTAAAATATATACTACTTATTAACGATTCAAATTAAATATATATATATTATAATTTGAATAAATTTTTTTATATATTCATCAAAAAGATTTTTAGTAGATATTATGGGAAGAAACCCCGACATTAAACATAATAACCTATATTTTTTTAAAAATAATTACAACTTATTAAATTAGAACGTATCTTAAATCATACATTTTTAAAATTTATAAAGATAATATAAAAAATAATTTGTTCAATAGATGTATAAAAATTAGTTTACAATGATTTTTTTTTTAAATATTTCATTTTTGATTAATAATGAAAAATACAATAAAATTTATTGAATATTAATTTTTCATCTAATTTATTAATAAATGTAAATTATTTTTTATTAATTTTAAAATTTAATTATTTTAAATTTATATATTTAAATCAATTTGCGATCATTCAAATTAATTTCACATTTAAATTTGATATAAAAAAACATATCACAAATTTGAACAATTTTACTCTAAAAACTAGCATTGTCATCCAACCTAATTAGTTATTATGAACACTTGTACAAATTATTTAATTTAAATCTTGAAAAAAATGATTCCTTTATATAACTACACCTATAATAAGCTTGATGATTTTGTACGTAATTACCTGGCATTTTGTGACATCACCAAGACACCAAGTGAGTGAAATAAATGTCATTTTCTTCAATATAATTTGGGGGATGATTTTCCATTTGAAAATAAAACAACCAACCAGACATTACAAAACCAAATTATCACTACATTATGAATGATATTAATTAAGGAAAACTCAAACAATACCATTTAAATTGAAACCAACTACAAAGAGTACCGATTTAGAAGACTATAATACTCCCAAGTACCCTATGGAAGATTAAAAAACTAACACAACTATAAGACAACTACATAACCTAAATAACACAACATGATCCACAGTCCAACTACACAAACTACCAAGGTATCAGTTTTTACCACTAGAAATGTATGATACATTCATATGACCTGAAAAAAATATACAAAATCACCTATGTCCCAAAGACATGGTAGTAATAAAATTTTTAGACATTCCCCAAATGACGTCCTTACAAATTCCACTATTATAGACCATAAAACAACATTTATAGAAAAAAAATTATATAATAGTTTTTAAAAAAATAATTATACAAACTTTTTGTATCACAGTAAAAAAAATTTACAAATGATTTTTTTTAAAAAAACAATAAATTTCAAAGGAATGAAACGAAAAAAAATTAAATCTATTTCACTTGTATCATTATCAAATGATCCATTCTATAAAACATATCTGACCTTCTACCATACATGAATCCAAGACACCCATATACTCAGTAGTGGTTAGTCACCATTTCACTAATTTCTTACATAATGATATTTTTTTATGGGGTAAATACATAACTCTTATCCATCCTTGTAATGGTGGGGATATATATTACCCTTATCTATCCCAAATCCAAAAGAACAAACAAAACCATTATGTAAAAACCAATACCAAAAATATCATTTCATCCATTAATATAAAACATCACATTTAGAGAATATAATTTAAATAAACCATTTCAAAAAAATCATCCTTTTACTAAAACTTAATTTCCATGAAACAAAACTAAGCATTCATAAAAAATGGATTTAAATCCATGTTCACAATTCACATTAAAAAAATCCACCTTCTACTATTAAATAACCTCCCAATAATGTTGGTTAAATATAAGAAATTTATATAAATATCAAATGAAATTTGAATAAAAAATTTAATTTGAAACTAATCCTCATAGTTCTAGTTGTATGAGTCAAGAGTAGATAATTCATCCACTAAAACATGAAAATTTTTATAAATCGCATGAAAAACATTCAAAAAATTGGGTTTAATCTTGAAAAACCGTACACAAATCTCTTCCCCTATAAATTTTTTTTATATAATCATATTTGGAATCAAATATCGTAGATATATTCTATTAATAAATATATTTATTAAATAGGGGGATATGGTGAATTGTATATATGGAAAACCATGTGAAACAACCATAAATGATGACTTGCATCGATAGTATGGATTATGTGCAATAAAAAATGCCTCCAAATATCATCCAAAACAACTAACAAGGGTTCACTAGACATAGAGATATAGAAATATTTAGATGGGTCATTTTGGTTGAAAGAAGAAGTGTTATAACAAAATATAAAACTAGATTCATTTTTTCGTGGACCATATATTTAAACAATGCATGGAATGTTTCAATTTTTTGAAAACCATATAGTAACAAAAAACTAGAATATGTTCGAAAGTTGTCCTTTCATGGTTGGACCACATATTTATAATAACCAAGCTCTGACTATGGAAAAGTATAGTATCTCACTTTAACTATTTTTATTAGGTGGTTGTATGATTTGACTAACTGTTATACTTAATGGTGCTCCTAAAAAAATCTCTCTATCTCATAGTAAAATGTTTCTTATAAAAGTTTAATGGTTTCTACTAGACACTCATGAATATTGATCCTTTAGAAAATCCTAATACTCTCCCAAACATATCCCAACACCATTATATATGTAAAAATAGTTATGAATGGGTTACATACATGAAACCATGATGGATAAATTCTCCCAACCATTGGATATTCTATCCCCACAATATAGAAAACCATTATTTAACTAAAATATTTGTAGACAATTATCATTCATTTTCTCCTCTCATTACCATGTCCATTCCTTAATACGACCATGTCCCCACAAAACATGCACTTGACCGATTCTTTTCCCATACATGACATCCTCATGTATATTCACATGCATCACATGGATATTTACCCACAAATCATCTAAATATATATCAACATGATACCATCAAATTACATGGTTAGGATCATTATGATACTTTTTCCACTATCCTAAATGAATAACATTAGACAAAACATTATACCATAGTGGAAATTACAATTTATATGACATCGTTCTATCTTATTCTAGCATATACAAAGTTCCAATTAGTTGAGGATATAACATGAACGTCTTCCAAAATTGATTATGTCAAATCTATAGTGACAATTTAATGAAATCATGATCCATATTTTTGAATGACAATTTCCATCAGTGATGTTTTATATACAGTTTCTAATTACTTTATGTCATACACATCTGTTTCATTGTTAACTGAATCTTATCTATTTTCCCAAAAGGCATGTATAAACCAATAATTTCTCCCTATATTCTAAAAAACAATGATGATAACAAAAATAATGGCCATATAATGATACAAATGTTTAAATACATGTGGAGTCTTGATAATTTTTCTCATATAAGAACACCACCAATGACATATTCTCCTCCAATATTCCACAAAAATCCATTACTAAAGTCCAAAAACTGTTTTCCAACATATGCATAAATGTTTTATATTTCACCTTATTATGATAATTATAAACCATTTACATGGAAATTTGAGTCCCAATAGATTTCTCTAAGGATTATGAAAATAATTTGTAAACCATCAATCTCTCTCTAATACTATGGAAACTCATATGGAATGTCACATTACAAATTCATGGATATAGTTTTTGTAAATTCTTCCACCATATGATAATCCTAAATTGGGATGAAATAAGTGGAATTTTTGTGTTTATCCAATATCACCAATATATATTATTATTTTGAAATTGTAAATGGGAGAACAACAGAAAAATCTATTGTAATTTCCTCTGATTTCAAAAACTAGAATAGATAAGTAATACACCATGCCTATTGGGAACTTATGGACTTTCTTAACTAGATGAAAAGATAATAATATTGAATAAAACTCATCCACCGTCATTTTTATACCAACAAAAAAAAAAGGTTTATTCAATGATTTATAAATTTATTGTATTAAATTATTAAAACCCTATGATGATTAGTGTAAGAATTACGATTTTGTTCCTAACTAGCCATATGCATGACCATCAAATTTTGAAACCACAACACTATTCATTTACATAGCTTCTATTCCTTAATGGAAACAATACCATTGAGTCTTAACTTAACATTAATATATTATACATATGATTATGTCCCACATTATTTATCTCCAATAAATAACGAATAATGTAAACTGCAATTAAAACTACGACTTCACTGTTGTCTTCACATTCTATAGGCATGTCAGATATGATAGACATCAACTAATATTCATCTAAATATTCTTTTGATAAATTTGAATATAAATTTTACCTTAATGAATCATCTATCCCATTTCACTTTGTTAGTGTATTCATCATGTCATATTCAAACATTTGGATATTCACTATCCATATTCCTTCCCATAGGTTGAAATCCCTTGGTGAGAAAATATTTATCATGATATTAGGATATATGAACACATTAAATTTATCACTAAATAGGGAATGACACCATGTCATTAAATAATGGACTATGAAAGATAACTATGAATTGTTTTTTTGGGTATTTCTTCTCATGCACTCATTACTACCATTATCGACATGAAAAAAGGAGTAACTCTATTCATGAGTACACAAACTCACCCAGATCCTGATAGATCACAATATACAACATACCATATTCTTGATTCAAGAAAAATCAAGTTTAGTGTTGATGTAAGATGAGCTTTAAAATCATGAAAAGGAATCTGGGATTCATCATTCCTTTGAAATGGAAGATTATTGTTTTTCATGGATTTTATGGGTGAATATAGTCATGAAAAATTACGAACAATGAATTGATAATAACAAAAACCACCATGGAACCAACATATCATTAAGACTTTATTTTTTTTCAACGTCAGAATATCTTTTAACATTGTTTGACCAATATAAACACAACATTAATTGAATCATGGCCAAGGACATGTTCATATTGTATCCAAAAAACAATTTGATTATTTTTCATATAGACGATGATCCCTCATTATTTAATACACTATTCCCATTTGGTTATCATCATAACCACTTATACCCGAATAAAATATTATTTAATCCACACACCCCACCACATAATAATATATATATCACTAAATGTATAATTCATTAATACCCTAATTATTTATTGTGCATAATTATGACCTTAATTCATTACCACATACTCATAATGTCTATATCTTCTCCTGCAATTTATCATTAGGACATCATCCTTCTAATCCCATGATTGGTGATCTCCTGACCACATTCTAATATTAGATATCATTGATATCCCCTCAATTGATTGAATATAACATAAATTAATTGAATTATATACCATTTCATTATCATAACAGGGTTTTGATTATGATAATCCACATAAAACTGAAGAGATCTTCCATCATTAAAAAAAGAAGATGCTTCCCACAGATTGGTGCTCGGGAAAATGAAAACATCCCTTTATAGACCATTAGACTAGTATTTAATTTTTGATAATTATTTTGGTTCTTTATAATAAGACATAACGTAAATAGTACTAGTCCAAAGAAGAAGAAACATCAAAAATACAATTCCCATATAGCTTGTTATCCTCACACATTATAAGGAAAATAAATCTTTTAATCGATCACTATTATCTTCACAACTACTATTTTCATTCTCTCCCATCAATGAAAATGTAAAATCCAAAAAATGTTATGAGATCATTCTAACTAATGTTCCCAACAATCCATATTCACATTCCATTACAATCCATTCTCATCAAAATATAATTTTGTCAATGTCTTTACTGGTAAAAATGACCATTCATGTATTAAATTCCTCGCGAGACATGATAGATTTCATTAAATCCATACCCATGATAATATTACAGATAATAATCTCATTAAAAATGTAATACTATATCAAATCATCTCCATCAATAGTTACGAAACATGCTCTACACAAAAAACTCGACATTCGGAAGAGTTTGATGTTTTCCAAACAAATTAATCATATCTATTTTTGAAATCATCAAATGAACACCACTAGGAATAGTATTGGAAGTTAAAGAAACCATATCATAAAATTTTTCACTATGGTATGATTAAAATGAATTATACCTCTGACAATTTATATTCTTGATTGATCATCAACAATAACATTCTTTGATAAATATAATTTCAATGTCATTAAACATTGTTCCTTAATTTTTCATTGATATTTCCCTTGAAGATGATTCATAATATTCCTAAAATCACCATTTCAAGATATATTGTATTGAATAAGTATATTTTTTTGGCATCATCTAGTCGAAACATTTCATCCTTGTGACACATGATTAGTGTACCAAAAACTCATCATTGGATCACAAACAACAATAGTGTTTCATATTCCCAATAAGATTTATATAATAACATGCTCTAGGTGGAATCATACTCTATCACTTATTGTGGTCAAATAGACCACATCAAAAACATCATGTATGGATCATTGGTTTTGGAATAATATTTACCTAACTAACTGTAAAATTATAAGACATAATACCTCTTTATAAATTGGTTCACCTCTTATTCTTGCTTGTATAGATAGAGATACCATCATTTCATATATGTATCCTCACACATCATCCACCCAAATCTCCTGAGATTCCACTTTAATCCATCATCACTTTGATGATTGTATCTTTAAAATTTGTAGAACGGTGCACGATATTCATCAAGAAAATCCTTTTCCTCACCCCCGATTGAATGATGTGTTCCATCAAGGATGCACAGTCAATAATTTGGGATGAAAATTACACAATATTTTTTAACTTATACGTGTACCCCATGGCTGAATGTTTTTTCCAATTCAAGATTATAAAGTACATAATTGTTTTAATTTTCCTTAAGTGAGGATATAATTGTTTATTGAAAAATTCTTTAAAACAATATGATGCAAGGCCTTTGTCTAAATTTTTTTGAATAGATAAATCTCACTGTTATCATCCAATATGATCCATAATATAAGTATCCATATTAAAATTCAACTAAGATGGTGTTCCAAAGACATTTACGATATGATTCATTATATTATGCAACAAACATGTCTTATTTGGTTTAGAATCACCATGAATGTGGGTGTATTATTCTACTAGAATTAGATATAATGATTCAATTATGATGGATCAGTTCTCATGTTCCCTCTATCCATATAAATAAAATCATGAATCATATCTTGAACTAGCTGTTGGTACACCTATGGCTCAGGTGAAACCACATATTCACTAGCTTATTATTTTCTGTTCATAAAATTACTAAAGGGTTCCATTTTCTAAACCCACAATGAACTCCAAATTTCATATTCACAAACATCATGTATCCTATAATCCTTCTATCATATATAATGAGGGATATAATATGTTGGTAATGTCATTTGTTTTCCAAATATCTGGAAACCTATTCATTAATAACTCAAAAGATCATGTTTAGAAACATCATCTAACTTTAACTACATGATTTATTGAATATATTTGATGGCATAAGGATTGATTATATACATCTAAATTAATTTATACCTAAAGAAGTTCAATGAACAAGAAAAATATATATAGATCCTTGGTAAGAAAATATGGCCATAAAAAATATCTCCAGACCTTCTATACAAATCATTAAACAACCATCAATTAATATAATGATATATAAGTATGTACATTCTAAAACATTTTAAAATTATGGAATCAAATATCTTCAAGACTTCTAAAATCATTTAAGTGATGAAAAAAATTATAATTTTCAATTTTATATCTTCAAATATAACACTGATCCAACACCTTTAAATTGAATAAAACAAAATATTCAAGTGAAATGTCTATAAAACATTTAAATTCATTATAATCAATTAGTTCCACATTACCATTAATGATTATTATTTATTAACCTCATTAATCAATCACCTATAACAAATGTATCTTAAAATAAAATCTTACATCCCACATATTCATCAAGTATCTCTTTTAATTTGGGATAGAAATTTTTCCAATTACATATAATGATATATAACAATTTTTTTAATATTATAGAAATCAAAACATATATTAAATATATATTTTAACTTCACCATTCAATAAATTTATTTTATAATATATTTATTTTGATGAACACATAAATATCATAATTGATCTACTATAAATTTCACATGTGAAATTTTTTTATCTTATTGATATATGAACTGTTTTATCTAAAAAATTAGAATCTATTTAGACTATTTGATATATAACACAATATTTTACTAAGTTATTATTTGATATAATTTATACCTTGATAATTTATATATACATTGGAATTTCACTGTCATTTTGATAACTTAATTAATATTTCAAAAACTGGAATCATAGGAATTTATATCAACCAATTTTGTCATCATTGCTGAATTCTTTAACATTTGGTGCCTAACACCATCATTTTTTATTTCAACATTCTCTCAGTTTTTCATTAAATTAATATATTCTATATGAGTATCATTTTATGTAGTTGGTGGTTTAACATTCTTAACACACTTGAAAATGATAATATTATTATTATGGATTCATCAATTCAACTCTTATTGAATTATAAATGTTTTTCAAGATACAAAAATATTAACGTAAAGATATACTAGAATGTCACAATCTTAATTCACATATAATTATTTAATAGAGCATTCTGTCAATGATTACACATATTATATTCAAATTAGAACTCTGTTTTCACATCATTTCATGTAACTTCAAGTCAATAAATTCCAAAAAATTTAATTTTAATAATTTGATGAACCACCTAAAATAACGCACTAAGTATTATAGGTGATATAATTACCGATGAACATTAAATTTGTGATGTAATTAAATTATCATATTTATAATTACAATAATAGAACAACTAATATTTAATCATGGCTAGTTGTCCATTTTGATTTATTTCATGTATGAATTATTGAATATGATCCTCCTAAAATATTCATATATATTAATTTAAATTTATTTCATTTGTAAATTTTATTATGTAATAAAAATTTTAATCTACACTCACAAATTACATTATGTAAACAAAATTTATTCTTATATAAAACTCATTATAAAAATTTTGGGGAATAAATATTCCCATTCATTATTTGTTTTCCATGAGAGTATTTTTTGACTAACATATATTATAGGGGTTCATCATGTAACATATGAAGACACTGAACCCTAAAATATCATTTAACATCATATAAAAGTATTATAGATATATATATATTTAAAATCTTTTTAATATGATGTATTTAACCTCTAATAAACATCATCAATGAATAGATTCGGGATATACATTCCATAAACATCAACAATTCTTATAGATTCTATTGTATGACTATCCCAATATTAAATATATTTAATGATTCCAATAATACATAACATCATATTAATTTATCTTTACTACTATCATCAACAATTTAGAAATTTTATTACTTAAAAAACCATGAGTGTTATGATTCAATATTAGATATGGACTTCTTATAAGTTATAGAATTTTAATAATTAAAACACTAATTTACACTAACATCCATGTCCATATTTACCATTTTATTCATATTTAAAATACTCAACCATTAAGACCATATCATAATAAATTATTTTCTTTAACTTTTTCAAATAAATAAAATACTCTACATCATCTATTTAGATCACTAGAAATTAAATCATGGTAAATTATTTCCAATGATAAATCATTAGAATACATCATTAAAAATATATTTGTAACTCCTTTATTCTTATAACCATATTTCATATGCTTGAATTTAGAATATATTCCCAATATTTCACATATGTTTTATATTTAATATATTTAAAGATAAAAAAATCTTTTTTTGTTACGCTTTAATGGTTTACATTTGAATTTAAAAAAATTATAAAAGAATAACACAATTGACATAAGGATTAATAATATTATATTATTTAGTATTTCATTAATCATTATAAATAAAACATTAATGTAATATTATATTGATTTAAATACTATGTTTGTTAAAAATGAGAATACTATTTAGTGATTTTTAATAATGAGGAATTGTTGATATAATCTTTTATGTCATCCTCTAAAATAAAATAAATACTCAAATTTTATTGAAGAAAAATCATTGAATTTATGGATAAATATGTAAATTCCCTATAACATAAAAATTATTGATGATTGGTGAGATAAATAATTTAACGTGTGACCATATATAATGTTTTCCAATAAATTGAATCATAGTAAAAAATTACATTTCATTATAATATCTGTTATGCCACAAAATTCTATAGAAAAAGTAATATATTTGATAGAATGTGTGACAACAAACACCAATAAGATAATGGAATATCATATCTCAATAATTTATCAGATATTTTAAATTTTAAATTATTATAATCTTTGATATTGATTATAATGAACACAATATTGAGTTAGTGTGTGTCTCTCACAAAAACGAGTATCATCAATGACTTGGGTTATACATAAGATAAAGGTTTAGTGAACAAAAATGTGATATTACTATTTTAGTACTTAATATAATAATATTTAACCTTGACTTTAGGTTAAATGTTATGAATTGAAATAAATAACTATTTAAAATACATAGTTTATAAAAATATAAGATGAATTCATAGAATACCTATTATTTAGAAATGAAAATATATACGAATTGAGTATAAAAAAAATGCTCCCAAGGGTATTTTATTATAAAAAATTAAAAAAATAACCACAAGTGAATGATACTAATGAAATATATATAATATAAATGCATTTAAATATTTTTCAAAATCATTTAGTTGATTTTATAATCATATTATGAAAAAACATTTCAGTACACATAAAAACAAATATTTTTAAAAAGGATCATTTACCTCCATTTAACAATGAACCTATTTTAAATCATTATATTGTAAATATTATAACATTAAGATGATATAATAAACAGAAATTATTAGAGAGAAATAAAAAAATAATTAACTGTTTTTTTATTGATATATTTCATTTTTGGATGAATATTGAAAAATAAAAAATTTAAATTCAAAACTAATTTTTCATATAATATATTTATAAATATAAATTATAATATTTATAATATTAAATTTTAATTTGATAAATTTTATAAAAATTACTTCAATTTAGGTTATTATAATCAATTTAGTATTGATATTTTTTATAAAAACATAGCAATCTTTTGATATTTTTTAACTTTTAAAATTTATGTTTCCATTACATCCACTAGATTAGATTTTATTATAATTTTTTAAACTTTTTTAATATAAATTTGAAAAATTCATTCTATAACATCAATATACTTCTCAATGACATGAGATGTTGAGTGGTCATTTTTAGGGTGATTTGAATTTTGAAAATAAAACAGAAAACCATAAAATTCATTATCAAATAACCACCAAATAATAAATAATATATTACAAACATAACTCAAGATATAAAATTTATATATAAACCAACTACAAAGAGTACCATATCAGAAGATTATAAAATATTCTAATACATGGTAGAAGACTAAAAAACTGTAAAACCTCAAAATAAACTAGATAAAATAAAATCACCAATTTGCTACATGATCTAACTCCTAATGTATATCATGTTTCACTAGTAACCAATAGAAATGTTGGAAAAATTACATTTTCATGTGCCCTAATAAACAACATATGCAAAATCCCAAAAGTGACAATGTTGGTGTGACTAATGAAACTCTCTAGGATTTCCCCGAATGACTTAAAAACTCATTCCATTAATATATAATATGTTATCAAATTTAGGTAAAATAAATTAGTGGAAAAAATAATATAATACATTTTTTTAAAATAAATTATATCATAATATAATGAATTATTATTCTAATATAGTTTCTAAAAAACAACAAATTTACAAGAAAAGGAACAAATCAATACAATAAAAAGAACTCAAATGTTATATTTTTTCATAATCAAATCCTTTCCACATATCCCCAATCCATCCATGCATGAAACCTGGTACTCCATATACACTTGAGGGGTGAGTCATATTTTCACTAAACCATTAGTTAATATACCATTTTGTTTGAGGAATTACATGAACCTTATCCTTCTGTCTTATTATGGTGAGAATTATTGGCCTTATTTTCCATGAATTCACATGAAAACACATCCATTATCAGAAAAATGAATGCTAAATAAACCATTACTATAATTTTAGTAAAATAATGTATTTATTAAAAACCACTCAAAAAAACAATTTCTATGAAATCATAATTTTTCTGAAAACATTTCCCTGGAAACAAAACCAAAAAATTATTCTAAAATCTGAATATAAATTTCATGTTAACTATATCACATTCTAAATTAATTTCCAAATTTTGACAATTCAAAAAACTATCACTAAACAGGGTTACACTATGAAAATTGACAACATGTTTAAAAATATTTTCAATGAAAACAATCTTTTTTAATATAATAATTTTTGTTCTTGTACATTTATTCAAGAGTAAATTCACCTACCTTGAAAATTTAACCAATATTTAAAATCACATGAAAAAAACATCAAAAAAATGGTTGAATATCAAAACACCCATCATAGATCACTTCCTCCGAAAAATGAATAATTATAATAATATATGGTTTAAAATACCATATATCTATCAACATCAGATTTATATCTATGAAAACAAGAGAGACAGAGAAGTAAATCAATTAAAAAGAAATGAAACTGACCATAAATGATTTATTACTAAAATAAACGGCCATCAATGCCCCATGAAATGAATGAAGATCACTTTTGATCCAATAGAGAAGGGTCCCATAGAAATATAGAGGGATAAATCATGGGATAGAGTAGATTTGTGGAAAAAATTAATGATCAAAACACAATACCAACCTAGATCCACGTTTAGAAAAAACATTAATATCATGCAGGGTTAGGGGCATTGTTTGGAAAACTGTGCACTATGTGACGACATTTAAAAAGGCCATTGTCCCACATTTAACTATTTCTAATGGGTGGCCATATGGTTTTTCTAATCGTAATCATTAATGATTCTACTACCTAGAGCCCTATATATCAGTTTCCATGGATAATTATAGGAGTATAATGGTTTCTACTAACAATGAATGAACCATTGACATTTCTAAAATCCCTATAAAATGAAAAAATTATTCTAACTGCTCCCAAAATACACCTAAACCTTATATATACATAATAAAAGAATATATAAATGATTAATTACATGTAACTAGGGGTCATAATTCCCCCCCATTGATAGTTTAATCCCTAGAATATAGTAAACCGTAATTTTCATCAAATAGTATCATTAGTTGATAATTCATTTTAATATCATGTTATTATGTATTTTTCTGAATGTAGCCATATTCTCACAAAACCCACAATAGACCAATACTTTTCTCATGTATTATCTTCTATTTCATATCCCCAATCTGCACCAGGATATGTTTCAATGATGTATCTATCTCTTGGACAACAAGATCACATTGAATGGCATGGTTATGATTAGGATGGAACTTTTTCTACAAAGAGACATGAAACACATTATGTACATTGATAAAATGTAGTGGTAATTCCAAATGTTAAGCAACCTTGACAACATAATCAATATTATCAAAAGGGAATATGTATTGAGGAGATAACTTTCCTTACATCCCAAAATAGTGTTGTTAAATCCTTCGATATATACTCAAGAATATATTATTTTTCACCATTAGTTACAATTCCCATCAACGATGATCCGCATATGATTTATGAGGACTCTTCTTCATTTCATTCCATTTCATGAAAAACTATATCATTTCTATACTATCATGGATAATGCTTAGCCCATCTATGGATGTATTTCCCCATTCTGACCAAAAAAGTGATGAACCTAATGGAAAAATATATAATGCATAAAAAATGATCAATTTTTATCATGGAAGGGTAGATTATTATATATGAGAACTCTAACATTGGATGAAGTTCCTCCCACGAGACAACGAAATCTATTACACATGCCCAATACTTGTCTTCAATCATTTGTATCTTAATTTTGGATTTCCCATCATTCTGAGGATAATAAACAATGATCATTGTAAACTGAGTCCAAAAAAATTTCTATATGTATTTAAAAATTCAATAGGTAAACATTATATCGATGTCTGAAACTATTGAAACAAGTATTTCTTGATTATTTACCACATAATGTATATTTAATTTTGAAAAGTCCTCTACCATATAATATTATGGAGTAGGGATGAATTTTTGAGCCTATTCAATATCAACCATATAACATCGTGTTTCCAAACTATTATTGGAAGACTATATCAAAACAAATTCATATATTTTCCCATTTAAAAACTACATGATGAAAATAATGTGACATACTTGTAGGTCACTGAATAACTACCATAACATTCTAACATGTTATGCATCTCAAAACAAAATCAACCACCTCCTTTTCATTCCATCCAACCTAAAATATTCATTCTATTCAATATAATAAATTTTTATTATAGGATGAACAACCAATCATAAATAGTTGGATTCATGGAGAATTTTTTCATCAATATACATATGAATGACCATATGGTAAGAATTTAACAACACTAAACATTCATCTTGCTTCCACCCCCAAATGAAATCCCCACCAATGAGTTTTTACCTCATATCAATGCATTCTACATAATATGGTTCGTCCTCTTAAACTGTATCCACCAAATTAGGAATGAACAGTAATGCATGGTATGCCATGAATTCATCTTGGTTTTCACATTCCACGTGCATGTTTTCTAAGACTGATATCAACTTCCACTCATCTGAATATTGTTTTTCCATCTCAGAATATGAATTACTTCCTAACACACTATCCACTGAATTTCCATTAAATGGTGTATAAATCATGTAAAATTCAATTATTTTGAGTTACTCTATAAAAATTCATTTCTTTAGATTCAATTACCATTGGGAATTTTTTTTTCAAGCTCTTATTATTTATAAACAATGTAAATTTATAACCCAAGAGGTTATGAAGCCACGTCTTCAATGCATGGAATAAAAAATTATACTCTATATTGTGTGTTGGGTAGTTTGTATCTTTCAATATTAACATACATGTTACATTATAAAAAATTTATTTAATTTAATGACGACACATCCCAAACTATTTCCTTATGAATCACTGTACACCACATACCATAGTCTTCATTCCAGAAAAATCAAGATTGGTGATGAAGTAAGGTGAATGTATAGATTTATGAAGGACTTATACAATTCATTATTCATATTTAATGGATCATTATTCTTTAGGGATGATTTTATCAGTTATTCTAGTCATGAATAATTTGATTCAGATCATCCGTACTAACCATATAGACCAAGGAAATATTATTTCCCAAAGGCAATCATTGGTGTGTTCCATGAGATAGTAATTTCTATATATTCTGGATACATAGTAACATCTAATTAAGATAGTTCATGTCCATGGAATGATTCTTATTGTATATTTCATAATTTGGAAAATATGCAGTAATCCCTTAGTATTAACAACTCTATTTACTTGTGTTACACTTTTTGAGGCCTTGTCCTTGAATATCCCAATATGTCATCCCCAAAAACAACCACAGAAGAATCCAGATTTTGCAACATTGTGTAGTTAAAAAAAGAATTAAATATGGATGGTTCATTCGTATAGCCTAAAAGAATTATAAAATACTCATAATGGCCATATCTTTTCATGATTACTTCATTTGTGATATCCTCCATTTAAACCAAGAACTGAGGATATCCTATGCGAAATCCAATCATAGGAAACCATTGATCTCCCCACAATTGATCGACTATATCATAAACTATTCATAGGGAATACATATTCATTATCATAACATGGTTAATTTTATGATAATTAACATGTAACCAAATAATTTCATCTACCTTCAATAAAAATAGTGATACACATTGTGACATGCTCGGCTGAAGGAACCCTTCACATTCCATATCCTATAAGTCATCAATCAATTACTTTTATTATATTGGTTTAATCCAATATAACTATGGGAAATATGACTGGTCATATAAAGGATATCAATTTTAAACTAAACATCCCTTATACATTTTAGCCATAATAAATGCTCAGTAAATACATCAGTAAATTGATAAAAAATGCTAGAAAACTTCTATTATCGATCAAATACCTTAATTCCAATGTCAACAATGACAACTATTATGAAATCATTCCCACCACTAATTCCAACAGTATTGTTTCTCCATACATTTCATATCTTTCTCCATGACAGAGATACTTTTCACCCACATCAGTTTTTAAACTGACCTTTAATGTGTAACATTCGATGTGAGCCTTGAATGTTTTGTACCAATACATACCCAAGAAGATATCACATACTTTCATATCATGCATAATTAAATCCTATATCCACCCATATCTATCATTAGTTATAGAATATTAAATACACTCTAAAGATCCACATTCTTTATGAGAAAGAAATTTTAATTTTCTCCCATAGAAAAAAGGTACTCAATTTTTTAAATGCAATATATATACAAAATGTGAGGTAATAATGGAATTTGAATCACCGAAATAATACAAAGCATGTGTAGGGGTATAATTAAAACTATTTATACCTACTACCATCGATGTTATATACTAAACATCAACAATAAAAAGCTAATCTTCAAAAAACTTTTCATTGATACACTTTTATCCATATTTCATTATTTATATTTCCCTTGGTGAGGTCTCTTTTAATTTATAGAATCATCATGCATATATCTGTTCTATGGAATAGAATAATTCTTCTATCCTTTTCTGATTGAAACATACGATTCTTGTGACACATTAGGTGTTTCCAAAACACCCATAATTAGTGTACCATGTAAATAACATTGAAGATTACCCATATGTTTGCAATTATGGGATTCTCTTAGTGGTGTCCCATAAATTCACATAATTTTTATTAATTAACCAAATTGAAAAAATCATGGCTGGATCATTGGGTTTTCACGAATACAACCAATCCAACCATTTTATTCTATGTTATACTCCCACCGCGGAAGTCGGGGGCCTTTATTAAACTTTATTCTAGTAGTAGAGTTCCTATAATTTTCCATATGTAACAACAAGATTAATCCTCTCATATATCCTAAGAATTAATTTAATGACACTATCACTCTATTGACCATCACTGTATATACTATAATTTAGAACAGATTATTCATCTACTAAATCATCAATTTGATCTCGGAATCAATGATGTGATCCTTTAATGGGGACTATAATAATGTTTTGGGTAAAATCCCACTAAACTAATAAATATATACATGTAATTCATGATTTAATGTTTTTAAAGCTTAATTTTATAGACTTCAATAATTCATTGGACTCTAAATGTGTGATGATATAAATGTTCGTTGAAAAAAGTTTCATAATATTTTGATGCAAAGACATGGTTTAATTTATCTTGACCATCTAAACAACACCACTTATATGAATGATACCCAATCATATATTTTAAAATCATGATATTTAACTGAGATGGTGTTCAAGGGAAATATGATTTATGAATCATCATATTAATACACACCCATACATTCTCTGATTTTGAACAACCTTGAAATATGGGTGGGTTCTACTTCTTGAATTGGATAGAATGATACAATTTTATTATCTCACTCATCATGTTCCCTCTTACCACATCCATAAGCTATTACACAATACTCTTAACAAAATTTTGTTTCACTTGAGGATTAGAAGAGAACACATTTTCAGCATCTTCATCCAGTTTGTTGTTAAAATAAACACCTATTCCATTCTCTAAAAAAACAACAAACAACATAATTATCCCTCTCTATCACTAAAAGGCTTTGAATTTTTAAATTCTATCAAATCATACTATACAAAAAAAATTTCCTAAAATTCAGGATTTCCATAATCAACTATTTTTTAAAATTTAACATTATTTTTTAAAAACTAGCCATTTTAAAAATTCCATAATCATTCATTTCTTCTACAACAAGAATTTGAAAAAAAATATATAATTATTAAAAATTTAATACATTTCAACAAATCATAAATATTTACTAAAATTGAAATATGAAATCTTAGTGGGAATTGATTTTTCTAATGGATGTTATGCTTATCTAATTGGATAAACCCATAATAATGATTTTTCCATTCCTATATGTTTCTCTAAAACTAATAAGTACTTAACTACATGGTGAAATAAATTTTATAATAAAAACTATTGATACATAATTTTATGCTCTAAATTTTATGTCCCAACATTCATACTCTTTTCTATAAATCAAATTAATGATAGATCTAGATTGTATTTCAACTCTAATACTAATAGATCTGATGAGCTCTTATTCTTCATAGATAAGGGGAAGGATGAAGACCAATAGCACATATTGAATCACTCTTGTTCTTAGTGTCATGAAAATTATAGAGTACATTACTTAACATTTAGATACATCCCCATGAGACTTGGAACATTGTATACCTATTTATGTGATGGGTTAGATTCACTTGTTTTTCACTATGCATTAGCATGATTTAGTTCCTTTTTCATGAGAGGCTTCAGGGAGGATCTTGCATAATATAATTTTATAATAACCTTATGTTTATATAATCTAATTTTTAGGTCACCTGGAGTATGTTGAAGATCATGTTGGTTATAACTAGCTTGCTGTTGTAGGAGCTGTTTGGGCTTGTGGTTGCTGCTATCTTTTGGGTACTTGCAGTTTTTCCCCCTTCAGTTGTAGTTGTTTTTTATGACATTTCATATGTGTAATTGGGATTTCATTTATATTACTGGTTTTGTAGGATTTGGTTGGTGTCAATCTTATCTCTCTCTTCTACGTGTGTTCTCTTAGAGGGGAATGCCTCCCATATGTGTGTTCTCTATACCCTCAGTGCTAGTCGCGAACCCAGGGCCTATTGGAGGTGGTACTCTGGGGTCATTATCTCCCTTATCAAATTTTCGGCCCATAAGGTGTACACATTTGGGGGAGGGGTTGTGATAGAGTGGTATGAAAGGGAGGTTTAGTTTGAGAGATACAGTGGACTTTGGAGCTAGGCACAGGTGAGGTTCCATGGGTTGGTTGGGAAGTGGTGTCATTCATGTTTAGCATGTGAAGTAAAAATTGGATACTAGAAGAGACATAGTCATTTAGGGCCCCTATGATATGATGTACAGACCATTAAGTGTACAATCGCTACTAAAAAAGAGATACAATTTTAATGGTAGAGACCTAGGAAAGGATCATGCATCATACTTTTTTGTGCCTATGTTTGAATGGGTATACCATGGGATATGATAACATAAAATTAATACAAGAAAACAAATAATTAATTAATTAATGATGAGTCTCCCATTTTCCAGGTTTAGGAGATCTAATTTTTTGTTATTTTATAGGTATGGCTCCAGGTCGACATCCTCATTAGGATATCATAGAAGATGTGAAGTAGGTTGTGCCAGTAGATTGATGCTAGTTAGAGATCAACGATGTGGACACATAGAGGTGGACACTCTGGGAGTTTCAGCGCCAATGTCTACAGGCTTAAGATGGATTCATTTTAGATGCATTCATAGAAGACTGCTTAGATGAGGTCGAGATATGATTCAGTTCGATTCGTGCTTAGAAGGTGCATTTGTTTTCCATGGTTGTTACAATGCTAGGTAGAGCAATGTGGCATTTGTGGTTATAGTTCCTTGGTGATCTCGAGGAGTCAGCAATATCATCGTAGGAGTTCCGAGACATGTTTTGAGTCTAGTTTTTTCCATTGACCGCGAAGGCGTCTAGTCTCTAGGAGCTTCTTACCATTCGATAGGGGAGCTCTAGTGTGAGAGTGTTTTGAATATGTTTTAGGAACCATGTGTTATATGCTTTGGGCCTATTTTCAGATGAGGATTTCAGGGCCTGACATTTTAAGGAGGATTTTCATCCATAGATCCTACTCCAAGTCAACCAATTTATACTGAAGACATATCTTAAGGTGATAGAAAGGTCAGAGTTCATAGATATGACTTTCTCCTGAACCGGATCATCACTAGATGTGAGTCTTCATGATTCATCATGAAAGAGATATGTGGTCTGGGGTTCCTGTTTTTCAAGGAAAATGAGATTTTGTTCTTCTTGGGATATTTTCCATCCCTCAGCATCTCATTTCTCAGTGGGTAACATCTTTCAGGCCTATGCCAATGGATCATGCACTTTTTTTCTTATGGTGGATTAGATCGTCAGCAGCGAGAGTTTCCAACATTTCAGAGCTGTCATTGTGCACTAGTTTTTCTGCTCAAAGTTCCTTCATTGAGTCAGTTCCAGCAGAGGCGGTAGTAGCAGTTTACGCCAGCATTAGATCATTAGAGGGTTGATGGGGTAGGCAGAGGACAACCCCGTGATACACTGATTCATCAAATATTAGAGTGTGGTCATGGTGGTAGTCGTCATCAGAGTAAGAGGGTTCATGGATGAGATCGTGGTCAGCTTCATGCTTTTGTGATTCCAGCACCAGGCGAGCGAGATGACATTCGAGGTACACTTTTCTTGTTTATTACCTTGGTGTATGCCTTTTTGGATTCAGGAGTGACACACTCTTTCATATCACCTACCCTTGCCCATGCTTTAGGTCATGAGGTAGAGAGGATTCCAGTGCCATTAACATTGACTACGGTAGTTGGAGGTCAAGATGACTTGTTTGATGTATGTAGAAATTGTGAGCTACTGTTGGCCTAGCACCGCTCATGGGGGGATTTCCTATGTTTACGAATAAAATCATATTAAATTATCCTCGACATGGATTGGTTTTATACACTTTACGATATCGTGGATTTCTTCAAGAGGCATGTTGTGTTATCCGATGACAATAGAGAGATGATGATGTTCATTGGTGAGAGAGACCCTCATATGGGCCATAGGTGTGTTCCATTCATCTAATCCATGATGACTGAAATAGGGCTGAGTTATTTAGATTTTTTTTAGTTGGCGTTTCCTAGGGTCGTAGAAGAGTACCCTGATAATGTTCCTGAAGAGATTGTATAATTACCCCATCGACGAGAGATTCAGTTTGGGATTGAGTTACAATGAGGAGCGTCTCCTATCATTATATCCCCATATAGGATGGCCCATTCAGAGTTACGAGAGTTTTGTTACAACTTGATGGTTTGTTATATTGCAGTTCTATTCAGCCGACTATGTCACCATGGGGTGAACCAGTTTTGTTCGTGAAGAAGGCTGACAACAACTTGTGGTTGTGTATAGATTATCATCTATTAAACAAAGTGACAATAAAGAATCACCATCCTTTTGCAAGGATTGATGTTTTATAAGATCATCTTAAGGGTGATGGTGGTTCTCAACGATCGATTTGGGGTGAGAATATCATCAAATGCATGTGAAGGTTGAGGATATCCTCAATACTGCATTCTTTGGTTATCATGGGAATTATGAGTTTATCATAATGTCATTCGGTGTGATCAATTCTCCATCTGTGTTCATAGGATTGATGAACTTTGATTTCTGTAACTTACTAGACATGATGGTGGTGGTTTTCATCAACTACATAATTGTGTAATCCACGTATTAGGAGGAGCATGTAGAGCATCTACATGCCAATTTGGGAGTTCGTTGTCAACATCACCTATTTGGTAAGTTTTCGATGTTTGATTTTTGGCATCAAGAATTCTGTTTCATGGGAAATGTTGTGTCTCAATGGGGGTAGTTGTAGATTCATAAAAGAGAGAATAATGTGTTTCTTGGGAATCACCCAAGAATGTGTCAGAGGCACGATGTTTCCTTGGTCTCACAGGCTACTACAAAAGGTTCATTGCTGATTTCTCTCGAGTTGCCACTCCTCTGGCAGCTTTTACTAGGATAGATGATTCATTCAAATGAATGATTAGTGTTAGGCAGATTTTGAGTATCTCGATGAAAAGATAGGAATTCCTCAAGTTCCTTGTCTCCAAACTGAGGGAGTTTAGTTTGATGTTGTCTACAATGCTTCACATCTGGGGATATGTTATTTTTTAATTTCAGCAAAGATAAGTTGTTTCTTATGGGTCTCGATAGGTGCATCCTAATAAACATAACTATGCCACACATGATCTTGAGTTGGCCGTTGTGATGTTTTCTCTGATGTTTTGGAGGCATTACCTATTTGGTGAGTTCTTTGTGGTTTTCACTGATCAATAGAGCCCATGGATTGTTTTCTCCTAGCACGATTTGATGTTAAGACAGTGTCGGTGGATGGGGTTATTACAGGAATACGACATCAAAATATGGTATACCCCTGGAAAAGGGAATGTTGTACCAGATAAGCTAAGTCAAAAGTCACGAAGTGATGCTGTTCATGAATTCATTGATTCTTGGAGACGAATAGAAGAACTTTTAGAATTACTTCTTGATATGGGAGAGGATGTGGGAATATGTTGTATTTCCTAGATAATGGTGCAGTCATCTCTATTGCACCAGGTGGGAGATTCCCACTTGGGGGATCATGAGGTAGAGGTCTGGAGGGACTGATTTATTGGGTACAAGTCCCCTGATGGTTGGACTGAGGATGAACAACACCGATTGTTGTATCATGAATGTATTTTTATTCCATTGAAAATTCGTGATCCTTTTCTCAGAGAGTTCCATTATTCGTCTTTAGTGGTGCATCCTGGGTTGACAATAATGAACTGAGCCTTGAAGAGTCATTTTTGCTGTCCTAGGCTGAAGCATTTGGTTTCATAGTTTGTGTCTCAATTTTTAATATCCCAGTAGGTCAATGCTGAGCACCGCATCCCCAGTGGTTTTCTCCAGCCATTATATATTCCATAGTGGAATTAGAGGACATCTCAATGGACATTGTTACTTGTTTACCTTGATCTTCAGGAGGACATGATGTTATTTGGGTGGTAGTGGCTCATTTAACAAAATTGGCCAACTTCATAGCGATCAATGAGTCGAGATCAAGGGATGTTTTTCGAGGTAGTATCTCAAGGATATGGTGAGACATTATGGAGTCCCATGGATGATAATTTCCCATTGACATCCTCACTTTACATCTAGGGTTTGGAGAGGTCTCCAACATTTTTTCAGTTTTCCACTATGCCTTATCATTGCTTTTCATCTTCACATGGACGGTCAGATCGAGCGAACCATCCATACACTTGAAGTCATGATACGCTATTGTGTTCATGAATTTGGAGGTTCGTGAATGAGGCACATACACTTGGTGGAGTTCACATGCAATAATAGTTTTATCTTTACCATCGGTATGACGCCATATGTAGCCATGTATGGCCAGCCGTTCCATTCTCCATTGTGCCGGACTGGGGTCGGAGAGTCAGCTATTCTCAGACCAGAACTAGTGCATAATACAATAGAGATGGTTCAGGTGATTCTTGATTGGTTGAATATAGCATAGGATTGTTCTAAATCATATGATAATCCAAGGGGGAGACCAATAGAGTTTGATGTTCGGGATCATGTTTTTCTGAAGTGGACTCCACATCATGGACAGAGACAGTTTTTTAATGGAATTAATCATTATCTCCAGGTTGTTGGGCCTTTTAATGTTTTAGATCTTTTTGCAGTTGTGGCATATCGTGTCGCACTCCCCCCCCCCACAGATGAGCCAAATACACAATTATTTTCAGCTGTCAGAACTCTGTTTTTATCATCATAATGACTCTCAATTAATTGATTAGGGATATATTGTTATTGATGACGATGAAAACATCGAGGAGAGAACTGTGGAGATCCAAGACTACAACGAGAAGGTGTTTTTTAGGCATTCTATTCCCTTGTTTAATTCCTTGTGGTGACATGGTATCATTGAAGGGAGTACCTGGGAAGGCGATTCAAGGATATATACTCAATAAACATAGTTGTTTAATTTTTAAACTCTATTAATGTAACCATGTACCCTCTGTCATTATAGACCTTTTGTTTTAATAAGATGAATTTCTTTTTTTCATATTATGGCATGCTCTATTTTGAGAGGTATCTTGAGAAGTGGTTTTTCATAACCCTTTTCATTTTCCATTTGGGATGGTTTTTGATTATCGAAGACCAGCGTTTCTTGAGAGGTATTTGATGTAATGGCTTGTTCCTCTCTAGTCCATCCCTTTGCTGAAATCTGCTGTTGAGGTGTTCTGGGAGTTCAAGATGACTCATCCCCAACACATTTCCAAATTTCCAGTGTTGTGAACATTGTGCCTAGTTTTAATGAACAGTGTCACTGTGAGTCTGAAATGTTGAGATAGAAATTGTGAGACCAAAAAGGTCATATAGAAATGATGAGAGGGAAATGGTGAGATAAAATGTGTGAGACAGAAATGGTGAGACCGAAATGGTGAGTCAAAAAAAGTGAGACAGAAATGGTGAGACAGAAACAGTGAGACATAAATGGTGAGACAATAACAATGAGTTAGAAATAGTGTCACAAAAACTGTGAGAAAGATATGGTGAGAAAAAAACGTGGAGTCAGAAATGGTGAGACATAAATTGTAAGACAGAAACAGTGAGTCAGAAATAGTGAGACAGAAACGGTGTGACTGAAACTATGAGAAAGAAAAGGTGAGACAAAAACGGTGAGGCAGAAACATTGTGATAGAAACGGTGAGACAAAATGGTGAGACTGAAACGGTGAGTCAGACATGGTGTCACGACTCATGAATGGTGTTTCTAAAATGGTTTCATATTTCGTTTTCCAAAAGTTCCATATTTTTTCAGTTTCGCCAACATATCATTTACTTTTATGTAAAACGAATTTATAGCCTTCTTTTAAGGGATTTAAGGGCGAATAAAATCCCATAAATCCGATATAAATTTTCCTATCGTCCTGTATTCCTTTACTTGGTCAAACAATGTGGTTTATTTTGATCCGGTTTTAATGAAAAATCAATTCTATCTTAAACCGTTGCTTCATTAAATATTATAAAGGGACAAGATATTTTCCTCACTTGTTTTTTATCCTTGTTCTCTTGTGTGAGACACTAAAAACATTCATTCTATCCCATATGAGCCATGAGAAAAACTTTTTTCTAGTGTATTGGTTTCCCTTGACGTTCTTCTTGTTGTAAGTGCTCCCCCTGTTATAGTGCTACCAAGAAGTATCTATCAATCTTCGATATAATGTAGGATTTATCATCGTAATTTTTGGTTCACCTTCTATGATTACTCATGTACATATTATGGCATGTGATCACCATGCTTCTAATGGTTTTTCTTGGGTATTTCTTAGTGAATTCGTGTTGTGACATCCTTGGGTGGATGAAATTGTCATGGGAGGAGGCGATCATGATCCGTTGGGTAGATCATTCGCATAGAAAAACATTAAGAACCTTTTTAAGGTAGTGGATTCATTACTTCTCTTTTCATGTCTGTGAAATTGTATAGTAAGCTTGTTTTATCCAAATGGATGACAATTAAATTGACATAATAAATATTTTAACTAGATAAATAAATTGATATTGATCATATGCTATTGCCTCTTGTTTTTCTAGATAGTGTGATATCCATGCTTTCTTTGTTTAGCAGTTTGTACTTGATGGAAATTGGTAGTGAAGGTAAACCGAAATTAATTGATAACAGTTTGGCTAAAGATAATTTGGCACGTAAATGAGTCTGGTTCTTCATATTGTAATTCGATCTTAGTAAAATTAGTGCAGTAAGAATGTTTAATTTATTTGTGATAGCTTACTGTTCATGTTTCTAGAAAATTGAAGCTATGAAAAATAAATCAGTTAATTAAAGATGGATTAAAGAAATGATTGTTTTATAATTCCATGAACGGTTTTGAGATACCCTCATTCTTTTTTAATCTCTAAGATCCCAGTTGATATGATGACTATTTTCCTACTGTTTGTGTTGTGATGTGTTCTTGGAAGGCTATTATGATATGTGGGGGGTAGGGAGGCCTATATTGTTGTGGAAGTAGTTGACTCCTATACTGGTGATATGCATCTGTTTATGCTTGTGGGTGTCGGGAAGGATACTGAGGATGATGAAATGGGTTGGTTGTGATTTTTTGGATGCTTGATGATGCAATGTTTGTTTATCTTATTTACATTCCAAACTTATCGTGGAATTTTTTCTCGCTTAACCTTCTAACAATGTGTAAAGGACACATGGGGTATTCCACGTTCTTTCTATGATTATATTTTCAAGGTAATATGGTTCTACACTCTTGTTATAGGTGACAAAGACTCGACGGGTAGTTAATCTCCTCACCATATTGAAACCATTGTGTTTAAAAGCGTATTTTTTTCCTAGAAATCCTAGGAATATTGGAAATAAATTATGTAAATAAATAATTGAAATAATGATGTTAATCCATGGGGTTTGGAGCTTGCTGGGGTGCAATGTTGAGGTTGTGATTTGAAAAAACAGTGTACTTTGGGTGTGATGCTAATTAAATTTAATTTGGGATAGTTATTGGTTAATTAATTTTTATAGAATTAATTTACATAATGTTCAACTGATTAAAAGAGAATTATGTAATGTATAAAATATATTTATATGGTTGTGTTTTTAATGGATACCTAGTCTTAAAAGTATCCACCTAGAGTCTAAAATACATTAGTAGCAGTTGTGTCTAAGACTAGGTTCTTCCAATAGTGTTCTTTTGAGATATAGTATATTTTGTACTATCTGTGTTTATATACGCTACTACGCCCTATTAGTAAGGGAAACCAACACCTTGGGGATTATGAGCCCTATGGGGGTGGATGTTTTCCACACCATTCTGGTGGGAGGATGGATGGTTTATTACCGCCTATGGGCCATCTCTCATCTCTTGGTAGTTACTTGTGATGGAAGGAAATTTGGATAGGTTTTCCCATATATGTGTGTAAAAGGATGTAATGTATTTTTTTATTCAATCACATATATTCTAGATATAGTTTTCTATAGACTACTATAGGTGTAACATGTATAGGATATGATGGCATGAGGTTCCTTACTCGATGTATGGGCTGTAATGTCTTCAAGTGTAATACATGGTGAATGATACATGTTATTCAAGATGTGGTGGATCCCATAAACTACCTGGTTAATTCACTTATATGGACATGGGGGTTTTATTTCATGAGGTGCATGTTGTGGTGCTTTGCTCTAGTGTCTACGGGCAATTTTATTGGAGAGAGATGCTTTGTACGTACGACGTTCGAGAAAAGAGTCAAACCAGTTGAGAAGTAGTAATGGGAAACCCTTGATTTTTTTATTATATACTCTTTTATGCGTTACATGGAGAGTGTAGCCATGGTGAGTCTGGGAACATTGTATAACTGTTTAGATGATGAGTTAGTTTAACTTGTTGTTCACAAAACATTAGCATGCTTTGGTTACTCTTGGACGAGAGGCTTCAGGGAGGATCCTACAGAGTATACTTTAATACTCACCCTATGTAAATATAAACTAATTTTTAGGTCACATAGAGTAGTTTGGAGATCATGCTAGGTACTACTAGCTTACGGTTGAAGGAGCTGTTAGGGATTGTGGTTGCTGCTGTCATTTGGGTTCTTGTAGTTTTCCCCTATCAGTTGTATTAGATTTGCAAGACATTTCATATGTCTACATGGGATTTCATTTATCTTACTAGTTGAGATGGCTTTGGTTGGTGTCTATCTTGTATCTCTCATCCGTATGTGTTCTCTTAGAGGGTAATTCATCACAATTGTGTGTACTCTATAACTTTGGAGCAAGTCGCCAACCTCGAGCCTACTAGAGGCAGGACTCGAGGGTTATTATCTCGCTTCTCACATTGCTGGACTAGGATGGGTACACATTGTGGGGAGTGGGTCGTGACATACTAAACATAAATTATATTATTTATTATTATTTTTATATTCATTGTATTTAGAGTTTCATTTGAAATTATTTTTTCCATGCGTTTTATAATTCAAAATTTACTAAGTAATAAGGGACATCATCTGAAATTTAATTCATTGAGAAAAAATTATTTATTTTGAACCTAATTTATTATATATAGTGTGAATAAAAGTAATATGACAATTAATATTATGTTCAATCAATATTTTTTTATATAATGAGATTTAAATTGAATTATTTCAAAATAAAATTGATTAGGCACTTCTATGTGGAAAATAATTTTATAACCCAATTTCTTTTTATTGGGTTATATTACATCATCGTTGTTATAAATATTATAAGATTATATGTTGAATCATATTTTACTATAAATTGTATAATTTCGTTTTTTATTTGAATTTACATTTTTTACACATATTCTATTTATTAATATAGTTTGAGATCAAAGATACATTATTTTCAAGGGTTTACATCAAAATAGAATTTTAATTGAGATTTTTGATAAATTATATTCGATCATAATAATTTATCAGATAATTATTCATGAAATCCGTTCAATTAATTCACCTTAATATTTTCATGACAATTTTCATGTAATAAAAAAATAATCAACTATTTGGTATTCAAAATATTTTAGAATATATTTTCTAGAAATGCTGACTTTATTTATCTATTTATTTTGGGAACCTATTTTATAAAAAATCATGTTATTCAAAAATGTTTTAGAAAATAGATTTAACCTTAAAAAATTTATTTAATAATGAAAATTTAACCTTTTAGTATTTTAGAAAAAATTTCAAAACACTATTCATTTCATATTCCGTACAAGAAAGTATTCTATTACTTTTACAATGGAATAGGATTGTTCTTTTTATACTGTACAACCTGTATTGATCTACCTACCATCATTTCATCGAAGGATATAGGGAAATTTTAAAATATTAATTTTAAATAAAAAATTTTCAGAAGTTATTTTTCAATGAATAAGATTTTAATATTGTTTTCCCAATAAAAGATTATATTTTCATCAAGAATGTGATTAAAATATGTTTTTATATTATTTATATTCATCAATGAAGACAACCCATTATTTTACTCCACATGGGATAATTTCTATATATACCATCATTATTCCTCCTCTAAATAGTTTTTTCATATTTGGATAAGGATATTATTAATTTTCACTACCAGGATTCCGTTTAGTACCATTGAAATATTAACATTCAAATGATCATTGAAACATGAATTTACCATAATTATGCATATCATTGGTCATATATTTAATCGTTTACTAAAACTATAAATAATTTTTTATAAATTTTTTAAATTTCCATTTATTTAAATATATGCTTAAGTACTACTAAATATATATTCTGTACTCAATAGAGAAATTTTTAATGGGGTGTTTTTAGTAATTAAACAAGATAATTTATATGAGTAATTCATTGGACAAGATGTGGAATGTGGTATCAAAAATGTATATTACCCATCAATTCATCAATAGGTTCTAATAAAACAAATTATATTAAAAAATTAAATACTCTTCAACATATAATTTTAAAATTTCTGGGGAGAAATCTTGATTGTAGAGGTTTTCATATGCCTGAGACATCATGTCCAATAATTTAGCATTACATTCATGTTGACACAGTATTTACTATTAATCAAATTTCAAATTAAAAAATATATATGAAACTCATTATAAGTATATTGACTTAATTGAATACTTTTTCAAATTTCTAACTTGAAATATTTATTATTAATTATCAGGTACTTTAAATTTCTTGTGTTTCAGTTAATTACCTTTCCATATTGTGTAATCGTATTTATTTAATATTTTTTCCTCTACACATAACCTTACTAGGAATTTATTCTCTTATTTATTATGATTCTTATGTCTAGGAATTCATGATTTTTTCAAGGAAATATATAAATGCATATATTATGTGTAATAAAGTTATCCTTAAACTAAAAAATATATCTTTTAATTATTATATTCATTTGTAACACACTCCAAAGTATGTTTGTGGTTTTAAAATATGACAAAACACTTCAATAATTCTGGGTTTTATTCATTAAAATAATACCAAATATAATGGTATTAAAAACCGAATCCATGTATTAGGCTTTTGGGCTCTAAAATAATTTTTTTTTATTTTTTTTTCATCACTGAGTATTTTCCACATATTTCACACAAATTTATTATCCATAATCGTAATAAATTATACAACTTTTCAATAATTATATTGATATTTTTTTACCAACTAAATAATTAATATATAGTCATATTGGGTTTTAATGTTTGTTTCATTAAATATTTTAGGAATAGGATAAATTGTTTTTACTATGTTATTTACATTTATATTGGAATTAATAAGTGAAATTAGAAACTATAAATTTAGTATTTTTCCAAAAAAACATTTCTTTTAATTTTATTTACATGTGAAATTTTTTCCCCATAAAATCAAAAAATTCCCATGAATAAAATCCTATAAATATGTTAATTTTAATGAATTTTTTTGTGTGATAGTTGTTCTGATATATACTATAATGGTCCTGATCTATCACTCTCAGAGATGGTCATTAAATTATGAAAAATACATTTCCTTCATTGATAAATAAAATAGTGACATATTAATTTCTTATCATAGCCTTGTAAAAGCAAATAATTTTTTTATCACTCACATTCTCAATTACCATTTAGGATTAATGTTTTAGAAAAATTATAAAAATTGTGAAATAAAAAATACCATGATAATTAAATAATAATTTCTCCCACTAAACCATATTTAAATATTTTCACATTAATTATTTATAATATTAGATATTAAATATCTTCTATAAAAATATTTTTCAACAAATCATCTTAATAACATTGTAAAAATCAAAATTAGAAGACTAAGATCAAATTCTAAATAATCATTAAAATAAGTGTAAACTAGCTAATGTAATGAATTAACATAATAATTAAATATGTTTATGATAACATAATTAGTGTGCATGAAGGAATAATAAAATAACTTATAATAATAAATAACTAAACCATAAATCAAAATGAATGTAATGTAGTATTATAAAATGATAGTTTCTTAATAAAAAAATAATCATGAGCCTTGTTGTATCAATGGTGACAAAAGAAGACATTATAAACATAAGAATATCGTAGAAAAAACATATATGTATATTAATCCATCGTCTTAATATAAAAAATATATAACTTATGTTGAACCCATACCAATAGGATAAAAATATCGTCGAAATAAAATATAATTCTCTGGAGAACGTCAAAATTAAAAAATCAATTTCTGTGTTATTATGGTGAACTCATCATTCAAACTATAATGGAATCACCTACTGTTGTAAGGGAACACCCCTCATTTATAATGTGCATGACCTATAACATGAATAATATATATTGATATTTTATCATAAAAATAATGTAACCAAAAATTATTATTTTATTCCAAATTAACCCAGATAAACTAAATGTTTTTCATTCAATACCATTGAATGAAAAACATTTAATGAAAAATAAATGGGTTTCATAACATCTCTTTGAATCATTACTATCCCGCGGAAAAGAGAAATGGTTACCTAAAAATATCTTTGAAACTATCTCTTTCTATATAATGGAACAATTATGATGGAAATATTAATAATTATCCCTAATGGGACAATCTGTGAAAAAAAGGGTTGTTGATGTTAATGTATCAAAATATCATTAAAAATCCTTACTATTTATTTTTGATAAAAAATATTTTGTTATTGAAATAACATTTAAAAACCAAACAAAATTATTTAGATCATATTAACAACATTTAAATTTAAATGATGTTGTAAAAATTTAATGAAGTAATTAAAAATAATACACAAAAATGATTGAGAAAAAAATAATTTTATATTAAAATAAATATTTTAATATTAATATTTTAGAAAAATCATTTCATCAAAAATCTCATTGAAAAAATTGATATTCCATTATATAATAAAAAAAATTCATTCAAAAAATCCTTATAATAAATAAATAGGGTCCTACATGATATTTTGGTCATGATGGAGTGAAATTCTATATATATAGTACATGATAGAAATAATATTCCATTTAACTATAAAAATGTCAATAATGTCATTATTTAAAAAACATATTATGATTCCAAAAAACATTTTGGTAAAAGTCATAATTTTAAACACCCAAAAATTCTGTGGAAATTATTTTGATAAATAAATGGGCATTTACGAGTTCGTGAAATTTGACGATGCAGGATTTCGAGGCCTGTTGTGCCCAAAATCCATTTATAATGTTTTTTTCACAAATGTTCAACAAACGTAAGAGTGTCTCTTTATATATCATTTGAACTGGTGCTCGGAATAGAAACCTGAGGACACCAGTGAACTCATAGTGCCGATATTCACTTAAGGAGACTTTCACTTTGACGACAGTGGGTCGAGAATAGAAGTTAGTTTTTTTCTTTTTGGGGAACGTAATAAATTTATGTGACAGTGGGTGTTTTTAGGTGGGTCCCACAAGATCTATAACCTCTTTGTGGAGGTTAGAAGTGAGGAACACCAAGCCATAACCTCCCATGAGAGGATATGGTGGTGGGGACCACCACACCTCAACATCCCATGTGTGGATTAATATGGTTGAAACCACCCGAGATGACAAAACCTCCCAATTTGAATAATTGTGGTGGGGGCCACCTGACCCCTATTAAATGAGATGAGAGGAAAACCTCTTAACCCCATCATTAATATGGAGGTTCCACTTGAGCTTCCTCCAAATTAATGTTTCTAACACACCCAATTAATGGGGCTGAATCCTCCCATTAAATTTAATGTGCCATCAAATGATAAGTTTTCATTTTGAAATCTTGCCAACGAAATACTAGATTTTATAATATATTATTTGGCACATAAATTTTTTTTGGGAGAGTATAGCTTGGGAGAAAAGGAGTTCTCCAAAGAAGAACCTCATCTTCCAACAAAGAACATGTTCTTCTAATTAAGAACAACGACAATGATCTTATTTAGACTTCTTCACCGGAAACCTACCGACGTAGATAATCTTCCACAATTGACGTGTGAGCTCTATAATGGAAGTTAGTGGCAGACGCGACGGACAGAGACAACATTGTCTTCTTCCCCATGAATCTGTCGATGAACAACGAACAAAGGTAGTTTTGTTTCCTTTTATGTTCCATGTTCATCTATTTCTTTCAAAATTAATAAAGAAGATATGATTCCTTTGATTGGTGAGTTCTTGGTTATCGTTCTTCTACCTTCATGAACTGAGTGTTATCAACCTAATCGTGGTGGGTGCGTGCCAACCTAACATGATCTTACTCCCTTCGTCAATCTCTATTTTGATATTCTTCGGTGTATTGATGAAGAAACGAGGTGATGAAGGCAGAAAAGACAAAGGTCGTTCTTCCACAGCCACTATGATCCACGCCGTCCCAATAGTGCCTTGCACTGCCACTAGCCGAGCCGCTGCCTCACGCCGGCCTGCGCCCCGCCTTACTACCCGAATGCCTCCCACCTACCTGTCGTCCTGCTTGGCTGCCTTCCGGTGCAACTAGCGCCCTTCCAGGCCGACCATTGGCCCCCTAGGCACCCTACTCAGCCACCTGCAGTCCTAGCCGCAGCCTTCCCATCCTCCTGTAGGTTAGGCCGCACCCTTCTCGGACACCTGTCGGCCTACCCACCAGCCTACCAAACCACCAACTGACCTTCTTGGACGCCTCCCGTGTTCTTTTATGAACACCTCATGCCCCTCATGCCATGTGCCGCCTGAATTGCAGCCCCCATGCGGTGCCCTAGATGAATTCGCTCAAACAAGACCTCCGGGTCGAGCCGCGTCGGGAAGAACCAGCCCTGAGCCCAGGCCGAACTACCTACGCCACCTACTGTGATGGGGCAAGTAGGCTGGGCCATACCTAACAGGTTGGCTTTCCCAATGGGCTGGGCTAGGCCCAACATGTATTACCGAGTTGACCCAGACTGGGTCAGACCGACTAGGTAAGACCGGAACCGGGCCCACTACGGACCATTTACATTCATTGGACATATATTGTCACCGGATGACCATTTGAAAAACTTTCAGTGGTGCTGGTATTCTTGGAGCACATCGGTACCTTTTTGTATACCCCATTAATTTTTTGGGTATAGTTGAGATATAGTTAGTTTAGATCGATCACGAATTCAACCGGTCCCCCGGGACCAAAAGGCTAACAACTGATAGACCTGGTGTTCGATTGATGCATCATCAATTGAGTTTAGACCTCTTTGATGTGGCAAAACATTTAAATATTTCTTCGTGGTACTTAGTTAAAATTATAGTATCGACTAGTAGCTCATGGTGGGGATCCTCCCAGAGATGAGCATTTGTAGTGCGGAGACCTTGTAGCTGGCTGAGACCTGACAACTGCTGACCTTTAAGACTCGGAGTGACTCTACTAGCCCAGCGGGGAGTGACATGGTGTCACGGCAGACCCGAAGTGGGGAGTGCCTTGGTTTCACAACAGACCCACGGTACATGAAAAGAATATTACATTTATAGGCTATGAGGGGGAACACCTTGGTGACGTGGTAGACCCATGGTGGGGAGAACCATGGTGACATAGTAGACCCACAGTTCTCGAGAGGAGAAGAACCCCAGTAGTCCAAGGTTAGTGGGAATCTCATCAGTGTCACATCAGGCCCACTATACTCGACACAGGAGGAGTTATCCAATATATGTGGTTTCGTTAATGTGAATAAAATCTTTGTTGAGATGAGTCAGTAACTTATGTGTTTAGCTCATTATTGGGACAGATTACTTGATAACTTAGGTATATGTATGGGCATATACCTATGTGGGGTTATCTATTTATTTTATACTTTTTGGTTATCCTCGATGGATTTTGTGAGACCATGATGGTATTGGTATCCCTATTGAGTATCGTTATACTCACCCCTCCTCGGGCTATGCCCGCATCTCATTATGTTGGATGCAGACGACAGACAGTGCGGACTGAGGCTGTGACTGGCAGGAGTGGACGGTATCTGGGGTTGGACCTTACAACGAGTCAGTACATGAAGGATACTGACAGACATGGTGTACTGAGAAATCTATCTATACCTGCCCATCAGGTAGGAATTCCGGAGGACTACCCCTCAGTTATTTTACATTTATTTTTTTTACGTGTTTTTCAGCTGTACTTGTACTTTCCTTTTGGGATTGTATTCAAGAACCCTTTACTTTCAGAACAATTTTTTTGTTATAAAATTTTCATAGTGTTTTTTATCATGATGTGTGTCCTTTTTTGTGTGTTTACACATTTTAAAGGCAATGCCTCCATAGTTTTAGGAAATTACCCTTTTGTTGATAGTCGCCAACCCCTGGCCTATGGAAGGTTGGCATGGGGTAGTCACGGGAGGGGCCCCGATGGATGTGTTGTGACAAAATGGTATTAGAGGAGTCAGTTCAACCGCCTAACATAAGACTCTGATCATTTCTATGAATAAATATTATTATGGCTACTGAGTGTGGTTTTCAGTTCAGGAAGCTCAGTGTTGGTGCGGCGACTGACGTATCCATACACCAGGACCCTGAATTCTGATTTCTGAATCAGTGCATGAAAACACTAATTGCATGTGTGTTTTCAAATGTTTTCTTCATGTCAGATCAACTAGGTCAGATCACCAGGCATAAATATTTGAATGTGTCACATCTATTTATTTTAGGATGATCCAACACAGACGAACAACGATATTCCTGAGAGTAGTATGTCCAGATATCCCACCGCGCGTCAGGGCCTCGGTGCAGGTCCCTTTTCCAGCAGACAACCCAACGATACTACTTCTCATTGGGCCACCGATGCCACCAGCCCCTCAGTAGATGATGCATGCCGCTTCATTTTTTTTCATGAGTTCCAGTGCCAGCGGCCACCCAGGTTCAGGGGAGAAGTAGACCCACAGAAGACAGAGGATTAGCCAGAGGATGTGGTGAGAGTTTTCTGACTAGTAGGGACATCGGCTGACTTCATGGGGATTCTTGGTGTCAGCCTTCTATAGGCAGCCAAGAGAAAATGATTGAGCTAGATAATCTAGGTTCATGACGAGGTGACACTACTCTGGGAAGACTTCAAGAACCTTTTTCAGGCGGAGGTAGACCCCACCACCCTACGTGCAGTATGGATACATGAGCTACATCATCTGTAGTAGGGTGGCATGGTTGTAGCTTAGTACTTAGAGAGGGTCATAGACCTCTCACGATACTCTACCGATATGGTGCGGGACGCATTCATTAGGGACCGGACCATCAATCAGGGGATCAAGTATGAGATCAGATATTTCATGATCTCCCTCAGCATCCTGACACAGGAAGAAGAGTTGGAGAGAGCTCTCATATTAGATAGTTTCCATACAGAGCAGTCTCCAGTAGAAAGACTGACCACTAGTCGACATACATCAGAGTCTTTTGTAGCTGGTTATAGACAGATGTCGTAGAGGTCCAAGAGGACCAGACCCACAGGTCGACGACTACATGACTCATTATCTGATGTTTGGGGAACCCAGGACAGAGACATACATGCGAGGGGCGGGTAATGTTTATCATGTTAAGGGCAAGGTCACATGGGTTGTGACTGTCCGACCCACAATCAGATGATCACCAGATTGTCAAAGGACCACACAAGAATAGACAATGATTCGATCAAGGTTGTCTACAGGGTGCAGGTAGACATGGAAGAAGATATGGTCGAGCATCTGGTGGTGGGAGAGGTTTCGAGGTGTTACTACCACCACCACCAAGAGGTACACCCCGACCACAAGGATCTGGTGGACATGTGAGAGCTCAGCACCAAGAAGGTGAGTCTTACAATCATGGAACTCCGGAGATGATTCAAGGTATGATCTGTTTCTACTCCACCATAGTTTATGTTCGTATAGACTAAGGTTCCGGTCACTCTTTTATTTCCACTACCATAGTTTGGTGCTCGGAGATTATGACGGAGTCGTTGGATCGATCCTTATGAATTGACACTCATAAGAGATAAGACTCGCTGTTAACACACTAGTACAGGCACTGTGAGGTTACTCTAAGAGGATATATCTTTGGATGTGATCTTCTCGTAGCAGCGCCGAGGCCTTATGATATAATATTAGGTATGGACTGGTTATCTACATTCCACACTCAGATTTACTATAATAGGCTCATAGTGTGGTGTTTCCACATGGATGGGACCAGGTTCACCTTCACTGGTAAGAAGGGAGCCTTTTAAATATAGGATGGACTTTCCCAGAGGTGAGTACAGTTAATAACTCATCCGTTGGCTTGCCTTAACTTCGGAGCAATTTATGCAGAGAGTCTGCCCTATCCTGTAGTGGTGGAGCAGTACTCTATTTTTTTCCTTGATGATGTTCCAGGACTACCTCCTCGCATTGAAGGAGTTCTTATAGATTTACATGTACCCGAGGATGACACTGATATCTACACTAGCATATCAGATGGATCTCACTGAGCATCATGAGCTGCGGGTACATCTGGACGACATGTAGTGTAATGGATTCATCCAGCCCAGTGTTTCTCCTTGGGTAGCCCCAATTTTGTTCGCCAAGAAGGAGAATGAATGCTTCATTCTTTCTGTTGGCTATCATCGCTTGAAATAGGTGACCGTGAAGGACAAGAACCCACTCCTGAGGATTGATGACCTATTTGATAAGATGAAGTTAGCACGATGGTTCTCACATATTGACCTCAGATCAGGCTTTCAAAGCAAAGAGTTCATGATGAGGATGTGTAGAAGACAAATTTCAGATGTCGGTACGAACAATATGAGTTCTTGGTTATTCTTTTTGGCGTAACCAAAGATCCAGCTCTATTCATGGGACTCATGAACAGGATCTTCCAGCCATACCTCAATCGCTTTGTGGTAGTTTTCATTGAAGACATTCTGATTTACTCGACTACTAAGGAGGAGAATTCCCACCATTTGCGGGTAGTACAAGACACAATCTGAGAGATCCCGCTATATGGTAAGCTCTCGAAAGGCATGTTTTTGATCTTAGAGGTTAAATTTCTATGAAATGTCATCTCAGAGACCGGATCTGTCATATATCCAACAAGGATTCAGGCGGTACTTGGTTGGGATCCACCTAGAAGTGTTTTGGGGGTACGAAGATTCCTTAGTTTGGCTGGTTACTATCGGAGGTTCATTCTGGACTTCTCTATAATTGCAGCACCCCTATCAGTCTTGATAAAGAAGGAGATTTCATTTGTGTGGATGGAGAGATGCCAATTAATAATTCAAGAGTAGAGGTACATGCTGACTAGTACCCTCATCTTGAGGCTTCCAGAGGAAGGCATAGTGTACGTATTCTAATGTGATAAATCAGGGACCAGACTTCTGTGTGTCCTAATGTAGGTGTGAGCAGTGATCTCATATGGTTCTCGGAAACTGAGAGAACATGAGAAGAACTACGCTACCCATGACCTAGAGTTAGTATGACTGGTACTGTATTTGAATATGTGGTGAAAATATCTATTCGGTGAACATTATACCTTGTAATTTGATCACAATAGTATCAGGTATATCTTCTCTCAAGAGGACATGAACCTGAGATAGTGGTGATAGATTGAGTTCCTCTAGGACTATGACTTTGAGATAGTCTAAACACTTGGAATGGGAAATTTTGTATCAGATGCACTGAGCTGTAGATCTAATATACCAATGCTAGGGGAGGTGATATATAACATGTATACTTTACATATATATTTTGTGGATAGATATGGAGAATCTTTTCTTTAGTCCATTACAGTCACTCCGCCACTTCATCAGTGGATCATGGAGGCTCAACATGGGGATTCTGACTATGAGACTCGAAGTGCTCTGATATCTACATGATAGACACATGATGGATTTTCTGAAGTTTGGGAGCATGTCGCGGCAGACCCGCAGTGGGGAGCACCTTGGTGTCGTGGCAGACCCACATTGGGGAGCACCATCACCCCACCTAAAACCCATGGTACTCGACAAGAGGAGTACCTCAGTAATCTATCAGAGGGAGAAACTTGGTGACGTGGGAGACCCATGGTGGGGAGGGACATGGTGACATAGAATAACCACGGTACTCGACAAGAGGAGAACCTCAGTAGTCCTAGGTTTTTGGGAAGTGCCTTGGTGTTGCGTCGTGACCACTATACTTGATAGAGCATGATTTCTCCAGTAGCCATGTTTTCGATAATGTTAATAAAAATCCTAGTTAAGTTGAGTTAGTAACTTTTCTGTTTATCTCATTATTTAGATGGATTAATTGATAACATTGGTATATGTATGGGAAAATACCTAAGTGGGGTTATCTATTTATTTTATACTTTGTGGTTATCATTGTTCGATTTTGTGAGAAATTGAGGGTCTCTGTGTCCTTACTAAGAATAGTAATACTCACCCATGCACGTGTTATGCCCGCACCTCATTGTGTTAGATGTAGATGATGGAAAACACTTACTGAGGTTGAGACTCTTAGGATTAGATGGTACCTGGAGTTTGAAATTACGAAGAGTCGGTAAGTGGAGGAGTCTGACGGATGTTGAGTAATGAGGAGGCTATCTGTACTATACCTTCAGGTAGGAAATCCGGAGGATGACCGAGTATCTGTTTTACCTTTCATAATTCATACTTGATTTTCAGTAGAACTTATACATTCTTGTTGGGCGTGTATTCCCTCCCCCTTTACTTTCACTACACTTTTTTGGTTATACAATTTTCTTAGTGTTTCGTATCCATATGTGTGATCTTTTGTGTGTGTTTACACTTTATAAAGGCAATGACATCCCGGTTTTAGAGAATTACTCCATTGGTGGTAGTCATAATCCCCTCGCCTATGTAAGGAGGGCATGGGGTAGTAATGGCATTGGGACCGAGGGACGGGTCTTGAAAATAAGGGAAATTATATGGGGAAACATATATGCTTAATTAAAAAATATTATTGTAAGATTAAAAACTATAAAAAACTGTATTTTTAAAAATTTGATTATAGTAATAAAACAATTTTTATATAACTTTTTGATAAATAGTTTTGAATACAATAATTGATTTCTGACTAAAGATGGTAATGCAGTTGATTTCATTAAATACATTTTATAAGTTATTTTATCTTGTAAAGAGTGTGAACTTTTTAATAATATTTGTAAATATCATGAATAACCAATGTAACGAAAACATGTTCAGTTTCTTGATAGATTTATAATATGATCTCTTCATTAAAATCATAATCATAAATAATCCATATAAACAATGATATTATAACAATATTCTCTTACCAAAATTATTACAATTAAACAATAATTCCCATAAAATAATAAAATTAATTTAAACATATAATATCATTAAAATAAGTGGATTCCGATTATAAAATTTCAATGGGGTAGTATATACATGACATAACATATGATAGATTTATAACGTAATATATATATTAGAGATAGAAAATCGTGAATGAAAATCTCTTAATATTTTTTAACATTAAATCCATGATCCACGTGATAGAGAGATTCAAAAATAGATGTTTCAATCCCCATATTTTTTTACTAATAATAAATATATATGTATATGATTTATATTCTCCACAAAATGATAATAATTGATTTATTTGGCATTTATAACATAGAAATAAAACTGAGATGAGTAAAACCATACATAAGAATTAAAATTAGTTCAATAGATTTTATCCTTATGTATATTGGTTGTTAACATGTAATTGAAATTTTAAATAAACATATTAATATTTAATATTTAGTATAATATTATTTCACAAAAACTTTTTAGTCATTCGTTAATAGTCATTCATTATTGTAATTGTTTTAGTTGATAGAAACATTATTATCTCAATAATTATGTATTGTGAATGTACCTATTTTTATGAATATAATATATTTTTATTATATACATAATAATAATTATGTCACTATTATAATATTTATACAACTATTATATATTTAATACCAATCATAACATGTGGTTATTAAAAATTACATATGTTATGCCTATTAAAACGGTAGGACGTCGATTAATGTTTCAATTATTCTATAATATTTATGCAAAGGTTGTATGTAATATGTTATAATTATATTATTAGAATAATATATTATATGAAATATTATTTCATTAAATATTTTCATATTTATCATACATGGGTTGCGGTGATGAAAATATTGTCGCATCGCATTGTGATGGTTGATGTCCATACATACCTGAACTTTTTTTAAACCATTCATTTAAAAAATTAAAATTAAAATTTCACTTTTATGGATAATAATTATGTATTTAATATAATAATTATTTCATTAATATAACATATAATCATTAATATTATTCTTATTATCTTTTTTTTATTTTTTTAATTAGATACCAAGTCACATCACTTCATGAGGTGGTAGTCTGGGTACACATGAATGATATTATCATATCCCTGGTATAATGGAATTTAAATACACATATATGATTTATATACTCAATAAGTATAAAAATGTTATTAATATTATATATTTATTGTATATACTTCATTATTTGTATCGTTGAATTGTACTAATGTATGAATGAATAAAATTGGTTGTTGAGGTCGTATTACACCATAAACACAAACTAAAATTTCATAACCCCTTTTACATAAGTAGAGTTGGATATATTGAATACAATAATTATAAAAACATCATATTTTATGGAATATATATTTATTATATCATCTTGGTATAATAATATATTATTTTCAATAAGACAGATATAAGATAACTCTTCTAGATGAAGAATATTTAATTTTCTTGGGTATCCTACCTAGGTTTCCACTATATCCATCCATGGTGTGTTTTCTATAAAAAGGTATTTTAGGGTGTATGGAGGGAGGTTTATAAGTGATTTGAGAATGGATTAATTTAGACATTTCAGGTTGAATGTTTGAATATGTATGATCCAATCATTTTTAAGTAGTGAAACCTGATTAATTGAATAATTGAGATAGATCATATGAATTTAATTTGCTGCAAGATTTAATTAACAAATTTGAGAATTTACACTATTATAAGTGGTTTTCACCACATTAAGACATGACAAGAATGTATATTACCCCATTTTAACTTTTTGAACAATATGATGACATGTTAGGAAATTGTATTTCACAATATGTAAGATTACAACACATGAAATTATATTAAACAAGCGATTTCACAAATTGTAATTAGATTACACCAGGTGTTGTATTTTCTATATAATAAGTGTGACTCTATTTCATTATAAGATCATAAAATATTTTATGACTTGCTACATGTCATGAAATAATAATTCATGTTGTGTAGTTATGACTTCCATATTTTATACAACATTTATCCAGCACTGTGTAACCTTATACATCCACTCATCCATGATTTAGATGCCTCACACACCTCTTCCTTGGTACAAAACTCTTATGTGAACCTCTATCTTGGATCAAAACTCATTATTTCATATCATCCTTTGACAATAACACCTCCCCACACCTCCACATTGGAGTGAAGCTCCTCCACAGAACACCGCCTTTGATCGAAGGCCCTACGTGAACCTCATGTTATTCGATGTTATTATTATTTAAGATTTATAATCCTATTACACACGTATTATTAGATAAACCAATTATTTTTATTCACTATCAGATCTAGATAAATATTATTTGAATCATGTTCTAGTATTTTCAGGTTTAAATCTATTTGTAGGGGATCATGATTCATTTAACCATGGAATTAGGTTTCAGATATAGATTATGTTATCAATCACATTCTTAATGGAACTTCTTAAAATTTGGTATTTTCATTGTAATGTGTTAAACACCGTTCTTTTCGTAGGAGGTCTATAATTTAAATTCCAATGTCAAAATTACATTTATGATAATGTAATTTTAAAATTTATATTATTTTTTAGAAACTGCATTCATGATTAAATAATTCATTTGGTGAATTTATTAATTAAAGGAAATGTAAACATGAGATATTTGTATTTTTTTTCTAATAATTTAATTATAATATTAATTATAGAGTTGTAAAGATTGATAAAAATTATTAACAAATTATAGAAATAATTAATTTGAATAGTCAGGATTATGAAATTATGAGTTGATACAATTAATTATTTTATTAATTAAGGTGATATATAAATTTTTTAAGATAGAATAATTAATTTTACAATGAGTCATGGTTATATTTTTTTGAATATGGATAATAAATTGTTGAATTTGTTATATTATATTTTTAGGATTTTTAGATTTATTGTGATGGAACAATTATTTGAGGAACTTATTGAGGTTACTGAATTAATAGAGATAGAATAATAAATTGATAATTTTTTTGGAGGCATTGAATTGTTTGAGATATAATTTATTGGTATATGAATTAATTAATTTGTATATTGTTATAATTTAATTGTTTAATTAATTCATGGGATTAATTAATTTGAAAATTAAATAATGTGAGTATGGTAATTATATAATTTTTTATTAAAATAAGGTGATTATTTATTATGAAAATTAATTACTGTAATAAATGTTGTTATTTAATTTTTTAATAATATTACAATATTAAATAATTTGATAATAAAAGAATGTTAAAAATGTGATTATTAAATTGGTATATTAAATATAGTTATTAATAAATTGAAAAATTAATTAATGTGAGTAATGATATTATTTCATTGATGAATTAAATAAAATTATCAATTTATTTATGAATTATTTAATTTGGATAGTGTGATAATGTAATTATTTAACTAAATACATTGATTAAATAACCGATGAATTAATTAATATGAGTAATTGGATTATTTAATTATTGAATGAAATAATCCGTTTAATTAATTGATGAATTATTTTATAGTTGTTATATGATAATTTAATAGATGAATTAGATAACTTTATTGATGAGATTAACTAAATTGTGAATTATTTATTGCAGATTGTCGTGCTGAAATAATTGACTGAATTAGATTAATTTATTAGTGAATTAATTAATTATGATTAGTTGGTTGAAGTAATACAATGAGTTTGATTATTTAATTTATGATTTTATAAATGAATATTTTTGTATTAAAGAACTCAAATGAATAAGATAATATAATTAGCGAATAAATTAACATATGTTATTGTGTGTTAGTAAACAAATGAGATAGATTAATGAATTGGTGAATTAATTAATTTAGACTATTATGTTGATGCAATTTAATGAGTTAGATTAATTAATTTGTGAATTAATTAATGGGGATCGTTGTGATAGTGGAATGGAATGAATTTGATTAATTAATTAGTCAGATTGTTTTTCGTAATTAATATAAGAATTTATTAATTGTATTTGTGTGGAAAAAATAATCATTTAATTAGTATTGATGTTGGGGTAATTAATTGTTGAGTAAATTGTCGAATTGTTGAATTATATATTATGAATAATCAATTGGTTAATTAATTATTAGATATTGAGTTCTGTAATGATTAATTAATTTTTATTTAATTAAAGTACAATATATGTATTTTTTTAGTTAATTAAAAATGGAATTGTTGTGATTCATTAATTTTTGAATTAATTAATGGGATGTAAATGGTTCTTTAATTTTTGAATTAATTAACTATTTATGGATAAGTAATTATTTATTTTAACTAATTACTGGAATAGATGTAATTAATTAATCATTGTGTTAGTTAGTTGAATTGGGATATGAATAATTAATTGTAGACATAATTTTTAGAATTAATGAAGCTAAATAATTATTTAATTAATTAATGGATTTGAAGCGACTAGTTAATTGATGAATTGGTTAAAGGGTTGATTATGGTTAATTAATTAATGAATTATTTAATAGAGTACATGTTTTTGAATAATTTATGAATTAATTGATCATTCTTTTATGGTTTATTAATTTATGATTTCAATAACATAGTTGATGCGCATAATTTATTAATGAATAAATTGAAGTGTTTGTTATGGTTAATTTACTGTTGAGTTACTTAAAATATTTGAACATTAATAATTAATTGTGAATTAACTAATGGAATTATTGGTGGATTGGATTATAGTTTTGATTAATTTAGCAAGGAGTAGAAAATGGGATAACAAGGGTGTGAAAATGAGAGTAGAAGGGATAACTATGTGAGCCACAAATTATTTATGGAGGACTGTGTGAATGGTTTAAAAATAAGATAGTTTGATATTTTTTGTTTTGGATGTTATCTACGAGCCTTCAATGAATAAGGCTATGAGAGATTATTTTTTAAGGGACATGTGAGCCATCCAGGTGAAAGAATATGAGATATTTCCCAATCTTCCTTTAAATCATTTATACATATCAATCTATCACTCAGTATATATCCTTGAGATTTGATCACATAGTGCAAACTAATAATTTAGAACTGACTTAAATGTTTTCATATTGGAGAAATAAAAAATTAAATATTATTATGGATAGTTAGATGGACATTCCAATTTTTGATATCCCTTTGTGATAGATCAGACTCTAACATAGGATAAAGTAAGTATTATAGTTTGGGTATCTGTGGTAACCCAGGGGAATATGTTGTTAAAAAAATAAAAACTGAAAAAAATTTAATTATTTTTATTTATTAATTTAAGTTTATTCCTTAAACAATTGCATACACAATTATTGGATGGATATGTTTTACAAATATTTGGTCGTGGCCTATATAGTTATACTCACACTGATTGTGACATACCTGATCGGTACTTAAACAGACATTGTGATTTCTAGACAGTTTAATTTCTATTTACCTATGTTGAATATATTATTTAAGGATGGGTAATTGATGAAATAACTAGATGTGGTTCGGGAACCTCTTGGTATTCGTTATTTTTCTTTCTTAGGGATATTTAATTTTAAAAAATATACTCATACTTAGCCATGAATATATATTGTTCATTTTTTACTCTGCATTTATATTAGTGGTCATGCTATGATAGGTTCTTTATCTTTGGTAATATATATTCTTACACCATTTTATATATACATATACTTGCCTATTACTATGATAAATGAAAAAAGGGTATAGTCTCCCAATTTTGGATATTATAACCATAGAAATAGTCAACATCCAAAAGCATATAGTGATGCACACTTAAGGTCATGTGGAACTCTAGCTCGGGGAACCAGTGTGTAGATCAGGTTTATGAAACCATTGATGATACATTATAATGTAGTAATAGTTGAATTTTTTTATTTTTATATCTTTTGTATTATTGCATGTAAAATATAGAAAAGTGACTATGAAGTATCATGACTTGGGTATGATATTGTGAATAAAAATAGATACCCAATGTATGGGTAATAACCCATATAACTAAGGTGGGATTGTTGTTATTGATGTTTACTATTACAGATGAATAATATTTCACTATGGGTGGCACACTTGTGTTATGATGTGAATTTTGTTTCTGAAATTTGTTGAGATTGAATGATTCACTAGAATAGAAAGATGGTTGGTTCTGCATGTTTCATTTTTGTAACTCAGAATTATATTATGGCATGCATAATTTTTGGAACACACAGAAAAATTGGATTTGTGCATGTTTTTTAACCTTATATATTTTTCCTTACATGTAAATTTGAAATGAATGTGGTGACTACAATAAAATTATGAAAAAATAATAATAAAAATTATGACTAAATGGGTGTCTAAATGAGAAAATGAAAAAATGAGAATGTGTATATATTTTTCAACCAGGACCAAGGTGTAGGGTGGTTATGGTTTGTGATTTTGCCATGACATTAATTATGTGGCTGGAAAAACAAAAATTACATGTTATGGTTTTCTGTAACTCCTTCATGTAAATTTAATTAATGTGGGTAAATGGGAATCAATTGTTTTTTTAATTGGGCATTGATTGCAGTTTTTTGGTAAATTATAAATTCTTAGTTTGAGAATATGATTCAGATTTATGTGAGGGACTTTCTCGTTTTGTATATTTTGGAAATAACATTTACGGTCTAGGAAGGCCAATATATTGGAAATCATAATATGTTTTCATAGTGTCGGGTAATATCAGTGACGAATAAATAGTGATGGATTTCATTGATGAATTCTTATTGTATATTTAATTAGAGAAAATCATGTCCCCTTCCTTGAAATAATCTATCGTAAGATGAGAATGATCTTGATTTATTTCCAGATACATAAATGTGTTTTGGATGGATATTGTTCCTTGTGTGTTTTATATTGTGAATCTGTATTTGTGGAGCTGATGATTGATGTTACACCATCAAAAATTTATTGATTTTGTTCTCTAAGTTAAAAGATAGTTGATAAAAGCAGTGTGATTGAGTTTCTTTAATGAATCTATGTTAATAATGTTTCTATAGAGGGGAGTTATCTTCCAATTGTAGTTGTGGGGATCAAGACCATTGGTTTGAAGTTGAGGATTCTGAATAACAATGAATAAACTATAAGGTTCTATGTTAATTTACATGGGGAATGGAAGATGGTTATTGTAGGTGATGGGTGTACATCCTTTCAAAGATATTTTAGATGAAATGGTTCAGAACCAATGTATGGTTGTCTTCTTGTGGTTCTTTTGAATAGTGAGCTCTAAACCACATCGGGGGTTTTGTGGAATTTTATCATGAAACTAGTGAATAGCTTTGAGGATTATTTGTTACATGTTATGGGTAAAAGTGGGAAGGTGTTTCGGGAAAACACTATCATGATAATTCATGTATTCTGTAGGCATGGATGGGGTGAAGAGAAAATATATGAGAGGGAAGTGGATGTGAAAGCTCAGTGATATGATCATTTTTAGTTGTAATCCTATAGACGCATTGGATTACAACTCTTGGATGATTTCATGTATGTTATGGAGATTATAAGAACATGAATATTCATAGTGATTCCTAAAATTACAACATGGGGATAAGCTATTATAAGGTGTTGATATTATAAGATCCAATCATTTTCTTAAGGTTCCATGTAAATAATTGACTTATTCGGATTGACTAGGTGAATTTAATTAATGTAATTAATTTTTTCATATCCTTAAAACTTTAAACCACCGTTTTAATGGTATTCACCACATGAGGACATTTCACAAATGTATATTAATCCCCATAAAACTATCTTTCACCATGCATCGACATATTATGAAATTGGATTACACCGAGTGGGATTAGATTACACCATGTTATAGATTACACCATGCATAAATAGAATACAAGACATGTAATATTACACCATGTGTGATTTTATAACAACATGTTTAATAATAATTTTTGACAATTTAAATGGTTTGATTAGATTACATTGGAAAACCGTGAAATAGTTTTCAACTTATTAGACACTATGAAATTTTAATTCACACTGTTTAATTTTGATGTCCATATTTTTAAACATGCTTATCCAGAATGATGTGACCCAATACATAACCTTTTCCATGAATTATATGCCATGAGCACCTTTTCTTTGGACCCAAACACATAATTTAACTTCTACTGTGGATCGAAACTCGTTGGTGCAACTCCACCTTCAACTTGAACTCCTCTACCCACCTCCACCATATACCAATGTTTCTCCATGAATAACTATCATCGATCAAAGAACCCTCAGGAACATCCCCAATATAGGTGTTCTCACCATTTAACATATACCTTTATCTTATACGCCTCCTCCCTATTAAAAAATGATATTAATCTATAGCAATAACTTGATCTAGATTTTTTGAATCTATATGTAGGTTTGTTGGATTTATATCTATATTTTATATATATTATTTCATTCAATAATATATCTGTGTTTTGGATCATGATATTGTTCTTCATCATGTTTTGACGAATACACACCAAATTGGCTACTTCGTTGGTGAGAGTTTGTCACTGATCTTATTATTGGTGGACTATATTTCAAATCCCAAATTCTTAATAAAATATATGATTATGTAATTGTAGGATTTGTATTTGTTCTGTAGTAGTTTAGTTCATAATTATTTAAAATAATTTCTAGAATTGATTATTTATTATAAATGTTAAATTGGGATAATGAGATTATAGATTATGAGTATTGATTTTTTAAGTTAAATATATTGTAATAAATATTATTTTACATGATTAATTAATTGTATAATTAATTAATTTTATGTGATGGGATTATGAAATTGTGATTTGTGATAATTAATTTTTATATTAATTTGGGTGAGATAGTGATTTTTTACGATTCAATAATTATTTGATGATTTAGTTATTGTTTTATTAAATTCCATTAATTGTGAAAATTCATTAGAGAAATAATTATTGGATATTAATATTATTTTTAGAAGGATTATGATGGAATAAATAATTGAGAAATTATTTTTGGGGGTCGAATTAATTGATATATAAAAACTACAAAAATATTTAGTCGTGGGATAGGAAGAACCCAAATCCTTGACTCAAAATTATTATGAAAATGTAAATGTTCTAGAAAAAAACATGAACAATATAAATTCCAAAAGGTAAAATTGTAATAAAAATCACGCCCTTTGGGATACCAAATAACCCATATTCTAATGCTATCTAACCCTACACATTAGAAGTCTTCATTTCCACCACATCTTCCATTGAGAGTCATTGTCCTCCTTAGATTATAAATCTTCCTTAAGAATTATGAACTTCCATGATAGGTCTCTGATGATCGTCTCATAATTCAAGAAAAATCCATCCTCAAAGTGTATATCATGTAGTTTTTGAACTACTAAATAATAACTAAATCAATACACATTAAACATTATCATTGGAATTATAACCTCCAACATTAATAAAACTAATAAAGTGGATCTTTATTAAAGAAATAACTTTTTCATTCCCCTTATTGGTTTCTTGAGAGTATTAGGATTATATTATCCCTTATTACACTAAGGACTTCCTCATCTGATGGCTTGTCAATGTGATTACTTTCTCTCATCATAAGATCTGAAATACTAGAATGATAATTCACATACGATGTCATGTAATTATCAAAATATCAATCAGGGTATCATCATGTATCTCCACCGATTCAGATGCTTTGGATTTCTGAGGAAGAACCACTTGAAATCCGCTTGAGTCCACTAAATCACACTTGGCTTAACTCATTTAAAAAGCAGAAACCACCAATGAGCCTTTTCCTTATCCAGTTATAGTGAAGAGGGATATTTCCATAGATATATCGTTATCAACCTCCATATTAATTCGAGTCATAGATGAATTTAATTTGCCACCATCAGAACCACCAACCCACCCTTCTGCTGCTATTTCATCCTTGGACAGGTTTGGCAATGAAACACCCCCATGTGTCTGACAATACTCATCATTAGTGAAAGGTAACTAGTGGATAGGGGAATGTAGAACACACAACTCAATAGATAGTGATAACTTAATCACACTATATTCTTATCCATCAAATATTCCATATTCAGTTTTCACTTCACAAATAGGCTGTGAAACAACCCCATAAGCACATGCAGTACAGGAAAGCACCTCAAGTTGCCCATGTCCTGGTTAAAATCCATGCATAGGTAATGATGGTTCATTATCTGGAATTAAATTTCCATTTCATTATTTCTAGAACAATAGAAAATCATCTTGACCATATTATTATAAAAAACACAAACCAATGATTTTTTACAGGTGGATATATCATGTCCAATCAGCCGGAATTCCATAAAAATTTTGTGTATTCACTCACACAGAATGTTCAAGGAGAACTCATCTAAATCAGTGGATTGAAAAACATCCTAAAAAGAGTGGATACATGTTCCACCTCCACTAGAAATTAGAAAAAATGACCATAATGAGCTAGATATTTGTTTTGTCAAATTTATTTGGCACAAAAATTAAAATTACAATATCTTAAAGGATATTTAGATACAACAAAATTAAGATCATTCCACGAACTATAACCCATAACTAGTCATGTGAACTACAAACAAACTCTATGTTGATGTTTCTATGCCACTCTCAAATATTCATCACACCTGATTAATGGGCTACTAATCCATAACCTAACATATTCATCTTAAGATCATTACTTGGGAATACGATATGATAAAAACCATATACCATCAATAAAATTATTCAATTATCAAAAAATAATATTTTTTATATTATAATTTGTAGATCACTCAATTTTTAGAGATTGGATACATTTTGAAAAAAAATGTAGGAGTTTTCAGAGTACTTTCCCATTAGTAGATACTCGACCATTGCCACCAATACCTCCTTGACATGAGAAAAACTTCCCTTTTGTCGATTCATCCCATGACTGGAATCCATGAATTATAGAATGGAATAATCACAATAACATCTTTTGTTTAGAATCACTAGAAAAAATATACCCCAATCAGGCTACATATTACCATTAATAACACGGTTCGTTGTGCCCCCAGTAACTGACAAAGAAGCCCGAGATCTTCCTCCCCGATCAATTAGGTAGTGCCATATGTGTCCTGATTTACTTGAGTTGTGCCATCAAGGACCTAATCTACCTGAGAAGTGCCATAATGGTCCACCCAAGGAGTGAAATTAGATGGATTTTTTCATTCATCACTATGAACAAGGTTTTCGGCCACCATAGGTATTCTAATAAATCCTATTTGAAAATCAAAGACAACTGCATCAATCTTCTACATAGTCAACATCAAACACATCTGAAGAATAGAATGAAATGATTATAAATCATGGATATCCCAACTATGTAGATGTGGGGTAAACGAATACCATGTAGGTGGTCTCGACTCTGATTCCTCCAATATATAGAAAATTTATTTAATGTATAAATTGGTGAAGTTAACTAGTTAGATATTGAATTAATTAACAGATTAATTAATTAATGGATGAATTGCGATTATTTAACTTTTTAATTGATTAATGGGATTGATTAATTAAAAAATTAAGTAATGTTAGAAATGTGATTAGTAAATTGTTGAAATAAATATGGTGATTAATTAATTGGATAATTAAATATTATGGGAAAATTTAGTATTTATTATTTAATTTAATACATTTAATGATTATTTATAGAATTAATTTAAATGAATAATTCAATAATTTTATTTTTGATTAAATAAAATAATTTAATTATTTTAAAAAATATTTAATTAGAGTAATGAGATTATTTACATGTTTATTTAAATTCATGTAGTAATTAATTAATTAATTATTTAATTTGAGAAATGATATTATTCAATTATTGAATTGAATACATGTATTGATTAATTGAGGACATAATTAATGAGAGTTATGTGATTATATAATTTTTTAATTAAATAAAATGATAAATTAATGAATGAATGAATTAATGATAGTTATGTGATTATTTAACTAATGAATTAAATAATAGGATTGTCTTAATTAATTAATTGGTGAATTAATTAATGTATATTGTTTTATTGATGTAAATGAATGAATTAGATCAACTAATTAGAGAATTAATTAATGGATATTTGTGTGTAAATGTAATTGAATGAGATAAAATAATTAATTGAAGAATAAATTAATATAGATTCATTTGTTAAAGGAATTGTATCAGGTAAATTAATTATTTACCACTTATTAATGGAGGTTTTTATGTTGATGAAATTAAAGGAGTTATATTAATTAATTAATGTTTTAATTCATGGGGATCATTGTGATGGTGTGATTGAATAAATTTTTTTAATTAATTGATGAATCAATTAATGTGACTATTTTCAAAATTAATAAATGAATTAGTTATGTGTATTAATGTGAATAAATATTTTTAGAAATATTAATGGATGTTGTAGATAATAATTTTTTGAGATAATTATCAAAATATTTAATTATAAATTGTAAATAATTAAGAACTGAATAAATTCTTGAATTTCAGGTTGTGTAATTATAAGATAATTGTTGAATTAATTAATTATTATTATATTGTTAATTAATTTTTAAATAATTTAATGGAATAGTTTAGTAAATTAATATTTGAATTTATTAATTTGGTAGACAAGGGTAATTAAATTTTTAATTATTTAACGGATTTTAAAGGATTAGTTAATTATGATAAATAATAAATTTAATTGATTTAATTAATTAATCATTTGGAAAATTAATTGAAATGGCTTATGACTAATTATTCTGCGAATTATTTTATGTAATTAATTTAAATAATTAATTGATTAATTAATTAATGAAGATGAACATGTAAACTATTTGATAAAGTAATTTAATAAGTTTTTATGGTTAATTAATAACTGAATTAATTAATGATATTGAAGTGAACAATTAATTAATGAATTAATTGATTTTTTTTAAATTAATTATAAAATTAAATAACAAAGTTTATGTGACTAATTAATTAATGTATTTTTTGCGGAATTTTTTACTGTTAATTAATTTGTTGAATTAATTAATTTATATGGACATGATTAATTAATTATGAATTAGTTATTTGAAGGAATGGTGAAATAGAATTTGGTTTTGATGATGTCGGTTTTGAGTAGAACATGGCACAATAGGTTTGTGAGAATGTGATTAAATAAAAAGATAGAGAGGGTATCTAATATTGTTTCCCGAAAGACCATGTGAGCCTTCGTTGAGGAAGATGGTGTGAGATTCTTGTTATTTTATAAATGACTTTCTCAGCCTTTGAGAATAGAGAATGTGTAAGGATCTGTTTTTTTAATGATGTACTGTATAATCATTTATGCAAGAAGTCTGTGTCACATTAAGATTGTTTTTCAAAGGGTTATGTGATCCTTTCAGGGAAATGAATATTAGAGATTTATTATTTTTTTTCTACCAAGCATTAACAATTTCCCCTGTAATACTCAATATAGATCCTTGAGGTTAGATCCCATATTGAACAATTTTCTTGACTAATTAATTTAAATGTTTATTTATATTGAAAATTCTAAATGAATTAAGATTATGGATGGTAATATACACATTAACACTTGTGATTTACCTTGGGGGTAGATTAAAATATAATGTGGAATAAAGTAGGAATTTTTGTTTCGGTGTTGATAAGAATCTAGTGAAATTTGTGGTTAAATAAAGAGAAAATGAAAAAAAATATAATATAGATTCTATATTTATTATAGTGTTTTGTGACCACATGAGAGTTTACATGGTCCTTTTAGGTTTTTCATTTTAGAAACATGACACCTATGTATCATATCATATATTCTGTTCAATTTTGTTCCAATATATCTTTTTTTTCATGTGATATTTTTTTTACTATGGTTATATACATTTTTCTTCAATTTTTTATTTACATCTAAAACCAAGTTACTCTGATAAAATTAAAAAAAGGGTATAATAATCCCACGATCGATATTAGATCCTCATGGTTAATTGGAATTCTCTGAGTATGGGGAGGCATGCCTAAGAACATATGGAAATCTATATAAAAGAACCATTGTATTGTAACTCTGTTAGAATGTTGCAAAATAATATAGGAGAGTGGTGTCCTTTTATATGTGGGGTAGATGTCAAACTTGTTATTTTTTACAATAGTTGAGTGATCCCATGTTTTTCACATTCAACGAAGCTCTACAATGGAATCTTATTGAACATAAGCAGTGAAATTGTCAACATATGGCAAGAAAATAGTTTCTATAAAAATATATTAGTCATTTTAACCATTACATTTATAGTTTATTCTATGTAAATCAGTTGTTACCCTAACCAAGGATATTATTTATTATTATTTTTCAGAATTTAAATTGGGAAAATATTAAGTATAAATAAATATAAGATATCGATTATTATGATTAAAAATTTTGATCTAATATTTCAAAATATAATAAAAATTTGTGGAAAATATTAATATAATATTAATCATGCAGATTTGATGAAGAAGAAACATTTTTATGAGAAAATGTTTAAACATTTACTATGTTTTAATATTTTAAATTTTTATGAAATTAATATGAATGCAATAAATTTTATATAAATATAATTTCTTGATATAAAATTAAATAAATAAAAATTAAAAATATATTTTATACTAATAAATAATTTAATTGAAATTCCATTTTCTTATTTAAATTCATTATTTTTTACCATTCATAGGAATTTTTTTTGAAAATTAAAAAAAATGCCCCCATATATTTCATTAATTAGATGATTATAGAAGTAAATTTTATTTTTAAAATTAAATTCCCTTAAAGTAGAAAAATTTATATTAAAATAAATAATGTGTTGAAAAATCATATTTTAAATATTTTTTTTTTCATCAAAAAATTATTTCATATTAACTATATATTTTATAATAATAATTGACTGAATATTAATTAAAAAATAGTTCTATTTTCTATAAATTTCATTTAAATGTTTTTTCATTATGTAATATTATAATTAATTGTTATTGATAAACATTATGTACATCAAAACACTTCTGAAAAAAAATTACATTTTCAAACACACAAAACATCATTAAATAAAATAATATTATAATGATGATGTAATTGTAATGTAGTGGATAACATATAACAAATTAATACATATTTTATTATAAATCATATTCATGAAATAATTTGACTTTTAAATTTAATAATTTATTGAATAGAAATTATATTGTTATAATAATCGATATTTTCATTATTCTCTAATGTAAAAAATTATACTTCATAAATGAAATAAAAAACAAATTTTTATATTTTGATTAAAAAATAACCTTCATTACAAAATAAATTTTTTAAATATTTCAAAAATTTATTATATAGTTTTTTATCAACTTCCAAATGATTTATTTTCTACGAAAACATATTTCTAGCAAATAATGACATAATACTTAGTAAAGATTTATTATTTACTTAATCATAATCAATAATATATTTTAGGATCAAGAATTTATTTTAAATAAAAATACATTATTTGCAGCACACATGATTGAAAATATTTATCATGAACAATGAAATCATATTATTTCAATGTGACCGTTTTAATTTATCCCATAAAGTATCTCGTGTGACCATTAATAATTTTTTTTGAAACATGTAATGGTATTATAATTTTAAAATTATTTAATTATTTATTTTTATATTTTCCATAAATTTAATTGTAATGTCGTAATTTTCTTGAAAAATAAAATTTATAAAAACCAGATTTCTTAGAATTTATAATTGAATATTATAATCAATTTAATGATCTCTTAAATGGGTAAATTTCTAAATGTAAATAAAATTTTCAAAAAATGAAATCCCTTCTTACATTGGTTATATTTTCTTCCAACAAGTATTTGGTTTTATGTGATAGTGACAGATATCGACTTCTGTAAAAAAGTTATTTTATGTCCAGAAGTTCAAAAATGTTATTATCTATCAGTTTTCTGTAAAAATTTATTTTAACCATTTCTAGCAGGCTGGTCCTTGGATATAAAATTCACAAAATATTCATTTCAAATCTGGAAAAAAATCACCACATTATTTGTTCCTGATAAACATAACACCTTTTTGAATTAACATATTCTGTGTTCTTGATAACTGTGAGTTTTTTTTGAAAAAACCTTCACTAATAACCAACTAAATGATAAAAACTATGAATCCTAATTATATTTTTGGGTCTTTTCCATTAATCAAGATCTATTTTTTTATTTGTGTCAATGTGTATACCATCATTAAATATAATGTGACCACAATATTAAATTTATTGCAACAAAAATACACACATTTTGAATTTACTATATAGCATTTTTCCATTTATAGTTTAAAAACATACATTCCATGTCTTTCAGGATCCACTTTAAATTTATAATATTGAATAATTTCAAAAATAATCACAATCAAAAACATATACATGAACTCTGGAAATATTCTACTCATAGGACCCATTAATACATCAGGTGGATCAGTTAGCCCAAACAAAATAACATGAAATTCATAATTCATATACCTAATCGGAAACACAGTACTCAGAATACCTTCTTCCTTTACATCCAACTGATGGTACCCCGATGTCAGAAAACCCTTTAAAAATAATATTCTCTATAAGCCTAATCAAAAAAGTAATAGATATGTTGTAAAGGATACTTTATCATAATAGTTATTTAATTCAAGGCATTAAAATCAATGAAATGTCTTGTTGAAAATTATTTCTTATTTTCAAACAAGATAGGAGAACCCCTTGGTGAAGTTCTAGGTTTAATGAATCTATTATAAAATATCTCATTCAATTCATTTATCTATTCTATAACAACAATTTTATCCATTCTATACGAGGATTTATAAATTTTTGTAGGATCAATAAATATTTCAATGGTGACTTCAAATTCATCATTAGTCAAAATAATCGGAAACTCATCAAGAAAAAATATAAAGACACAAATTTACCAAAAGCACATCATTAATCTGAAAAGTTGCATTTTTTTCATCAATATGTGCAATATGACATTAATTTATATATTTTAATATTTTCTCATATTTCTGGAATGTGATTATTTCCTTGGTTTTTTATATTACGATAATAGAATGATTTTCTTAAAATAAACATATTTCTATACCATCTATCTTATCATGAAAATGATAAAGCCAATCCATGAGGAGAATAAAAACAGAAATACTAGAGGTGATACCACAATGTTTGTTGGAATATTATTTCATAGAATAGAACATAATGATTCTTATAATATATTTTTCTCATAATGTTTTACCTACATTTTTATACGGTACAGTCAGGAATAATTCCATGAGGTGGAATTTCCAATTTACAATAAACATTCATTATATTTAAATATCATGTAGACCTCGATTGAAACAAACATATTCAATAATATGAATCACCAAAAAATGTAACTGATACAATATAATTTTAATTTACAATATCTGCTAATCTAGATGAACAGTTTTCACCGAACATTTCTTTTTGTTTTATTGTTTGATCACATCATTTGGATTCTTTATGGGACACTATGTTTCATAATTCCCATTTTCATTTAACTTAAAACATTTTTTCGACTATAAATAACATTATATATTACCACTAAAATTTTCCATTTCATTTATTTTATCATACTTATGTTCCTTGTTAGCATATCATATGCACATACTATAATTTCGATGCCATTCCCCAGAGTGTTTTTCACCCCAATTTTCACAATCTGAAATATTATTTTTATTACCATACGTATGGTTTTATGATTTATTACATTTATCTTGATAGCAGTAACTATTTTACTTTTTTATTTTTTCAATGGAAACATGATCATCTAAACACTATATTTCCACCTTCAAGGAAAATTCAAATTTTTTACTTCCATTTGAAACAAATAAAATCTAATTCCATTCGATATTTGGATTTATTAACGGGAAAAAATTATTGATTTTTAAATTAAGATACAAGATAGTATTTGGAGTTTTCCATTCTAATTGGATTAATTTAACATCATAAGAATCCATTTAATTCTCATATTTCCTAAATTACATGATTGTTTTTACAAACATTGTCAGTCCTCTTTATGGAAATATTTCATAACAAAAATATTTCTGAATTCATCTCAATCAATAGAATCAATATCCTGATTTTCCCTTATATTCTTAACCATGGACCACCATTAATTAAACTGGCCTTATAAATATTGAACTGCATGAATATTGTTTTGATTATGTGAACTCCCCATGACATAGAAAATATTTAATATGGATTTAGTGCACAAATCAGTTTGCATGGGGTCAGATGAACCTCTAGATGATAGAGGTTGTTGCCTCATGAACCGATCCACTGCCGACATATGCCTTTGAATTGGTTGTTTTTTTACTCGTAGATTCCTTCCCCTCACAACTTATATGTTTCCTTTATAGAAATCCATCATGAATATACATATCACAGATTAAGAAACATGGTAATCATAAAATGATATATAATTTCAAATTTAAATAACTATAATAATATATTTTAAATATTCGATTAACCATATCCTAACCATTAATGTTATCTAAAACAACCATTTATACCAACTATAAGGCTTCGACCTTAACCATTATATATTGTTGAGTTTTTTTCATGAAATTAAATTCCCTTATATTTAGGAAATTTAATGGTGTAGTGTTTTTCTATTATTGGGTTATAATTCAAACATAACATCCCACATTTTAAAAATACGATACTTCTAAAATATTATCAATTTATTTTTTAAAATAATACATTTAAAATAAAAAATGGATTTTATTTCATAATATATCAACATAACACCCAAATTGACTTTCATTATTCTCCTAACAATCCTAAAAAATTATGAATAAAATTATAGAACATGGTATGAACAGATAAATCTCAGTAAGGGAAATTAAATAAATTTAGTATCCATTAGAACTTTAGTATTTTAAAATCATGAATTTTATTTTCATAAATTCATACTTGTCTCCCATTAAAAAAAGCTTTGCAACATAACAGATGAAAACATAAGATTATTTTTAACTTTTATATAATTGATAAATCATAAAGGATTCATGTCGATTCCATGTCATTCATATATTATATATTTTATGGATGCATAGTAAGTAAACTTCATGGATACAATTGGAATAAAAATCACAATATATTTCATAAAAAGATTTTGAGAATCCAAACTATTTAATTTAGTCTCTTTACTCAATGCATTGTTGAGCTATCACATACTCACCAAACCATTTTTAATCATAGAACCACCCATAATCATGAATTATTACCAAGAACCATAACATAATATTAATAAATAAAACTACCATACACGAATATTTTTATTTCCAATTTGTAATCACATTTCAATTTTACAGTAATGCACCCTAACAAATGAAAATAAATCATTTGAAAATAAAATTGTGAACATGTAAAAGCGTCATCAAAAAATAAAATAGATTTTATACAAATAAATTACATTTATGTTGTTTATGTAATAAATCAATACTTATATGATTTGTAATAATAATTGAAATAATAACATTAATGTTGATTTTTTAAAATAATGTCCATTAGATTGAGTCTGACTCATCACGTATAATATTTATCATCATGAATAAAAAAAGTTTAGTTATTTACTTTTTTTGAACTTTCTTGATGTTTATTATTCTATTATATGACATATTATCATATTATAGAAATTATTCACCCTGTTATGTTGGTATCAGGTGTTTTGTTCATATTTAGTACTAAGTAAAAAATGTCATTAAAATTTTGTAGATAGTCAAAATGCTCAAAATTCAACCATCTCTATAATAATTCTCATGAAATGATAATTAATTTCATACATGATTTATAATTTTTAACGAAACTATATATTTATGGTTAGGAAAAATGAAAAACTTCATAGTAAATGAGACGGTAGACAATACATGTGTAAGAGTGAAGCTTTTTTCATTGGAAATTTATGGAAAAATGTAATTATTATATTATCTCTTAATAATAAAAGACATATAATCAATATAATATTAATCATTTTAATATACTACTATTATTCATCTATATAGTGTGGAAAATAAAAATGAATCACATAACTTCATGGAAATGATAGTTCATATGTACATACAGTTCAATGTTATCATTTTCATTTATGAAAGGAAAGATGAAAAATATATTTATATATTATTATTTTATAAAAATAAATAAGTCAATAATATAATATATAAAAAATTATTCCATCTTTATAACCAATCATGAGAGACATTGATGGAAAAATAATAATAATTTGGTTCGCGAGGTGGTGGTCCCCCATACATAGGATCAAATTATTCATTTTCCTTTTTAGGATATTATGGATTAATTTATGTGATGATATTAGCATAATAAAATATCAGTATATTTAGGATATGGGTTTATATTTTCATAATTGATGAGGCATATTTTATGGTTGTGGATGAAAATACAAGACAAAAACACTTAAAAATTATACACTTCATTCAGAAAATATCCTTTGATTAACATGTTAAAACCGATAAGCTAAGTTTTCTACATAATATAAGGCATATAAAATGTGGGTATGGACTCTTAGAGAATAATTGGGCAGATATGGGATGATCTATATAGGTTTTTAGGTGTTAATAATATAAAATAATGGGTTCTCTTTTATAGTAGTCGAGAGGGGAGCTATTGGAAATCATTAAAATATATTTTAATTTAATATTTCAAATGGGTCAAAATCATTTTTTTTAATATAGGATTATTATAGGTCAATAAAAAATCATAAAATTAAAATTATACATGTTTTTTTATTTATTAATACTTTTTTTTTATTTTATCCTTTATTAACTATTACCGTGACATCTTCTAATTTACAATGTTTATGAAAAAGTAAATTACTATAACATGCCAAAAGTATAATTAATGAGTCATTTATGAAATAATATAATATAATTAAGTATTTTAGATGATTTTATAGTATTTTAAATTTTATTTCATTTAATAAAAAATATAAAAATTTAAAATATCATTTGTGTCAATTTTGACACAATTCATTTATTATATGTCTAAAATCATCATAAAAACATCATATCTTACAAAATATATATTAAAACATTCATAAAGTGTCGTATTCATTTTGAACATTCGTGTATCACATAATTTATGTCAAATTTATTTTATTTTATTTTTTATAATATAATTTATTTGATCCTTTCATTAATGAGTGAATTTTTGTAGCATCATTGTGTCACCAATTATTATAAATATTTAGTTTCTAAAAGTTAATATATATTACCATGATGTAGACATAAATTTTATATTTCAAATGACTTTTTTAAGTCGAATTGAACCCATGTATAAACTCATATTAAAAATACATTACTTTTTAAAAGCAAAGGTGGGAATCTTTTTTTCATCTCTTTGAATATAATATTATAAATGTAATTATCACACCCATGTGGCTTACAAAGGGTATAAAATCGACACAAAGATGATTTTGGTCGAAACACACTCATCACATAACACATTGACAACTGTTATGAGGATTTTTTCATTATTTATAATATTATTTTTACCTTTAACTACTCGATTTACCATTTAACACATTTATAGAAATAATTAATAATGTTAAAATTCATAATGTGCAAAAATTATTATCAACCTATTAAATCATAAATTTCATTCATATTTAGAACATATATATCCATCTTCCAAAATTAGATATAGATAAAATGATAAAATTTATTTAAATTTATTCCCATTGTCGGAATTCGAAAACATATTTGGATTATAAATTGTTCAACCATCTAGAGCGAGGGCCTTGGGTGTGATAGTGGTAGAAAATATTCCCTCACTAGAAGAGTAAACACAATACAATAAAATAATAGAGAATAGTGGAAGGAGTAATACCATAAATAAAAGAAAACAACATAATACATATAGTAATAAAACAACTAGAGGATATATATAAATGATCCATGTAACGTGTGTCATGGAATGAATCCAAACTATTCATAATGCTAGAAATACAACACTTAAAAATAATATAAAAAGAAATAAATTCCAACAGCATCGCAAGCCTTATCTTGGTCTTATGCTCTCCAAATCCAACAACCATCAAGTACCTGATGGAGGAAGGAGATTTCCCTTATCTATACATGAAACCATATAATCTATTTGGGCCCAAAAGAATAACCCAAATAGTTTGTGAGATGAATCCCATCAAGAAACAACCAAATGATCTATCATAACATTAATTGAATATATATATATAATGTAATGTGCTGAAATGATGCAATAATCTAAGAAGTACTCAAAATTAATCAATCCTAATGTTTTTAATTACAATCATTTTGATATATTAATTAATAAAAACATTGAATAATGAAATCTATGGATCTTTCTTAAGATATGTAGCCACTGTGTAATAGAAAAATATATTTCATATATTACCATCTAACAAACATGTATGGTTGATTCCTAGATTGTGATTTAGCTTGAATGACTCATCACAGCCAATCAATTATTCCTAAACAACCCTCATGGAATTTTCTCATAGTCTGACCCCTATAGTTTAACATGTCATCAACTTAATAAATAATCACCCTCCAGAAAATCTCTCGCAGTATAACCCCTTTGGTCACATGTAAAACTAAACATGTAAAAACAACCACCTAGAAAACTATCATAATAAATACCCATTGGACTATATAAAAACAATAAAATATAATCACCACCTAGAAGCTCTCACAATCATTGCAGTAGGGTCATATATTCATTTAATACTGACCCTCTAATTTCTTTAACTTCCTAACCCCTCTCGTTATGACATGACTCACCATCAATAACTATGGGTCAACATAACAACAAATTATACATAAATTATCCTACCTCGGGATGCTCTCACATTCAAATTCCCCTTGGACATATATTCACAATGAAAAACAAATGCATCTCATTTAATCAATAACTTTATCCTAACAACATGATCCATGGAAAACAAATAAATCCAAAAAATATTTATAGAACACACGACCATAATCAAATGAAACAATAAAAACACATCCATTGTCTATATATAAACCCTTATGTATAAGAAATAACCATTTCTTAATCAAACAAACCATAGTAGATATCAAACAAGGCTAAATTATAAAACATGAAATACCACAATCATGTGTATTTGGAACATTAAGAATTTAAAATCCAAATAGAATCCTATAAAGGAAAAAACCACCTACATTGATGTAGTACTACCAACACTCTTGAACATTGGTCCTTGAATCCTTATTGAATGACATATATCTTTAAACGTGTAAAAATGATAAGACATGAAATACCCCCGGGATAGGTGAAATTTGGATGAAAGGATCTGGGGAAAGAGATAACACACCAGTGGGAATCCAATTAAATTGGAAACATCTCAATAATAGATAAAATTGAGAAACATGAGTAGATTAATGTTCTTAATCCATTTTTCACTCTCTTGTACGAACCGAGGTGAGAATATGTGTGTTATGAAGATGAGATGTTACCCTACACTGATTCATCAATTAAAAAGATAACCACACAATGTGTTTATTTATCGTAGACTTCATTTACTAGCCTCAATAGGGACCTAGTTTAGGCAGTCTTCTAGTTGACCTACATAACCATCTACTTGGCCGTACACGTCTGATACATGTCTTTTCACAGTACCTAGGTACATGGATGTTTCTACTATGTTCATGGTTTGTACTCTTATGTACAAGGCATGTATTTAGAAAATTCTTATTTCATCTGTTATCCTAAAAAATTTAAAGAAAAATAAATGAATGAATTTAATATTTGGGTTCTTACAAACATTCCCCCTTAATGAAATGTGTACCCTAATTTCCCTTCCAATGGTAGTGACGATGAAACTTCAACCAACATTGGACACTTTTATCGCACATCAGCCTCCCTCTCCCATGTCTCGTATTGTACTCACTTGTTCTGCCATAGAACTCGTACTATCAGAATAGAATGACTATGTAGAACCTTTATGTGGAGATACAAAATCTGGATAAGATTCTCCTTAAAGGATGTATCCACATCCAACTCAACATCCTTCGTGTGAAAAATGAAAGATGGTTCTAAAATTTTCTTCTTCTCAGAGAAACATTAAAGACATCATGTGTTACACAATGCCTTTGAGGTAACTGAAACTGATAATAAACCAGCCCAACTCTATCCAAATTCTCAAAATCCCTGAAAAATATTGGTGATATCTTCCCATGTCTCCTAATAATCCCCCAGTCACAACCTCAAGGTGACACATAAGAAAACATAATCTATGACTGCCAACACCATATGACTTCTCCATTCAGGAGAATATGATTTATAATGAGACTATGCACTATCCATCCACTTCCAAATCAACTCCACCTTCTTTGTGGTCTCCTGGAAAAGAAGAGGTCCCATTATAGCAACCAATCAAACCTCCATCCAAAATTGGGTTGATCATTATGGCTTGCCATTAAAGATTCATTAGGTGCCATCTGAATTTTCTCCTGAAAAATATTTTTGTATGAACACTCTACTACGAATATATTAATCTCCAATGAGACCTTAAAATATAAAACTCATGCTCGAAGAATAAGCTCTGAATCCTGAATTGTGCATTTGGACTGACCATCTTTTTGGGGATGTTATGTTGTACATAGAATTAACTATGTTCCCAATTCCCTCTGTAGTTCCTTTCAAATAAGAGATGTAAACCGGGCATCTGTATCTAAAATTATATAGTCTGGAACCCCATTAGAATGTATAGTCTCCCATGTGTACAACATACTAATATTATCCACACTGATGATTTTTTAAATATGAAATAACTAAGAAACCTTTGTGAGTTTATCAACAACAATCTAAACAGTAACATTTCCTTGAGGAGACCATGTTAAACCCATCAGGAAATACACCATGACATCATTACACTACAACTTCTGAGTGGGTAACTATAGTAAAAGACCTATTGTTCATTGATGCTCTGCCTTCACCTGTTGAAACATGGAACATCTTATAACAAAACCAACTACATCCCATTTCATGCCTATCCACGAATACTGATGGTGTTGATCTCGATACATATTCATCAAACAAGGATGAACTACCCAAAGAAATTAATGAAAAACATATATCCATCCTCACATATGTCTCTTGAAACCCATATGCCTCCATTAAATCCCATGTCCTCGTCATCCCTTGTGGTCCATCCAGGAGTACGGTTCTCAACTAACACACTCACTCATAGAACTATTCCTTCAGAATCTGATAGCTTCCTTATTAACACCAGATCTAGTAGAGTATAGGTAACTAAAATAGTATAATGTAATTTCTTCCCCTATCTTTTAGGAACCTCAAAATGCCTATTAGAGGATAGATCCATAAGTTTCCACTCATTGATGGCATCCAAAACTGCCTATATTCAAGTTTTCCTACTCAATGAATTTGCCACTCTATAGCCTTTACAAGGCATTTAGGCATGCTCTATGTCAAATTTATAAGGGTATTAAACCCAACATAATTGTATAAAATTCAGATCTCAGTGTGTAAATATATACATTAGACTTTTGTGGTCATTGTATTCCATAAAAAGCTCTAAAAAAATATAATTTCTCTGAAATCATAGAGAACGCACAACTGCATCCAACTAGAGATTGTGATATTGGTAGTTCCTCTCATGAGGCCTCAACTATCAATCCCAATATAAAATTACTCCTTCCCATTGAATAATAACTACTCTTAGCCCAATACAAGATGCATCATATTAAATTGGGTAACTCTTTTTTGGCTTTGGAAAAATTACTATCAGTGCTAAAGTCAATCCCACTTTCATCTCCTAAAATGATTAATTGTAGGAACATTTCATCAATTACATCTCACACTTCATAGTAAGGCCCTTCAGGTTCACTACATAGGATACTAGTGAAAAAAAAACGTTTAACACATCAGTGTTTTTCATATCGGTAATATATAATCCAAGACTAAAGGTGGAACAATTAGATTATAACATCAGTTAAAAAATAACCAACGTAAAGCATACCGAGATTATATTTGTCATGTCAGATATTTTATAACCAATGTGACAGATCAAATCCTGGATCTTTAACATGTCAGCTATAAAATAACTGACATGATAAAATGCTATCTATCAAGTCGGTTATAAAATAACCAACATGATTATAGATTTTCTACGTCAGTTATTTTATAACAGGCATTATAAACATAAAAATAGTTTATCACATCAGTTATTAAATAAATGACATGATAAATATTTTAAATAATTTATCACACCATGTTACCCATCCATCTATTTTCTTCGATCGGGCAACCTGTGACTCGTCTCACTCTATCTGAAATCCTATAAAGGATAATTTGATTTTGTCCCCTTCATCATCATTTCCATACATCATTCATCGTCTTTATTATCACCTGATCTATCATGTCAACTCACAACAATATATAATGCCACAAATTCCTCTGTTTCTTTTATTATTTTTCCTGATAACCTAAACTTATCTTTTGAGATGTTATTTTTATATCATTGTTATTGCTATCATGGTAGGCTTTATAGTGTTCTTTTATACCATGTTACATTATTTTCACATATAATTAACCATGGATGTGATATCATACAATTTTTTCGATTTTTGTTGATACCATATGTGTTCTATCATGTGTGTGTGTGTACGCTCAACTGTGTGTGGGGGGGGGGGGATCCAGGGGTAGGGGATATCCAAGGGGGTGGTAGTGTCCAAGTGGTGTCCTAGGGGTTGGGGGTGTCTAGGTGGTGAGGGGGCTATCCACGGGGTAAGGGTGTCCAGGGGGTGGGGTGTGGTGGCCAGGGTTGGGTGGGTTTCCAAGGTGGTAGGGAATGTCCAGTGGTTGGGGGTGTCTGGGGGTGGGGTTTGTTTAGGGTGTGGTGTGCTATCTTGGGGGTGGGGGATGTCCAAGGGGGTGGTGGTGTCCAGGGGGTGTCTATGGAGGCGGGGTGTCCAGAGGGTGGGGGGTTTTTTCAAGGGGTTTGGTGTATCGAGGTGGTTGGGGTGGTGTCCAGGGTAAAAAGGGATGTCTAAGGGGGTTGGGTTGTCTAGGGGGTTGGGTGTCTAGGGGGTAGGGGTTTCTAGGGGGTGGTTGATGTCTAGGGAGTGGGGGTTTTCCATGGGGGTGGAGGTCTCTAGGTGTGTCCAAGGGGTTGGTGGTGGTGTCCAGGGGGGTGAGGGTGTTGTCCAAGGGGGTAGGGGTGTCTAGTGGGTGTGTGTCCTGGGGGTGGGGGATATCTGGGAGGGAGCTCTCCAAGGGGGTGGTGGTGTTCAGGGTGTGTCCTAAGGGGTGGTGGTGTATAGGGGGTGTGGGGTCATCCAAGGTGTTTGGGGAGTCCAGGGGGTGGGGTTGTCTAAGGTTGTTGGGGTTTTCCAAGGGGGTAGTGGTGTCTAGTCGGGTGAGGGTGGTGTACAGGGGTGGTGGGGGTGTCTAGTCGGTGGGGGCTTCTCAGGGGGGATCTTTTCATGGGGGGAAGGTGGTGTACAGGGGGTGTGTATGGGGGGAGGTGTTTAGAGGAGGTGAGGGGATGTCCAACGTGGTAGGTGTGTCCAGAGGGGGTGTCCAAGATGGTTGGGGGTGTCTGGGGGGGTTCTCTAGTGGGGTGGGGGTGTTTAAGGGGTACTGATGTCCAGGGGGTGTCCATGGGGTGGGGTGGTGTCTAGAATGTGAGGGGGTGTCAAAGGGGGTTTAGGTGTTCAGGGGGTTGGAGTGTTGTCCCAGGGGTTAGGGGTTGTCTAAGGGGGTAGTGGTGTCCATGGGTGGGACTGTCTAGGGGGTTGTGGTGTCCAAGTGGGGTGTTGTTTAACCATGGGGTTGGCGGTGTGCAGGGGATATCCAATGGTGTGGTGTGTGTCTAGGGTGTTATGGGGATATCCACAGGGGTATGGGTGTCTAGGGTTGGGTGGTGGTGTCTAGGGGGTGAGGGAAATTTCCAAGGGGGTAGGTGTTTCCATGGGGTGGGGTGGGGTGTCCAGGGGGTTAGGGGGATATCCAAGGGGGTAGGGGTGTCCATGGGGGTTGGGGTATGGTGTCTAGGGGGAGTGAGGTGGTTTTGAAAGTGGTAGGGGTGTCTAGGGGGTGGGGGTGTCCAGGGGTGGGATGCATTGTAGTGGGTGGGGGGGGTTCCATGTGGTGTTCGTGTCAAGGAGGTTAGGGGTGTCCAGGCGTGGGGATGTCTATGGGGGGTGTCTAGGGGGTCCTAAGGGGTGGGGTTTCATTGGGTGTCCAAGGTGGTGGGGGTGGTTTCCAGGGGTGAGGGGCTGTCCAAGGGGGTAGGGATGTCTAGGGGTGGGGGTGGTGTCCTGGGGTTGATGGGCCTATCCAATTTGGTAAAGGGTGTGCTAGGGGGTGGGGTGCCGAGGGGGGGGGGGCTATTCAGATGTATGGGGGTGTCCATGGGTGTGGGGTGTCCAGGGGTGGGGGTGTCCATGGGGGTAAGGGGATGGACAACCTTACCATCCTATAGACACCACCCCACCCCCTTGGATATCCCCCTCACGCCCTTGACACCACCACCCTATTGTACACCGCTACCACCTTGGACAACCCCCTCACCCATTGTAGAACTGTATGTATAGGGCTATTGCAACAGCCATCATGCCAATGGTGTGTCAAACTGTTGGCATATTCTATCCCAATGGTTTCTAGGGATATCCCAATGGTTTCAAATAGTTGGGAAAGGTGTAATTTTTAGTCTTGAATTTATACATATTTTAATATTTGTACATCATATTTCTTGTTTACGGAAAGGTGAATTAGGTTTATAGTTGAACTAGGATGTATTCTTTCTCTACTATAAGACGAAAGTATCCAAGATGAATTAATACTATTATATCATGATCTATATGCGAGATATGTAATCCTATAATGATTACAATATAAATATAATTCTATTATATATAAATATATTATATTTTTAAAATAATTTCCATGCATATGTTTTCAAAAAACTCATATATTTGTTATATATTTCAAAAAAAATACATTCAAATTATGATATTTTTTATATAAATCTAAAACTGGCTTATCAAAACAAGATGAATAATTTTGATATTTTTCTAGGTAATAATGAGTTGAATTTGGATTATAGAACATCAAATGGGTAATGAATATGAGGAAGGTTTTGATGCCTCATGTATTTTCTAAATGAAATGTTCCTTGCAGTGACATTTTTTTATCCACGCATGAAATGATTGAAAATGAACAATTTGAAAAGTAGTGGGATCAATGATCAAATCATTTTTTGTGGTATTAATCACAGTTACATCCCTTGTATTTCGGATGGTGAAACTGGACCGAATGTGTTATCTATTGATGATGATGATTTGATAGATGGCATCTCTGATGGAATTGAAAAAATGATTCGTGATATTACAGTAGAACAAAATGAGATTGATCCAAATGTTGTGTGTCTAAATGGTGATGATGAAAAACACTTTTATCTTGGTTTTATGGATTTTACAGTTTCTTGGTTGTGTTAAGATTGATTAACATGAAAGAGAAACATGGATAGTGTGAAACAGGTTTTAGAGAGTTTGTACAATTTTTAATGAAATTCTTCCAAAAGACAATGATCTTCTCGATTCACATTATAAGGCCAAGAAAATATTATGCCCGATGGGATTGGGATAAAAGAAAATACATTCTTTTCCGATTTATTGTATGATATATAAGAAGTACTATGGATTTCTGTCAGAGTTTCCAAAATGTGGGACATCACGGTACAAGATGAATAGAAATTCACAGCCTAATATAGAGATTACAGAGATCTCTACCATGATATATTAGTGACACCCTATAATTCGTCATTTGATATTCTTTTTTTCTAACTCACATGATGCAAAAAAGAAATGTGGCCATGATGATGAGTGGGTATGTGATGGAAAAATATGACATCATGTTAATTGTCCACAATTAATGAAAATTTAATAGCTTTATCCTACATTTAGAAATGAAATTATAAATCTCAGACATTGGTTATGCACAAATGGAATGAATCCATACTAATCCCTTAGTAGCACACATAGTTAATGGACTATTTTATTGGTAATTTACCACATCTCTCATGAATTTCATATGAATTGAAAATATATCATGTTGAGTATAATGATCTATGGTCTAAAAAACCCAGAAATGATATTGGTATCATTGTCACCATTTATTGATGATTGGAATATTTTATGAGACGATGGTATTAGGTTGTATTAATCATATATAATCGAATATTTTAACTACATATAGTTCGTATATCCAATTTAAATGACATACCAACAAATGGAATTTAGTCTATTTGCAGTGATATGGAGCATGACGAATGTCCAATTTGCAAACAACAGACTTCATATTGTCAATTGCATCATTGGAGAAAAACAGAATACATGGGTCATCAAATGTTTTTCCCTATGGTTCACTATTATAGAAGAATAAAAAATGCATTCATGGGATCACATGAATTTTATATTTCCCAAAACCTTTATCCCCTGATGTTTATTTTGAGAGGGTGAAAAAACATGATGTGACATTGGGAAAGACACATAAATATGGTAATGATATACATATTTTTATGAAAATTTCAATAATATTTGAGCTATAATATTAGAGATTTCATAAAGTGAATAATAATTTTGAAGTCATGCATGTGGAGAATAATATATGCGATAGTTTTATTGGAACATTGTTAGATATTAATGGAATGATAATGATGGGTTGAATGCAAGAATAAACATACTATAAATAGAAATAGGTTTGTATTTATCCCACACTCAAAAAGTAAGACGAAAAATTCTTCCCATAAAATATAATATATTATCAAAAATAGAAAAAATAGCTTTTTCAGTGTAATCATGATAGCATTGTGCCCCAAGGTTATTATTCAAATGTAAATAATTTTTTCTCTTTGAAGGATTTCAAGTTGATAGGTATGATATATAATTATTTTCATGTCATGTTGCAACAACTTTTACCAGTTACATTTTCATGGAATATTTCCCATCAGTGTCAGAAAGACTATAATGAAGTTTTCATATTTATTTAATTCAATTTGTAATAAAGTGATTGATGTGAATTTGTTGAACATTTTGGAAAATTATGAAAATTATGTATTTTTATAATGGAAATGTATTTTTATCCATATTTTTTGAAATAATGGTGTATTTAATGGTTTATTTGGTTCATGAAATAATACTTTGTGGACCTATATATCTTTGTTGGATGTATCCTTTTGAATGGTATATGAAAATATTGGAGCGGTATGTTAATAATCCTTATTGACATAAAGCGTCTATTATTTCAGAATATATTTATGAGGAGGTTTTATAATTTTGTACTAGCTACTTGGCTACGGCGGAGCACATAGGGTTGCCTCCATCTCGCCATGAAAGAGTTAATAATGATGAAAAGGGGATTCATGGATTGAATGTCAAATCGTTGTAAACTGAACAGATGCATAAGGTAGAATAATACATCTTTAATAACATAGATGATGCTCAACTGTATATCATAATTAATATTTATGAGTTGAAACAATGTCATTCAAAGAAGAAAGAAATTGTTATTTTGAATGAGCACAACAAAACTTTTTTTCCTAGGTTTAAAAAGATATTGCATGGTAGATCATTTTTATCAGAGACCATATGATGGTTAGTGGGTCGTCAAAGTTTAAATGTGATATCATGTTCTAAGTATGACATTAATGGTTATATATTTCAAATGAAATATTAGAAAAATAGAAGTGCAGTTCAAAATAGTTGTGTAATGGTGTTTACCGAAGCAATGAATTTTTTGAGATCTAAGAGGAAAAAGCCAATTTATTTTTCATAGGCATATAATGGAGTCATTTATGAAATATTCAGGATTTATTACTTTAATATTAATTTTCTGGTTTTTTACTACAAATGGTTTTTCGATAGAAATAGTGTCAGAAATGATGAATTTAGAATAACATATGTTAATATGAATAGATTAGAATACATAACAAATTTTTTTATAAAGGAAACACATGAAAAATTTATTTTCTAATTATTTGATGATCAATAAATGCAGTGTTTTGTTCTTTTAGAAATCATAAAACAATATGTTGGTGTGGATGAACTAGATGAATATGCTGATTTATTTGAGATCTCTACATCCATGAACGATTAATAGAAAATAAGGATGAGCATTTTGAATACATGGTTTTTCCAATAAGAAACGATCATGATGAAGGAATTTTGGAAAAAAAATAAATTTGTACATTACTAATATTATAGGTGACATATGACGATTTCTTGGTTACATTTATTATTTTCATAAAATGATAAGATTCATTTTATTTTAATTTATTATAGTTAATTTTATAATGTTTACCATTAAATAACTTATATATATATATATTGATTTTCATTATTTAAATTTTTGTTACCTTGTTTACCATGTTTACCATGTTTACCATCGTTACCATGATTACCATGTTTTCAATGTTTACCATGTTATCAATGTTTACCATGTTTACCATATTTACTCTATTATCCATGTTTACCATACTTTACCATAGTTTACCTTTACGTAACATTTATATTTTTATTGATTTTTTTTCGAAAAATTACAATAACATGATTACCATGTTTACCATGTTTACCATTATTTAACATACATACCATATTTACCATGATTACTATTACATACCTTGATTTAGTATTCCATTTTTATATATTATTTTTGTTGTATTTGAATTCGTATATTTATGAACTAATGTATTCTTTTTTGATTTGAAGTATAATGATTGATCAATTAGTTGATCAACCACATGATTAAATAGATGATAATCATGATCATACCTTTAGGGAGGAGATTTCACATTCTCCACTTGATGTTCCCCAATCTTCATCTTGTGCTCCCATAACTACAATTTAGATTTACAATGTTGATAAATGTGGTTTCACATGTTTACCAAAATTATCACATGCCCATAGCTCGGACTAAATGATACACGTTGAGTATGATGAGAATGATATTCCTAGAGGTCCAAATGAAAACGATTTTAACAGTTTAGTATAAACTCTGGCTAAAAGAAATGTTAGAATTTTTTATGATGATTTGATACATGTGAACAACATGATAATTTTTCAGTTGTGGGAGACGATTTTGGAAAGATATATTGTTATTGTTTTACTAATCATTAATGTTTTCACGTATAATTTTTTTTCCTCTTCATTATCAGATGTAATTTGATATTCCTAACACTGTAGAAGTTCAGAAGAAACATTTATTGATTGATGCTAGGAGATGAAGGGATTTCAAATCATCACTCACATCTAATTTCATTTTTGTTCATAAGAATCATGAAAATCCTTGTCATATATATCCATTCATAGATGAAGACACATGAAGACAATTTGTTCAAAGTAGAATGATATATTCATTTTTTGTATGGTTAATTTACAAATTTATAATACTTATTTTATAATGAGATTATTAATGTTTTTTTATTTAATATTTTTAATTTACAAAGAAAATAAGAAAATCTCATTAGGAGATCCAATATAATTATATATTCCCTTATAGTTTATCTCAGTGAGGGTATACATAATTGGAAGAACAAATGAAGGATAAAAAATTGAAATAACGTAGAGATGAGTCTCAAAGCACTTTAGAGGTTTCCCCTCTATCCCTTCCATCTAAACATGAGAAATGGAAGAGAGCACAGATGAGATAAAAGGGAAAATATCTTTCAGCTGAATCGAGAATCATAGCCTTGAGGATTGTAAGATATTTATTTTATTTTATTAAGATAATTATATTATTTATTTATTTAAATCATTAAATAAATATCAATTAATTAATATAGGATTCTCTTGAGGAGAAGATCTCACAGGGGTATTTACAGCAGATAAGAGGTGATATATTTTATCTACAGCATTCGGAAAGCACAAACACCAAGGCTATGTATATGGATATATGACGAGAGTATCAGTATGAAAAGTGTTTCAACATTCTTTAAATTATTAAATTGAGGGTTTTTATAAATAAATATATTCAATGGATGATGTTGTTCATAAAATTAATGTGACAAAGGAGGAAAATATTTGAGCATTGGTACAGTCTATGTTTGCAGACATGCAAAGAAAATTACATACTATAGCTCACACTCATCCACCTCCCCCTCAATACCCCATTATTTATCTTTTACCTATTCCAGTAGCTCAAACTCCCCCACCTCAGTCTATGGACCCCATTATTATCCTACTCCTCCTACACAACATCTAACTTATATTGAGTTGTATGTTGTTGATCCTCACCATCAAATAGTTTCATATGGGATGGTATATTATATAGGAGGTACAATTCATCATCAACAGTTAGAGGTAGAGCATCATAGGGTCATTGTACATGATATTACATATAAATCAGCTCATGTACCATTACCTATAGATAAGGATAATTCAACCAGACATCGCATCAACCACTTTTTATTTCGGCCATATAGACTTCTATGACTAATTACGATAGATGTATGTATGTTATATCTTTTATTTTATTTTTTATAACTTTTTTTTAAAAATGTTAAAAATAATATAATTTTCTATTTATTTGTACAAGAATACTTGAATGATAATGAAATATTTTATAGACAACAACAAAGAAAAATTTCTATCACATCAAATACATATTCTAGTAGTCTTGATAGATTATTATGATATTCAATTATGTTGGTGGATCATATTGAGTTTCCAATAGAAGCTCGTGTTTTTGTATTTTAAATAAAAACGGGGGTTTGGAAAAATAATATAATAGAGCTTATTACTAGAGATATGTTGGGAATCAACGTGGTGCAGATTTTTTCCTTGTAAGTATTAACAAAATTCCATGAGTTATATTTATTAAAAATATATACATATGCCTTTTTTTAATTAGGTATCATTATAAAATGTTTTAGACTAATGAGCAGAGATATGTGTATGGATTCAGGGGCCCACATTTTATTTCCCCTTAATCACATGCTTTGGACGAGGAACAAAGAACAATTTACATTTCTAAACAATTTGAACATCATATAATTACACAGTATTGGATAATGCCTATTGTGAGAGGTATGCAACATATATATGAAAACGTGTTAATTATATTTGAATATAAAAAACCACTAACCTTAAAATTTCTTTTATACTAATGTTCATTAGATGTTAAGTGTTTTTATTCCAAGAGAGAAAACATATTATTGAATATTCTTTGTCCATGGTGATGTGCGGGGATGTTTTTTTGAATATTTGGAAAAGTATGTTTAAATTTCTTAATAGTTATTTATATTATAATGAATTTTAAATTTTTATTATTCGTAAAATTTTCTATCAAGGGATGGGTTTACTTTGGAAAATACACAAAGATAAGTAGTGTCACGATTATATAAGTAAAAGTAGTGGTAAATATTCAATTATAATTTTTAAATTTCGATTTATTACTTAAAAATTTATATTTTTAATTGATAACAATTTTAATAGAATTTTCATAAACAATAAAGTTTCTTCAAATATAGATATTATCTGGTATGATTTATATATGAAATAATTGCAATTAGAACACTTGTGAAGCTAGTCCTGGTAATATTTCTTTATAAACATTTCAATAATATATCATTTAATTTATTCATTATAAATGTTAATTAATATAATTTTAATTTGTAGCTATTTGATGACCCTCAACCATATAGTTCTCAGGAATTCAAACACTTATAATTGTAATGGAAAGATTATTTTACAGGGTTAATTGGATTTTAGTTTGTTCATATTGTAAAATGTACTTTTGAATATTGTAATTATAATAATGTATTCGTTAGATTTTTTGGTTTGATTTAGGTTTTCATAGTATAAATTTTATTTTTTTAATGTTATATATGTGAATGTTTAATTTTTCTCTGGTTTTTTTGGTCTGTTTTTGAGGTTTTTCGGGTACGGATTATTGTCTTTTTTTGTATGCTTTTGTTCCGATTTCTACTTGTTTCATACTTTGGAAGAGAAAATTAATGGATTCATGGGGTGTAGGGGATGCGATTTCCATGGGGTACGGCTTGTCCTGGGGGTGTGTGAGTCTAGGGGGTTAGGGATGTTAATGGTGGGTGGGGTGGGGTCTAGGGGGAGAGAGGGTGTCCAAGGGTGTAGGGGTTGGGATGATGTTCATGGGTGGGTGGCATTGTGCAGTGGGGTGAGGTGGTGTCCTAGGGGCGGGGTCTATCTAGGGGGTGGGTTGCTATCCACGAGTCAGGGGTGACTAGGGGGTGGGTTTTTCATAGGGTGGGGGATGTCTATGAGGGGGTGGGTGGTGTCTAGGGGGTGGGAGGGTGTCCAAGGGTGTAGGCGTGGTAGGGTTCAAGGGGTGGGGGATGTACAATGTGGTGGGGTGGTGTCTAGGGGTGGGGGATGCCCAGGGTGTTGCGGGGCTGTCCATGGTGTGGGGGTGTACATGCTGTGGTGTCCATGGGTTGAGGGTTGTCCAGGGGGTGGGGTGTTTAGGTTATGGGTGGATGTTCAGTGGGATGGGGTGGTGTCTAAGTGATGGGAGGGTCTCCGGTGGGGGGGGGGGGTGGGGTGCAGTGGGGCGGTATGGTTTTAGGGTATGGGAGATTTCTAGGGTGTGTAAGGGTGGTCTAGGGGTTTTGGATTCTAGAGGGTGAGAGTGTCCATGGGGTGGGGGTGTCTACGGGGGGTGGGGGTGTCTAGGGGTGGGTTATGTTCAGGGGGAGGGAGGGTTTATATGGGGTGGGGTTCTATCTAGGGGTTGAGGGGTTGTCCAAGGGGTGGGAGTTTCCTGGGGGTGGAAGGGTGTCATGGGGGTGGGTGTTGTCTAGGGGGTGGGGGTGTTCAGGGATGCTGGTCGCCGGGGGGTGGGTGGGTTTCTGGGGGTGGGGGATGTCAAGGGTGGTGGGGGAATGGTCAGGGGGTGGGGTTTCCATGGGGTGGGTGAGTCCATGTTATGGGGGTGTCCAGGCATTGGGGTGTTCAGGGGGTGTGGTTGTCTATGGGGCGGGGGCTGTCCATGGGTGGAATGATGTCAATGGTGGTAAGGGTGTTGGTGTTCTGGGGTGGGCTTGTGTGCATGGGTTTTGGTGGGGGGTGGTGTCCAGGGGGTGGGAGGATATCCGGGGTTGGTGGTGTCCTAGAGGGTGGAGGTCTCCAACGTGATGGGAGGGTAATCAAGTGGTAAGGGGGTGTCTAGGGGGTGGGGGTTTCCAGGGGAATGGGTAGGTGTCCAGGGGTGGGGGTTGTCATGGCGGTACAGGTGTCCCGGGTTGGGAGGGTTTCTAGGGGTGGGGGCTGTCCAGGGCGGTGGTGTCTCTCCAGGTGGGTGGGGGCTTTTCAGGTGGGGTGGGCTATCCAGGGGGTGTGGTTGTCCAGGGTGTGGGAGGGTGTCTAGGGGTTGGAGAATGTATTGTGGGTTGGGGTGTCTAGGGTGGGACTGTTTCCAGTGGGTGGGGGTGTCAATGGGGTGGGAAGGTGTCTGTAGGGGGGGCTGTCAAGGAGGTGGGGGTGTCCAGGGGGTGGGGGTGTTCAGGGGGTGGGGGTGACCAGGGGGTGGGATGGTGTCTAGGGGTGGGGGATATCTATGGGGTGGGGTTTTTTATTGGGGCTGGGGTGTGTCAAGGGAGTGGTCAGGTGTCCAGTGGTGGTGGATGTCAAGTGGGGTGGTGTCTAGTAGGTATGGGGTGTCAGGTGGTTGGGGGTCCAGAGGGTGGGGGCTATCCAATGGGGTGGGGTGGTGTCCAGGGGTGGGGGTATTCCATGGGTCGGAGGGTTTCCAAGGGGTGTGAGTGTCCAGGAGGTGGGAGGGTGCCCATTTGATGGGGTGCTTTCCAGTGGGGGTGGTGTGGTGTCTGGGGGTGGGGGTGTCGAGGTGGTGGGGGTGGGGGATTTCCAAGGTGGTAAGGGGTGTCCAGGGTTGGGCGTTGTCCATGGGGGTTTGACTTGGGGGTGGGGGTTTTAGGAGTGGGAGGGTGCCTTGGGGTGTGGGTCGATCTAGTGGGGTGAATGCTCCCCTTGGGGTAGGGGTTGTGGAAGGGGTTTTAGGTTATTTAGTTGACATTGTATGTTTTGAATGTAATGTATGTAAATTTTTAATTATTCTGTGGCTCTTCTTGTTTTGGTCTAGTACTGATGTTTTTTCTGGATTGTATTCTAGCCCAGTTTTGGTCTTTTTTTGGTATGTTTTCTTCTTTTTTCATTCCTTCTTTCGCAGATCATTGTACTGCTTGAATGGTTTTATTAATAAATTTATTTATTTTACATCAGTTATTTTATTATCGGTGTAATAAACACATGGGATTGTTTTATCACATTATTTATTTAATAACCGATGTATTATATATGTTTTCTAATCAGTTAAACAATAATCAATGTGAAAAAACACTTCGTAGAATAAATTATCACGTCAGTTATGAAAATAACTGATGTGATAAAAAAAAATTTCACATATGTTTTTAATGAACATTGCAAAAAGAACTTCAAAGGTGATGTTTATTACATAGGTTGTGTAATACCTGATGTAATAAACTATATAACATGTCAGTTATCTAAAAACTGACGTAATAAATAACAACTCTAAAGCATTTTCCACATCAGTGTTTTGGGAACTGATGTGAACAACCCTTTGGAATTTTGTTTTTTACATTGATTTTAATGTAACCAACATAAAAGCCAATATTTATAACAACTCCTTTAGTATCTTCCATAAATAAGTGGCGTATAAAATAATAAATAACCTACGTAATAAATATTTTCTTCAATAATGGAATGAAAATTCAAATATAAAGAACCTGCAATAAACAACCATCCCCTGAAAACATTATACCTAAATGATGTTCTTCAAATTATCCCAATAATATACTGCTCTTACTTTATATGGATCTATTGACTCTTCTTTCAATGAGTTAAATTGACCAATGAAGTGGCTCTGGTCCATCCAAAAGAAGCATATATAGATCTTAGCATATAACTGATGCTCTCTCACTATACATAGTACAATATCAAGATAGGTTGAATGGTCATGTCAGGGGTGAGAGTCCACCAATATATCATCCAAGAATACTAAATATAAAAAATCAAGGTATGTATTGAACACATGGTTCATTAGTGAAATTAAAATCACGGGATCCTTCATGATCTTGAACAACATAACCAAAAACTAGTATAGACCATACCTACTCATAAAGGATTTGACATGTATATATGATGGTATAACACACAACTGATTATAAGAGGAACTCAATTCAATATTCAAAAACACACTAGTACATTGAAGACAATGAAAGATATCATCAATCCTCTACAAGACATATCGGTTCTTAACCATCAACTAGTTCAGCTTTTTATAATTCACAGAATGATTTAGGTAATCGTCTTACTTCCTTTCAAAAATATCTTGTAATCCAAAGAGAAGTGTTGAGTCAGATGAAACCCTTCATGTGAAACTCTTCTTTCATCTTCATGAGCTCATGTAACTCTGATGTAGAAATCCTATAAGGAGGAATGAACACTGGTTCTTCACCTAGAACAAGCTCAATATAGAAATCAACATCTCTTTAGAGGTAAACCTGAAAGATCACCTAGAAAGGCATATCTTAAATGATCCACAACATGAGGAAAGTATATCTGAAAATCTCCCTAGTCACCTAGATATAAACTTAAATCTAGTTCATATTTCCTCACGACCTATAATGCTTGGGACTCGTTCTTCTCGCCTGAATATCCCATTCACCCATGTGAAGAAGAGACTAACCCCTTCTTGACGTAAAACTCACCCTATAGAAAAAGCAGTCAACAAAGGCCTAGAGAGAGACTAACCATTCAATTCCAAGAATGAAATCAAATCCTATAATCACTAAGAAATGTAGGTACCATAATAAGTGACATGCACCAAACTCAATAGGAAATGATTTACACTAATGTAAACTTGTTTTCATAAAACTCTACATAGTGTCTAATGTCATAACATAATTAGATGTAATTATACAATGCACATGTTTCTTCATATATAAAATAATTATAAAACTGTTGGAAACCCCTATATCAAAAAATATGAGAATAAAAAACTGAGGAATATAGAATAATACTTCATAGAATATAGGTTTTGGGATCCGAATCTTTCTGGGTATGCTCCACAAGAATACTATGACATGTAGGATGACCATGTGACCCTACTTGACTACCTTGAGGTGATGTACTCTGTATTTACTACAATCATATTGCCTAGATAACATGACCATGACATCATCCTTATCCTGAATGACATAAAAACACTAATTCCTTGACTGATGATAAACTGGTGTCATGCTCCTAAACGTAGAGTCATAAAAGAATCCCTATCACCCACTCCTGGTGAGGATATTTGGAAAAAACATATAAGATGACCCATAATGACGTATGATTGGCACTCGATTGAGTCATTTAGGAAATGTGGTAATGTATTCCCACTCTTCACACACTAGTATAATACCACATAGTTACATGATGAAATATCACATGAATGCTCCCTACTGCACTTTCTGATATATTTTGATGGGGTAGTTGCCCTTTAATATGATCCACCTTGGTTCAAAGCCCCTAACTCCCCTAGATTGGGCTCTATAATCAGCACCTGGTTCACTATAACTCTTATTGATGTCATCCTTAATACATTCATCTTCAACGAGATGTCATACCTATGATCATCCTCAAATAACCTATCCATAGATATCTTTTCACCTCCCAAAATAGGTGTGATGCACTGAAGCATTGTGAAATAAGATGAGTAATCCATGACTGAAAGAGATCCCTACTCCAAGGGCATGAGATCTTAGGCTCAATCGTCCCTCAACTTCTCAAGGTATAAGCTATCATAGAAGGTCCTCTTATGCTCTTCCAATGAAATATCCTAATGATGTCTTATCAATGAGACAAAATCCCCACCTATCCTTGAGGAATCAATGAACGTATAATTAGTGAGTTTCAACATCCTTTCTAGAGGAGTCTCCAGATGCTCAACGATAGCAAGAATGTCCGTTAACCATGACTCTACAGCTTGTGGTCCTCTATCCCCTGGAAATTTCGGAGGATGCTATAGCTGGAAAACCATATTCAACTCCACCAAATTCAGTGCATGATGAGGTGATATCTAATAATAATCCATCATCATAAAATCCATAGAAAAAAATTTCATGATCACCTACAACTGGTATAATTTTTGTTTCAAACACATGCATGCCTAGAGAATCTCCTGGTAGTCCCTAACATACCAAATTCACTTTCTGATCATTGCCCTATATATAGAATACAACCTGAGGATGTCTTGGTAAAATGAGTCTTCATGGTCATGTGCACATAAATATACATGATTATCAAGGACCATAATATAGTTATGTAAGAACAGAACATGAGAAATTAAATAATCACGCTTTTTCAAATAGGTTTTCATGGCATGTATAACTACTACAAGTTGTGTCCCATTGATGCTTTACCATGTGTGTGTACCTTTTCCCACCAGGTCATGTAACACCCCATACACACGTCATTTTCATCCTTAGACAAGACGTGTACTTTTATTTTACCTCATACCTAGGTCTTTCTACATACCTAGAACCACATGGTTCACTTCTGGGAAATGCTACATGGTGTATTAAAACAAGACACGATGTGTACAAATTATGTTCTAACCACCCATGTCGTTAGTCACATAGTAAGCCAAATGGTCGAATCTACTCATCATTCATAATCTGGACATGGTGTGTACCATACAATGTTTATATACAACCATGTCATTAGTCACACTACTAGATAGCCAGTTCTGAACAACAAGAAGTGTACAATATAGACATCGCATGTTATACCAAATGATTTCCAACCATGTTTCTCTTCACACACAGTTCATCAAACAGACAAAAACTACATGGAATGTACATATGGTACATGGTGTTTACATAATAAAAGATAGTAATTCATGAACATAAGACCAAAAGGAATGTTTTCATAACACCACACGTCGTGTTGTCTAGGATTCTGGAATACAATCCTCTGAAACTTCTAAAAAACCCATAAAAACATAAAATCTCATACAAAAAATGATAAATTACAACCCGTGAGATCTCATACTCCCCCAAATCATATTTTTTAATCCTTATTCATAAAATAAAATGAAAAAAAATTCAATTATAGATTAAACATTATCCACCAAATTCCCATCCAAGAGGGTCCATAATAGCCCAGAGACCAATGCATGGTGTCAATATGTCTGAAACATAACATATATAGATACCCTATCAATATAGATGGTATTAAATCTTAGAATCTATCATAATAGTATCCATATTTAGAAAAACCTGAATCAAAAAAATACACAATCAGAAATTGTTCCTAAATTGCATGAAAATAATGTATGACATGTGATCTTGAAAAAGATAAAATTTGATTCATGGGATGACATACCCTCATTTCATCTAGTTTAATTAGAAATTGAACAACAATGATATCAAAAATACCATCACACAAAAAGTGTGTCACCCAATGGTGAAATAAAATCAATTGTAAAAATTGAAAAAATAGGAAAAGTTGAAATATTTGAGGTAACAAGGCTTTTCCATATACAAGGGTTAACTGACCAAATAAAAATATTATTACCAATTACACATTATTTTATATCAAAGTATATATTCACCAAATAGTATGTAAATGTAGAAAATAACCCCCCATGATACCAATTTCTAATGGCTAATATCTATGTTCCGCCCAAAGGTGCATCGTACTCGGTTTGTCACTTGGACTCAAGCGCATTACCCCGAACGCCAGAGGCTACCGACTAGCAGTGAGGACCTTGGGTGGGGTACAAGAAAAATTATTCCATAATTGGGAGAGTAAACAAGGATTTTAGAAATCGTAAACAGTTTCGGATGTAGTAATACCATAAAATAGAAGTAAACAACGGAAGACTGATATAAATAAAAAAACTGGATGATAGATCTAAATCATGTGTGTGACATGATTATAGGAAATTATACAAACATGTTACCATTCTAGACATACCATAATATACCAATATACAAATAATGTAGTAAACTCCAACTACATCGCAAGCCTCAACAAGGTCATATGTGCTCCAGATCCAAAAATAATCATGTTCCTAATAAATAAGGGTGTTTTCCCTTATCTATACCTGCTACTATATAATCTATTTTGGACCAAAAGTAGGACCCAAACTGGTTGTGAGAAAAATCCCTTTACGCAACCACCCAAATGTCTATGCATAAATGTTAGTGAATATATATAAGGTAAAATTGATAAGTGATTCATAAACTAGGAAGTACAAAAAAGAAAACAATCCTACAGTTATAAATTACTTTTCATTAAATATATTATTTATTAAATCCATCTAATAATGAAATTATGATATCAATCATATTCAATGAATACACTGTGTAATAGAAAAAAAGATTTCTCAGAATACCATCAAAAAAACAAGTAATAATAAGTTAGTGTTTTTTCATTGGCACTGAATACTTGACACAACCATTCAATTTTTCAAAATCACCCCATTGGGAATGGTCTCACAGTCTAACCTCTTAGATGTAACATAACTTCAAATCAATAAATAATGCCCCTCTAGGAATGATCTCAATGTCCGGCTCATTTTTCCCATATAACACAAATCATTTACAAAAAACCACCTTGGAAGATCTCACAATTAATACCACCTTGGTCTGCACATAAAAAATATAATATAATTACCACATGGAAGATCTGACTATCAATGCCATAGGGTACAACATTCATTTAATAGAAACGCTCAAGGTAACTCACATGGTATAACCTCTATTGTCGATGACCACATAGAAACTCTCACATTCAATACCTTTGGATCAACATTTCATCAAAGTGTACATAAATGACCCCACATTGGGAAGTTATCACTGTCAAATTCCCTTTACTCATACCATCACAATGAGAAACCAAAGCATCTAATTAATTAAGAAACTCCATCCTACCAACACGAGGCATGAAACAAAATCACACTAAAAGGAATTCTAGACTAAACGTCCATAATCAACTAAAAAAGTTATACAAATCCTTAATCAAAGGTATATAACCATATGCATAAGCAATAACCCTTTCTCAATCCAGAAAACCATATAATGAACTAAATAGTTCTGAATTAAAGAATACAAAATACCCCAAACATGATTATTTGTCACATTAAGAACATATAATCTAGTGATAATAAATGAATGGCACAAACCACCAACCATGATGTTGAACTATCACCCCACGTGAATGTTAACCCTTTAATAATCCTAGATGGTTGTAGATATACAAAACTAGTAAAAATGATCATCCTTGAAAAACCCATGATAAATGAGGAATAAGGAAGAAATTCTATAAGGAAATAAAGAACACAATGGTGTGAATCCAATTCACATAGTGGCATCTCAATCAGTGCTCGAATGGAGAACATGGAGGAGCTCAATGTTTTTCAGTCGTTCGTCACTCTCCTATATGAACTGAGGGGAGATGAATTGTGTTCTGGAGATGAGATGGAACCCTTCTCTGATTCATAAATTAAAAAATAAAAGTACATGCTCTATACATTTAATGTACACATTGTTTACTAGCCACAATTGGACCCCTGTTTAGGCAGTCTACCAGGTAGCCTATACGACCATGCCCTCAACTGTCACACGACTAATATGAGGCTCTTCTCGGAACTTGAGTACATGGCATGAAATCTTAAGTACACGACGTGTTCTTAGAAAAATAACATTTCTTTCTTTATCCTAAAAAACCCAATATAAATATCCAAACCTAATATGTTGATCTGGGTTCTTACACAAACTCCAAGAAAATTATTTTATAATTAAATTTCCTTATATTCACTATTTATTAAAATATGAAATTTTTCTAAAAAATATAAAGAATTAAACCCATGTTATTTTTTATATTATTATTAACAAAATAATATTATTTTTAAAATATAATTAACAATAGTGAATAACATTATATTTAATTAATGTATTCAATTAAAATGTTGTAAATCTACATTCTAGGAAAATAATTCTTTTAACAAAAAACATTATTTATTTTATTCATTATTGAAAATATGTTTTATTTTTATTAATATATAATTAATAAATATAAAAAAAATATGAAAAAATATTATTCTATCATCACATAGGTTTTTAATTTCTAAATTCCAAAAAGAACAAATCATACATTTTAGACATATATGAAATGATTATTTTTTAGGGAATATTAATTTATAAAAACATAAAAGTTAACTAATCTAGTATTTATAACCATGTATCCAATAATATAAATATAAATAAATGGGATGTTCATTCTTCATATAGTGAAACATATAGTGATTTTGATATCTCCACCATTCCATGAACTATTAATGATCCCTCATAACAAATAATTGTATCATGATGGACTACCTAACCCCTATTATCAGTCAATTTGAAACACACAATTTAATAACGAGTCAATTAATTATAGAAGATTAAATCTCCCATATAGGGAATTAAATAAATTATTCTCCATCAAGACGATTGATATATCCACTTACATCAATCCAATAAATTCCATTTCTATTAATTAGTAAAAATAAATAGTATTGACTTAATGAAATACTGGTTTTCCCCGCTAATGTTGGAAGAATTAATTTATCTCTTTAATTTTTCTATAAAATGATCTATCATTAGAGGGTTTCATAGGAATGAATCATAGGTCTTAATATAAATGTTCCTATAATATAATATTATAGTTTTATTGGATTTTTATACATGGTTGATACATGTTTTAAGATGAATATTCATTAAATTACCAAAAAAAACACAAATGGAGTTTTTAATATTTATGTTCCATAGGAAAAATGATGAAAAATATTTTAATATAGTGAATGAGGGTAAATGTTTCAATAGATTATTATCCCATATAGTAAACATTATATGCATACCCAACATAAGACGATTTTTTAACCTATGGAATTGAAGCATTTGTACATGTGATATCAGATGCTCAGTATGGGTAATCATAAGAGATATAAATTGATGATCATATAATTTATATAATAATTTTAAGGGTGATAGATAATGAACATAACATTTAATTTTCATTGTAAACAATTCATAGATCATAAAAATGAATTATAGTATAATGTTTATATTTTCATAATAGGGGAATTTGAATGGAATACAAAATATAAGGCATGTGACCATAACATTGGAATAAAAAATAAATTTTTGACATAAATATAAATAAATGAAATGATATGTTAAGCTATCCACCAATAAGTTAATAACATATTATGCATGGGATAACCACTCATATACCTTCTTTGATAAAGAGATGACCTCCCATGTAAACTCTTTCATTATTTGGATAATAACCCAAGTACCCACCTTTTTATATTTGGGATAAACACCCATGCACCATTCATTTCTAGCATGAAATAAAAACACAAAATCCATTTGATCACATAGATCATTTATCAATACCCAATTAATTGGTGGAATATATAGTTCACACCTATCAAATAATCACAATAATACACATGTTTTCCATAATATAAGAATGAATTCATCATTTGATATTCTATTAAATGAAATTGGATTCATAAAGATTATATAATATAAGAACTGTTAGAAAATTGGTTGGATTCATAATCATTCTATATTTTTGTTAAATAATGAAAAATTATATGAAATACATTCCAAAATAGATATATATGTTACAACTAATGGATGTGAAATATGTTTCAAATATAACATTTCATTAAATCCGTATATATTAAGAGAAATGATATTAATATTATCCATGGTTGAAATATCTAGTAAAGACAAAATTATATGAATGTATGTCATTATAGTGAGAGAAGGATTATAATAGATTAGATTGAAAATTTCAATAGAAAAATAACCATTCAATGAATATAATTTTCTAAAATATATAACATTTTCATAATAATTTTTCATTTAAAATAACAACAGAAATGTTTGATGAATACTTGTAAAAGTAATTTAAAATATTTTATGGGAAAAATATGTTCTTAACATTGTAAAATATTCTTTTTTCTAAATAATTTTAGATATCATTTTATTTGAAAAAAATCTAGAATATATATAATGATATATTTATAAAATTTATTTTTCAATATTATAGAAAATTATATTCATGGATTAAACATTCAAAACATGATTAATTTCATATTTTTTGTAAAATCTATTATTAGATTTTTTTGGAATACATATATTTTTTTTTGAAATAAGTTAAAAATAAAAATATGTGTAAATAGATCTCTAATAATGTTGTTTAAATAATGTTTTTAAAATTTTATTGTGTAAATTTAATGAAAAAATTGTTTGGGAAGAAAATGGGGTTTTGAAAAAAGAAACTCTTCTTAAAAACTAATTTTATGAATATTATATTACATAAAGAGAAGAAAATTGAGGGAAATATTATATTATACTGAAAATACAATTGAAATGGAAACTAATTATTTTATTGTGATATATGTCATAGGGATAAATTATTGGATTCATAGGAATAAAAAATCTTATTGAATGATGACATTATAACATAAAAATTATACTATTAATGTTACTTTTAATCTTAGTCCCCAGGAAGAAATAAAATTTAATGAATCATAAAATATCACGAGGATAGATAAATTTATTATATTATATGTAAAATGATATTCACCTATGTATCATAAAAGAAAATATGTTCATGACATTACATATGTATCAAAGAAAGGAAATCGGGACAAGAAATCCCTTAACAATTTGTAAACTTTTGAAATGTAAAATCATTAATGAAAAATAATTTAATCAGTATGTAACCCTACTAATTTTTTTGATAATAATAATAATATACATTTATTTTTAGTATATAAAACATGAAAATGAATTACATGGTGAAGATGACAAGTGTATCACAGAAGTAAAAAGTGATAGGAAAATCTCTTACCTTTAATATTTAGTTCCTTCGTACACGTTGGGACCTCATTTATAATGAGAATAATATTATTTAAAATAAATTAATATCCAAAATAAAATATCTCATAAAAAATATTATTTCATTATTACCTCACATTGATCATTTAATATTAAAACATCGTCAAAATAATATTTCAGCAATAACAACATTATTGTACTTGTGTGGTTTAATTTCTTATTTCGTGGTCCATTTACATAGATCATAGTTTCACAATCTATATAATTTAAAAAATGATAAATATATAATATATATTATATATATATATATATATCAATAATATTTAGTGATAAGAAATGAAATACAAAGTTTTTAGAGAATAAAATTTTATTGTATGAAAGAAATCTATTTATGTTTTCTTTTCTGATTGAAAGAAATAAATGTTTGTGATATATATATATATATATTATCATTCCATAATAGTTTTAACATAAAATATATTACATATTCTATTACTATGTCCTTAAAACCATACATTTAAATATTTAAGGAATCACAATATTTCATGAGCTGTAGTTTTTCGTATAAAAAAATGATTACGTATTACCAAAAAATTGAAAACATGTTGGATTTTTTGTATGTAATATAAAAAATGTCATAATATAATCATAAATATTTTATATTTCATATATAAAAATTATATAAATCATTGTTTCTATCCAAGTGAGGCATTAAAAAATAAATGAATAACATTATTTTGTGAGGTGGTAGTACACCGTAGACACGAAAAAAGAATGTGAAACACATTTAATGGATTTTTATGCAGTGGTAAATGATTAAATTAACATTAAAAAGTATATTTTTATATTATATATTTTTGTTTTTATATCATCATGATTCAATGATAATTGAATGTGGTGGGGAATTAATATAACAAAAACACTCATCGATGAATGTTACTTCTACTTTATGTATCCTACTTATGATTAGATAAAAAATCTAGGGTGAAATAAATTAAAATATAATTCTTCAAGGAATAATGGAGAAATTATGGGATAATTTTTGTTGAGGTCATGGATAAACTAAAATGGTATTATGTTGTGAATTGGAGAGGAATGTTGGTGGTATTTTATAGGTGGTGGAGAGGTCACGCATTGTATTTTTTAAAATAATATTGTTGTCCCACATTATCCACATATAAAAAGTGTAAAACAAATTTCCATTAATGAAAATTATATGATTAATTCGTGATATATGGATATATAATAGTTTTAATAAATCTTAATATTTCATTTTTACCCTTATCTTTTTTTATCCTCTTAGTAAACCTATTTTTACCAAAAACCTATTAAATAATTTTCTGTACATTCACTATATATTTCGGCCAAAAATTACGATCATATTATTATAAAATATGATTTATCAAATTTAAAAATAAGTAATAAAATTTAATAATTTACCTTAATCTATGTGGAATATTTCAATTTAAAATCAATCCTATATAAGTGATGAGAAAATTGGGTGTTAAACAGAAATTTTCAAATAGTGTATGATATTATTGAGAATATTTTAAATATAGAAATTATTAGAATGATTTATTATTAATTAGTTGATATTAAATTTTACTAATTTTACTATAAAATTATTAATATTATGGTAAACCATTCTAATTTATTAAAATGAAATAGATTTTTTCAATTAATATACAAATTTTTTGTACAATTAATCAGTAAAAGATACTTTTCATAACAATTTTAGAACATTGCCCTAAAATAATTTTTATTTAATTTTTTATATTCTTTTTATATTTATTTTATAAAATTATAAAATATTACTATTAAAATATGTTCCACATAAAATATAGACAAAACAATTTTTTTTAAAAATACTATTTTGGGTGAATTTTTTTATTTATTCTAATTTATAATGAATTAAAAATATGATGATTTCTAAATTTCTTTATTCAATATATAATATATAAAATCAGATAAATTAATTCACCAAATTTATGATTTTTATTTATTTGAAGTAGACAACAATTTTTTCATGAAAAATTAATTTTATAAATTTATTTTAATCATATTGAAATAGTTATTATTCATTATATCTAATTAATTATCCACCAATTAATCACTTATACATATATGTGTAAAATAAATTAAATAATATATTAATTAATATTTATACGTACAATTCTAATATCCATGTGAAAAATATCATGTTAAATATTAATATTTTAATTATATGATAGGCATCAATCGAAAAAGGTGTTTCACATAATACAATCTAAACTCGTTATTATGTGTAACACATGAAAAAAATATAGTTATGTGTTAATCAATATAAAGTACTTTTTTTAATCTATTATTCATATGATTTATTATTTTTCATATCTATTTCAAAAAATCTAAGGGTGATGCATTCAACCCCACATAAAGTGAATTTAAACCATTAAATTATTCACTTTATTTTCAAAAGTGAAAAATATATATTTATTAAATATATACGTTCCATTATATATTTCTCAAGAAGGTGATTTTCTATAATAAAATTACAATGTCAGTGGTCCTGTTTCATATAAAATTCACCATTTGATTCATAATCAGAACCAGTCATTCCACATAATAAATATCAAACTCTCTTAGTATGAAATTCAAGTTATGTTAATTTGATGGATATAGAATATCCTTCAGCAGAAGTGGTACATGAACTCATTGTGAAAAATATAATGATCTATTTGAATTTTGAAACGATAAGATATATTAATGTTATGATCAAATATTTTAGTGATATTGATATATCATCTTATTAATTTTCCCTCTTTATTCCATAAATAAATTCATATATTTTAAATTATCACCAAATTGAATTTGTAGATCAAGTCGATGTTTATCTAAATAAAATTTATATTCAATTAATTTTGTGATTTCATTTTATCTATTATTTCTTACCATATCTTGGATCTCATCAACTTTCCATGATTGCAATTAACTAATTTCTGATACTTTGTTCCTCTACATTTTAATTCTACAAATCATTCCATTAAAGATATTATATAGAGATTTTTAAATACTGCATTATAATCTATTGTTTCTTGATATATCAAAATGTGGATTCTTTTCATCCCAAATAAATTTTATATTTTTTTTAAAAGTATCTTTTCTAATCAAATATTGATCTATTTAGTCTCCCAAATTGTCCATCTATCGGATGATGGTACAAAGTGATGATGGAAGACAATATATTTAAATAATAATATATACCCATAAAAAAATTGAGGAAATCCCAAGATTGTGATAAAATACAAATGAATATTGTACTCCAAGAAACAATATAACATCCTTAATTTATTTTCTAGAAAAAATATCGAAAGATACATCTTCTCTAATGGAGTTTAATTTTGGTGAAATCATATGGAGATCAACTACCTCGTTTAATTATAACAAAATTAGTGATATGATAAACCCTAATGGATACAAATACCATTAATAAAATGTCCACAATTTGTAATGACATTTATCGTAAAAAAATTCAACAATTTACCAAAACAAAAGGGGTGCATTGACATAAATTCTCTTAAAATTTCAATGATCATGATAAAATTTATTCATATAAAACATGATGTGGGGGTTTTTATTGTTTTGATCATTTGAAAAACAAGAACATATAAACCCACAGTGGAATATTTGACTCATAATTTAATCATACCTGAATGCATATATTCATCCAAAAATATCATAATCATTAGACGTTTAATTATTATTACAAAAAAAATAATATTGGGAAAATAGTTTTATGACATTATATTTGAGTCCATATACAGAAATACATCAATAAATGCACATCAATGATTTACATGGAATATGTTATTCCTTTGTAAAGATGTTAATTATTTTGTTATAAATATAGCTGGATAATTCCCACTCTATAGACATATAATACATTTATCTACATGACAATTTATTACTCTATGAAATTATTTTCAACATATTAAATATGTAACCTGGAATTTGAGATATTTTTATAGGTTATGTTTTATACTATATTGACAATTATGAATCTTTTTATTTTGTCTGGTGTGTTCATTAGAACCTAGAATACCCAAAAATTTCATATTCCTCTTTTGAGATCATTTAATAATCTCATATAAATTAACGTTTTTAGTGATATATCCTGATATATAATTATTTATAATGACTATATATATCTATTGAATAATCATATAATTATTTATATTATAGTCAATGACTTTTGAAATTCATTTCGTTTTAAAATGACTACATCATGTCCCATGAAATGACTTAAACCAAATAGATTGTGTGAGAATTAAAAATCATAGAGGAAAACTGTTTCATCAAGAAAATCACATTAAGAAGTATAAATCATGAAAAATTATTTCTAATATGATTCATCCTTATTATATCTATTTATATTGATAAACATCATCTTTTTAAATCTGTCATTCTGGTTTTTGAATATCTTTTAGAATTTTCAACAAATTTCTACTAGGAGATTCAAACTAGATGTGGAAAATGTTTTATTATGGTTCCCTAGGTGATGATTAAGTCTCACTCAATGTTCCATTTAATGATAATTATCCCTATGTACCTAAATTACATATCCAAATCCACTTTTATAATCTAGATACCCATTTATCTTCTTTTAAACCATTGACACCATCCTTATTTAAAATTCAATGTCATATTCCAATACATTGTATTTCTCTTAGACATATTCTTACTGACATATCGATTAATATCCATTTGAATATACATAGATATCTCACTGAAGTTATCTATTAATAGAATATAAATGCTCATGAATCCATTCTTGTAATACAAAATGTTGTGACCTTTGATTATCATACATGGATATTATATCTTTGTAGATTAATATTCGTTATATTACATTAAAACACTTGAAGGCCATAATAGTTTCATTCCATTTGATTGATGGAAAATAATTACATAATCCTGTTAATTATCTTCATGATTCCCAAAAATATATTTCCATTTAATTAATGTTATATACCATATGTAAAACCTTTATTCCCAACCAATGAAAAATTAAACAAATGTAGGGTGATCATAGATTATCACTAAAAGAAAACATAAGAGATATAAATCTATAGTCATATAAAATCATATGAAAATAATATGGTTCTTTCATAATGAACATAACATAATAATTTCATACAAAACCTTTCACATATCATGAACATGAGCGATGTAATGAGTATAGAACATAACATTTGACAAGAATCATTATGGAATCAATGGACATTGTCTATGGGGGAATATAATTACCATAATACATTGATTTGTGTAATGAACATAATCATAGAAAATCTTATGTAAACCATAATAACCCTGAAAAAAAAACATTTATAGAATTTGATAAACAATCATGTTCCAACATTAGGATACATTTGGCCTCCTTTTTTCTTATTTTGGTCTTTTTATACCCACTATTGTATCATTCCATTTTGGTTTGACAAAACCACAATTCTACCTTCCATTTTAGTAATGGAATTACCACTTGTGTACCCTTTGATCTCGTATAAATTTTACAATCAACCAATCTAATAGATAGATATATAGAAAGAAATGATTACTAAATTAAGGTTAAAAATATTTTTTACAATAACATTAAATATTTATCATATAACAAAACATTAAATGAAATTGGATTAATAAAAATTTCATCATATCATAACCAATTAAAAAGTGATAGGATTCATAATGATTTATTTATTTCATCGTTTTAATAAATCATGAAAAGAAATGTGATCCATAAGATTTATTTTATGTAATATCTAGAATTGTATAATTGGTTTTAATAATTCACATCGAATCTTAAATATAAACCATTAAAAAATAGTTAGAATGGTTTCTTTTGACCATATCATGTGGAAAGAATACATTATATTGAATAATTAAATCATGTATGAGGAATTATTTTGAAAGATGAAATGGGAAATTTATTAGATATAATAACCTTTCATTTAAAACAACATCGTATAACATTAATCCTGTTCAAAATACTTTTCTTTTAAAATATAATTGGAATCTTATATGGAAAATTTATAAAATATTTTAATACGATTCCAATGGAAAATAATCTTTTATTATTTGAAAGAAAAATTATAAAATATTAAATATATATTAATTATGTAAAATAAACTTCAAATCAAATTAAGTAAGGTTTACATAAATTATTGGTTATAAATTTAAAAAAAATTCCTACCATACATATTTAAATGAATATTCCATGCAAATTTTATGTAATAACAAAACAAGGATTATTTTAGATAAAGACATGAATTTTAATTATAAATAATTATTTAAACAATATAAAATGTCTAGAAATTTTCATAATAATTATTTTTAATTATAATTTATGAAAAATTTAGAAATTATTTTTAGAAAATAGAATTTCGGATAAAAAATTATTCTATAATTAAACAATATGTATTTTGTTAAAAAATCATTTTAAACTATTTTGTACACGAGGATCATAAAATTAAGGTAAAAAATTTATTCTCACCAATTAACTAGATAGGAATATAAATCATTAGATTCATGAAGTATATATCATATTGTTTATCATTTTAATAATTATCATTCCCACTGTCGGTAAACGAATATATTATAACAAAACAATGTATACCACATAGGTAACATTGAATCATATCACCAATAAATGAAAAAAAAAATTAAAATATCATGTAGATAAATAAATTCAAGATATTAAATTACAATAGTGATTTATATACACCTTCTAAATTAATATAGTTGCATACAACATATCTCTCAAAAAAACGTGAGGCAAATATACCTTATGGAATTAGTTACTTATAAATTGACAAAAATGAATGGGAGATCATAAAATTGATATTAAACCCCAATATTAATCATTATATGAATCTTAATATACATTAATGTAATTTATATACATCGAATAAATGAAATATTTGTTGAATATGACATGTGTAAAACAAAAGTAAAAAGAGAGACTTAAATCCATTTCTATAAGACTTGACTTCCATTGTATATATTTAAACATACTATAAAATAATTATAATTTTAATATAAAAAAATTACATAACAATAAAAATATATAATTACATATATTATTTAATTTTGAACATATATTATTAATTTATTAATAAATTGTGTTTAAAATCTTGTTTCGTGTAACAAAATATTTGTATTATGTGTGTGTTTTAACATGATAATTATTTATCATATTACAACTATCATGGATTAATTATCTATATAATATATAATTTTATATAAATATAATATATATTTAGTATAAATTAATTTAAAATAATCCCAAAAATTATGTTATTGGATGTGAAATACATAGTTAATTGAGAATGTAGGCCATACATACATATGATTGCTATATCAATTTTATTATCATGTTGAATGGAATCAAATTATTATATATATATATATTAGCATAATAGGATCATTATTTATCATATATGTGACATATTTTTATTAAACTAATATCTAATACCTTCAATTTATTTTATGAAAGAACCATGTTGCTTCGCAAGTCGGTAGTCCTCCTCACAGTAGAAAAATGTTATCTCATTAATAAAATTGAAAATATGTAGATATTAATGATATGATAATTTTTGATTCATAATAATGTAATATATAACTATTATATCATAAATATACAATATATACATCATTAATACCACACTTTATTGGTTATAATTATCAAATGAATAACATTTAGTGGCAAGGAGACCATCAATTGTACACATGAATGATTATTTCACAACCCATTTTACATAACTGAATATGGTTGTAGGAAATTACCATAACATTAAAAATATATTTATATTAAATATTCATTAGATATTATATCATCATGGTATAATATTAACTGTTTTTATGATTTAATAAATCTAGAAAGATAATTGAGGAATATTACCTCTTCATCGAGTATCCTCATTAGGTTTTCATAAAAACTATTATCAAATGTCTGTCTCAAAAAACTATGTTATCTATTATCAGATGAATTTATTGGGACGTGTTTTGGTCTTTTATATTCATAAATAAATGGTTTTTATACTGTGGAATAGAGATAATATGGGGTGCAAAATTATATGGGGGAGATGTCAGAATTGGTATTTTTTAATTGATTTGAGTGTTCAGTCAGTTTATATATGTAAAAAGGTTAAAAAAATTATCCATTATAGATATTTTGAGATATAATGGTCTAAATATTTCATGAATATACATTCTAGTGATTTATATTGATCATCATTATCATTTTTATTTGGTTTAACCCTCAATAAATCAATTTATTATTTAACCACTGTAATTAATATGAATAACATATACTATTTGGAATGGTTTAAAATTAAATTGGTCTTAATAGATATAATATAATTTTATGATTCAAATATATGAATCAAATTTTATTAATTAAATTTAATTAACTGGAAATTAAAATTTAATACAAATTCATGTCTATGTGATGAGAATGTGGCTATTTATAGAGAATCTTTTTAAAAGATCACAAAATTTTTATATATATATTCAATATGAAAATTATTATTAGGAACAAAACGTGTTTAATTTAAATTGTGTATGCTATTAATTTTTTAGGAAAATAAATTTGAAAATAAATTTATCTTTATTTATATTTCAATTGAAACTCTAGTTTTTATTACAATTTTGTATATTTCAATATTCATCGACAAATCATAATATCCCATGAAATCACAAAAAATAACCCTAATATAATTTTTTTAATTTATATTACAAAAATGAGGTTATATTATACAATATATATTTTATAAATGTTCCCATGTCAATTTTTTAAATATATTTTAAATTAAACATCATAAAATAGATTTCGAGAAAAATTCTTTTTTATCATAAAATTAATTTTATACTTATCTAATGTCTAGAAACAACATAAAATGAATTTTAGAAATTTTATTTAATATATAAATTTTTTTTTAATTAAAACTATTCAATAATCAGGTTTTATTTATTTTATTAAGGTATAATTATTTTTTTTGCATTGAAAATTACTCTTTCATAAAAACATTTCCTATATTTACAATTTTTTTATTTTAAGTTATAATTAAATTTTATCTGAATAATTACTATTACATAAATGTATAAACCATATTTTCATTTCTTAGATCATCCTATAAATACCCTCCACTATAATGGGTAGTTGATAAATATCATATTAATTAATAATATTTCAATCGTATAGATGATTTCTTTTAAGATATATTTTATATGTAACTCTATCTAAACTCATGACTGCATGTGAAATATGACCAAATTATTATAATTTTTTAAAAAATTTCTAATATTACGGTTTTGAGTATCATGATATATCAATATCAATTAATACATTTTAAAAAATTACAAAATATATGGTGGTTACATGTTTCATCTCATTCAAAATCTTAATCTTGAACATTAATGATTTTTTAAAATAATTATCATGTAGAACTGGTGCTATGTAAATAAAATTAATTAATCATGGGGAATAACAATAAACCATAATTTTGTATATATCATGATCCATGAACTCTTAATAATGGTATAGATTCATCGCATCAAGATAAACCCCCTCAGAGAAGTAGTCCTTGATTTTCACCTATGTCATCTCCTCATTCAAAACACCATTAATCATAATTTCATAACATTATCAATATGTGATCTTAAGAATCAAGGTCCCATTATTATCATTTAAACACCTCAATGACGAAACTAGATCAATAATTCTATATATTTATCATTTCATTTACATTTCATCATTGTGTCTCTAGTTCCCATGAATTCCAGGGGATGATAGAATTATGATTCACAAGAATTATGAAAACAAATTTAAAAAACCTTATGGTATCCTCAACCCTAAAATGATACATCATTAAATAGGGTCAGATGTATTTTTTCTATAGAAAAAGATATTAATGAAACTAATAGAGAGTGCTCAGTTATAGACTCATACAACTAGTGGTGAAATATATCTATGAGGCAAAATTTTCCCAAACTATAAACAATATATTTTTGAAAAAATATTTTAATAAAAATGTACAATAAATAATCACACATAGAGATAGAAGGGTTTACAATATAGATCAACCTATGATGTATCCCATAAAAATGTGGAATAAACCCAAAATTATAAATAAAAAAATAATTGTAATACTTTGAATATTTCATTCTATTAACATCTATATTTTTATATATAGACTATATTATGTTATTATTTCTAAAATACATAAATTAAATATGTAATTCTACAATAAATTATTTTATAAAATTCAACAAGTGTTAATTATATTTTCCCATTCTAATGTTAACAATTTTTTTATGGAATATTATTCTATGTGCCCTGATATAATTCCAGAAAAGAAATTAATAACTATATTATGAATATAACGTGGGCCAAGAAGGTTTGTAAAATAATAATTAACATTAAACAATATGATAACTAATTTACCCATCGGTTTCACTAAGATAGAGTTGGTATACCACACTAAATTTTAAATAACCATATAGAGTAGTGGTCACTGATTAGTGGTGTGTTCCAAGTGGGAAATAACGTGGATAATATTTCCTTATAATTAGATACTCATCAGTTTATAAAATGAATGTGAAAAATATTCAATAAGTTGTGATTAAATAAATAATTATTTTTATTGCGAATTCATAATGTACAGTTCAACATAGTAATCATGTTTTGCTTCATTGATACTACCAAAAATGATGGAATAATGATCATTAATGGTAGAAGAACAATATATTAGATAATAATAATTTAGATAATATAGTAGTGGGCAATAAATTATGATTTACATAATATTATTCATTATAACTTTTGTCTAATAATACCCATTTTCCCATCACATGGTACATTCTCTTCACTGGATCCTTGGTTTTGAAATATGTGGGCACCCAGAGATTCTAACATATGGTGTGATTCGGTAACATATTATGATACTACCAATGAGTCCTTATCATAATTTCACAACTTATACTAATTCATGACATTGATTCAATGGTAGTTTTTATAATGAATACATATATCACACAAGTATAGAAATATTCCAAGTCCATAGATACTTACTCTAACTGGTTCAACATATTCCTAGAAGTAAAGTGAAACATATTGATAACATATACACAATTATGTGATAGTATGTAATCATTTATGGAATATCCCCACTACGGTTTTTAACATTTACATGTCAGCCAAAAATCTATTACATCACCCTCAATGATATTCAATATGGAGAAACCTACATGTCTAACTATTTATGATTGAGTAATATGTGACGATGTACATAGGTACATGACAGTATATTAAAAAAATATCCACATCCTGAAATATTCATAACCATCCTAAATAGACCCATGAAAAACATATTTAATAGAACTCGTAATGTTACATATGATCCCCCATTCGAATGATTGAAAAACATTTGTCACAAAGGGTTGTACATACACACCACATGTGATATACATCAAGAAAATGACTAATGAAATACACAAGAATTAGAATACATCATTCTAGGAACATTTATATTCATCGTCTATTGATAATGACCAAATACAATATCTTTAGTAACATTTTGATTGAAAGTATTTTCATCCATGAAAACTTTTAGGAATATGATAAAAAAAATACCTCCATTTTTTATAAATTTCAATTTATGAATAATATTGATGAGAATACACACTAAAATTGTAGTTTTAAAATAACACACCCAAAATAAAGTTATTTTCATATAAATAATTCATAAAATCGATGATCAAATATGATACTATGAAACTATTTCTTGATCAAATTAATGATCAACATCTCCATTATTATACTGGAAATTAACCATTGCATTTAATCTTGGAATTAATAATAAAACACGTGTATCAAAATTTAAGGATTAAGTGATGATCTATACTATGTAAAAACAGAATATATGTAGATTATTGGGATTGAAAATATATATTGGTATCAATTGGAGGATAAAAAAAGATATATAAGATAATAAAATTCCCAAAAGATATCTCCTTTGATTGTGGTATTTCACGGAGGTCAAGGAGAATGAGAGGAGTTAGTGAAGGGTTTGGTTTTTAATATAGATGATATAATCCATCATTAATTATTAGGACTTGAATCGTTTTACCTTAATCTTTTTAACAACCATCTTTTTTCTGGTGGCTTATGGTGGAACCCCATTTATTCATGATCCCCTCCAATGGACCGTGTGATCTTCAACTGTACTACTTATGAATCAGAATTAACTAATTATCTTATAGAGACACACTAGCTTGATATTGTAACCATTATAAGAAAAAATTATTTCTCATCATCCACATGAATATCCCATTACGAATACATGAATATAATGTTATAAATTTTATTCTAAATTATATTACAAAATAACTAATATGTTCCAGCTAAAAAAAGGCACATTCCACAAATAAGGTGTGTCATAAGAAAAATAATTTATTTTAAAATTAATGACAACATTATGATATTTATTCTTATGAAATTATAATTGAATAAAAATACATATCCATAATTAAAACATTAATAATTTATTCTTTTAATATTCTAAAGATAATAACGAATATAAACATTGCAAAAAATTAAATTTGTTTTCAAATAGAAATAAATAGCCATTGTTATTTATTTTTTCATGATAATCACATTCTAAAAATTATCCAACATATATGGATTTGGAAAAATTGTATGTTATTGGAAAAAAATAGGTATGTTTGGTTTCATTTTAATAGGTAAAAAATAGTAAAAATATGAAAGGAAATATTGTTTATATAATTAAGAGAATTTACATAGAATATTAAAAAATATTATTGGGGTTTAATAGATAATGGTTTTCAAATTCCCCAAATTTATATTCCATAAAAGGAATTATCTATTTGAATATAATATTAGGGATAAAGCCCTCAATGTATTAAAGACATAATAATGAAATTATATGTTATAGATGATAATTAAAATGAAAATAAAATCTCAGGAGATTTAATATATTCTATACATATAATCAATTAGATTTTAAATATACTATAAAAAATAAAGAGTGAGGAACAATATCTAACATGTTGATTGAATTTAATTTTGAGACAATGAACCCCATAGAATATTATAAATTTTTAGTCAAAAGGCTAAAAAGATATGATCTGAAATCACACAATAATTGTCATTAAAATGAAAGAATCATGTTACCCAAATTAATGTGTAATTTAAAATTCCAATGTAACTTAAACCTTTATTATAATAAGAATCATTTCTTCATGTGTGAAAATTTTAGACATCAATCTCAAAAATTATTTCTTCATGTGGACGAAAGCACCATAAGATCTACTATATCAAATAAAAATTCCATAATAACATATTTTGGAAAAACATTCACATAAACACACTTATATATATATATATAATTTTATAGTCATCAATTATCCCTATTATATATATGTATATTAGTCTGTTATTATCAATTTCTACTATCATGTTCAAGTTGTATTCGTTATTTGTTACCAGTTTCATATATTTAATATTATTTTTCATTTTCTCTTTCATTTCAATCATGACTAGATCATGATATTTTTTGAAATTTATGATTTATACTTAGTAATTATTTTATAATCGATATATATGTACTGGTTATTATTAATGATGATGAAGTTAGTAATGATCAACTTTTGATAATTTAAAAAAGAAAAATTATATTTTCTTAATTAATGTGAAAAAAAATTATATTATAATTAAATATTTTTTAAACATATTAATATCCAATTTATTTTTTTAAAATATATCTTTTATAATAATTTAAATCATTTTTCATGTATGTTGTCAAACTGACCAAACAAAAACATGCTATAATGTATCTATGATCATTGTAATGTATGATATTTTATTATTATAATATCACTATATAAATGTATAATTACACGATTTAGAATTTATTGAGGAGATAAATAATTATTTTAAAATTATATAATAATATGTTCAATAAAAATAATATAGGGATGTATAAAAATATCTTTTTCCCTCTTGGTATTTTTGTTTATTCTTACTTTTTAATGGTCTCTTATTTATAATATAATATATAGAAAGCCTGACTTATATTTAGATGGAATAAATAAATTTATAGATAGAATATATATTCACTAAACTCAATTTTATAACAAAACACACATCTTGGGGGTGAAAACATAAATGTGTCATTCAAGGATGAAGTATCTCACATGGACATATGATAAACAATTTAAATTTTTTCATTTAATGTAAGGGGAAGAGATAATAGTTATAAAATAATTATAATAATGGATAATTGAATTAATAATATGATTTTAATTATATATATATGGTTATAAATGGATTTTTTTAATTGGGTATGATAGTGGTAAATAGAAGAAGTTTAAGGATAAGTAAAACCAATGTTGTGGATTTTGATATTTTATAGATTACTAATTTGAATATGATGTAAATTATAATCATTTTGTTGAAATATGATGTTAATTCCTTATAAGGTAATAATAATAGTATTATTTTTTAGATTTTCATGAGGATTTAGAAATATATACATTTATTCATATGGTTAGATGTAACATAATTTTTATATTGAAATAGGGGACAAATTTATTGAAAAAATGACAGGGATTGTATAGAAATGGTGTTTCCTAATATTATGGTACATTTGGTGGGAAAATATTTCTGATAAATATTTATTAATTTCAAACATAACATTTTTATTCAATAATATCTCTTTGTTAAATTTATTTTTTAATCATTAATAAACAAAAGTTTACCCATTTCAACGCTAAGATCCCAAAATTATATGGAGACATCTGAAGCATGTTGTTTAGGTACTTTTTGTTGTTTTGAAGTACGTTTTCTTTGGAATTGTAGTTCTACATCTATTTAGGTGATGTTTTAAGAAAAATATATAGATTGAGGGTAGTTCTTGGTTTTCATATAGTGCGAAAAACCATGCCCCCAAACCAATATAACCATGCAAATAGTGCGAACCTAGATAGTGTGGTCCACATAGATTGCATATGGTTTCTTTAACCATATACTCCTTCCTAGTGAAAATTTTTACACCTAGTATTTTTTAGTGAAAATTATATTTAAAACCACCTGATCACTCATAACCCATCTATTTTGAAATATGATCATGCATGACTAGTTATAGGTTATCCATGTGCATTCTAAAGGGATTATAATGTGATTCGAAAACTATTTGTCGATATTAAAAGATCATATTCAATATCCTTTCTCTTTCTGATAAGTATATTTCACCCCAATGAATCTTACATTATTTAAACTATCATTATTGGATTTTTATCATGGAATATCAACACTTTTTACACGTATATAACTCTATTTTTCTATTTGTAGATATAGGATTGTAGATCTAGTTCATAATATACAAGATCCTGATTCCACTGATCCTAATTATGGGTTTAGGGAATTAGATTTGGATTTTGATTTCCATTAGTATGCCACTTGATTTTGCGTATTTCCACAAGTTCAACATGTATCTATAAAACGAGGTAGGTGTTCTAAATCGAACTCCCACAGTAGTGGATTTTATAAGTGAATGAGTGATTATTGATTTTATAGCTTCCCTTAATATTTATTTACCAAATATGAGTAATTAGGAATGTGAAATTGACATGTTGATGCCTTATTCTTCTAATAGATGATTGAACCATTAGGCACGAGGGATGTCCAAATAGATGATTGATTTTGGAAAATTGATTATTGGTTGATAGGATATAATTGAGAAATTGAATTTGGTTGGGTTTTAGATAATTAAACAGGGAGAATTAATTATGAGATATGAACTAGATATGATAGATAATTAATGATGGATTAATGAATTTACTTGTTATTTTATTAAGATAATTCATTGTGTAATTAATTATGATAAATTTATATTTTATTTAGAAAATTAATTGCGAAAAATTAATTGTGGAATGAGATTAATTGAAATTAATTAATAAATTGATGAATTAATAAATGTGGTGGAAAATAGTTATAAATGGGTAAACTGATGGGTTTTGATCTTTTTAACTAATCATAGGATTAGTAATTTACTGATATGAATAATTCATTATAAATTATTAAATGATACAAATTATTGAGAATGTGGTTGATAGACATGGTGTTCTCGACCAATGGAGATGTTCGGGATTATACATGGTGCTCTACCATGATAGATATCCAAGAACATATGATGTCAAGTGGTAGACCTGATGATCTACAGAATATGGGTTTTGGGGTGGTAAATGTGGAAATATACTCTATATGAGGTTTGGAGTGTTATTAAAATTGTCCTACTGTGAATGAGATGTGGGTTAATTGACATGTTGTTTATCACAAAAATAAATGAAAATAATTATTTATGAAATGAATAAGAGACATGAATGAAACAAAAGTTTTATGTGTGTATAAAATGAATAAATTAAAAATTGATAACTTTTTATTATGCATTGTAAATGTTACTTTATAGATTATCATACACTATATTTTGAATGAACTTGTTCTAAACCGCATTAGTGGTGGCTTACTGAGTTTTACTCTCTCCCTACTTGGGCATACTGATCAAAACCCAAGAAGACATTGTTGTTTCATGACATAATAAGGTAATGGTCCTAGTATAGGATGTTTTTTGAAAATGGAGCATGGGTGAGGGAACCATATGAGATTCAGGACCCATTATGGAGTAATAGTGTATTTAATTTTAGTTTCATTGTAGACACATTGAACATGCATTGTTTTGGAATTTTTCCCCTTCATTGAATTTGGTATTTCTTGTTTTGACTATTTGGTGACATTGGTATTGTTCTGTTGATTTATATACTTCAGCACATGTATATTATTGTTTTCTTTTATGGGTGTTTTACACAGATAAAATATGGTATATTCTACACATTAATAACTTACTATATACTCACTTCATGTTGAATCACTCTATCATATTGTGTGGTGTGCTAGAGGGAATGTGACCAACCAGCCCGAGGGCCCATTATATGGCACATGTGTTGGGACATTATAAAGTGGGATGAGATGATTTTTCATTCCTTCTTATTCATTTCTATTACTAATTTTATAAAAGTAAAAAATAGACTAGGAATCGTACAGTCTTGGTAATTATATAATGCATGGGATTTGCAAACCCATGTACAAGGCAAAATCAAGGTACTCGAGGTGGGATTGTTGTGATTTTTTTTTCTTACACTTGGATATTATTTCACCTTGGGGGACACATTAGTGGTTTTATGTGATATTTATTTGAGAGGATTTTTGGGTATTGATTCATGAACTAATGATGCTCACCAGTTGTGTATAAATTTATCATTCAAGGAAATCAGGGTTGTAAGGGCTTGTGTTATTAGGAATACAAGTGAAAAAAATATCATGGTATGTTGTTGAACAAGAACTAATTAACTTGTTATGTTATTTAAATGAAAATCGTGGAAAACAATTATTATGAAATGTTAAAAAAATAATGAATATTGATAATAATTGGGTGTGTAAATTATTAACATGTTAATGTGATTGTGTTTATCCTTACTAAACAGTACATTTGGGTAGTATGGTTAAGGGTACTGATAGTTCCTCAGTGTTGAACTCATGGTGAGAAATTATGGAAGGATAGGTTGAGAGTACTTTTGTTTATTTTTTCTCTTAAATAATAGTATAAGGTTGTGTTATGAGACCTATTATGTGTGTTTTTAATTGTAGAGATTATGACTCCGTAACGCTTGTTAAGGGGAGGACTTTGTGGTAAGGCTTTAATGAACTTATAGAAAGGTAACATGGGGAACTATTAGTTCCAGATGAGTTGTAGGGGAGAAGTTCCTATAGAACATTTCATAATTCTGGGTTTAATTTGAGAGAGGTCTGGGGAAGGTTTTGAAAATATTGGGTATGTTCACAATGGATTTCAAGTTGTAGAACCCTATAACATTTACTACAGATGGTGGACCTAAGGAAGTTGAATTCTAGATTCAATCCATAGATATGGCATATAACTATTTAGAGACATCAGGTGGAAGGAAGGTCATGTTGGCTGCTCATATTCTATGGGGGGCAGAAAAATTATTGTGGGGAATTAATGTAAAATATGGATATATTGATGATATTTTATTGAAGGAAATTATAGAGAATTTATTGGGAATCATTTTTCTAGAAACATTATGATATTTGAAGTCCCCAATGTTTATGCATCTAACAGAGGGAAGCATGTCTGTAATGGATTATGACAAAAAATTCACTAATTTATAGAATTTATCTCTAGCGTCGGCAGTATATGGGGCTATAATGGTAGATATATTTCAAGATGGAATCAGATTTGAAATTATGTCCATTGTGAATATCAATAGAATGATGAATTTCTAAGAAATTGTGAACTAGGCAATTATTTCATTGGAGAACATGTAAGAGGATTGTAGTACTTGGAATGTATCTGTCACTTGATGACCAGATAGTGTGTCTTCTGAGAGCTGAAATATTCATTAAAAGAACCTTCGTGAGGATAGTGGAAAGAAAGGTAGAAAATATGGTGAAACAATTGGAAATGATCTTACTAATGCGTTTTTTCAATATTGTGGTATCTCAGGACACTATTTCATACATTTTCTTCAACCAATGGTGGAGTTTTGATGTTTTTTCATGATGGTATAATTATTCAAAAAAACAAAGAGATATCACAACCCAAGTTTCTATTAATTTTCTAGATGATGTGGGAGGTACATTAGGCATCCTTCTAGTAGTTTTAGAATATTTCCATGATGTATTTCTTGAAGAATTATAATGGGTTACAACTGAGAGTGATGTTGAATTCACTATTGAGCTCCTCCCACGGGTTGAAACAATTTCTATTATATCATATAGAGTAGCACCTATTGGGTTTCATGATATCATGTATTAGTAAGTGGATATATAGTGGAAATAATTTATCTTTCCAAGTACGCGGCATTGGGTATTACTAATTTTTTTGTACATAATGATTATTGGTTTTTTTGAATGTATTTTGATTACTGGATGTTATATAAGGTTTTTTGAAGAATAATTAATATGAATCATAATATCATGGACATTATCTAAACAGTTGTCTCTTTTATGGTGTACTTGAAAAATGATATATATTCCTTATAAAATGAAGTGTTTGAAAAAAAAGTGGACAAGTATTGTTATCCTTAAAAGAGATTCATTCTATATTAACACATAGAAGGTGATAAATTATATGAGAATATTTATAATCAATGTATCATAAATAATTTCAATTTTAAATGATTACTATGAATGAAAATATAGAATAATATAATTAAATAAATTTATTTATTTACATAATTTTTTTTAAAATTATTATTATAAGGATTGTTTGGATCATAATAAAGATGACATGGGATACATTTTCAACTTATATAGAAATTTAAAATTGTTAAAAATACATTCCTTATGTATTGAAATATCATGAATCATATATATAAAAATTGTGACATGAAGGAAAATAAAAACATAGTAATGTAACTTCAAATGAATTTATATTGAAATGATAGACTCAAAATAAAAAAAAACTACTGTTATAAATTAATTTAAAAAATTTATTATGCAGGAATAATCCTATGGAGGATCCCATGTGGTGTATAAGTGTGAATACCACTAGTAATTTCTAATCCAATGTTAATAAAAGTCAACAATTTTAATAAATCAAATTAATTTTTATAAAACCCCATATAAGTCTTGTATATAAATTTATAAATATATAAGATAATGTTAAATTGAGTAAATTATTTTTTATGAGTAAATATTCCTTGAATTTAATGAATTATTTGAGATCTCGTGTCTATACTCAATTTAAATTTAATTTCAACTAATCTTAGTCATCAAACATGTAATAACGAGTATTTTAAAATTTAATGTGGACATACTTATTTGTAATATGATCATAATAAAGAACATGTATTAATAATGTATGAAATTAATACTATTGTATTAGTTGAAGAATTAAGTATTTTATTTTTTTATATTGACAAAATAATATTGATTTATAAAATGATGATGTTTACTCATATACATCCCTATTACCAATTAAAATCCCATAACATAATCTAAATGAAATAATAAGTTATGAGTAATATTGAATAATATCAGGGGTACTATAAATGATAATAAACAATTATATACATTCATGGTTTTCAATAGTACTTAATGAAAAAAACAATAATAAAAGTGTCAAAAAAATTATTTTATAAAATTTAAATATAAAGTATGGTTTCAAATAATTAAAAGAATGAAAAAATTAACCTCACTCTATTTTGCATGATTTATAATTTTATAAGGGATTGAAATAATTTTCGTATATGAAATTTATCAATCCCATAAAAAAATTTGAATAAAAAAATAGAGGAATGAATTTTTTAGCTCATGAAAGAGATGAACATGAATTTATTAACAACAATGATAGAGATTTATTTGAGACAAAAAATATTATAATAGAGAAATAATAAATTAAAATATCATAAAATATTTTAGTCATCGATAGATTATAAAAAATATTAATGGATATTTATTTTCAATAAATATATTGAAAAATCTTCACTACACTCATATAATGAAAAAATTAATTGAAGGTTAAAAAAAATAATTCTTTTATAAATTACGATGAAATATAAAATTATATATAAATTAAAAAAAATTATAAATAATTATTTATATTTATAGTTAAAAACATAGGGTTGAATAGTAGAATTTTTCGAAAAGATTATTTGGATGTAATAAATGTTAAATATTATTAAATTGGATATAATAATTAACCAATAAAAAAATAACTTGAAATGGTGTTTCAAAGAACATGAAAATTGGGTTATTAATTACATGAGAGATGATGTGTATAAGGAAAAACATAGAATATCATAAATAGAAATAAAATATCTAAAAATATAATCTGTGAAATAAAATCGGATTCTTTAGAAAAAATTATTTAAAATGAATTTAATATTAAATTGAAAATTTTATCATGTAAAAAATATTTTCCCACCATATAACTATTTCCCAGGTATCAAATAAGGGATCTAGTTTAAAATTTTTTATAATTTCTATAAATAAAAATATTAGAATATCCATGGAAAATATAAAGTATATTATGTAAAAATATATAAAATGGAAAAATATTATTTGTAGTGACATAATATGAAAAACTTATATTATTATGATACTATATTATTTTATATTATTTATTATTGTATAATGGTATATATTAATTTCAATATATTATTTTGAATTGACATACATAAGGGCATGGTCATCTTTTAGATCAATTTATTAATAATTGGACATAAATTATGTGTCATCTAAAATATATTTATTTTAATAAATATATAACTATATAGAATAATCCACAACATTACTATCCCAAATTAAGGGGAGTATGGATATTTTTTTTATAAGTAACATTTAAAAATTTTCATGGAATATATAATTTTTTAAATCATATATTTTTGAAAATATTGTTTGTTTTGTTGAGTATGTTACAATAACATTATCAATATTTATTTCTTTATTAATATATTTTTTTATGAAATAAGATTATTTTTATAGTAAAAAAAATTTTATTTATAGCTATAAGGATTCACCTAGAATAATAAATAAAACCCCAAAAATTGATATATATATATATATATGTGTGTGTGTGTGTGTGTGTGTTTTTTTTTATGATTGAAACTAATATAAAAAAATTATATATTAAATAGAATATAACATGAAAATTTGACATATCAAATTTCTTATATTGAATAATTAATGGAATAATTGTCATATAAATTTTAATGTGAAAGAAATTAATATTATAACTGTCAGAACATTTATATAAAATATTTTGATCATTAACCCAGTAAAAATAAATTAAAATCAATTGCATATTCTTTTTTATTGGGAAAAAACTATACGGTTCAATATTCATTGTCAATATATATAAGAAACACAAAATAGTGGTCAATCAAGATTATTATCGAGTAAATATTAAATAAAAAAAATCTCTAGCAATTATGGTGTTTATTTTGATTAAAATATTTTTAAATCCTGAATAAATAATTCTAAACATGAATGGAAAAAAATATAAAACTAATATAATGATTTTTATAGAAGTATTTTATTTGATGTACATTTTAACAAAATTGAAATACAAATATTATTATAAATATTAATTATTATATGTAAAAGAATGCATTTTTTTGATGTCTATTAAAAATGGAATGATAATTTGACTTTATTATTTTATTATGATTTATTCTTCTTCATTATAAATAAAAATTCAATTTCATAATATCATTGAATGTTGGAAAAAAATTAGTGAATATTAATGTTGAGTTTTTCATTGACTTGATTGACATGGAATTTACAAAATTTATTTAGGATAATTAATATCATTTTTTGAAGTTGTTGAAGAATATTTATTTTAGATTAATAAATTAAATTACATATAATAAATTTAAAATATAATTATATTGGACATATATATATATATATAGTTGAAGTGAAAAAGAGTTTTATTATCACATTTAAGGGGAGAATCTATTAAATATTTTTCATATTCATATAGATAATGTTATAATAAAAATAAATTTAATCAATATTTTTCTCCTATCTGTATATATAATTTATGTATTAATTGGTAATGTGTTTTTAAATTGAGGATTATTTAAAAAGATATTTATTATTATGGAATTGATGAATTGTTTTGTGTTTTGTAATATTATATACATAATATTTTATAAAATTTACCAGAGAGAACACTGGAATGAAAATTCATTAAAATTGTATATTTGGATTTTCACAGAGTATAATGACATAAAAATTGTTTATTAATATGTTATTAATTGTATTTTCAATCTAAATGTAGGATGTATGAAAAATTAATGATATTTAACCACTATTAATAGAACATATATTTTTCAAAATTAAAATATATGTTTGGTAATTACATATATAAATTTGGTTGTGTGAAATGATGGAGGATTTATACTCATATATAGTGATTTTTTCCAGAAATTTATAAGTATATAAAATTCAAGGAGTAAAATTTCAATATGTTTCTCACATTATTAAATTAAATATTAAAGATAGATTCTTGTATATAATTCAGTTATTTAACTTGAATGTATGAATATTTATTTATTAATAAAAATATGTGAATAATATCTATATTGGTTTATTTGGATGATTCATTAAAACTGATTAATCTATTTTTATAGTATTTCTTAATTACAAGATTTTTTTGATTCTTTGTTCTTCAGTAGTTTTTTATATGGAATTATGAAATTGCATGAATTTTTATTATAATATGTCATTTAAGAAATATTTTTTTTAATAGGTGAATATCAAGTAACATATTAGTAAAAAAAATAATTGATTATTAATTGGTGTGTGAAAATATATTTTTTATAGAGATGTTTTAAAAAATGCTATGCATCGCCTTTGGGGATGGAAAAACAAATTGATATTTAATCTTTAAAAATAAATAAATATGAATTTATAATTAATTTGAAACTCTACACCTTATCCAAGTTACTTTTATGGTTACATGTTTCATTGAACTATTGGTGTCATTGTTTAAACCCTGTGACCAGTAAAATTATTTTTTTGATCAAACAACATCACAAAAACCTAAAATAATGTGGTAGAGTATCATTGTAATGACTTATTTATATTACACATGATATTTATATATCATGAATATGTTTTTTAAGGAAAAATTATGTATCCATAATATTTATAATATGGCGTATTTTTAGGTTTTTTGATAAAAAATCATTATCAATATAATTATCCATATACTTTTGATGAAAAAATTATTTGTTTAAAAAAAGAATTTATATTATACATTTTTTAATATGACTTTATTAAATAAAATGCCATCAATTAAAATAAATATGTTTTTATAATATATCACTAAATTAGATGATCCTTTCTTAAATTATCATTTTTTTATTTTTTATACTCTTGATCTAAAATGTCTTTTTGTACCTCTCATGGATGTATATTTATTAAAGTCATACACACACTCCAAAAGTGTATATACAAAAAAAATATTTATTTCAATAAATATGTCAAAAATATTGGTCATGATACTAGAAAAATACAATCTAATATATCATTGTTAATTTTTCATTAATATAAATTATAATTATATTTTGAGGATTTAGCTCTTATATGAATTCTGGAACCATATTTTGGTGAAGATAGTGGCCATGTTGACAGTATGTGAGAACCCAAAATCCAAAATCTCTAGAAATAAATTCCAAATTCATTTTTTGAAATTGGTGGAATTTTTATCATTAATATATTTATATTATTATTATAGAAAATAAAAATAACCAAACATTTATATTAGATATGATTATAAAATTAAAAGTATATTTTATAGTCTATTAAACAACAATATCAAATTAAGAACAACATATGTATAATATGGAAACTTGTGAAAAATATATTAATTCTCTATATAATAAATTTAATATAGATTTAATTTAACATCACCATGAGAGGACTACATGATCTGAAACCCAACATGAAAATATATAATACTGAATATCAAGAATAGGAATGTTGTACCTATTAATTAATGGATTCATGATGAATATTCTTTGAATATGAAAGATAATATAGATGAAATGGGTGAATAATCATATGCATTTAGATTTCCATAATAAACTTCCAATCAAAATCCATAAGGAAACAAACAAAAATATCATATTTTTATATTATAATCTAAGACAATTGAGATGAATATAAAACCCTTTTTAAATTTTAAAACATTTATAATCAAATAATGAATAATTTATCGATTAATATGTTGTGTAATACAAAAACTACATTAATTAATACTCAAAAACATACATATTAGCTTAAAGATACATACAATTGATTAAATCCTCATTGATTGAAAAAATTCATCATGTTGTGACCATTCTCAAGGTTCCTAGAATCAATTACCATGGACCTTAGTAAGGGTCACATCTAATGAAAATTAACTCATCCAACCATTTATTCCATATTCTATAATAAATCATTTCCAAAAAATTAAAACCATCATTTAAAACATTTCATCATTCATTTTTTTCATTTATTTTTATTTATTTTTCCAGTTACAAAAAAATGATTTTGTTTGTAACCTTATATACCCATATCTATGTGTCAAGGATGACATTTTTATTTAGTGTGTTTAATGGGTGTGGATTATGGATGGGGAGTATTTTTAGTTCATGAAACCAATGGTCATTGATACATAGAAAGGCATCTTCTCGTTATTCAACCATTTAGAAAATTTGTACTTTATTATCAATCAAAATAATATTATTCATCATAGAGAGGTTACTTTTGATTCCTGGAGTGGGTATATAGCTTGAAAAATATTTCCTGTATGAAATTTTGGAGTTTAATAAATATCAACATATCATCTTCTTGTTAAATATTAATGTTACAGTTAAAACATTTCCAAGAGTTTCTATTAAATTTCTTATTATTAGACAATATTTGTATGATTTGAAAACGAACATGGAGATACACGATCATGGGAATTTTAAACATAAGAAGTATTATCTCTCTATTATAGATTTCATGATGTTTGGATGAATTGATAATGTATAAAAACACTCTCTATGTGATGGATCCATAGTTGAAAATTATAAGACTATAATTTCAGGTTCATCATCTTACATTCATGTGTCTACTAGTTAAAAATATTAAAATGTACAATATTGAAGATCTTCTAGTCATCAATATTTTCTTTATTTGATCCAGATCCAAACCCAATTTACAACTTTTCATAGCAATGATAATGAATGTGTCAATTATAATGGGTTATAAAAATTTATTCCAATTTGGAATGGGGAATATTTCTTGAAAATGACGAGTTGAAGATAATGGAGCTTTGTTGTAAAGGAACTAACTTCCAACTAGGATCAGATGATGACTAGGACCCTCATGGGAACATAATGGTTAGATCTTTATCCAGGAAGGGTATGAATGGTTAATTTTTATCAGGGAATAGCGCATTTAATTAGGATTAAAGTCAAGACCACACAATTACTAAAAAAATATACCAAATATTATAATAATAAAATCAACTGTTAAATAAATGATTGGTGGAAATTAATATTGTCAAAATATTTATCTTTTTTTATGTGGTTTATCAGAAAACATGTAAGAAAGTTCCATGTCGGTTTTATATGGGGACTTAATGCTGATTCATTTTGATGGATCCAGAACCAATGCCTTTTGGTGGTCTATATTGAATAAAATGTATAAGGGAAGATGAAAATTTAGTTTTTGTGTAGATCATTCAACACTCTAAGTATGAAATGATCAAATGAATTATTCAAGATAAATGGATTAACGAAGGTGGAAAATAAAATATGTGACAAAACTAATTAAATTAATTACTAATGAGGACAAATAAGTTTAGATGAATATACATGAAAAAATATTGGCTCATCGATTTAATTATATTAAGATCATTTTAGTGTAATACAACTATAGATAAGAAAGGGTCGACAATTAATTTGATGATTCTCTCAAGGATGGTCTTGATATTCAGGTAATCATACATTTTTAGGAGTAAAAACTGTTGCTTAATTCCTACTATCATAGTCTAAAATTTAAAAAAAATCCATTTCCTTATCTGTATAACACACAATTGTTTTCAGTCTTATGGTTTGTCTTTTTTTACAAAATAAGGTTTTTGAAATAATAATTTACTTTTTTAATCAAAATCCATTATTTAGAAATAATTAAACAAAAATAATTTTCCTTAATAGATCAATCCAAATATCTACTTCTTCATTGGGGAACTTTTTTAATTATAAAATCCATTTTTTATACAGCCATATGAATTGATAGATAATACATACACCACACATTGAAAGATGAAATTTTTTAAATAATAATAAATAATAATAAGCATGATAAAACCATATTTAGTCAATAAATTCAACCTTGATCTTGTAAAAACACATAATATATTATATATTTACTAATTATATATTATATCTAATATTCAAGGTTAGATGAGTAGAGGATATGTAAAGAAAAGTGGATAATATTGTTACTTATGATTGATTTTGGATATCCAACATACATAATTACATTAAAACTTGATTTATATTGATGTAGGAAAAAAAGAAAATGTTATGATAGATTTATGGTTTATATCTTGGGGGAGTTTTGATGAATGAATATTTCATCATTTAAATCCATTATATAGAATAATTTATTTAGAATTAAATTATTTGATTGGGGTAATCATATTGGTTTTTGAAAGTGTTCTCTATGAATGTGCAACACACAATTCCAAATCAATTCTTAGATTGGATGAATTTTATGGTTAAAATATGAATCTATCTAATATGTTTCTCCTTAAAACTTTGCAAGAATGGTTTCTCTTTAGAACCCACATGGTATTGAAAAAATATCTGCTAACAATGAATGTAGATTTAAACTCTAAAAATTCGTATAATGATTCTTTGAAAAGTTTCATGGTTCCCCTAACTATTATGAAAACATGAACCCATCAAAATGCTATCAAAAAATCTTGCAACATTCCGAAAAAAGAAAAAGAACAACATAAGAATTATATATCCTCAAAATAAATTATAAAAATATAATAAACATGAAACAATAGTTCTTACATTCTATCGATAATTAGGTTATCCAACACTAATAGTTAGAGATTTTATGCATTATAAATGTTAAATACACTAATATGGTATTTTAATATAATGTTCTTATATTTCTTTATAATTGATTCCCTGATTCAATAAAATTATAAGTGATGGAATAGATGTCATATTTACAAAAACATTTTTTCTGTCCATATTACTAATTTGAACATGTATATATGAAACATCTCTTTTAATACTAACATGATTAAATAAAATTATTTAGTTATAACATAGGATGTAATTTTTTATACATAAAACATAATAAAATTTAAATGATATAATACTACATAGTGTTAAATTGAACTGATAATAATTGTTAAAATTTTATTTTATTATCTAATGTGGTCCATCATAAGAAGATGAAAACATTCTATTAATATGTAATTGATGAAATCATGTCTATAGAGAGACATTTAAAAAGGCATGATATCCAATTGAAAATATAATAGTTAGATGGTGATTTTCAGTCAATAATTTGGATGGATTGGACATCAAATAATCATTTCATAGAGTTCAATAATTTTTATTGTTATCTCTCATGTAATTTATGGTCCCAATAGTTATATTTCTGTTGTCTCCATAAAAAGAAGTGGATAAAGAAATATAAATACAAATAATTTCTCAAGAAAACTAATCTATATGTTATCATGGTAACTGTACATATATGAAAACACTAGTAAATATAAATTATACTCTCAAAGGCCACCAAAATCAATTAGAGAAGATTGAATAATTTCTTTAAATATAATATTTATTCATTCAGACTTCTATTATTTATTATATTGATATTTATTACTTATTTTCCATTGGTTACCAATGTTTTTTAAATTAGATAACAAAATCTGAGTAGTGAAATAATGTTATCATAAAAATACTATTTAAACAATAACTCTATGAAATTTTATAACATATCATATGAAGATATCTTCCATGAATTATAACATATTGGAATTTCTTATTAGATAACATAAGGATTAAATTGTAGAAGTTCTAACAATTTCCCAAATCAATTAGCATTTATAAATAGCTAATTTTACACATTTGACAAGGTCTATAGTGATCTGGTTGGATTTATAAAATGTTATAGGGAAGTACTGTTATTTTTCTAATAGTCATTGATATTTGGACATCATAGGATGAAAAAATTTCTATTTTGAGGAAAAATAAACGTTTTATTTTTTTTATACATGAACAACATAGAAATGTGATCTTAGCTCCCTATACATATTTTTATATCATAGGTGAACAATATATAGAAATAGACTTAAAAATTACATATTCTTGAATTAAATGAATAATTCAAATTAATAAACTTATTAGGGGTAGAGATTCTGAGAGTTATACCATAACTACTAAATATCATCTTGAAGATTACATGTAGACACTAATACTCAGTACCAATTTTTTTTCATAAAATAAAAACTCCTAAAATGAAACATTTCAACTTCCATGTTTTACATAGAATGAATTCTCCATGGTCCCATCCATGCCCCTATTCATCATTCTATCTTGTGGAAAACATTTTGAAAACATGGTATGATTATAAAAAACTCAGTAAGGATTATAAAATAAAGAAAAATAACATAATCCCATCAATAAATACAAATCAATGTAACCATACTTTTCGATCATAACCTACATCATGAAATAAAATGACTTATGAATAACACATAGAAATCATAAATCATAAAGATAACTTGTGGAATCCATATCATACTTAGATTGTAGGTATCAAAATAATTTAGGATGTTATGTTGGAATACGCATCATAGTAAATTCACCAAATCTCATAGGAGAATCAATAATGTTTTCCTCTATCACAATTTCCCAATGTATTGAATAGTTATCTTAGGCTCACCTTCCCTAGGTTTACCACGAAAACACCCATATATGTAAAAAATTCCCAATGAAAATAACATAATCACAATATATAATAAATGCATAAATGAAGGATAATATTTACCCATTCCACTAAAAATATATCAATTCAAGATATTGAAATAAACAATTATTTATCTAACCATTTTCAAAACCATTTAAAACATTTAATGAAGACATTTTATTGAATCAATGTGTCCCATAAAAAATGATACAATGAAAGGAATTATCATTTTAATCATTATTTCACACATAAATAAATCCTTAAACAGATTTTCAAAACATGGAAATTAATGAGAATGATTTAAAAAAATAATCTTTAAAAAAATATTTTAGTTAAGTTGTTATTAACATAATGGTGATGCGAGAATAAAAATAATTGTGAAATAATATTTAATAAAAACATTATAAAATCATGAAAATAATGGTATTCATGATATAAAATTCTAAAGGGCAGTACATACATCATATAAAAGTGAATTGGTGCATAAAAACAATGATGTATCAATTGAATGTAAATTGAGACGAAATCCCATACGAAGACGGTATCCATAGATTAAGGATAAATCAATGACACAATTATTTTTGAAAAATAAAATACACCAAATATATATGGATATCTACTGTAAAACAATCATAGGTTATGTAACACCCTGAGCTTCCACGATACGCTTCTCATTTAATAATGCAATAGCTTGCATTGTACTCAACTTCGAGTTCTAAAACCCCGCGACTAATCAATGTAGCCGTTATGAATAGTAATAACCACTTTTTAAAATTATAGAAATTTAATATTTCAAAATGGACTTCATTTTTGTATTCATAATATCGAAATTAGCTTATGTTGAATTTTTTGTAATTTTCTGAGAACTTCCAAATTTTTATGAATAGTGAAAAATACTTAAAAACAACTTTTTTAATCAAAATAATTTATAGTGATAAATTATACTATTTAGTGGTTTTAAAGTATAATTAGAATATATTTTTACCATTTTAGCCAATGGTGGTCATTAGAGTTAATTTAACATTGAAATTCGACACAAACAATTGCCAATCTTTTGATATAAATTGTTTTTTAAAAACACGCTATTTGTTGTAACAGCAAGAATTAATTATATAATTAATTAATTCAACATATATGTTTGAAATTTCGTAAAATACAAATCATTTTTGAATTCGGAATATCAATTATAGCTTAGGGTGAAATTTTGGCCTTATTCTGAAAAACATCAATTTTTGATTAATAGTGAAACCACTAAGTGGTAGTTAAATAACTAATTTTTCGTTTAAATGAAATATTACCACTTCTTTGATTTGATTTTCAAAAATCCGACATAAATGGTTGTCATTAAGATGTAAAATGTGGTTCAATGAGATTAAAATAATTTTTTTTGGTGAATAGTAACTTTTAAGTTCTTAATCGCGATTAGAGGTAATTAGTGTAGTTTAAGGTACAAATAATGTTATAATAATATTAGATGAGCATGACACTTGTCCTACTCCTATTGGATGAGTCATGGCCGACCAAGACAACCGATGGGTCAACTTGGGGACCCCATGGAGCCACTTAAGTTAGAAAATGACATAAACACCTTATATTTAATGTAAAAGTAAAAAATGACACAAACATAAAATGTTTTACTAAAACAATTGTTACGCGGGGTTACACAAGTCCAAATTTTGATTATAAATATTCATTATAAATCTAAAAATATTTCCTACATCATAGTATTTTTTTTATAATTTTTAGACATTAAATAAATTAAATTATTTATGACATCATTATGATGTGGCGATGACCTCATTATTTAACGATTTAAATAAAATGGGAAGATAATGAAAAATACAAGGCTTACACTTGTCTAAAGCCAATTGGATGAGAATATTTCGAACCCTTATCACCTTAGCCTCGAATTATATAAGTTTGGGACCTTTAGAATCCAAAAAATCATTTAATAATAATGTAACATTTCAATCTTTCCAAAAGAGCCCCTCCTCTCCACTTATAAAAGGCCCCCACCTCTCCCACCTTATTCACACCTTCAAGACATTTGGCTCGGCCAACCATTGCCCAAATACTCTCCCAACTTCCCTACCTTACTCCTAGAAGCCTCACTTTGGTCAGAACTCTTCCCAGTGAAGCCTTTGGCTCAAATCAAAAAGAGTTACCCGATTTTGAGGTAATGTCTTCTCTAATGTGGTTTTGTTTTATTTTTCTTCTCCAACCCCCTAAACTCTTTTTATTCATTTCTTTTGTAACAACAAAAATATCCTCAATATACTAGGATGTTGTTATAAGAATTATTCTAGCTAAACTTACACACACCTACATCTAATGGTTAAAGAACATACGGTTTCTGTGGATGGAGAATTTCTGCCTCACGAAACGATGATTGTTCAACACTCATATAACACCTTCAAAGGTGGCCATTAAGATGTCACTATTTTTATATATGATATATAATATGTTTATGTTTTACTTATGCTTCTGTATTTCTCATTTATGGCATACTTTATGATTTCCATTATGGGTAAAACGCGATAATTTCATTTTAGGATGTGCGGACTATCGCCCCCTCAAAGTGATTTGAATCGTTAATGCCATATGTGGGATGTATAAAGGATGGATTAAATGGTATTATACAACATATTATACTGATATTATATTATACATTTATATCATTATGATTTAGTTCCATTAAATATGAAATTGAAATGAAGGTAGTGTTCATGCGTACGTACGGCTTACCATCTCCATGAACGGTGCATTTCATTTCTTACCTCTAAATGTTAAGTAATATTATAAATGAATGTATATACAGGATATATAAGATATATATGACATCTAAATAATGAATATAATTCTGTATATAATGGATATTCTACCACATGAACAACTTGTAATTATAAGAAGTTTATTGTTGACTCAAGGTACCAAAGATCGGCAAAACAACTGTTATTAACTTAAATAATTACATAATGTTCATATCATTGTAATAAGTGATATAATAAGGATAATGAAATTGAAAATGGTTCTTAATAAGGTATATATTAACTCTAGTTTATTATTCAGGAGGTTAAAGAATGGTTGAGTCAAGTCAGACACGAGGTAAGGGAATTTCTTAACCCAACTTCCATTCTTTGGGTTAATCTCCTACTTCCAAATTATGTCATGATATTATTATGTCCTATTTTGTATTTTTACTTTCTTTATGTGTACCTATAGTTAATACACATAATAGATCTATTTTATTTTAAAAATTATCTTTTTAAGGACTTCGTCTCAATCTCCTTTCATTGAGGCATATTTGGCTTTATACACAACTTTCTTTTATACGGTGTATAAACCCCTTTGACTTTTATGTTTATTCAAAAGGAATCTTTTTTATACGAAGCATTTTACTAAACGACAAAAAGGGAATGTTTTTCTTTCCGTACTTATGCGGCGACAACGACTTCTCCGCCGCCGTGACCATTATTTGAGTTTCGGGTTCCTCTACAAGTCATCATTTTTTTAATGAAAAATAAATACAACGTTTTAACTTTCTTTTATTTTGGTATTGAAAATGGTTTTGAAAGCATTTTTATTATGTCAATGTGTTGTATTGATATCTTGTGATTGAAATATGGAAATGTTATGTTTACTTTATGCATGTTTTATGTGATACGATTATGTTATGGTTTATGATATGTTTAAACCTATTCATATGAGGAATGCATTGGACTTAATAAGTGACGGGTGGAGCCTGCTATAGCTCCTCGATGAATCGGTAGGTCTCATGAGACAAACTAGTGTTTTGGCATGAGGCCTTGACAAAATCTTATTTGTGGTCTTGGCACGAGGCCTTGACTACGTGGTTATGATAGTCTGGCATTATACATTCCATCATTATGAAAGTGGTTATTGATATTGCATGTGATTATTCGACCAGTAGAATATCCATGTGAAGAAGTGAATGTCATTATCTCATTTTACTTTTGCCATATTATGTTGAAGTTCAAGTTTAAAAGGCTTTTGTTTTAGTTATACATTGCCTTAAATGTTAATATTTATTTATGAAAGCTTACGCTATATTGTTAACCTTACTGAGCATCTGAGCTCACCTCTTTCGATGTTTTAATATTTTTCCAGGATGTGAAGAAGTATTTTATGAATGACCTGCAGGGATAGTCAGAAGAGGATATGAGTGTGGAATATGTAGACGTTGTTATTGTAGTTTTTCACTTTATGATGCAATGTAACGTTTACGAATATATCTAGTGTTTCCAAGGCTACTAAACTAATCGGTCTTTCGAGACTTGATCTTTTGTGATCATTCCGATGTTATGAAGTAATGCACCGACTCTGGGTAGCTGGGGTCGGGGCGTTATAGTTAGTATTAGAGGCAGTTTAGTACAAACCTTGGAAGATAGATTTAGATAAACTCTGATTAGAGCACGTAGAACTAAGATGAACTTTAAGGATTAGTATAGAATAACTTCCTAGAATTTTGGTATTTTAGAGATTTTGTGAGTTTTCCGAGCAATACATTCCTGTCTGGATACTAGCAGGTAGAGGCGGCTCTGGCACATATGTTCCTAGGGATAAAACCCGAAAACACCGCTTTGAGCTAGACTCGAACGGGAACTGGTGTACGACAACGGGCCTTGTTGCACTCTTGGTTACGACACTCCCGGGGGATATGCTTAGGATAATTCTCATTTTCTTTACAAACCACTATGAATGGTTATGAGTATATACATCCTCAGATAAAACCTTTTTATGATTATGGATTATATCCATAAATATTTCAATTTATTTTAAGTATTTTATAAGTATGGAATTATGTATTTTGATTCATAAACTACTCTAGTTTATGGCATTGTATAGAAATTGCGCCCAGTAGAAGGAATGTGAACTTTATCAATACGTATGATCCAAAGAGTAAGAAGGATCATATCTTTCATGGTATTAAGCCAACATTTAGAAGGGAAATATTCTCCCATGTGTTATCAACATATGAAGAAATAGTATCATGTGTTAATAAGATAAGTAGAGAATTCTCTGAGTCTTATGGATTTGAAGGGATGAAAGAGAATAAAAGGATGGAAGAGAGAATGATGGATAAAGGGACGAGGGAAAAGAAGAATTTTCCAATATGTGATAACTGTGGGAAGAAACACCTTGGAATTTGCCTGAAGGGAATGTGAGTTTGTTATAAGTGTGGAGAAAATGGACACCAAGTGGGTGACTGCAAGGGTACGAAAAAGGTTTCAAATGTACAATGCTTCATCTGCAAGGAGTGTGGACACTACGCAAACCAATGTTCAAATCATCAGAGTATGCCCCAAATGATGTTATTGGATAATAATCAAGTTATGATACTACCACAGATGAGGAGGAATGATTAGAGTTCTTATATTGTTATTAAAGAATTTTGTAATTTGATTGTTGTATCAATGATGTACTTGTTATAATAATTATGGAGTATATAAGGATTGTACTGCAGTACTATTTCATCTAGGACTTGAGATTGTGTGGAACAAAGAAAAGTGACTCCATAGTAGGTTAAATATTTGGAAAATATATCGTTGAGAGAAGGATAAACCATAATATGGTCTTGATACCAAGATAGTGATTTTGGAATAAGACATGATTGATTTGGAAAAATTATGTTGGATATTCTTAACATCCTTGAAACTGACTAATGATTTGTATACATTTTTGGATAGAAGGAGTATATCTACTTTTCTATAAGGAATAAGGGATCATGAATGTAATCAATAAGGATTTATGGTAATACAGTATGTTGCAGTGTTTTAAAAGAATACATGATGAAGGTGTTCACGTGCTGTTACGCAAAAAAAAAGGAGCTTCATTATGTTTACCTTCCTCATAAAATCTGGACTGTGAGTTGGACGGAAGTATTTTGGATAACTATAATGGTTGGAGTGGATTAAGATGATTTTGGATAGTATTGATTAAGGTTAAAAAATTTATGAAGATTATTTTTGGAATATTATAATACTATAGTTTTAGGAAAAGGACAACCTGCAGGGTGAGGCATAACCCGTCGCGTCGGACAAAGCTGCAGGAATCGAACCCACAACCATAGTGCGACAAGCCTTTATTTCCTACCACTAGCCTACAGGAAGTACCTGGTTATTAAAAAATAGTTTTACAAATCTAAATGGTATGTGTTAACATTTGGAACCTTATACAATTAGGATAAATAGAATATTTTTGAGTTCTGTTACCATTTGGAGTAAAAGTTGGGTTTGTGGTAAAAATTTATTAACGAATGAAAGTATACAAGTATGTATATTCCCTTACGTTCTTAGTAAATCTCCTAAATAAATTCCTCAACATTATAAAAGGTAACTTAAAACAAAAATGTTGTCGGTTAACTTTTCCAACTGGGGATGCAATGACCGTTTAACCAATCACATGTTTTTGATTTTCTTGTGGTTAAACTTTCTCCTAATCTTGTTTTATATAACTCTCCATCAGACCTTGATGGTTTGTTTTTCTTCCATATCCATATTTTCATAGAATCCTAGAATGGGCTATATCGGGTGACCTTTGTACTTATCTTTCATTCTTTTAATGTTACATTTTTATTAACCTTATTTCCGATGTGGGTTATCCTCAAAGGTATTTTCTCTTTTCAACCTTTTATTTTAAAATAAAAATTTCAAATGGCGAGGAAGGAATTTATTGAAGGAGGGTAGAATGTAACACCCCGAGCTTCCACGATACGCTTCTCATTAAATAATGCAATAGCTTGCATTGTACTCAACTTCGAGTTCTAAAACCCCGCGACTAATCAATGTAGCCGTTATGAATAGTAATAAACACTTTTTAAAATTATAGAAATTTAATATTTCAAAATGGACTTCATTTTTGTATTCGTAATATAGAAATTAGCTTATGTTGAATTTTTTGTAATTTTCTGAGAACTTCCAAATTTTTATGAATAGTGAAAAATACTTAAAAACAACTTTTTTAATCAAAATAATTTATATTGATAAATTATACTATTTAGTTGTTTTAAAGTATAATTAGAATATATTTTTACCATTTTATCCAATGGTGGTCATTAGAGTTAATTTAATATTGAAATTCGACACAAAAAATTGTCAATCTTTTAATATAAATTGTTTCTTAAAAACACGCTATTTGTTGTAACAACGGGAGTTAATTATAGAATTAATTAATGCAACATATATGTTTGGAATTTCGTAAAATAGAAATCATTTTTGAATTCGGAATATTAATTATAGCTTACGGTGAAATTTTGGCCTTATTCTGAAAAACATCAATTTTTGATGAATAGTGAAACCACTAAGTGGTAGTTAAATAACTGATTTTTCGTTTAAATGAAATATTACCACTTCTGTGATTTGATTTTCAAAAATCCGACATACATGGTTGTCATTAAGAAGTAAAATGTGGTTCAATGAGATTAAAATAATTTTTTTGGTTAATAGTAACTTTTAAGTTCTTAATCGCGATTAGAGGTAATTAGTGTAGTTTAAGGTACAAATAATGTTATAATAATATGAGATGAGCATGACACTTGTCCTACTCCTATTGGATGAGTCATGGCCGACCAAGACAACCGATGGGTCAACTTGGGGACCCCATGGAGCCACTTTAGTTAGAAAATGACATAAACACCTTTTATTTAATGTTAAAGTAAAAAATGACACAAACATAAAATGTTTTACTAATACAATTGTTACGTGGGGTTACACAAGTCCAAATTTTGATTATAAATATTCATTAGAAAGCTAAAAAGATTTCCTACATCATAGTATTTTTTTATAATTTTTATACATTAAATAAATTAAATTATTTATGACATCGTTATGATGTGGCGATGACCTCATTATTTAACGATTTAAATAAAATGGGAAGATAATGAAAAATACAAGGCTTACAATTGTCTAAAGACAATTGGATGAGAATATTTAGAACCCTTATCACCTTATCCTCGAATTATATAAGTATGGGGCATTAGAATCCGAAAAATCATTGTATTATAATGTAACATTTCAATCTTTCCAAAAGAGCCCCTCCTCTCCACTTATAAAAGGCCCCCACCTCTCCCACCTTATTCACACCTTCAAGCCATTTGGCTCGGCCAACCTCTGCCCCAATACTCTCCCAACTTCCCTACCTTAATCCTAGAAGCCTCACTTTGGTCATAACTCTTCCCAAGGAAGCCTTTGGCTCAAATTAAAAAGAGTTACCCGATTTTGAGGTAATGTCTTCTCTAATGTGGTTTTGTTTTATTTTTCTTCTCCAACCCCCTAAACTCTTTTTATTCATTTTTTTGTAACAACACCAGTATACTAAATATACTAGGATGTTGTTATAAGAAGGATTAGAGCTACACTTACACACACCTACATCTACTGGTTAATGAACATACGGTTTCTGTGGATGGTGAATTTCTGCCTCACGAAACGATGATTGTTCAACACTCATATAACACCTTCAAAGGTGGCCATTAAGATGTCACTATTTTTATATATGATATATAATATGTTTATGTTTTACTTATGCTTCTTTATTTCTCATTTATGGCATACTTTATGATTTCCATTATGGGTAAAACGCGATAATTTCATTTTAGGAAGTGCGGACTACCGCCCCCTCAAAGTGATTTGAATCGTTAATGCCATATGTGGGATTTATAAAGGATGGAGTAAATGGTATTATACACTATATTATACTGGAATTATATTATACATTTATATGATTATGATTTAGTTCCATTAAATATGAAATTGAAATGAAAGTAGCGTTCATGCGTACGTACGGCTTACCGTCTCCATGAACGGTGCATTTCATTTCTTACCTCTAAATGTTACGTAATATTATAAATGAATGTATATACAGGATATATAAGATATATATGACATCTAAATAATGAATATAATTCTGGATATAATGGATATTCTACCACATGAACAACTTGTAATTATAAGAAGTTTATTGTTGACTCAAGGTACCAAAGATCGGCAAAACAACCGTTATTAACTTAAATAATTACATAATGTTCATATCATTGTAATAAGTGATATAATAAGGATAAAGAAATTGAAAATGGTTCTTAATGAGGTATATATTATCTCTAGTTTATTATTTAGGAGGTTAAATAATGGTTGAGTCAAGTCAGACATGAGGTAAGGGAATTTCTTAACCCAACTTCCATTCTTTGGATTAATCTCCTACTTCCAAATTATGTCATGATATTATTATGTCCTATTTTGTATTTTTACTTTCTTTATGTGTACCTATAATGAATACACATAATAGATCTATTTTATTTTAAAAATGATCTTTTTAAGGACTTCTTCTCAATCTCCTTTCATTGAGGCATATTTGGCTTTATACACAACTTTCTTTTATACGGTGTATAAACCCCTTTTACTTTTATATTTATTGAAAAGGAATCTTTTTTATATGAAGCGTTTTACTAAACCAAAAAAAGGGAATGTTTTTCTTTCCGTACTTATGCGGCGACAACGACTTCTCCGCCGCCGTGACCATTATTTGAGTTTCGGCTTCCTCTACAAGCCATCATTTTTTTAATGAAAAATAAATACAAAGTTTTAACTTTCTTTTATTTTGGTATTGAAAATGGTTTTGAAAGCATTTTTATTATGTCAATGTGTTGTATTGATATCTTGTGATTGAAATATGGAAATGTTATGTTTCCTTTATGCATGTTTTATGTGATACTATTATGTTATGGTTTATGATATGTTTAAACCTATTAATATGAGGAATGCATTGGACTTAATAAGTGACGGGTGGAGCCCGCTATTGCTCCTCGATGCATCGGCAGGTCTCATGAGACAAACTAATGTCTTGGCACGAGGCCCTGACAAAATCTTATTTGTGGTCTTGGCACGAGGCCTTGACTACGTGGTTATGATAGTCTGGCATTATGCATTCCATCATTATGAAAGTGGTTATTGATATTGCATGTGATTATTCGACCAGTAGAATATCCATGTGAAGAAGTGAATGTCATTATCTCATTTTACTTTTGCCATATTATGTTGAAGTTCAAGTTTAAAAGGCTTTTGTTTTAGTTATACATTTCCTTAAATGTTAATGTTTATTTATGAAAGCTTCTGCTATATTGTTAACCTTACTGAGCATCTGAGCTCACCCCTTTCAATGTTTTAATATTTTTCCAGGATGTGAAAAGTATTTTATGAATGACCTGCAGGGATAGTCAGAATAGGATATGAGTGTGGACTATGGAGACTTTGTTATTGTAGTTTTTCACTTTATGATGCAATGTAACGTTTACGAATATATCTAGTGTTTCCAAGGATACTAAACTAATCGGTCTTTCGAGACTTGATCTTTTGTGATCATTCCGATGTTACGAAGTAATGCACTGACTCTGGGTAGCTGGGGTCGGGGCGTTACAGGTTATTCCCACATATTCATATAATGACATAATCAAGAATTATAACATATCTAGACATTAGAAGATGTAAATAAAATGACATAATGATGCCACTTTAAAAATTAGAAACTAATTTGATGGGGGATAGATTTTTACCTCATCACATGGAAATAAAATTAACAGCATTACGGATATAGAATAATATATCCCAAAATTTGATGAGGTAAATTAAAAGACATAAAAGAATAATTCTTTAAAAAAGTGGAGGCTGGAAGGTCCCTTACTGATATGTTAACTTACAAAACATACACCCCATGATAGAAAAGTCAATCAATGATGATGTAAATACACATAAAATAAATTATATTACACAAATAATACAATAATAGGTAGTTCATACACCAAAAAAAACTAAATAGTTGCAAATATAGCATAAAATTTTATGGGAACAAAAAGTGATATAAAAAAATCTTACTAGATTATAATAAATCAGGTCATATGAACATGAGTTAATAACTACCAAATGAATCACATAATACCATTAATATTCTTCGAAATCCCTTTTATAATTTTATAAATAACCACTTTATGGTGACTTGGTAACCTTACAATATTCCGGATTCAAAATTCAAAACATCCAAATAACCTGCATTCAACATTCAAAACAACCCTTCCAGAATTCCACATTCAAATTTCAAAATTTTAATTCCAGAAGAATTTCTCCAGCTCTGCACCTTACCTGAATCCAGGACGCACAACTCCAATAAACCATCATCACCGCAAATTTTTGACATAGAAACCATCATCACTAGAAACATCGCACCATTCCTTTAACAATGAATCATAATGGAAACTCAAAACATGAGGAAAAAACAAATCCACCCAAAAATGTAATCATCGAAAATCAACCAGATACTTCACCAGAATCATGTGTGATAACAAGAGGCTGCGGGAACAAAGCACATTATTATTTTTGATAATCAGATAAGAGTTATAAAATCACAATAATATCAGAAGACTCTTAATCATCAGGAGAAACTCTAACAGAAGCATAAACACCTCCAATGCCTATTGAGGCCTCTACAACATATAAACCAAAGATTAAAACGAACCAAGGAAAGGACCGTGGAAGATGATGATCTATAAATTATCACCAATCCAATGATTCAGAAAAAAATCGCTCTGAACTGAACCAACTCCTCCAAAACCATAATCAATATCAAAAAAGAAAAAAATAGAAGAACAAAACCAGTGCACCATAAGGAGACATGCTGCCAAGATCTTGTCGCCGCCAACCGGAATGCACATGAAGGCCACAGAAAATCTCCCACTACCCGTGCTAGAGACAAGGAAGATCCCTTTTTCCCTAGATACGGGAACTCGGTCACAGATCAGCACTGCTCCGCCAAAGGGAAACCCTATCATGTTAGAAAGTAATCGGTCCAGGAGGGCTATCAATGGTGGAAATGGGCGATCGAGTCCACGAAGCCACCACAATCGAGTCTTATGAGAAAAAGATAATAACCACCAAATGAATCACAAAATAATCTGAATATGAAAATAATCATGATAGTATATATCACATGGTATTACACAATACAGATCATACAATAAATAAGTGGAGAATAATGGAAATCACACGGAATTAAAAATGAGATAAGATACACCTTCCATTGTGTTCTACTGGACTCTTTTGTTTTTTTCTATACCTTAAAAAACTGAATTTAATTTATTCTATGATAAGAACGTTTTTAAATTTCATTATTCATTTTATATGCTTTATTACTTAGCTACAACAATTAGTTAATTATTTGAGTTCATATTGGACATTTTGACGATGTTCGGATCTTGAGTAAAAAATAAACATGTTATAAATTAAAATAGTCCATGTGGTCCAAATTCAATTATCTCTATAATAATATTAATGATTTAAATATCATATATATCATATATATCCAGAATATATTTATTTATAATAGTACATAACATTTTTAGTTAAGAAAATGAAATGCACTGTACATGAAGATGGTAAGCCGTACGTACGCATGACCAATAAATTCAATTAAATTTCATATTTAATGGAATGAAAACATAATCATAAATAGTTATATTATAATTAAAGTATAATATAATATTTAATTTTATTAAATTCATCTTGTATATGTCAAATATATGGTATGAATGAGTCATATCACTTTGAGCGGTAGGTAGTCTGCATTTTCCCAAAAGAAATTATCATATTAACCCATTATGGAAACGATAATGGATTTGTATAAATGAAAAATATAGAATCATATAAACAATTTAAATATTATAAATATCACATATGAATACAATTACATATTAATGGCCACTATAATAGGGGGGTCATATAATTGAACAATCATCATTTCGTGAGGCGTTATTTTTCTATCCACAGAAACAGTATGTTCCTTTCCAATTAGATGGAGGTGTGTGTATGTGAAGTTAAAATAATTCTCATAAAGAAAACATCTTATATTTAGGATAAATTTGTTTTTATTAAATAACTTATTAAAAATAGACAGGGGGTTGGAGATACAAAACTAAACAAAAAACATAAGAGAAGACATTACCATTAAATCAGGTATCTCCCTTTTGTTTGACACCAAAGGTTTAATTGAATTTATTTTATCCTATAAGAAGGATTATAAGAGGAGTTTAGGTTTGTAAGATGATTAATTTTGTAGAGTTTTTATGATTCAAGGGGATTGATAAGTGTGTGTAAATTGTTAGATGTTATGGCATTTTATAAGGGAGAGGAGAGGATCTTTAGGAAAGCATGAAAATATTGTTTTATTATATATTGATTTTCGATGTCTAAAGGTGAAAAACACCTTAAATATGAATATATAATGACTAATGTTCTAAAAAAAATAATCATATATTAACTGGACAGTTTTTTGGTATTGTTTTAATCATTATAATATTATTTATTTATATCATTCATTTATATGTTAATAATTGCATCATTATTGTGTCAGAAATATTTTAATTTATTTGATGTCTAAAAATTATAAAAAAATACCATGTTATGGGAAATATTTTTATCTCTAAAATTTGTATTTATAGTCGAAGTCATAAAATATATAAACCTATCAAAATATGTATTTACTATTTTTTTTTTGTTTAAGTCATTTTTTTCTTTTCTTTAAATTAATTAATATAAATTGTCATTATCAATCCCAAGTGGCTCTATGGGGTTCCAAAATAGACCTAAGGATACCCATTGTTGGAAATGTATCAACTAATATGATTAGAAAACATGGTAGGGTAATTTAATATTATTATAATAATATTTTTTACCCTTATTTACTATATTTACCCTTTAACCATAGTAAAGAAAAATTTAACTGAATTAAATATTCATAATGTATAGAAATAACAGTTATAGTATTACAAAATTTGGACCTCCTGATTAAAAATATTGAATCCCTTTTTCCATATTCAATATAAAGTTGATTAAATTAAATTAATATTAATTTAAACTATCAAAACAATAAAAACGAGTTTTTAGGAAATATTAACTATTAAAATATTGACACTATTTATGTCCATTTTCAAAGTGAAGTTACATACGATGACGATTATTGTATTAAATCATATAAAATTATTATAATTAAACATCAAAACCAACTAATAGATAATCTAAAATTCATAATAAATTAGATTAAAAGGAAATTTTGAATTAAAATATATTATTTTTTTCACTATTCACAAAAAAATATTGAATTTTATCAGAAAAATACGAAAAATTTACCCAAAGTAAATTTTGATGTCCCAATTCTAAATAATAATTTTATTTGTTTACATAGAAAAAATTAATATGAAATAAACTAATTTTATAATGGGTTCTCTATCAAAAGATAGTAAATCAACCTTTTAATAAATATTAGATTATTTATTCTTAAAATTACATACATTCACATTTTAAACCTCTAAATTTTATTGGATAATGTAAAATCATTTTAAAACATAAATTATAATATTTTATTTATTTATATTCATTCCCACCAATACAACGACTATGTGTTAACTACCATTTAAAAAAAAGAATGTATTATTTTTTAGTATAACTCAACGTTTTGTGCAGCATTAGATTTCAAAGAAACCCGTTGTTTCATATCAGGTACGCCATCAAACATAGAATCGCTTCTAAAATAAAATTAATATTTAATTCACAAATTTTAATAAATAAATAAAATTATATTCTTTATTTACATGGGTTGCTACATCCTTCCCCCCTTTTTAGAAAATTTTGTTCTCGAAATTTTAAAATTTTCCATGGAATCTTCAATAAAAGTTTCACATCAGAAAAATAATAATTAAAAATAACATTTTAAAAGAATGAATTAAAAATAAAAAGTTCAATGGAGAAATCCCATATTAGTATTTCATATAAGAGAACATGGATATGAAAGGGAAAAAACCATCATGGTTTTATATAGAGTGGTAGAAAACATGATTAAGATAATGTTTACAACAAAAAATTCACAATCATGAAATGAGATAAAAGATATGCCATTCCCTAGTTATAAAATTTAACAGACAATGTTTTTATTTTATGTTTCTTTTCATAATGTTGAGTAATTTATTTATGATCATAACTCAGAACATAATGAAATATAATTACTTGTCATGTAGACTTTATTCCTTTATTAAATTTCTACCACAAACACATCTTTTCTACAAAAGATGAGTACTCAATATAACATAGTCACATTTATGGCACAATAATCAAATTTTAGATAATCAAATAATCTATAAAAGTTGAACTATATTTTCCCATGTCTTTAGATATTAACCAAAACCAAAATGGCTAGTACAAGATCAGATAATCCCCAAAAAGGAGAATCCTTTACAAAAAGAAAAACTACTCTTAATATCTATAATTTTTCAAACTATATCCAATGTTCAATAAATATCATTTAATAAACATTTATCCATAAAAAATTCAAAAATAATATTTCATCCATTACTCCACAAATTAAATCCCATAATATTTTAATTTCCTTAATTATATAGTCCATCCAAAAAAGTGAATTTCTTTCCAAATAACCTTAAGTAATTAATCACCAAATCATTTTACTATACCAAGGATGTCCATTTGATAAACCATATGATCCCATATTAGTATATTAATGATCCTTAAAATAATTTAACTTAAAAGAATAAGTCTTTATAACTACGGTCTTCATGTAGGATAGTGGTAGGCGATGCACCATTATCACCCATTATTTGTGGGTTCAAATCATGTGAACTATTCGGATGTGACGGGTCGTCACCCATTTTATGAGTTTTCCTTTCTAGAAAACTCCAAAATTTCCCAAACATGGTTTATCCTCAAGGATTTCTTATTCCTTTCATTTTCATCCCAATTCATTAAGACCTAAACATCTTATATATTGTCATTTTTTCACCTCTATATGAAAAATGAAAATTATTCTTTATATAAAGAAAAACATACATTCATCATGGTGTCCATATGGATTCATCATAATCATGTTCACATAGGTAGGAGTTCCATGATTTGCAATAATAATTTAGTGATCCTTCAAAATCATATTCTTCCTTCATCCAAATTCACATTGTACAAAATGGGTCACATGGGTGTTATCATAAATTAAATTTCAAAAAATAATTATGTATAACAAATTAATTTACAATATTTGATAAAACAAGACTTTTATGAAACAGTCAGACCTAATTTGGTTTGAAACATACAATCTATTATCCTTTTAAAATACCATATGTATGTGATGAGAGAATATATTAGAAAAGAAAATATATATAGGTTGCGCAAAGGTCTGATTATTCAGTACCTTTTTCAAAATAACAATATACTTCAAAATGTTGTAATAATGTAAAATATTTGTAAATTAGTTGATAATATTTTCCTTTATTGAAAATTTGAGAATATTGAGAAAATAGGATTTGATTAAATACAACCAATGATCCAGGATGATATCGAGGTATAGTGGAGGTTTTTGATATATCAAACAACTTCTGAAAGTGATTTGAATGCAAGAAAAAGATTCACCATAATATGAACATGACTTTTCAATAATTATTGCAAGCATATCATCAGTAAGAGATAGAAATGTCAATTGAGGTACTCCTCCTTTGATTTGTAACAGACATTCAGTGATCTAAAAAATTGATAAAATAAGGATTTAACTGAAATGATATACATATAGACTATCCATTTGTTTAACGAAAACCCATAATCCCTAAAGTTGTCTAAACCGACCTCTGATAGCAACAATAATTACACGGCCATAAAACATTACATAATCATGAATTAAATTAATAATTCACATTGAGAATCTTTTTAGGATTAGATTTGTTGAGAATTAGGACATAACTTTTACATATAAACATGAAAATTACATGTAAACATTATAACTCAATAACTTTTTTATAATAAAATAAAAACTCTTAAAAAGAAACAATTCTAGATCCATGTTTTAGACATCATGACTTGTCCTTCATCCCATCATTGGCCCTATTTTTTTTAGTCCAGTGGAAAAAATTTGATAAACTTGGGAGGAGCATAAAAAATCAGTAAGTGTTATAAAATAAGGAAATAACACATTATCCCATCAATAAATACAAATCAATGAATCCATATTTTTTTGACCATATCATACCTCACGGAACAATAATATTTATGAATAACAAATAGAAATCATAAATCATTAAGTTAACCTCTATAATCCATATCATATTTACAGTGTATCTATTATAGCTATTTAAGAAGGTATTTTGGAATACCCATCATAGTATTATCCCAAATTATCATAAAATAAACATTAATGTTTACCTCTGTCACATTACCTAATGCATTAGAGAGCTATCTAGGTCTCAACAGACCTATGTTTATCGCAGAACCACCCATATAAATAAATGATGCCCACTTACCATAACATAATCATAACACATAACACAAGAATAAAATAATTATAACATTTCCCCTTTCCAACTAGAATATATCAATTCAATGTATTGAAATAAACAATACTTTATCAAAATCATTTAAAAAATTTAATAATGATATTTTTTTAATCAAAGTGACTCGTAGAAATTTGAAACATTAAAATGAATTTAAATAAAAAAACTATAATGTACATATAAATAAATCATTTAAACCATTTTTAAAAAATGGATATTAATAAGTAACATTTAGATGAATAAATTTGTAAAAAAATATTTTAGTTATGGAGTTTTTAACCAAATGAGAGATACATCAATAAAAATAACTGAGGAATAATATTTAATCAAAACAATATAATATCATGTGAATAAACATATTTAGGATTGAATATTCCAAAGGATATTATATAAACACTATAATACTGATTTGGTTTATAAAAAATTTAAGTCCCAATGGAATGTAAATTGAGAAGAAATCCCTTATACAGACGGTATATTTTTATTAAGGATAAGTCAATGAAATAATTATTTGTGACAAATATAAATACACCCAATATATGTGGAAATTAAGAGTAAAAAATCATATATTATTCAGACATATTCATAGAAGACATAATCAAGAAGTAGAAGTATAACTCGGAGAATTGAAATTGGGTAAAGAAGTTCCATTATAGAAATTCGACAGCCTGATGGCATCACATTAAAATTCAGAAAATATTTTTCTGATGGAGAAAAGGGTATCTCATCTCTTGTAAATAAAATATAAAAAATTAATGATATATAAAAACATATCCTATCATTATAATATTTAAATTTAAATTCGTATAAAAAACAAGACTTTTAGAAAGCGGAGGGTGAAAGGTTACCTTACTGATTTGGTAACATACGAAACATACACCACATGAAAGAAGGATCATACAATGAATTTTTAAATATGATGAAATGAAATTATATTACAATAACAATACAAGCATAGGTAGTACATACCCCTCACAAAAGGAAATAGTGGGAAATATAGACTGAAATCTCATGGGAAAAAATTATATGAAACATTATTACCACATTGTAATCAATCAAGTTGTATGAACAAGAGTTAAAAAATACCAAATAAATCACATAATACAATGAATATAAATAATAATCTCTATAATATATTTCAAATTTCATTACTCAATACATCACATGCAATAAATAAGTGTTGAACAATGGAAAGCTCATAGAATTAAAAGTGAGATAAGAAACCCCTTACCAGGTTCTAATCAATCGAGTCGTAAGACCAAAAGTTAATAATCACAAAATGAATCAAATAATACCATTTATATAAATATAATCATGATAATATATATCAAATTTCATTACACAATAAACAATATGAAATGAATTAGTGGTGAATAATTGAAATCTCACAGAATTAAAAGTGAGATAAAAAACCCCCTTACCTTGTGTCCGACTTCACTCTTTGGTTCCATTTTCATCCTAAATAATAATCTTAGGTTAATTTATACTTCTTAAGTAAATATTTAATTTTTTATTATTCCTTTAATATCACTTATTACTTAGCTACAACAATTAGTTAATTTTTTGATTTCCTATTTGACATTTTGTCGATGTTCAGAACTTGAGTAAAAAAATAACTTGTTATAATTACAAATTGACAATGTGGTCACAATTATATTAACTCTAGAATAATAGTCATGATTAAGATATAATATATATCATATATTTTGATTAAATATTTATTTATAATATTACATAACATTTGGAGATAAGAAATGAACGACGTCTTTCATGGAGGCGGTAAGTCTTACATACACATGAACACTACTTTCATTTCTATTTCATATTTAAAATAATGATTACGTAATTGTAAATAGGTATATAATAATGCAATTATAATATCATATAAGATTTAGTTAACTCCATCCTTTATATGTCCCACGTATGCCATGAACGAGTCATATAACATTAATGGGGCGGTAGTCCGGACTTCCTCAAATGAAAATATTGTATTTACCCACTATATAAACCATAAAGTAATCATATAAATGAAACATAAAGAATCATATAAACAATATAAATATAATATATATCACATATAAATATATATCCATCTTAACGGACACCATATGTGGCGGTAGGAAAAATTGAACAATCATCATTTCGTGAGGTGTTAGTTTGTCGTCCAAAGAAACGGTTTGTTATTTACACATTAGGCGGAGGTGTGTGTAATTTTAGTATGAATACATCTCATAAACACAAACTATAATATTTAATATGATTTTTTTTATAAAATAATGGAATAAAACGATTATATTGTGTTGGATAATAAAAATAAAACAAAAGAATTTATGATATGGTGTTACCCTTAAATCAGGTATATCCCTTTGGTTTGAACCAAATGGTTTAATTGAATTTCCTTTTTCTATATGATGGGTTAAAGTAAGATGATAGGGATTTAGGGAGCTTAATATGTCATAGTATGTATGATCCATGTGGCTTGATAAGTGTGTGGAAAGGGATAGAAGAGAGGTATTTTTATAAGGGTGAGAAGGGGATATTTAGGAACACATGAAAATATTATTTTATTATTTAATGATTTTAGGTTTGAAAGGTAAAAAATTTATAAAATTCAAAGTTAATAACACTCATGTTCTAAATAAATTCATCCAATATTAATTTTGTAGGGTTTAGAAATTATTTTTATCTTTATAATTAATTTTGTTTAAAACTTTAATTAATTAGTTAAACACTACATCATTATTATGTCATAAATATTTCAATTTATTTGATATCTAAAAATTATAAAAAAACTATGATGTATGAAAGGATTTTATATTTCATATTAATATTTATATTATATGATAATGATTATATAACACTATGTAAAAATTTATTTAGTAAAATATATCTGTTTAATTCATTTTTGTCTTGATTTTAAATTAATTAATATAAATTGTCATTAATACTACCAAGTGGATCAATCGGGTCCCAAAATCGACCCAAGGATTCCCATGCTAATAAATTTATCATCCAATATAATTAGGACAAATGTTATGGAGATTTATTATAATAATAATAATAACATTTCGTTACCCTTATTTACCAGATTTACCGATTAACCATGGTAAATAAATTTTTTTCTAATGTAAATATTATTAATGTCTAAATAAAATCCTATTTAATAAATCTGTACCTCCTAATTACAAATATGTAATATATTTTTCCAAATCCATAACACGAAAGATAATGAAATTAATTTAAAATTAATTCTTGTTTTTAAAAAAATCGTGTCTTTAAGAAATAATAACTATCAAAAGATTGACACTAGTTTATATCCTATTTCAAAGTGAAATTAATTTCAAGGAAAAAATTGGATTAAATTGTAAAAAATAATATAATTACACTTTAAAACCAATTAAGAGATAATATAATGTTAAAATAAATTATATTTTAAGATGGTTTTTCATTAAAATGATATATTTTTAACTCTTCATAAAAATGAATATTATAATAAAAATACAAAATAATTACCCAAAGTAAATTATGATGTCCCGATTCTAGATAAGAAATTTATTTTTTCAAATATAACACATAAAATTGAAAAATAACTACATTTAAATAGGGTTCTCTATCTGAAGGCGGAAAATTGATATTTTATTGAATACTATAGTATTTATGATTAAAATTATATTTATTTACATTTTAAGCCTCTAAATTTTATTAGATAAATGTTAAAACATTTAAAAAACATATATAATCATATATTTGTTAGTTATATTCTTTTTTTCAATACAACATCTTTGTGTTAAATACCATTTAAAATAATATTTATTCCATTTTATTTTTCAATATAATTCTACGTTGTGTAAAATATATGATTTCAATGAAACATGTTCTTGAAAATCAGTTACACCATCAATCATATAATCCATTTAATGAAATATAAATATTTAATTCACAAATTTTAATATATATGAAAATCTTACATTCTTTATTTACTTGGGATGTTACAAACTGTCCATTTTGAATTAAAAATAGCTGAAAAAAATTTGTTCATAAAATTATTTTAGATCATCAATTTCATATTGAACATGTAACACAAAGTTACAATCATATTTAAATCCATTAGAATTATCCCTACCATTATATATTTATGTATTGTTAATGAAAGTAGACTCTCGTTTTTTTGATTCATCCACTTCTTAAACCATGTCAAGCATAAGATTCTCAATGTAAAATATTGAAAGAAAAATTTTCTCTATCAAATATAAATTATTATAAGTAATGATAGTAAATAATTTATAATGATCCAGATATTATTTATAAATTTTTCTATGTGATTTATAGATTAACAAATCCATAAATGAATTCCATTTCCAATGATTCAGAAAAATGTTAGAGTAAAAAATCATTATATATTTAAGGAATCATAATTCTATAAAGATAAAATATCTTTTCAAAATTATATTTTTCAAAAAAAAAATCTATTTTTTGTTCACAATATGAAATCATAAATTAAAAATAGTTATTTACTTCATTATAATTACATTACTTATAAAACATTATAATTTCACCCAAAAATATCACAATGAATAATTCTATGAACAGATGAAATAAAAAACAATCATTTCCCTGAAAACCACTAGTGTAATTGTATGACCATGGTGATTGAGAAAATATTAATTATGACTATAATGACTCTTACATGTTTATTATAAAAAAATATCATCATTCATACAATGCAATTTTTGATACATGGATATAGATAAATTTTGGAGAAGAATTTTAATCCATTCAATTGAAATAGTATGACATGAATTCATGAAAGAGGATAAAATATTTTCTTAAAATCCAAGATTTTTTAGGATAATCAAATAATATTCACACAAAAAAATCATCATTAAAAAAGTACTTTGGAATCCCAATGTGATGTACATTATCTTATAAAACCCTTAAATTCCAATTCCACTAATTAGAACTCAAAATCCATTACTGATTATACATACATTATATATGAATGATGTGAAATAATATATATCTCTAGAAAAACATAAATCAAATTTCCACTTCCCATTATGTAGAAAATTAGTGAAAATTTATTAACTGAAATAGGGATATTGATCTTTTTGGGATTGAAAATTTTATTCTCATTAATTTAATTATTCACAAATGTGGATATTACTAGTTGATATGAAATAGATCTATTATTTTGTATATAAGGTATCTATCATCCAATTATTAAATCCATGTTCCATTAAAAATATTGTTCATCACATCAATAAATCAAAACATTACACATGATAGTTAGAAAATCAACATGGATCTTCAATATAGATTAACAATACATTCCACTAATCATGTTAAATACATATACGCCAATAATAGAAAATTAGAAACCAATATTGAATCCATAATTTTTTTTAAAAAAAAGACTCAGCATTTCATACATGACACTCTTATTTTCCAATGGTGTCTTTATACTAATCATGTGTGGGATCATCTCAATATGAAATAAAATTTTATTAACAATGGTATAATTATTGAAAGATTGTGATGGAACATTATTAAATAAAACATTTATAAGGGATTACATAAGAAGAATGGTGGATGTTAATTTTTTAGGTACTAAGAGATATTCATTGATCATGTTATTATCACTATAATACTTACTACTCAATACCATTATTCATTGATTCCTTCATTTAGATAAAATTACATAAGAATCATGGTATTCCTTGAATAATAGTAATTCAATTTTTGGAGGAAAATATTTCTTCTGATGTTATTTTCTATTGGTATAATAAGTCATTTGAGAAACATTAGTTGTATTTATAGAAACCAACACATTATAAATTTAAAAGTATTATTAGATATTTAACATGGTATTATAGATGTGATATGGTATATGCGATTATATTCAATATGATTTCATATGATTGAATGACCAATTTATTAAAAACCAAGATTACTTTTTATTCATTTTGAATTGATAAGTGATAATGTGGTTATAATAAACAAAATTACAAATGATATTTTGAGGTCACCTATTAAAGTGGTCTGCCTCTCATGAGGGAGATGATAGATACACCAATCCCACTCACCCCCAATCAGGGTTGGGAGATCCTCCATCCTCTGTTGGTTCTTGTCATTGCATCGATGGGGCTCCTTGTTCATTCTCCAATTTACCCAACATCGATTATCTATTACCATTTCCTCAAATATCACTTCAAAATACATTATAATATCAGTTCAATGGTTTTTTTAATCTTTTCATCTCGAATGAAGATTATATCGTGTTATCCAATCTTCAAAATCACACCTACATTGTGTAGTTTAAGAATCATTGCCCATTGGTGGGTTCCTTCAATTAGTTAATCAATGAGTCATTCTGGTTCAAAGATTGATAAACAGTAGGTCATATAGGAAATTAGAACATAATTATTTAGTTTTATTCAAAGTAAGACATGGTCATGTATTGGTATAATTCTACATGTAACTACGATATATTAATGTTTTATATCATTAGGTGGTCAAAAAAATTCTACATAATGTGAACATTCCATCAAATAAGTTTTGAGATATTTTATCAATATCCTATTAAAATTTCAAAATATAAGGATTATAAACAATTTTGAGAATCTCATTGGTAGATATTTATGTTATGATGGTAGAACAAAATCGGTTTCTCACCCTTTTCCCCTCATTTTGTGTAGATGTTTATATATCATGATTCCATACATATTAGATTTAGATTATAGTGGGCATATAATTTCAATGAAATATTATTGTTTAGATTTAATTATTGGATAATTATTGTGGTTCCTATAAGAAATTTTGTAATTATACACAATCATTCATGTGAGGGACCTCAAACCCCCAAAAATAGTATTTTTTAGATTTTGGAGATAATTGAAATGGATTCAAGCATAGTGTTGGTGAAGGGTTTATGGGGATGTTTTCGTTGAACATTCTACTAGAACATGCAATAAAAAGGTTATTAATTTAATTTTTTAGTAGGGAAATTTTGAAGTGAATGATGTCATCAAGGGACTCTAGAAACACCTACGGGATCTTATAGGTCTTGATCTTTTTCCTCTAGGTCCAACCCATATAGAAGTTCTTTGTCAGGATGATGTTATTTCTTCTTCATCGAATGAACATATTGAGGAATACTATGGTGGGGATGAAAGATTTAGTGGTTTAATATATAAGAAGTTAGCGTCTAATGTGTGTTAATTTGGAGGTTCAAGGACACCCAATGATGAATCCTAGGAAGACATAGTACTTTCAGGACATTGTCTCATATTTATGGGGGGTCACTGAAGCCTGAGAGGAATGCAGTGGATCCAAATGTAGTATGGGGGGTGAATACTATGCAGGTAATTTCCTAATATAATGTTTTCAAACATATTTGATGAATTAGAACATTACAGTCGAAACTACGATCTTTACGAAATCATACCAGACGATTCAATGAGGAGTATGGAGGCCATGGTGATGAATCAAATGATGACATATCTTATCAAAAATTAGAATATAGTGAAAATATATCCATTTGGAATAACTTAATTGTAAATGGATTATGATGTGTCATTGAAAAACTCGTAATGTTTTTAATGAATACTCCTATTATCTACTTGCAATGGCTACAATATCTACTAAATGGTATAAATCTATTGTGACAATATAGGATCTAAAAATTATCCAATATCTCTATCAGGTATAGGATATTTTCCATGGAGTATTTCCACTCTAGGCATCTCCAAATGAACAATATAAAGCATTGGCATATTTCCTGACAATATTGTGGATTTTATTATTAATTCTGAAGAATATAATGTGGAGGATTAATTAGTGATTAATACCACACAAGTGGATGTTAAGAAGATGTTGGGAATATTTCTGGACAGTTTCTCTAATAGTGAGAAATGTCATTGGATTAACAAACATGATATTATATTGATAATAAGATTCAATGAGGTGATGATTAATAAAGATAAACACTGGACGGAATTGGAAAATTTGGCATACAATGTTAAAAACATTTTATAAAATAATATAACAACTTGAGCATCACATATCCTCTAGAAATAATTTATATAGAACGCATATAGTATGTTTAAACATTAATTTAATGTTTATATAGATTCATTCAGTCTTTGTTCTTATTATACAATTTTCTTTCTCACATATCCAATAGAATATATTTTGAAATTAAAAATATATATATATTCCAGTCAAATGATCAGGTGGTTTGATTCTAATATGATTTAGAACCTTTAATGTAGTGGTCACTTTTCATCATATTTCCAAAAAAAAGATAAAATCTAATCCCTTAGATGAAATCGGATTTCCTCAAGATGGATTCCATATTTTAAACTCATTTACACTATCTACATATTAATTATCTATGTAAATCAATAATACATAAGAAATAAATATTATAATACATTTATTATTATCGGTCATACATATAGATATGTCCCCCTAGGATGTAGTGTATTCATCTTCTGGTGAAAAATTATCTATGTTCAAAAATAAATTTACATCATAAATCAGTAAAATATTTTTTTAATTATGGGTGAATGAATGTTTCATTATTGACTACTATAATATATTTATAAAATATACTGATGAAAAACTATTTTAATCACTCTCATTTTTGGACATAGTCAACATTAGCATATACATATAAATGAAAACCTTTCCATGTAATATATTATATCATATAGAATTGTTACATGACCATTAAAACTTCCCTTGTTTTAAGGAAATTAAACATTCATATAATTTTATTAGGTTGAAATTATACTTTTTTTTTGTTTTTTAATCCTCTTGAATTATTAATGTGTTATTATTTGGAATGCTCATAGAAATATATGCTTGGAGAGGAATAAAATTATGATTTCCCTTATCAAAATCTTGAAAAAAATAAACGACTATCTAAATTAATATTATATTCAAAAAAGTCTCCATTGAAACCATGTTTTATTATGAATCATCATGCGGTAAAATATTTCTTCTTACATTTTTCATTACTCGATATTCATAAAAATTCATCATATTTTAATCGGTCAATTAAATACATGGGATTAGATATTATAAATCATCATAAAATCAATAATTATAATAACTTTTCAAAAATCATTAATCATAATAGGAAAATAGTATTTTTATTGTGATTTTTTAATTCTAATTATTGATATAAACAAGATTCTTAAAAATCAATAATGATGGCATGATAACATGAATATAAGAGTTTTAGAACACTTTTTTTTACCTAAATTAGGCATGAAATAATATTCAATATATAGTTGATAATGAACACTTTTTATTTTAAAATGTAAAATATTTACATGTATAATATCATTTATATTATCCAAATATAATGTAACAACCAATAGAAAATTACATTTTTCAAATCCCTATCAAACCCTTTATCTTATGTCAGGTCGACAATGGTAATTACCTTATGAAATTTTAAAAGATATGAATGTAAGAAATAAACATCATAGGAATTTTTTAAATATTGGTTGATGAATTTACCTTTAAATAAATACAACATTTCAATAAAGAGTTATAACATAAAAATCATCTATATAATGTATTACTATAAAAAATACAATATAACATAAAAACCAATAAATCAATAATATCATCAATGTTGTGTCAAATTATGGAAAATTAGTCATTATGAAATAATAATGCATCTCAATTTAGAATCACCAATTTGGCATCACACTATACACTCAATTACTAGACTACAAGATAAAATAATCATCACATTGATCTTTTATAATTATTCTCCACGATAGAAATATGATATATTTACTTTAACATTATCATAAAACCAAATATTTCAATATTAAACACAGTGTATATGTTGGGGTGATTGAACTAACATAGTATGTTGTCACCAAGAGAAATCACAACTCAAAATATCAGGCCACAAATGTACAATATAACTATTCAAAATAAATTTTTATAATAATGAGATGTACATAAAATAAATACAATTTTTAAAAGATTAAATAATATTAATTTCAATTTATCCAAAATTTCAAGTTTCATAAAAAACACATCAATCCACTCAAACGAACAATCATTCAAAGTGATAGTTCGTTACAGATGTTGAGAAACTCTTTCATCAATAGATTCATCCAAAGGATTGCATTCTCATGTTGAATCCAATCTGACACCCATTCCCCATATTCAAGGTCACATAAATTATAAATCATCTCAAGCCAACCATGTATTAATTTTATTCATATTAAATAATTACTCATAAATTAATCCATCTTATACAGTCTTTAAGTATATATATTTCATATATTAAATCAATTCATTAATTTTAATCCTTAATCCCAAATTCTTTTGAACATATATTATAATTCACATTTTCCAAAATAATAATCCAAATATGGATTTATTTTATGAAAACATTACAAGTTTCATATGAAAATAAATCATAAATATTTAATAAAGCTATTATAAAATGTTAATACCATGTTTATAAGAGAGGGAATGCATCGATTTCATATCGGTGTATTAAAATTTGTAACTACACTATGAAACCATTATATTAATAATTTAAAAAAAATACCACATACAAATACAACTTGCATATCCCCAAAAAAAATTCATGATAATAGATCATTTTATAATGTATTAGATCTTACATTCTTGTTTAGATGAGATGAGGAAGACAAAAGATGAAGTTGGAGAAAAAAGACTTATAGTTGATTATGGAGATCAAACACAACTATGTAAATAATAATTATAATTCACATAACTGAAACCAACATCATTTTTTAGATAGTATTGGGTTGTAGACGTTATGATAAGATTTTAGGGAAGTGAATTTTTAGGGTAAAATATCGTAAAACAATATTTTATAGAGTAATATTTGATAAAACCATGGTTTGTCTGTATTGTTCAGGTAATTATGAAATAATCATGCACATGTAACATTATTAAACCCAACCCATCCCATAATGGGGTCTCACAATATTAAACAAATCCTCTAATGATTACAATCCATCAACTTAAGCATTCATATATTCTCCATGTTACCCACATCATTTAGAGAAATTATAAAAAATATTGAACATTCACATTAAATCCTACAATCTATTTCATGTCTTCAAATATATATTTTTTTCTTCTCCAAATCATGATCAAGTAATTAAATTTTATAAATGATATCAAAACACACTAAAATGATCTAAAAAAATCTGAAATCATTCCCAAATACTTTATAACCTCAAAATATATAATTACTATTTAATGTGAAAAAATAAATAGGTGTTACATTAGTGTTTCTATTTTGATGTACACATTTTTATATATGTCACAAATGATTTATAATTAATTGAATAATTTATTTATTAGAAAAAATTGATTATGTTTTCAATATAATATTAGCATATTAATGTTTTTCATCAAAATGTATCATTTTATTGTCGTATTAATTTGTGGAAAAATCAATGAATAATTATTTTATTTTTTCCACTTATACAATTTCCTTTTTACAAGAGGTTGATGGGTGTAATTTACTAAACATGGCACACATAAGTAGGTTTCTTTATATCATGTCTAATATAGGGTTGTTGTTAAACTATATCAAATATTATTTCAGGATTGATTATAATAATGTTTTTTCTATATTATAGATTGGTTTATAAAAATTAAAATATCTGTATAAAAAGGGATTTCAAACATCTATTTTAAAGGGTAATAATTTTTTTTTATAAAATTTACGTAATATAAATGTTTCGGATGAAATCATATATTTTTTATTTGTTTTTTGTTAACATTGGATGGTCTTAACATGAAAGTGAATATGGATGAAAATAGTCTTGTTGGTGATTTTAATCACATGAACATGATTTTAAATAATATAATTTTTTTAAAATATAATGAAAATTTTCAACTCAATGACTCATACTAACTATAAAGATTATTTTCAAAAAATGTGTTATAGATTAATGATCCAATTTCATAGATAAGATAGTGAGATCTGAGAGTAAAATAATGTAACACCCTGAGATTTTATGAGATATATTCTTTTTAATTTCATTAATGTCTACTATTGTACACTACACCAAGATTATCTTGTACTATAGGCAACACTGTTTTAGTTTGCATTATACGCAACACTATTCTTGGCTCGTGTTACAAACAATTTCAAGATCGTTTTGTGGACATTATTCTACGCAACATTAAGTATGGATTTTTTTTAATGTATAAATGAAATAAGATTATATTATGTTATAAGCAACACCAATGGGAGTTTTCACAACACTCAATCCTGGCATGGCTTTCATTACACGCAATCGCGACCATCCTCGATAGCGTGTGTAGTACGCAATACTCGGTTTCACTAAACAACAATATGTTATTAAAATATTATATAAAATAGCCGTTATGATTATTAATACCCTCTTTTTGAAATTTTATAAGTTTTATATTTCAAAATGGATTTCATTTTTGGATTCAGAATAAAAAAATTAGCCTAGGTTGAATTTTTCGTATTGTTCTGAAAACATTCAATTTTTTGATGAATAGTGAAAACACTAAGTTATAGTTTAAAACCGAATTTCAATTTAAATAATTATTTTTTTATTTAAATTTATTTTAGGTAAAAATATTTACATAATACCTAAATATGTTCAATGTAATTCATTGGGGTCATTTTATAGTAATTTGAGATATATAAAAATTGTATTGAACTTTTCATCGTCTTTTACCCACCTCCTAGGAGAATTTCAAAATTTACATAAAACATATTTTTACCGCTTCTGTGAGTTGAATTTAGAATATCCAAGAGACATGGTTAATATCAAGTAGTAAAATGTGGTTCAATAAGATAAAAATAATTTTAGGTGAATAGTAACTTTTTACTTTTATTTACCATGGTTAAAGAAAATAGGGTAATTAAAGGTAAAAATGATATTATTATTATCCTAAAACGTGTCCTAATTCTATTGGATAAGTGAAATTCGACCAAAAAACCTTAAGAATAATATATTACCCTTTAGGTCCACCTGAATTATATTAGGACATTTATTATTATTTAATTGAAAGATTAAAAGAGTTAAAATCAATGTTTTATAACTAAATCATTTTTAATACAGGGTTATACATTACATAAATTAGACTATAAATATTATTTAGAAATTTAAAAATATTAAATAAATAATGGTATTTTATTTATAAAATTTAGACATTAAATAATTTAATTTATTTATGACACAATGATGATGTAGTAATTATCTAATTAATGAAATTTTAACATAATTGATGTTATAAATACCCAAATAAATGTAATTTGATAATTTTTATGAATTAAAATAATTTTATATGTTAATATGACATGTTAGTATTTATTTAATTGGATTTTTTGAACTAATAATGATGTTATGATTTTTCACAAAAAACAATTACCAAATACTGTCAAAATTGACATAAAAAGGTTTTTAAAACAAATATTATATGATTAATTGATATTTTATTCCTAAGAATCTACGGTTTGACCAAATGACTTATATAAAGTTATATATATTAATAATGAACCAATTGGGGTTCTTTTTGCAGTTTTTAGTATATTTATTAAAAAAATATTGTAAGAAAACAAGAAGACACGGTAAAAATAAAATTATTTAATTTAGAGTTAAATCTAAATGACAAGGTTAAAATAGTAAACTAAACTTTTCTAAAGCCTATTGGTTTACATTATTTATCAACATACCCACATTATCTTCGAAATAAGTCACTTTGGTGCCATTATATAATGAATATGACTTTATTATAAAATAATATTTCATGTTTTTTCTAAGGTCCCCCTCTCCCCCGCTATAAAAAGGCACCTCCTCCCTCTCCACATTACACAATTTTGAGCCTTCAAGTTCATCCAACCTCTGCCAATTTCCCTTATAAACTTCCATATAAACATTATAGATCTTCTTGTCTCCTAAAAAGATTAACTCTTGTGCCTTATGAGGAAGATTAAAAGATGTGCATCGAAGAAGAGGTTATCTCTTCTACCGATTCTTTCATGTTTCTTTCTTCTTCAACATCATCTTCATTAGTTTTTTCATTATAAAGTAATAACATCAGTATCAATAATATAATGATATGTTATTATAAATATGAAACATTCCTATTTCGCCATCTATCCATCCTACAGAAAATGAAATCACAGCGCCTGTGTATGTACAGAATACCGATTCCACGCCGTGGTGTAATCTGTTTTTCAACCACCACCATACATGGATGGGTGTAATTGTGTAATGAATAAATATATATTGTTATTATAACATCATACGTTTTCGGAGATATTATATCAACCACTCCAATTCCATTCAATAATTATGGGAACGATATCATCACTCGTGCGTACGTACGGATTACCGTCTCCACGACGTGATGAGATTGATTCTCCATGTTAAACATTCAATAATGATTATAAAGTATATATAATGATGAATAATGATATATATGACATAATTATTCTACTTTATTTATGTATATATATATATATATATTTCATCTACATACTTTCATTCATGTCAATAAGGAAAGGAAAACAGCGTTCATGCGTACGTACAACATACTGTCTACATGAACGTTGAATTTCATTACATTTATCTTTCTATTATAAACATATATATACTGAATATATATATTATATAAATAATTATTTAAATTCATGAAAAAACTATATCATGAGATAAGTAATAATAATATCCAGAACAACAAGTCGAAACACGTACGATAAATAACACGATTTTACCGAAAATGTTGCTTTAACATAGAATTTTCAAAAGAACTGGTAATATAATGTCATAAATGAACCATATATGATATCTATAATGAACCATACTTTACAAACATTGTTATTACTTCAGAATATAATCACACTTATTACAACATATAACAAAACCAGGAATGTACCGTATAGGTATAGAGTCATTAGAAACTGGAAAATATAAACAACTGGTTCATAAATCATCTACTTTGCCTCCCATTTATTTCATCATATCTATAGTCCTTTTTTGGAATATACTACTTAATAACCATCATCCTGACTTGGGGAAATAAAACATACAAAATGTTGAGCTCAAATTCTTAGTAAGGGTAAACAAAATAAATATAAATCACATCATATACATAAGAACATAACTTTTGGAAATCATAACCTGCAAAAGAAATCATAATTTCATAACATGGGATAAATTATAGTAGAGAAATGTAATCACAATAATCCTAACATAAAACATGAAACCTTTTGTTATACACACATAATCATATAGAATAATTTCTTATTAGTCAAGACTCATTGCAAAGACTATCTTAGTGGACAAAGTCCATTTCTAAACCGAGTTCACTCCTCGTTTCAGTCCTGTTTCACTGAACCGGTTTAACATGTCGTTCCAGCCATGTCTATCTCATGAGATATAAAATCATTACCCAATTAATTGGAAGGATATATAGGTCCCAACCATCTCATAATTATACCATTCTTATATGTGCCACAAAATCATAAATCATACATCATTGCATAACCCATGTAATAAAAATGGGATTCTTAAACATCATGACATCATAAAACAATTCATATAAGATATAGAAATTCATTAAAATATTTTCATCACAACATAATCAAATAAATGTAAAATAGGAATAGAAACAGAACCCTATATTATCTTATATGGAAAATAATTTTGATAAAACACTTGAACTCCATTATTGAGGAAAATATCCTTTCAAAAACATTTTCCTTTCTTAACATGCCATAAAATTTTAAACTAAAAGATGTTGATTAAAATTAAACTTGAAAACTTGTAAAGTAATCTTCTTGGAAAAAATATTTTAAAAATCCATTTATGCCGCATAAGTTAAAAAAACATTGTTCTCGTACTTTTGTCAGAAAAGTCAAAAAGTACCTCGTACGAAAAACGACAAAAGATTTTCATTCATATCTTTTAATAAAAACTCACCTAAGAGTAAAATTGGATTTAAAAAATTGTAGGTGGATGGAAATAATATTACTTATTGAGGAAACATAGATGTGGATGATAAAATAAACCATAGTAATTACCAAAGTATAAACAATCTCGGATAAAAATGAGATTGTGATATTTCCCTTACCTTAGGTCCGATTTTCTTCGTAAGTGTCTGAACCTCCTGTATATTGACTTAAATAATGTTATTGACTTATTCTGGTATCATTAATATTTTTATGATATCATATATGGTCATATTCTTAGTATCTTATTAGTAATATTTCATTACTACTTGTTTATTCGAGTGTTTATTACTTTTTGTTCTTATGGGTGTTTTGTCGAATAAATTCGTATCCTTATTTTTAGGATATAGATACCTCATTTATAGAATGGTATTAATGTTATATATATCATTTTTATTCACTAAATTCATTTATATAATCATTATGAAATGAAGATCATGTAGAACGAGTCGCATCACATCGTGGAGACGGTATTCCGTACGTATGCACGAGCGATGATATCATTCCCATGATCGTGGAATTCTATTGGAGTGTATGTATACTATTTCAGAATCAATATAACTATACAATAGTCATATATATTCATTATTTACACCATTATACCCTTCCATGTAAGGTGGTGGTGGAAAATAGATTACACCATGGTGTGGAGATGGTATTCCGTACGTACGCACGCGTGGTGATTTCGTTTTCCGTAGGATTGATAGATGGTGAAATAGGGTTGTTTAATACTTATAATGACATATCCATATATGAGTGATACTGATGTTATTACTTCATAATGAAACAACTAAATAAGAAGAAGTGGAAGAAGAAATACAGTTGAAATAATTGGTAACACACATTACCTCTTCTTTGAAGCGCCTCTTTGAGATCTCCTTTTAGGGCAATAAAATTGGTCTTTGAAGAAGACCAGGACCTCTAGGATGTTTCTAGGGAAGTGGAGAGGAGAAGTTGGTAGGGGTCGGCCGATCTTGGATGCTCAAAGCAGTGTGAGGAAGAGGGGGGGGGATGTTCCCTTTTATAAGGGAGGAGAGGGGCTCCTTTGGAAAAACTAAATAAATAATTTAATTATAAAGTCAAATTCGGTTATAAATAGCTCCAAAATGATTTATTTATAAGATAAGGTGGGTATGGTTCGGATTCCTCTCATCCAATATAATTTAGACAATTTAAGTTCCTATTTTAACCTTATCATTTAGATTTAACATTAAGTTAAATAATATTACTTTTACCGTGTCTTCTTGTGTTCTTATACTATAAGGTTAATAAACATACTATTAGCAGCCAAACGAACCCCAAGTTGTTTATTATTAATATATATAACCTTATCGAAGTCATTTGACCGATCCTTAGATTTTTAGGAATAAAATAACAATTAATAATATAATATTTATTTTAAAAACTATTTTATGTCATTTTTGACACTATTTAGTAATTGATTTTTGTGAAAATCATAACAGAATGGTTAGTTTAAAAAAAGTTAATTAAATCAATAATAACATGTCATATTAACCTAGAATATTAGTTTAATTCATAAAAAGTCTCAAATTACATTTATTTGGGTATTTGTAACTTGAATTATGTCAATATTTCATTAATAAGATAATTACTGCATCATCTTTGTGTCATAAATAAATTAACATAAAGTCTAAAAATTACAAATAAAATACCATTATCTATGTATTCTTTTTAGCTTTCTAATGAATATTTATAGTAGAATTTATCTTATGTGTATCCCTATATTAAAAATGATATACTTATTAAACATTGACTTTAACTATTTTAACACTTCTTTAAATAAATTAATAAAAAATGTTCTAATCTAATCCAAGTGGTCCTAAATGGTCATATTGTATTCCTAAGGTTGTTTTTGGTCGAATAAAACATATCAAATAGAATTAGGACATGTGTTATGGTAATAATAATATCATTTTTACCCTTAATTACCCAGTTTATTTTTAACCGTGGTAAATAAAAGTAAAAAGATATTATTCACCAAAAATTATTTTCAACTCATTAGACCACATTTTACTTACTGACATCAACCGTGACTCTCGAATTTTTGAAATTCCACTCACAAAAGCGGTAAAATTATTTTTCATGAAAAATTCAGTTTTTTTAACTACACTTAGTGGTTTCACTTTTCATCAGAAATTGAATGTTTTCAGAAAAATACCAAAATTTCTCCCTAGCATAATTTCGATATTCCGAATCCAAATATGAATTCAATTTTGAAAAATAAAATTTACAAATTTTCAAAAAGTGGCTATTACTATTCATATTGGCTAGTTTGAATAATATTTTAATAGTATATCGTTGTTTAGTGAAACTCGGTATTGCGTACGACGCAAGCTATCGAGGAAGGTCGTGATTGCGTGTAAAGCAAGATGAGAAAGTGTTGTGTGTAGTAAAAGATTCCTTTGATGATTTATATAACATAAAAACAAAATATTTCTCATAAAAGTCTTGGGTGTTACATTCTACCCCCCTTAAAATGAATTTCACCCACGAAATTCGTCACTTTGTAACAGACAGATGAAGATACCTCTCCCTCATCATATCCTTAATCTCCCATGTAAATTCTTCTAATTGGTTGTTCCTCAATAAAACATTCACCAATCGAGTGGTCTTGTTTCGTAGGACATTTTCGCTACGATCCATAATCTCTATCGGCTGTTCTTCATAAGAAAGATCTTGCTCCAGCGGTACAAATTCTAAGCTGAGTACATGTGAAGGATCAGGTATGTAATTTCTCAAGAGCGATACACAGAACACATCGTGAACTTGAGTGAGATTCAGTGGAAGCACCAATTGGTAAGCTACCTTCCCAACACGATCCAATATTTCAGATGGACCGATATATCCAGGGCTCAACTTCCCCTTCTTTCCAAATCTCATGACCCTCTTCCAGGGAGATATTCATAAGAACACTTTATCACCCACTTCAAACCCTAGGTCTTTTTTTGGTTGTCGGCATAACTTTTTTGTCGAATCTGAGCTGCTATTATGTGTTGTTGAATCGATCTGACCTTTTCTGACATTTCATCAACGAGAACAAGTCCTAATAGCTTTCTTTCCCCAACATCATCCCAGCAAGTTGGAGTCCTACATTTCATTCCATAGAGAGCTTCATAAGGATTCATCTGAATAATGGAGTGAAACTATTATTATAATTAAATTCCACCAGGGGTAGGTGTTGATCCCAACCACCTTTGAAATCCATATAGCAAGCTCTCAACATATCTTATAGAGTTTGAATTGTTCTCTCAAACTGACCGTCTGTCAGAGGATGATAAGCAGTGCTGAAACTCAACTCTGTATCCAGAGTATGCTGAAGACATTTCCAAAAATTTGAGGTAAACCTCATATCCCGATCTGATGTAATAGAAAGTGGTACTCCTTGCAATATTACCACTTCCTTCACATATATCCTGGCAGGCTGATCTATATATAAATCCTCTCTAATAGCGATGAAGTGTGCAGACATTGTAAGACGATCAACTATGACCCAGAAATCATTATTTCCTTTGAATGTTTTAGTACGTTCGATGACAAATTCTATAGTTATGTTTTCCCATTTCCATTCGGGTATGTGTAATGGTTGTAACATCCCCTTAGATTTCTGTCTCTCAGCTATAACTTGCTGACAAACCAAGCATCGAGAGACATATTCAGCAACATCTCTTTTCATGCCATCCCCCCAGAAGTACTTTTTCAGGTCCCTATACATCTTCGTGCTTCCAGGATGAATAGAGAATGAAGAACTATGAGCCTCATCCAGCAGCTCCGTCTTTAATTCGGGGATGGGAGGAACAAAAACCCAATTCTTGAACATTATTATCCCATCACAATCAAGGTTGAATTCAGGAACATTTCTCACCTTCTTTTATAACTCGACATCCTCTTTATGTGCCTCTTTAATCATCACATGTATAGACGGTTGAACATTAATTTGAGAAAGATACGATTTTCCCCTTTAATTATAATTCCAAGATCCATCCTTTGTAAATCCATAAATATTGGATCTTTTGTGATCCTCATCATGGATAAACAAGCATGGTCTTGTCGACTTAATGCATTTTCCACCTTGTTTTCTTTCCCATGGTGGTAATGAATTGACCAGTCGTAATTCTTAATCAGATCCAACCATCATCTTGGGTGCATATTCATCTCATTTTGTGTGAAAATATACTTTAATATTTTATGATCAGTATAAATGTCACAAATTTATCCATAAAGATAATGCCTCCAAATCCTTAATGTAAATATTACTGAAGGTAACTCTAAATCATGAGTTAGGTAATTTTGCTCATGGGTTTTCAACTGTCGTGAGGAAAAAGCTATCACCATATCTTTTTGCATGAGAACACACCCCAATCCCTTCATGGATGCATCACTGTAGATCAAAACCATTTCTCCACTACAAGGCAATGTGAACACAGGTGCACTGGATAACCTTCTTTTCAACTCCTTGAAAATCTCTTCACATTCCTTCGTCCATAAAAACTTAACTCCTTTCCGAGTCAACTTTGTGAGTGGATTAGATAATCATGAAAATTATTTCACAAAACGTCCATAATATCCATCCAATCCAAGAAAACATCGGATCTCAGTTAATATTGTTGGTCTCGACCATCTTTCGATAACCACTGTTTTGCTGGATCCATAGATATCCACTCTTTTGAGATTATGTGACCCATGAATGCAACATTGTGAAGCCAAAATTCACACTTGGTAAATTTGGCATAAATCTTTTCCTTTCTCAGGGTCTTCAATATAATTCTCAAGTGATCTTCATGTTATTCCTTTCACTTTTAATATACCAGAATATCGTCTATAAAGATTACCACAAACTGATCAAGATAGTATCTATAGTCTCTATTCATCAGATTAATGAAGATAGCATGGGCATTAGTAAGACCAAATGGCATCACTCTAAATTCATAGTGTCTATACATTGTACGGAAAGCTGTCTTTGGTATATCCTCTGTTTTTACCCTTAATTGATGATACCCTGAACGAAGATCAATCTTGGAAAAGTATTGACCTCCGTGTAGTTGGTAAAATAGGTCATCAATGTGCGGGAGAGGATATTTGTTCATGATAGTGATCTTGTTAAGTTCTCAATAATCAATGCAGAGTCTCATTGATCCATCTTTCTTCTTAACAAAATGAACAGGTGCTCCCCAAGGTGACACACTAGGGTGTATGAATCCCTTATCAATATTTTCTTGGATTTTCTTCTTCAATTCCTACAACTTAATTGGGGCCATTCTATATGGTGTCTTTGAAATAGGTAAAGCACCCGGTACAAGTTCAATTGAAAACTCAACTTCACGATTTGGTGGAAGACCCGACAATTCCTCTGGAAAGACATCATAAAACTCTCGTACAATGGGAATGATATTAATCATGAGTTTCTCACCAACCATTTGAGATAAATAACCTTCATTTTGTGGAATCAAGACCCATAAGATGGAAGAAATTTCCATTGGAAGTTTATGTTCATCCGTGCATCAATAGACGATCATAGATTGATCTAGAATATGAAATGTGACTTCCCTTCTTTGGAAATTGATATGAGCTCCATGTAGAGAAAGCCAATCCATGCCAAGAATCACATCAAATTCCAATATCGGAAGGATCGCAAGATTTACAGGATGCAATTTCCAACAAACTTCAATCGGAGAATAATTATAAACTTTTGATGCTACTGTTGTGTCATTAGGTGTTGTCACAACTAACTCATCATCATATTGTTGAGGTAATACGGTGATATACTTAGAAAATTCTTTAGAAATAAAAGAGTTCGTGGATTCTGAATCTAATAAAACATTTTCTACTTTAGAGTGGATGGAAGGTGTACCTTTCACCACATCGTTATCGTACTCCACATTGGTGATAGAAATTGCATGTGACATTCCTTTGTCTTTAGCCTTAATAGTTTGTTGACGTCAACCATCATCATCAACCCTTGGATTTTGGAATTGATGGGCATAATTCCTCATCTCCTTGTACTTTAATCATTGAAGTGTAGTAGGTTCATTATTTGTATCCCTTCATTTGTTTGCATCATTAGACATCTTCTTCCCATCATTGCAGCATTCAAATGCCCGATGACCTTCCTTTACACATTTGAAACATTTTCTTGTCCCTTTAAGACAACTCCCTCCATGTTTCGTTCCACACGTTTAGCATAAGGGAAAGCTCATCTTCTTTTTAGTGTGCTCTTTATATTTTCTTTTGAATTCCGTTTTCCACTTCTTATCTAACCCATATGACTGATGGGTTACTCCAATCTCCATCTCGACATTGAGAGCACATCGAACGATTTCCTCGTAGCTATTGAAGTCCCTTATGGATAACGCCCTTCGATGACTTGGTTTTAAGCCACTAAATAATCGATCGATCTTACTCTCAGGTTGGATAATAATACCAGAAGTGTACCTTGCAAGTCTTCTAAAATTTGCTTCATAGGTACCAACAGATTCATCATCCTTTTGATTCAGTTCAAGAAACTCTTTCTCCATCTTTTTTTGGAGAATACGTGGGATGTATTTATTGAAAAATATGTTCTTGAACTCGTCACATTCCATGGACTCAATTTCACTCCTTTTCCTCGTATTCTTAATGAGATTACCCCATTAATCAGCATCACCTTCCAAACGATACACTAATAATATGCTTTTATCATGTTCAGAACATTGAAGAACTGAAAATAATTTTTCAGTAGTAGAAATCCATTGTTCAGCAACTAATGGATCAGTAGAGCCGCTGAATGATGGTGGACGTTGTCTCATGAAGGATTCAACAAAATGTTGCTCCTTCCTTTGCTTTTTTGGAGGTCCTGCATGATTCATAGCTTGAGTGAGTTGTGTGAGCATGGCTACAAGATTTTTCATTCTAGCTCCCATAACGTTTGGTAGCTCAGGGGGACAATCATTGCATTGCCCGTCGTATTCCGCATTAACATGCTACCTTCGGGTTCCAACCATTGACTAAAACCAAGATAAATATTGTGAGGAACACTAATTTTAATAGGAAAACCACATAATCAAGAATAAGATTTCACATGTAAGGTCATATCCCAGGTTATTCATGGAAATTTCTAAAACACTAAGATTGTGTTCTATGCTTAGACTTATCCTTAGGGTTCTTACTAAGGCTTTCACATCCTAGTTTCCAAAGTGTGACTATACCTTTCCTCTGATACCAACTATAATGACCCATACATTACATACATGGTTATTACATCAAAATTTAAGCACACTTATTACAACATATAACAAAACCAGGAAAAGACCGTATAGGTATAGAGTTTTTAGAAACTGGGAAACATAAACAACTAGTTCATAAAGAATCTACTTTGCCTCCCATTTATTTCATCATATCTAGTGTCCCTTTTTGGAATATCCTACTTAATAACCTTCATCCTGACCTGGGAATTAAAACATACAAAAGGGTGATCTCAAATTCTCAGTAAGGGTAAACAAAAGAAATATCAATCACATCATATACATAAGAACATAACTTTTTTAAATCTTAACATGAAAAAAAATAATTTCATTACATGGGATAAATCATAGAAGTGAAATGTAATCCCAATAATCATAACTTACAACATGAAACTTTGTTTAATACACACATAATCATTGAGAATCATTTCTTATTAGTAAAGACTCATTTCCAAGACTATCTTAGTGGACAGAGTCCATTTCTGAACCAAGTTCACTCCTCATTTCAGTCCTGTTTCACTGAACCGGTTTAACCTGCTGTTCCAGCCATATCAATCTCATGGGATTTAAAATATTTACCCAATTCATTGGATGGAGATATAGGTCCCACTCATCTCCTAATGATACCATTCTTATGTGTGCCACAAAATCATAAATCATACATCGTTGCATAACCCATGTAATAAAAATGGGATTCTTAAACATCATGAAATCATAAAACAATTCATATAAGATAATGAAATTCATAACAATAATTCCATCACAACATAACCAAATCAATGTAATAATAGGGATATAAACAGAACCCTATATTATCATAGATGTAAAATAATTTTGATAAAACACATGAACTCCATTCTTGAGGAAAATATCCATCCAAAAACATTTTACTTTTTTAACATGTCATGCAATTTTAAACTAAAAGAAGTTGATTAAAAATAAACTTGAAAACATGTAAAAGAAACTTCTTGGAAATAATGTTTTAAAAATCCATTTATGCCGTATAAGTTAAAAAACATTCTTCTCGTACTTTTGTCGGAAATGTCAAAAAGTACCTCGTACGAAAAATGACAAAAGATTCCTTTCATATCTTTTACTAAAAACTAACCTAAGGGTAAAATTGGATTTAAACTATTTTTTGTGGATGGAAATAATATTACATATTGAGGAAACAATGATTTGGATGATAAAATACACCCCAGTAATTACCAAAGTATAATAAATCTCAGATAAAAATGAGACTGTGATATTTCCCTTACCTTAGGTCTGATTTGCTTCGTATGTGTCCGAACCACCTGTATAATGATTTAAATAATGTTATTGACTAATTCCGGAATAATACATATTTTTATGATATCATATATGGTCATATTCTTAGCTTTTTATTTGTAATATTTCATTACTACTTGTTTATTCGGGTGTTTATTACTTTTTGTTCTTATGCGTGTTTTGTCGAATAAATTCTTATTCATCTTGATAGGTTATAGATAACTCATTTCCAGAATGGTATTAGTGTAATATATATGATATTTATTCACTCAATCCATTTATACAATCATTATCCAATGAAGATCATGTAGAACGAGTCGCATCACATCGTGGAGACGGTATTCCGTACGTACGTACGAGTGATGATATCGTTCCCATGATCATTGAATTGTATTGAAGTGTATGTATACTATTTTAGAATCAATATCACTTTACAATAGTCATATATAGACATTATTTACAGCATTATACCCATCCAATTAAGGTGGTGGTGGAAAATAGATTACACCACGGTGTGGAGATGGTATTCTGTGCGTATGCACGGGCGGTGATTTCGTTTTCTGTAGGATGGATAGATGGTGAAATAGGGTTGTTTCATTATTATAATAACATATCATTATATTAGTGATACTGATGTTATTACTTCATAATGAAACAACTAATTAAGAAGAAGTGGAAGAATAAATAAGTTGAGTGAATTGGTAACTGACATTACCTCTTCTTTGAAGCGCCTCATTGAGATATTATTTTAGGGCACTAAAATTTGTCTTTGAAGAAGACCAGGACCTCTAAGATTTTTCTAGGGAAGTGGAGAGGAGAAATTGGTAGGGTTTGTCTGATATTTATGTCTCAATGTGGTGTGAGGAAGAGGGGGATGAGGTGCCCTTTTATAAGGGAGGAGATGGGCTCCTTTGGAAAAACTAGAAATATTATTTTATTATAAATCCAAATTCGGTTTTAAATATCTCCAAATTAATTTATTTAGAATCTGAGGTGGGTATGGGTCGAATACCTCTAATCCAATAGAATTTAGACAAGTTTAGGTTCCTATTTTAACCTTATCATTTAGATTTAACATTATGTTAATTAATTTTACTTTTACCGTGTCTTCTTGTGTTCTTATACTATAAGGTTAATAAACATACTATAAGTAGACAAACGAACCCCAAGTTGTTTATTATTAATATATATAAAGTTATCTAATTCATTTGGCCGAAAATTTGATTTTTATAAATAAAATAACAATTAATAATATAATATTTTTTTTAAAACTATTTTATGTCAATTTTGACACTATTTAGTAATTGATTTTTGTGAAAATAATAATAAAATTATTATTTCTAAAAAAGTTAATTAAATCAATGATAACATGTCATATTAACCTATAAAATTAGTGTAATTCATGAAATTTCTCAAATTACATTTATTTGGGTATTTATAACATCAATTATGTCAATATTTCATTAATAAGATAATTACTGCAGCATCTTTGTATCATAAATAAATTAACTTATATAAAGTCTAAAAATTACAAATAAAATACCATTATGTAGGAAATCCATTTAGATTTCTAGTGAATATTTATAGTCGAATTTATCTTATGTATAACCTTATATTAAAAATGATATACTTATTAAACATTGATTTTAACTATTTTAACCCGTCTTTAAATAAATTAAAAATAAATGTCCTAATCTAATCCAAGTGGGCCTAAATGGTCATATTTTATTCCTAAGGCTGTTTTGGTGGAATTAAACTTATCCAAAAGAATTATTACATATGTTAGGATAATAATAATATCATTTTTACCCTTAATTACCCTATTTATTTTTAACCGTGGTGATAAAAGTAAAAAGTTACTATTCACCAAAAATTATTTTCATTCTATTGAACCACATTTTACATACATACATCAACCGTGTCTCTTGGATTTTTTAAATTCCACTCACAGTAGCGGTAAAATTATGTTTTATGAAAAATTCAGTTTTTTTAACTACTACTTAGTGGTTTCACTATTCATAAAAAATTGAAAGTTTTCAGAGAAATACCAAAATTTCACCCTAGGCGAATTTCGATATTCTGAATCCAAAAAAGAATTCAATTTTGAAAAATAAAATTTAAAAAATTTCAAAAATTGGTTATTACTATTCATAATAGCTACTTTTAATAATATTTTAATAGCATATCGGTGTTTAGTGAAACACGGTATTGCATACGACTCAAGCTGTCGAGGAAGGTCGTGATTGCTTGTAAAGAAAGCCGAGAAAGTGTTGTGTGTAGTAAAAGATTCCTTTGATGATTTATATAAAATAAAAACAAAATATTTCTCATAAAAGTCTCGGGTGTTACAATATCATAATAATTCATATGATTCTTTAATAAGTCAAAGAAATTATTTAAATCATTATACATGATGTTCGGATACGTACGAAACATATCAGTCATAAAGAAAGGGATAATTATTCCAATCTCATTCTTATCTGAGATTGTTTATTCGTATGAATTTACAGGGGTTATTGTTATCATCCATATCCATGTTTTATAAAAGTGTTTTTATGTATGTTTAAAGTTATTTTTACCCATTTTTTTACTTTTCCCACATGTTATGAAAGGAATATTTCTTTTTTTACCTTACAAGGAACTTTTTGACTTTTCCGAAAATAGTACGAGGAGAATGATTTTTTTAACATATATGGCATGAACAGATTTTTAAAGTTTCTTAACACCTTATTTTCATGAAGCTTACTCTACAGGATTTCCGGACTATTTTCAACGAAATACATTTCCTTTAAAATCGCATTGCATTTTGTGAAATGAAAATGATTTTGAATACGAAATGATATTTTCCTCAAGAATTTGTTTCAATTGTTTAATCAAAACCATTATCCATCTAAGATGACATTATTTAATATGTGTGTGTTTCAATTATAATTTCTCTACTATTTACATTGTTTCACTTCTCATATGATGAAATGATATCCATTGGTTTTATATGGATTATGTTATGATGGGATGATGTTTACGAAACACATTTTATACTTTGGGTTATGTTGAATGATTTATGTTTATGGTGTGGAAAACGTAAGAATGATTTCATAATGAGATGGGTGAGACCAATATCTACCAACAATTAATTGGGTAATGATTTATATCTAATGAGATAGACATGGATGGAATGACATGATTATAAGGTTTAGTGAAACAGGACTGGAAAGAGGTGTGAACTCGATTTAGAAAGGGACATTGTCCTGTAAGATTGTATTGGCAGAAATGCCTTGGATACTATGGAAATCATAAGATGTGATTACTGGTTGAAAAAATTACATGTTTTACTTCCATACATTTTTATCAGTATTAATGTTTCTTTTATCATCTATTCCTTACATAATACCATGTTTTATGTCATTGCTCAAGATTTTTATGTTTAAACATTATGTTATTGTTTTGAAGTTCAAATGTAAATGGCTTGTTTTATTTTTTCCATGCATACCCTTACTGAGCATTTGAGATCACCCTTTATATGTTTTCTTTTCCCCATGACATAAAGAAATTTTTTAGGTAGGGAAAAAAGGCGAAGATCATTATGGGAGATGTTGAAGATCTTTAACCATGATTAGAATATTATTCTCCGAGTTTCCAAGGACACTTAACTCTTATGATACTTGAGTGTTGGTTTTTGTTATGTATTAAGTATTCATCAAAAGTAATGTAATGTCTATGTACGTCATGATTTGGGTCTCCACAGTTGGTATCAGAGTTAAAGGATTTGTTAACCATTGGAAACTAGTATGCAAAAACTTTACTGAGATCCCTAGAGTTATTACTAATGTATGTCTAGGGATGTCTCTAAGGTTAAGTATACGTATCGGTTATTGTCCTAGAATTACAGTAACTATCATAGAATTAAACCTAAGTTGTTATATATTGAATGTACTCCCCCTTTATTATTTTGTTTTCCAAGATTGATTTTTTCCTCTCACACTATTCTTTTTGGGTTTTAGAAAATGGATGGAAATAAAAACATTCACGATAATGGATGATATAAGGGACAATGGAATGCTATTCTTCATGAGAAACCAAATGGAATGGGATTTGTAATTCCAAACATCGTTATTATGCCTTATCAGCAATCTCATTATATGAAACATAATCTCAACTTTGGTGAGTATCCTGACTCATCTAATAAGAGAATGATGGAGTTTCATGACTACCATAGAGGAAATAAAGTTCAATTCCCCTCATGTAAATCATGTGGGAATAGGAATCAGGGAGAATTCTTCAAAGGAACTGGAAGATGCTTTGGGTGTAGAAAATAATGACACAATACCAGTAATTACAATGAAAAAGTTTTAGTTAACACCATGGACAAGGATAATTGTATTTCAAAGACATCAACAATGGTTAAATGTTTTAAATGTGGAATGTATGGGTACTATGAAAACCAATTCCCGAAGGGAATGTCTCATGAAGCGAATCATCATGGTTTTATGGTGGTATTTATATTGATGATTATGAGGAGACTATGAATGATATGTGAGATGAAATAATTGTTGAAGCTCAGTCAATGGTTTTATAAGGTAGTGTAATGATTTATGTTTATCAAGAGTTTTGTTGTATATGTAATGGTACAATGGAATAAAGACACATCTATGGATTGTTAAACTTTTGTTTTTCATCAAATATTTGAAGGTATATGTTGAATGGTACTGGTAACCATGAATGGTTATTCAGATATTTTTGGAAAGTAGATGATATCCGTATAATGATGGGATAAGGAGATAATGAGATGTTTGATAGTATTAATGAGCTCTTGACTTATACATGGACAATGTGATATCGTGGTTGGAATATATAGAAATTTTGGGATTTTGGTATGTGGAATGAGTTAACTTTTGGCAGAATTCATGTTTTCACTGAGGTTCTATGTTAATTTATGTTTCAGAAGAATAAATGATTACGGTATTCACATATTCGGAATGTGACCAACAAGTTATATCTTATGATATTGGGGGATAAATTATGGTATTCACGTGCTTGTTATGTGACCTTTCAGGTAATCATTTTCTTTATACTATGATCTTGGACCGATGTTTTTTTAATAAACCTAAAGATTTAAATTCATTACGTTAGACATAATATAGTATTGTTTAAGGCTAGAACATTTTTCAATATTATTGAAGGATTGTTATAATAATTTAGTTTCCGAAAAAGGGACAACCTATAGGACGGGCGACAACCCGTCACGTCAGACAAGATTTCTGGAATCGAACCCCCAAACGAATTGTGATAGACCATTATCGCCTACCACTGGCCTATAAGAAGTCACTGATTAGTATAAACTAGTTTTATTTTATTAATAGATATGATAGATTATGTATAAGTCCAATTTAGGAACCATATACGATTAATCTCACTATAGATGGACTTATGTATATAACATTTGATAACCTTATGTTTGAGACAGATGGAATGACATATCATTCTATCACATGATCTATTAACACTTCATGGAAGAAAAATTCAACTTCATTTATATAAGTGATGAAGTGGAAATTGTTCAAGGCACAGACAACAGTGAGATTGTACCAAAATTAAGTTAGTATTTTTTTTAATTATTCAACATTAGGGAAATGATCTTGAAAACCAAAAAGGATTCCCTAGAGACCAAATATCTAATTAATCAGATGGTACCTTAGATCATCACAAATTTATGGCTTTGTGGTTGTTGGCTTTTTTCATAGCCATGTTCTCTAACACTCTCTATCAGAATGTGATGGTTAGATTTCTCTTCCATATCCACATTTCACCTATATTCTCCTATGTGGAAACCAAGTAATGATTTAATTTGGGTATCCTATATGTTTCATACATTAGTTTGTTAAAATTAAGTTTTAGTATTCCTTTTTACGATGTGGGTTTCTATGAATGAAACATTCAAGTAGAAAACGATTTATAACACTGACAAATTTCGAGGGGAAATTCATTTTAAGGGGGTAGAATGTAACACCCCAAGATTTTATGAGATATTTTCATAATGTCATTGATGTTTTATATTGTACACTACACCATGATTATATTGTACTATATGCCACACCGTATTAGCTTGCAGTATACACAACACTATTCTTGGATTCTGTTGCACACAATTTCAAATCCGTTTTGTGGAAATTATTCTACACATCATTAAGTATAGATTTTGTGTAATGTATAAATGAAATATGTTTTGATTATGTTATACGCAACACCAAAGGGAGATTTCACTACAAGAATCCATGACTTGTCTTTCATTACACGCAATCACGACCTTCCTTGATAGCGTGTGTATTACGCAATATCTGGTCTCATTAAACAATGATATGTTATTAAAATATTATATAAAATAGTCGTTAGGAATAGTAATACCCACTTTTTGAAATTTTATAAATTTTATCATTAAAAATGGACTTAATTTTTTCATTCGGAATACCGAAATTATCCTAGGGTAAATTTGTGGTATTTTTATGAAAACATTCAATTTATGATTAATAGTGAAAAACAATCAGTTATAGTTTGAAACTGATTTTTTATTTAAATAATTATATATTTTATTAAAATTTATTTTATGTAAAAATAGAAAAATAATACAAAAATATGTTCAATGTAATTAATTGGAGTCATTTTATTGTAATTTTAGAAATATAAAAATTTTATTGAACTTTTCACTCTCTTTTACCAACCTCCTAGAAGAATTTGAAAATTTACATAAAACATGATTTTACCACATCTGTGAGTGGATTTTCAAAAATCCAAGAGACATGGATAATATCAAGGTGTAAAATTTGGTTCAATAAGATAAAAATTATTTTTGGTGAATAGTAACTTTTTATTTTAATTTACCACGGTTAAAAGTAAATAGGGTAATTAAAGGTAAAAATGATATTATTATTACCCTAAAACGTGTATAATTATAATGGATAATTTTAATTCGACCCAAACCAACCTTAGGAATAAAATATTACCCTTTAGGTCCACTTGGATTAGATTAGTACATTTATTATTATTTTATTCAAAGAAGAGTAAAAAGAGTTAAAATCAAAGTTTAATAACTTAAAGAAATTAATATAGGGTTATACTTGAGCTATATTCGACTATAAATATTCTTCATAAATTTAGAAATATTTCAAACATAATGGAAATTTAAATATAATTTTTAGACATTAAATAATTTAATTTATTTATGACACAATGATGATGCAGTAATTATCTTAGTAATTAAAATTTTAACATAATTGATGTTATAAATCCCCAAATAAATTTAATTTAGACATGATATGATTTTAAATAATTTTATATGTTAATATGAAATGTTGGTATTGATTATATTAACTATTTTTGAACAAATCATGCTGTTAAAATTTTTACAAAAATTATTTACCAAATAGTTTCAAAATTGACATAAAATAGTTTTTAAAACAAATATTATATGATTAATTGTTATTTTATTCCTAATAATCTAAGGATCCGAACAATGACTTCTATAAGGTTATATATATTAATAATGAACCAATTGGGGTTCGTTTGGCAGTTTATAGTACGATTATTAACATTATATTGTAGGAAACAAGAAGACACGGTAAAGGTTATTTTATTTAAATTAGAGTTAAATCTAAATGATAAGGTTAAAATAATAACCTAAACTGGTCTAAAACCTATTGGTTGAGAGGATTTAGACACATCCCTTCATTATCTACGAAATAAGTCACATTGGTTCCATTATAAACCGAAAATGCTTTATTATAAAATAATATTTTATGTTTTTTCTAAGGTGCCAATATCCTCCATTATAAAAGGGCACCTACTCCCTCCCATCTTTACACAATTTTGTGCCTTAATGCTCGTCCAAAACTTGTACATTTCACTTATAAACATCCCTATAAACATTATACAGGTTCTAGTCTCCTCAAAAGTCCAAATCTAATGCCATAAGAGGAAGCATAAAAGAGGTGCGTCGAAGAAGGGGTAATCTCTTCTTCCGATTAATTCAAGTATCATTCTTCTTCAACTTCTTCTTCATTAGTTGTTTAATTATAAATTAATAACATTACTATAAATAATATACTTATATGTTATTATAAATATTAATCATCCTTATTTCTCCATCTATCCATCCTATGGAAAACGGAATCTTCGTGCGTGCGTACGTACATAATACCATCTCCACGATGTGGTGTAATCTGTTTTTCCACCACCTTCTTACTTGGATGGGTATAATGGTGTAAAGTATAACTATATATTTTTATTATAACATCATGCTTATACTGAGATATTATATCATCCATTCTAATTCTATTCAATAACTATGGGAACGATATCATCGCTCGTGCGTAGGTATGGATTACCATCTCCACGACGCGACGAGATTCATTCTCCATGTTAACCATTCAAGAATTATTATAACGTATATATAATAAAGAATAATGATATAAATGACATAATAATTCTACTTTATTTATGTATATATATATATCATCTACTTACTTCTATTCAAGTCAATAAGGAAAGGAAAACAGCGTTCATGCATACGTATGGTCTACCGTCTCCATGAACAGTGTATTTAATTTAATTTATCAATATATTATATATATACATATACTGAAAATATATGATATATAAATCATGATTTAAATTCTATAAATAGTTAAATAATGATAAATTTAAAAATAATATCAAGAAAAACAAGTCCAAACACATATGATAAATAAAACGATTTTACCCAAAACACTGCTTTAACATGGAATTTACAAATCAATGGGTAATATAAAGTCATAAGTGAACCATATATGATATCATAACAATGAATATGATTCTGTAATATGTAAAATGACATTATTTAAATCATTATACATGAGGTTAAGATAAGTACGAAGCATATCAGACCTAAGGTAAGGGATAATTATTCAAATCTCGTTCTTATCCGAGATTGTTTATTTGTATGTATTTACTGGGGTTATTGTTATCATCCATGTGAATGTTTTCAAAAACTGTTTATATTTATGTTTAAAGTATTTTTAACCCATTTTTTACATTTACCACATGTTATGAAAGGTAACTTTCTTTTCTTTACCATTTGAGTTACTTTTTGACTTTTCTGACAAAAGTATGAGGAAATTGTTTTTTAACTTATACGGAATGAATATATTTTTACAGTTTCATAAAACCTTATTTTCATGATGATTACTCTATAGGATTTGATGACTATTTTCATCTAAATCCTTTTCTTTTAATATTTCATGGAATTTTGTGAAAAGAAAATGATTTTGTATAAGAAGGGATGTTTTCCTCAAGAATTTATTTCATGTGTTTTATCAAAACCAATTTCCATATAAAACGACATTATTTAATTTGTGTATGTTTCAAGTATAATGTCTCTATTATTTACATGGTTTCACTTCTCTTGTGATGAAATTATATCCATTTGTTTTATAAGAATTACCTTTTGATGGGATTATTTTTATGAAAAAATTTTCTTTATTGGGTTATGTTGAATATTTTATGTTCATGTTGTGGCACACATAAAAATGATTTCATTATGATATGGGTGGGACCTATATATACCTAAAATGAATTGGGTAATGATTTATATCTCATGAGATAGATATTGCGGGAACATATTGATTATCCGGTTCAGTGATAAAGGACTGGAACGAGGAGTGAACTCGATTCAGAAAGGGACATTGTCCACTAAGATGGTCTTGGCCGGAATGGCATGGCTGCTATGGAAAACATAACATGTGATTAATGGTTTCCAAAATTACATGCTTTAATTACATGCTATTTTATCATTATTAGTGTTTCTTTATGATCTATGCCTTACATAATACCATGTTTTATGTCATTTGTCAATATTTTGATGTTTAAACATTATGTTCATGTTTTTAGGTTCAAATGTAAATGGTTTGTTTTATTTTTTAAATTCTTACCCTTAATGAGAATTTCAACTCACCCTTTATATGTATTCTATTCCCCATGATATATAGAAAGGATTTATGTAGGAAAAAATGGGGATGATCTTTACAGGTGATGTTGAAGATCTTTCACCATGATTAGAAGATTATGTTATGAGTTTCCAAATACACTAAACTATTACGATACTTGAGTGTTGGTTTTTGTTATGTATTAAGCATTCTGAAAAATTGATGTAATGTTTATGTACGTAAATTATTAGTTCTCTACAAATAATGTCCAAAATCCACAGATATTTAATACGAATAATATTTTTGTGATGTCTTCCTATAAAATATTTTGAATAGCCCAAATTTTTTTATGTTATATAATTATATTTCTAATTAATTTTCATATTTGGTGAGAAATAATAGCGATTGATGTTTTTCTTATAGCTCCTCATTATATAATAATTATTCTCATGGATACCCAATATATTGATATGGGAGAAAATTAAAACATCTTAAATTTTGTTGATTTTGAAGTACTTTTTGTATTGGGGTCCATAATAATAAATAGATGATTTTTCCTCTAATTGGAAAATGAGTTTATAGGGAATGCTAATTATATATTATATTTTTCAAAACATTATAGATGCTAATAAATGTGTCTGTGAACTCTCTTCTGCAGTAACCTGAAAAAATATTTTTAAACATGATTAAAAAATTCATAGCATACTGATTTTTTCATAAATAGGTTTTCAATGTATTTAATGATATGAAATTTTATAAAAAGTTGACTTCTTAATGGGATGATTAATTTTATAAATTTAAATAAGGAAATACTGTTATGAAATATTATGCTTCTACATTTGATAGATTGTCTGGTTATGTATGATGTGTGGTAAATATTATGCACCTTCATGTTTGAATTTATGAGATGAATAAGTAACCACATATATTTTTTATCATAATATTCATGTGGTTATTGATTTATATATATTTGGTTATTTTATAAGAAAATTTGGTAGTGGATTTTTATGAAAAATGATTTTAAATAACCCTTAATACTCAATCAGATGGAGGGAAAATTCCAATATTATCCACTATATAATGTGATCGTCTATTCATGAAAATCATAATTATTCATATCAAGAAACAATGTTATAGGGGAAGATATATAGTGTCTCATTTGTGTAGTTTAGTGGGACATCAAAATTCAATGTGGATAGACAAACCATGTATGTTATATAAATATTCTATGGTTTTTATCAATTTATGAATTATTGTATATTCACATAAACATGTTATAACATTTCATTGATTATAGGGAAGTGACTACTGATATATAAGGATTGTCCAATTTATATTATGTTATGTATTCATGGTAGAGTATGAACAACATAATATATTTTTTGTTCATTAAAATAGATTATTAATGGATTTAGTATCATAGTGGGTCTAAAATAATGGAAGCTAGAATCTAATATAGGACATTACACAATGTGACATATTTATTTGATATATTATGTGATCACATATCAATTTGTTAATTTATCTGAATAAAACTGATTTCTATTAGAAAAATTAATAATAAATTTGTAATATTAGTTAAATATATATAATATTCAATTAAAATCAATAATATACCAGGTTATGTAACACCCCGACCCCAGAAGCCTATAGCCGGTTCATTATTTTAATACATTGGAATGATTACAAGGAATCAAGTCCTTAAGGACAAATCAGTTTAACTGTCTTGAAAAATAGATTACAAACATGAATGTTACAATACACATTCAAGCATAAAACACATCATAAATAATATTTTGAGAATTCCATTATTCACCTATCTTAAACATTAATATAATTCATAATACATTTCTTGTAATCCTAGGAAACCAAAACATAAGAAAAGGGTGAGCTTAGATGCTTAGTATGGTTAAATAATGTATCATAAGCTATAAACATTTAAATAATATTTTTAATAAAAAAAATCCTTTTAAACATAAAATTGACCAAAATATGGAAAAAAAGATGTCAAACATTACAATAGAATAATTCAATTGAATATTATACTGGTCAAATAATCACATATAATAAATAATTTCAAAACGAGGGAATGCATAATGATGGACATCATAACGATATACTCAATTCCTTGCAATAAGACTACAAATAAAATTTTTGTCAAGGCCTTGTGCCAATTCACTAATCATGTCATTAGACATAATGATGCATCGAGGGGTAATATTGGGCACCGCCCCTCACTTACTATGTCAAATGTATTTCTCTTATGAAAAGGATGAAACATGACATAAAAATTCGTATAAAAACTAGCATACGAATTGTGAACATTTTAACCATAAACGATGAATAGTATAAAAAACATATATAGTAAAACATATCCTAACTCATTCGATACAATATAATACATTGTATGATAATAAATAAACCTAAATCCGAAATAATATCATGTAAATGTTGTTGACATAGTTGAAAATGATTAGTAATACTCTTTGAAAAAAAATCATTTCTGATGAAATCATTTAAATGTCACAAATTTTAAAAATGAAGACATGTAAAAAAAATTGAATCATAGTGACCCATTCCACTTTGAAACATTTGAATGGAATTAACAATTTAAAAAAATCATGTCAATATAAATAAATCCTTAATAACATTTTGAAAACATGGACATTAATGAAAATAATTTAGAAGAACAAATATTTATACCATTTAAATGATGTTTTCTTAAATGTGTAACATAAAAATAATAATTTTTAAAACTCTTTTTTGAAACACAAACGTGGATAATAAATATTTTCCAGTTAAAACATACACAAAGACATTCTCAGATAATAATGATATTGAGTTTTTAGACATTACCTTGTAATTTACATTGTTCGACGGTATGTTTATCCTCTTATATAATGGTTATAGTATGTTATTAAATTATACCTGAACAATATTAATACTTATGATACCATAAATCATTAATTTAATGTTTTATTATACCCATTTAATAATATTTTATATGTTAAACTAACATTTTAGGTAATAATCACATTCTTTATTGTTAGTGTTTTAACTTTTTATTCTGATCGAATCACTTATATTATGATTTTATTGATTCCATAATATAAAACATAATTTATTTATCATATATATTATGTATATAAATATTTATAATATATAGATATATGATATGTAACACACTATTTATGGAGACAGTACGTCGTATGTACGCATAAACATTGCTTTAGTTTTCATATATTATTTAATGGATGTTAGTGAATGAGATATATGTGAATATATACATATATACATATATATATATATATATATTTCTGGTATCATTATTATTTCACAAATGACATATTTTTTAATAATATATTTGTTTATAATAATCATTGGATGGTGAACGTGGGAATGAATTTCATCGCATTGTGGAGAAGGTCAGCAATACATACACACGAGTGATGATATCATCCTATTGATGGTGAAATAATCTGTAATTAGATGGTATATAATATTTATAAAAAATCTTTAACATGTTATATTTATTATTTACATTAGTTACAATCATTATTTTACCCATCCAAATAATGATGTGTTGAATAAAAATCTATAAAACGGTGTGGATATTTTAATCCATATGTACCCACGTATAGTGACTTTGTCATTCATAGGATGGATTGAATAATTAATATGGTTCTAACATATTTATAATAAAATCCTAGTATGTAGAATGCACCGGAGTTATTATTTTGGTATGGAAACAACAAAGAAAGAGAATGTGTAAGAAGAAAAGAACACTGAAAGAGGTGATGAAATAATTACCTCTTCTCCAGAATCCTCTTTTTGATTGAAAAAAAAGGGATCCTTAGGTTTTATTTATGATCAATGTATGGCCTATAATTTAATGTGAGGTAGATTCTAAGCAAAATGGATGATTAGGTTTGAATTTAAGAGAAGGGGATGTTCGCTTTTTTATGGGAAGTGAGGGACACTTTAAGAAATGTTATAAATATTAATTTATTATAAATAATATTTAGTTTAAAATATATAGAAATAGATTTATTTAGATTATATGGGGGAGTTGTGTCGAAATAATCACAACCAATAGGTTTTAGAAAGTTTTGGTTTCCATATTAACCCTATATTTGCGATTTAGATATTAGTTAAATAGGTTTAATTTTAACATGTCTTTTATATGTTTATATTACATTCATAATAAAAAAATTATAAAAAGTCAAGAGAACCCCAAGTGGTTAATTATTTACATATCTAACTTTATCTATATCCTTTTTCTAAACCTAACATTTTTATGAATTTTATATCATTGAATATAATATTATTTGTTGAAAAAATTATTTATGTCAATTATGACACTATTTAGTAATTGGTTTTTGTGAAAGTAAAAAGTAGATTAATATGAATGAAAATTCATTAAATCAATAATAACATGTCATATAAGCCTATAGAATTATATTAATTCATCAAAGGTCTAAATTTACATTTATTTTTATATTTATAATATAAGAAGTTTTAATATTTCAAAAATATGGTATTATTGTATCATCATTGTTTCTAAAATAAATTTAATTATATAATGTCTAAAAATTATAAATAAAATTCCATCATGTTGGAAATATTTTTATCTGTATAATGAATATTTTTAGTCTAATTTATCTTATTGATAACATAATATTTAAAATGTTTTAGTTATTAAACATGGAATTTATCACGTTTAACTCAACATTAAATAAAATATAATAAATGAAATAATATAAAACAAGTTGATCAAAAATGATCATATTTTGTTCCTAAGGTTTTTTTGGGTCAAAATACACTTTTTCAATAGAATTAGGACATTTATTAGGGTAATTATAATATCATTTTTTTCCTTTAAATTCCTTTTTTATTGAAATCATGGTTAGTAAAATTCATAAGATACTATTCAAAAAAAATTAGTTATCACCTCATTGAACCAAATTTTACTTACTAATGTCAAATGTTCCTCGTAGATTTTTGATATTCATTTAATATAACTGGTAAAATTAATTTTCACATAACTGTTAAAATGTGCCTAGAAGGTGGGTAAAAGACGTTAATAATTTCAATAAAATTTTATACATATACCCTGATTATAAAATGAGTCCAATGATTTACATTGAAATAATTTGAGTATTATGAATATATTTTTAATCTAAAATAAATTTAATTTTAAAGATAATTATTTATATAAAATGTTAGTTTTAATCAATAATGCTTTTTTTCACTATTCAGAAAAATTTGAGAGTTTTAAAAAAATACAAAAAATTCACCCTAAGCTATTTCTGAATTTATGAATCCAATAATGAAGCCTATTTTGAAAATTAATTTTTATAAAGTTTCAAATGTTGGGTATTACTATTCAATACTAATTTTTAAATGGATAGTTTTATTGGAAATGATACATTATAACTCAATGTTGTTTACAGTGCAAGCTACTACACAAATCAAAGAGAAGCATGTCGTGTAATCTTGGGTTTTACATTTTTTCTCCTTCAAATAATTTCAACCACAAAATTTCTAGAATATTACTTGCATAAAATTATTAGGGTGGTTCATCATCATATGTTCCATGGGTTCACATGTTGCATCTTCTATCTTATGGTTTCTGTATATAACTTTTGCCAGACGAGTCGTCTGATTTCTCAGCACCTGTTCTCTGGTTTCTAGAATCATGACATGCCATTTAAAAAAATTGATATCTGGTTCCAGTTATATTTCATAATAGGTGAGTACATACTTTGGGTCAGGCTTGTATTTTTTCAACAGTGATATGTGGAACACATCATAAACTTAAGAGAGGCTTGAAGGCATTCCCAAATGGTAACCTAAAACACCAATTTGTTCTAGAATTTAGAAAGGTCTGATGTTTGTGGGACTTAATTTACCCTTCTATATGAATCATATATCACTATTATATGGAGAAAACATCAATAAAACAATATCTCCTACTTGAAATTCCAAATTCGTTGTATTTTTACTGGTGTAGATTGTCTTCCTATGTTGAGTTTCATTGATGTGGGTTTGGATAATATTCAAGTTTTCTATTGTTTCTTAAACATTTTTTTTTTTGGATTTTGAGTTTTCATTCACAAACAACTTCCAACAAGTTGGTGTGGGACATTTAGTTTCTATATAACGCTTCATATGGTTCCATCTGAATACTTGAATGGATGTTATTGTTATAGGAAAATTATAATAGAGGTAAATATTATACCAACATACCTTGAATTTCATGCGAGAAGTATATCAATATGTCTTATATTGTTTGTGTAGTCCATTGTGATTTTCTATCTGTTTGATGGTGGTAGGAAATGCTCAAAAGAAGTTCATTGTCTAGGGATTTCTTAATACTTTCACTGAATCTTGATATGAAATGGGGATCACGATTGGAAATAATTGATAGGGGTACTCCATAAAGTCTAGAAACTTCCTTAATATATATTCTTTCTAAATGTTCAACAGGTTAATCATATCTTATAACATGAAAATGTGATGACCTGGAATGACAATCAACAATTATAAGTATTTCATCATTCCTTCTAGGAGCCATTGGTAGCCCATGATAAAGTCCATCGTAATATCATCCGATTTCAACTCAGGTGTGTGAAGAGGTTTCATGTCACCTCTAGGACGCTGTATTCTAGGATTTACCTATTGAAACCATACATCTTCACACATAATAATCAATATCCCTTTTCATGTTGTCCTACTATATATGATCATTCATATCTATAGACATCATAGTGCTAGAAGGGTGTGTAGAGTAATTTGAGCTAGGGGCATCATCCAACCATTACCTTTTCAGATAAGGTATGTGAAGAACACAAAGTCTCATCCCAAATTTCAAAATTCAATCATCATATATTATGTAAATCAATCTACCATCGTGCACATCTTTAATCATCAATTTAAACTCCTCGTCATCTGTTTGAGATATTTTTATAGTTTCTAGTAAGGAAGGTTTGGAAACCATATGAAAAAGTATTTATGTTTCACCTTCCATGATTATTCCAATATAGATATAAAATAGATAAATGAACATATGATCCCTTTCAACTATCATCTTTTTCGAACTCTATTATCCTATATATTCAAAGAATTTTCCACCATATTTTCCTTCTCTATATAGCACTATATAGTGCAGTCATAATCTTTGTATAGTTAAAACCATCATCTTTTTATTGTGATGAGTTCTATCTGTGAGAATATGTACTTCAAAATCAATTGATTAGTATATATCTCACATTTTCTTATATTGTGATAGTTTCTCTATATATTCAAAAAAATATTATAGTTTCGATCTCAATATCATGAGGAGGATATTTTTTCATTACTTTTTAGCTATCGTGATGGATAGGCAATAACTCAATCATTGTGCATAAGAACACAACAAAGTGATTTTCTTGAACACTCAACATAAATACAAAACACATAATTCCCTGATGGTAGAGTTAAGATAAATGAATTGGAAAATAACCTCTTCAATTCTTTAAAATAATTTTCATGCACTTTTTCGTAATAGATTTAACCGATTTAAGTGTGATATTTGTTAATGGTTTATCCAATCGGGAAAATGTTTTGACGAAACGTCGATAAAAACCTGCTAAACCAATAAAACTGCGTACCTCAGTTATACTCATTAGTGCTGGCCAATCATTTATTTATCTTCCCTTAGAAGGTTCAACATTTATTTCATCCATATATACAATATGTGGAAAAAAATATCCAAAAGCCAAAATTCACATAGTCTCAAATTCCCATATAATTCATTTCATCTAAGTTTTTTTAATAATTCTCAAGTAATTTTCTTGATCCTTGTATAATTTGTATTATAACAAGATAACATCAATAAATACATTTACAAAGTCATAATTATTTTCATTGAAAACTATATTCATTTTATCCCTTAAGACAGTGGGTAAATTAGTCCTTCTAAAAGGAATTACTGTAAACTCTTAAATTCTATACCATGTACGAAATGCTGTCTTCAAAATGACTTCCATCATCACACACAACTTATGAATTCAAGATTGAAGGTCAACCTTGAAAAATATTGAGTTCCACAAATTTGATCGAGTAAATAATAAATGCGAGGTAGAGGATAATTTTTCATTATTATTGAGTTCCACTATAATTATATTTAGTAGAAGTGGAATACCTACATTGACTACCTGTGTTGATTCCACATCCATTCCTTCCACAAGGTGCCATTTTATAAATAATGAAAAGCAACAGATAGGTTTATGAATCACAATACATAATTCCAAACTTATAAAATACCTAACATAAGTTGTAAAAACCCAATGATTTCATACTACATTATCTCTTCAATGTAAATAAATAACTTAGGAAACACGCAACATTGAGTTTGAGCACACCACAACATAAAAACATAGCCATTAAAAAAGCGGTTATGAATAGTGTAAACTGAATTTTGAATTTTATATACTCTTTAAAATTTTAGAATTCAGATTGTGTGTTTTATAAACATAATATAAGAACAAATTTATTTTCTTAGATAAAAAAAGTATTAAAAAAATTCTTCATTTTAACGGAGAGCACTTTTTAATTCTATCATTTAACACTTTTATATATTCAATTTGAAAAAATAAATTTTTTCATAAGAATGGAGACATAAAAATTTAGTTTGAATAAAATTTAGGCACTTTTCTGATAACATTCATATTTTTATGAATAGAGAGAAATACTAAATTTTAATTTAAATCTAAATTGTTAATTAATATAATTTATATTGTTAAATTATAATGTTGAGTTGTTTTAAAGTATAATTAAATTAAATTTTTACCATTTAATATAATTATAGTAAATTGATGTAATTTCACATTTAAAGTGTACATAAACAATCGTCATTCTTCTAATAGTTATTATTTCATAAAAACACGTTTTTTGTGTTGACATCGAGAATTAATTATAAATTAATTTCCGCCACTTCAATTATTTGAATTTGGAAAAACACATTCCATATTTTGAATCAGTATGTCCAAATTTTGTAAATATATAACTTTTATTTTTTGTCATTTTTATTATTTAATTCAGTAAATATTTTATTTACCATGATTAAAGGGTAAATATAATAAATAAGGGTAATATATAATATTATAATAATATTAAATTACACTAACATGTATCCTAATTCTATTAGATAATACATAGCCGACCATGGGCATCCTTGGGTTGAATTTGTGACCTCATGGAGCCACATGGGATTATTAATGTCCTTTTATATTAATTAATTAAAAGTAAATACAAAATTTCAAAAACAAATATCTTTTAGTAAATAAATTTTCTCATGGGGTTATATAAGTTATAATTTCTACTATAAACATTCTTTAGAAAGATAAAAATAAATAATATATCAGGGTTATTTTTTTAAATTTTTGTACATTAAATAAATTAAATTTTTTATGACACATTAATGATGCAATATTTATCTCATAAATACTTGATTTAAATAAATAAGATTATAAATATTAAAATAAAAAGATTATAAATATTGAAAAAGTATCAAAAACCTGTCCAAATCTTATTGGATTATTTTATTTCAACGTTGAGTCATTTTAACACTGTTAGTAACGAATTTTTGACCTTTTGAAACAGAATATGATGTTCTAATAAATTAATTTCAATCTTTCTTAAAGAGCCCCTCCCCTACCATATAAAAAGCTCTCATTTCCTACCCATTTCTCTCACATCTCAGGCCTTTGGCTTGTACAAACCCTACCCAAATATCCTACCAACATCCATTATTTCATTCTAGAGGCATAAATCCAAACTAAGGAGCCCATTTGATCAACTCAAAAATAATGATCCCCAAGAAGATATAATAATTACACCACCCACTTTCAAGTTATTTTTTTCATCCACTTTCTCTTTATTTATTGTTTCCATTCAAAAATAATAACTCCAGTATCATCTTTATACTGTGATGTTTTTATAAATATGGTACAACCATATTTATTATTCTATCTGTCCTATGAATGACTTGTCACCATACGTGCGTACGTAGGGCTAACCGACTCCACATTGTGGTTTAGTTGTTATTCAAATACACTATTATTTGGATGGGTATAATAATGGTGTATAATTGTTTTAATTAATAAATTCAACATGTTAATGATTCTTTATATATGATATAACATCTATTTACATACGTTTTTAAAACAAAATAATGATCTTATTGCTCGTGCGTACGTACAGATTACCGTCTCCACGAACATGATGAGATTCATTTCCCTATCATAAAAATTTAAGAATAATATTTATTAGGTTATTAAAAATAATTATTAATAACAACATATCATTCTTTATATGAATCAAAAAAATCATATACATAAAAAAATTTGGACTATGTATCAAAACATATAAAGGAAAATGAATTAGTTAACACCTGAAATGACGATACTACTGAAATATCATTATCAATGCAATATTATTTAAACATCCAAGGTAAATAAAGAATAATAAATATTTCATATTTATTAATATTTTTGAATGAAATATTAATTTTACATTAAAAGGGTCTCTATTTTTGATAGCATACCCAATACGCAACAACGGGTTTCTTTGAAATCTTACGTTGCACACTAATAATATAATAATATTATTTTAAATGGTAGTTAACTCAAAGCCATTTTATTGTCAAGAATGAACAAAAATAACTACAATATGATTATTCATGTTTGTTAGAAGCACTTAAGTTTATCTAATGAATGTTAGAGGCTTAAAATATGAAAGGATAATATTTTAAGCATAATTTACATTAACAGGTCGATTTACAATCTTTTAATGGAGAACCCTCCTTAAATTTAGTTTTGGTCATCTTTATATGTTCTATTTGACCAAATAAAATTATTCTTTTGATTTGGGACATCAAATTTTACTTTGGGTAATTTTTCTGTATTTTTCAGATAAAGTTCATTTTTAAATGAATAGTTGAAAATATTGTATTTTAATTTAAAAGTACCTTTTAATCTAATTTATTTATATGGTTAGATTATCTTTATAAATTGTTTTAAAGTTTAATTAAAATATTTTTTTTTCTATTTAATCCAATGTTGGTCATTGGAATTAATTTCACTTTTAAATTGGTCTTAAATAAGTGTCAATCTTTTAATAGTTATTGTTTCTACAAAATAGGCTATTTGTTTTAACAACGGGAAATAATTTTAAATTAATTAATGACACTTTTATGTTTTTTATATTAAATAATAGACATAATTTTTTTAATTTGGAATATAATATATATCTTAGGCTGACTTTTTTGTATTTTTATGAAAAACATCAATTTTTGATGAATAGTGAAACCACTTAGTAGTACTTAAAAAACTGTCTTTTGGATATAAATAAAATTTTACCACTTCTGTGAATTAAATTATGAAAATCCGACATACATGGTTGTTATCAAGAACTAAAATATTGTTCAATAAGATGAAAATAATTTTTTTAAATAGTAACTTTTTATTTTTATTTACCACGGTTAAAGGTAAATAAGGTAATTCAAGGTAAAAAGATTGTTATATTGATTCAAAATTTTCTTAGAACTTGTCCAATCATTATTGGTTTAGTCATTTACGACCGTATTCATCTTTGGGTTGATTTTGGGACCCCACTGAGCCACAATGGATTGATAATGACAATTTGGATTAAAAAATTTAATGTAAAGTAAAAATAGATATAAACAAATATATTTTAGTAATTAATTTTTATATGGTGTTATATAAGTGATAATTTTGACTATAAATATTCATTTTAAAGATAAAATTATTTCCAAAATCATCATATTTTATTTTTATTTTTATACCTCAAATAATTTAAATTAACTATGACATAATAATGATGTCGTTTTAACCTCATTAATAAATCATATAAATAAAAAAGATTATAATGATTAAAATATTATCCAAAACGTGTACAATTCTAATTGGATGATTTTCATTCGACCATGAGTCATCTTATCTTCATCTTTAATGATTTTGGGACATTTTGAAACCGAATATATGTTTATAATAAAATAATGTTTTCACACTTTCCTAAAGAGCCCCTCCTCTCACTTATAAAAAGAGACCATTTCTATCCAATTCCTCACACCACTCAAGCCATTTGGATCATACAATGTCTACCCAATTAATCTACCTACATCCTTATCCACCTTCTACAAGCCATACCTTAGGCAAAAGGCACTTCAAGAAGTCATTTTGTACAAACCAAAGGGAGTTACCAAAATTAAAGGTATCGATTTCTCTTAAATTATTTTCTATTATTTTACTTCTCCAACCCCTAATCTATTTTTATTCCACTCTTTTGTAACATAAAAAGTATCCTCAATATACTAGTATGTTGTTATGGGAAGTATTATAAATATAATTACACACACCTCCATCTAATGAATGAAGAACATGATTTTTCAATGAATGGAAAACTAACGCCTTACGAAACGATGATTGTTCGATTATCTCTCCTACCGCCTCTCATGGTGGCCATTATGATGGCACTGTATTCATATTTGATATATATTATGTTTATGTTTTTTTATGCTTTTTTAATTTCCATTTATATCATGCCTTTATTGTTTCCACAGTGGGCAAATATGATAATCTCATTTGAGGAAATGCGGACTACCTCCCCCTCGAAGTGATGTGAATCGTTAATTCCTTATGTGGGATGTATAAAGGATGGATTTAATGATATTATATATGATATTATACAATAATTATAATATACCTATGTATAATTATGCTTTAATTCCATAAAAATAATAAATATAAATGGAAGTAGCGTTCATGCATATGTACGACTTACCATCTCCATGAACGGTGCATTTCATTTCTTACCCCCCAAAATTTATGTACTATTATAATAAATTAATATCATTCTAGATATATTGAACCACTTACCACATGAGCAACATGTAATTAAAAAAATTAAATTTTTTACTCATGTACCAAATATCGACAAAACGAACGTTATTTACTTAAATGGTTGCATAATATTTATAACATGGTAATAAGTGATATAAAAGGAATAATAAACATCAAAAAGGTTCTTAAGAAAGTAGAAATTAACATTAGTTTATTATTCAGGTGATTAATCAATGATCGAGTCAAGTCAGACACAAGGTAAGGGTCTTCGTCTTAATCTTCTTTTATTGAGGCATAATTTTTTTAATACACGACTTTATTTTATACGCTGTATAAATAGCCTTGACTTTTCAAAGGAAATATTTTTATACTAAGTGTTTTACTAAATGACAAAAAGGATTTTTTTTAAAAAATAAGTGACAATGACCTTTCCACCGTAGCAAGTATTATTTTATCATTGGCTTCCTTAACAAGCTATAATGTTTTTAAAATGAAAATTAAATATCATACACTCTATTTACGTATTTTGGTATTTAAAATGATTTTGAAAATGGATTTATTAGTTCAATATATTGAAATGTTATTTTTTTATTGCAGTGTGGAAATGTTATCTTTCGTTTGGCCTTATGTTATGTGTTATGATAATATTCTATTTTTTGGGCATTATATATGTATACAGGTGGTTCTGTGATAATCTTAGGGCGGGTGATCCCAAAATAGCTCTCCAATGCATTGGGTAACGTGACAGAGGTAAACATGAATGTTTCTTATAAGAGATTTAGGGAATATATTGTGATGGGTATTCCAAAGTAACTCCCTATGTAGCTATGATAGCTACAATGTAAGTATGATTTGGATGCCACAAGTTACCTTTATGATATATGATTTTTAGGTGTCTTTAATAAATCTGATGAGTTACTGAGGTAATTAACTGAGTTCATGTTTTTTTTGTATTTATAAAAATAATGTTTTCATCCTTTGTTTATAACCCTTACTGATATTTTTATGCTCATCCCACGTTTTGAAATGTTTTCATAGGACTCTAATATGAATATGGTCAAGGATGGGATCAAGGAAAAGTCATGCTTTCTAAATCTAATAACTAGACATGACTCATTATTTTCTATAGTTTTTACTTTGTGAAATAAATGGGTACTGGGTAGAACTGTCTTCATGTAATATTCATGTTGTTATGTAAATGTAATGACCTAATTCATTAAAATTATAAACCTAAAAATATCATCATTGTGAATTATTCATTTAATTCAATATTATGTATTGTTTAAGGATGGGACCATATAGTTGGTATCAGAGGTCGGTTTAGATTACATTAGGAGTTAGGGTATTTTTATATTAATATCCATAATGTAATTTATGTTAATATTGAAATCATATATTGTCACAAACCGAATCTGGTCGCCGTTATTACCTGCACTAAACCAGGCTCATGGCGAGGCCCAAACGACATTCCCTATCCCCACGAGGTGGATCAAGTGCCCAGGTATCATTTATCTTGGTTTGGGAACAATTTACCCAAATATGTATACATAAAACATCCAAAATATTTGATAAAATGAATCTGAAAAATTCATACCAGCAAGGTTTATACAAAAAACCAGAACTGAATACATAATTTCAAATGAAGTACAAAAGGACCAAAGACACAATGAAACATCAACAAAACAGCCCCTTGGACTCCACGTGACTAGGGGTAATCAACCCCAAGTCATCTCCACAACTCCGTCCCATGGATCGGGACTAACACCCTGAACTGCTATCACCCTTAGCCTTTCCATTACCTGAGTCAAACAAATCCAAGTATACTTAAACCCATGGGGTGTATCTATTGTTTCAGCCTATTCCCAATAGGATAAAACCCAATGATTCCAAATATAATGCAATATAATGTGAAAAAGCAAGCAGTTTTAATACGCAAACAAAACGGTGATAAAATACATCAAATGAAACATTCAATTGATAACTGTTTTGAAGGTAAAATTTTCATAATGTTCACATATTTAAATAGACTTGTGAGATACTATAATGTACATCCAAATACACCCTAATACATGGTTAATTACCACAAATCCAATGAGAACCAAAACTAGGAACACCCCTAGGAAACAAGATAGTCTCGGGCCCTATGTACCTCATACCTCAGTGTAAAGTATCCAAGTCACAATCATTTTCCACAAATGATCCACTAGTAGGGAACATACCCATAATCTAGTGTTCGCAAAATATCATCCACATAGTTTAGTTAGAGTTGTCGTTATCCATTTTCTCAGTGAAATAGGGACACAACTCATTAGGTTCACTCGCCATACCGGTACATATTCGCCCACCTAAGTACCCGAGATTCCCATTTTTTTGATCCAACAATTCCCGCAAACAATAAAAATCTTTTTTCACATAAAACACCAATACTGGTCACAAAAAAATAATATAGTAGCTATGAACTCTTTATACAATTTAAAACACACAACAAAACATTTTGATTTTCAATAAAACAACCTCTCAAAATATCTCATTGTTTTGCACCCAAAACACTTTGAAATATCCACTTTTCACACTATCTGCCCACAATTAATTCAACAAAAAATAGATGTTAAATATCCTTTAATGAAACCAACAATTCATTTTTTGGGCAGCCCCATTGGAATCAAGAATTTATATCTTTTAAAACCCCCATTTCCACACAAACATGGCACTTAAATCCCATTTTCTTCACAAACAACATTTAAACCAAAATTTGTAGAAAAAAACAAAACGAATAAATATAGAAAATATGATTTTATGTCCTAATAAAATTCAAAAAAATACACTAAGTAATTATTAGTCCGCCCCAAATGAACCAATAAAAGATTTGTATGAAAACCGACGAATTTCAACAAAAATTGGAACTTAAAAATCATTTTCTTTATAAATGAAACTAAAACAAATTTTTTTAGAATAATTCAAATGAAATAAAAAAGAAAATAACATGAACACAGAAAGCTAAGTCACAAAAACTACATGCACAATGGAATCTCATAACAAATTAAGGATAATCCTTGACTCATCGTGCAGAAATTAATTCGCACCACCACCGCATCAATAAGGACCTCGAACAAACCTAAAACCACAATAATTGGATTATAAAACCAAATTATAAGCTTTAGGTTCGAAAACCTTCCCCCTGGTCATTTGGGATTTCAAGGAAGAGGGAATAAACCCATATAAAAACAAATAAAAACCTATGAAATTTGAGAGAGGAATGAAAGGGACTCACTTACTTGAAGTATTCTGAAGTAATCAGTCCAAAACAATAGTAGATAAAATTTAAAACAACCAAAATTAATAGGTAGTTCAAAATAGATTTAGGAGGAAATTTTGAAACTGTAAAGGAGGGGAAAGAGTAATAGTTGATAGTGTTAAGAAGGTATGAAGTTACATCTTCAATTCTGGCCGATTTGAGACACCCTATGAAGTTCTGCCCTAATTCGTGATTTCAAAGAGCTCCAAGGAGGGGGGGAATGGAAATTGGAGCATGCTGGGGATTATTAGGGTCAAGTGGGAGGTGGAATCATAGAAAAGTTCATTATAATGAATAAGATATTAAAAAATTTAAAAAAACTACTTAAAACATGAAAATGGGCTTTTGGGATGGCCCAATTCTTAAATAAAAACCCAAATACCACATTGTTATGGATTCCTAAGGTGTCCAAAATTCATATTTGGTTTTAAAATGTCAGTGGAGGATATTTTATAAGTGGAATGGGTGATGAATATTTAATAATAAAATAGTTTTAAAATAATCAAAATTAGTTTTAAAATCTGGAAACAGGCTCTCGATATGGCCCAAATCATGAAAACTCACCCTTTCCTCCTGAAATGAATGGGAAACCCCTAAAAAATAATGAATAGATATTAAATAAAATTTAATTTTCAAATATGTTATGTATGTGGCAATTATCCCCACCATGAATGACTTTCTTCCCTAGAAAGTCAACCTGAAGCTTGATTTGAAAACAAGAATGGGTACTCTTCCTCGACCCATGACTTCTGCTCCCAAGTCTCATGAGTATCACTACCATGCTGCCAACGAACCCAGACCAGTAGAATGAACATACCTCGAAGAACCTTATCTTGGTAGTCCACTATTTTCACTGGCCACTCTACAATAGAAAAGTTAGGCTCTATCTCCAGTTCTTCCCAACTCAGCACATGGGATGGATCCGGGTTGAATTTCATCTACTGAGAGACATGGAAGACAACATGGATGGACATCAACTAAGAAAGTAAGGCCAACCTGTATGCCACCATTCCAATACTCTTGGTGATATGAAAGGGCCCGACAGACCACGACATCAACATAAATTTCTTCCACAATCGACAATGTCCTAGACGAGGTTCCACATTCAAGAATACACTATCACCCACATAAAAATCTAGGTCTCGATGCCTCCGGTCAGCATAATCTTTATGACGACTCTGAGCTATCAATATATGTTTCTAGATTAATTTTACCTTCTCAGGTGTCTCCTGCACCAGACTTAGCCCTAGTAGTGAGGTCTCAACTACCTCAGCACAAAACAAGAAGAATCGACAACACCGACCATAGAACACCACAAAAGGAGCCATTCGAATCGTGGATTGGTAACTCTTATTATAAGCAAACCCAACAAATCCCAAATGGATATCCCAAGAACCACCAAAGTCCAGGACAAATTCATGAATCATGTCCTCCAAAATCTGATTCGCCCACTCAGTCTGACCATCTGTTGGGAAGTTGTACGTCGTGGTCATCTTAATATGGGACCCCAAGTCCTTTCGAAAATCGATAAGTGAAGTGGGGGTCTCTATCTGAGACAACTGCAGATGGTACTCCATGGAGTCTCAGCACTTCCTGAAGATTAGTATGGGCCAACTCATCCACATTAGTTGTGTCTTTTATCGAAATTAAGTGGGATGATTTGGTCAAATGATCAATCACCACCCAAATGGAATTCATTACCAGAGGTGTACGAGGTAATCCAACAATAAAGTCCTTGGAAACCTTGTCCCACTTCCAGGTAGTAGTGTTTTGAGTATACCGGAGGTCCTTGAGTGCTCTGCTTTCACCTGCTGGCATGTGTAAAATCTCGACACAAAGTTATCTATGTATTGTCTCATACCAGGACACCAAAAATGCTGATGGACATCATAATACATCTTAGTGGCACCTGGATGGACAACCCATTAAGACTGGTAGATATCATGAATCACCACCTTCCGCCGAGATAACGACACTACTGAATGGCCTGTGAAGCACAACATGCCCTCGAGAGATGATGACCAATCAGAGGATGTCTCCCTACCATGAAGAAAATACTTTGACCGCTGACAAAGATCATCAATGTGCTATTCCTGCTAAATCAACTATAATAGAGAAGGAGTCAACAGGACGCTCTCCAAGAATGCACCTCCACTATGTTCGCTGGTCTCCACATGCTTCTGAAAAAAGATCTCCATCAATATCCACTCATTACTAGACTTCCTAAAAGCATGCAATGGAACCCTTCTGCTCAAGGTGTTGGCCACTACATTACCCTTACATGTGGTATAGAAAATGTCAAAGTCAAACCCCTTCTAGTACTCGATCTAGAGACGCTGCCTCAAGTTGAGGTCTTTCTATGAGAAGATATAGGCCAAGATTTTTTGATTAGAGTAGACCACAAATTTCTCTCCAAATAAGTAGTGACATCAAGTCCTCAAAGAATGCATCTCCGCTACCAACTCCAAGTCATGGGTTGGGTAGTTATTTTCATGAGGTCAGAGTTTGAGAGAGCCATACGCCATCATGTGATCATCCTGCATAAGCACACACCCAAGGCCTATACCTGAAGCATCACAATAGAACAGATATCCCTTTCCAAGCTCTGGCGAAATCAGAAATGGTGCGGTAGCCAACCTCTTCTTCAGCTCTCAAATGATTCCTGACATTCTGGACCCCATACAAACATCACCCCTTTCCGAGTGAGCATTGTCATCGGTGAAGCAAGCTGAGAGAAATCTCGAACGAATCACCTATAATAACAAGCCAGGCCAATGAAACTCTTGATATCGAACACATTGTTTAGTTGCTCCCCTGAAATAACTATACTACTTTTCTCAGGGTCCACTGAAACTCCGTGTTCTAAGATCACATTACCAAGAAATATCACCTCCTTGATCCAGAAAGTGAACATATACAACATTGAATAGAGGCGATGATCTCGTAATGTACCAAAAATGATCCTCATGTGATGTTCGTGTTCCTACTCAGAGATAGTGTATACTAGAATGTCATCCACGAAGACCACAACAAAGGAATCTAGATACTGATGAAACACCCTATTCATGAGTGCCATAAAGAATACTCCAGCATTGGACAATCCGAAGGGCATGACCAAATACTCAAAGTTGTCGTACTTGCTTCATAAGGCTGTCTATGGGATATTTGACCACTTCACCTTGATTTGATGATACCATGAACGTAGGTATATCTTTGAGAACCACTTTTCCCCATATACTGATCAAACAAATCATCTATTCTGGGAAAAGGGTATTTATTTTTAATTGTTACCTTATTCAGTTTCTGGTAGTCAATAAACAACCAGAGGGATCCATCAGCCTTTTTCGCGAACAACACAAGAGAGACCCAAGGAGAGATGCTCAGGCGAATGAATACATTGGATTATAAGTCTTACAGCTATATCATTAATTCCCTTAGCTCGGTGGGGGCCATTCGATAAGATGGAAGATATATCAGTTGTCTTCCCGATGCCAGATCAATCGAAAACTCCACATCTCGCTCTGAGGGAAAACCTGAAAAATCATCCGGCAATACCTCCGGAAACTCATTCACTAGATGAGGTAGTTCACCATTAGGGGAAAAACATCATCTAGCATGAGAGAAGATAACTAGAAGATAACACATCCCAACCCTGGGAGAGGAGGCCCTGCACGAACTGATCGAGGATCCCATTCTCCATGAAAATACTTGTGACTCCCATCAGGTGCCGTGAAACTCACATGTCGTCATTGGAAATTGATGTGTTCCAAGAAGTGTACTAGCCAATCAATTCCAATTATTATGTCAAACAATTCCATATCTAGAACCAGGAGGTCCCACTCCATCTCAACCCCTGACATTGAAAGCGCACATGAGGTGCACCTGAGGCCCTGCTCCTTCTTCTTTCCCAGTGGTGTCACCAACTCCATCACGAAAGACATCAAATCTGTTGGTAAATTAAGAATGTCCACAAAATGGTCAGAGATAAATGAAACAGAGGAACTAGTATCAAAATGAGAAGAAACTATAGAAGATGTGATCAGAATGGTACCTCGAACTATCGACGGTCCCGCCTCTGATCCTACTAGTGCCTAATCCACTACATGGAGATGTTCAGGATCTGCCTGATGGTGACCGCTAGTCATGGTTGTTCCCTGAACTGGATATTCTCAGAAGATGATCTATCCCTACCACCAGGACCACCAAAATGAGATCCCGCAGTCCTTGATGGATCATACTATTCTGACACTCCTCTTGAAGCCACTGACCCTTCCCCAATTGGGAGTGGACGTGCCACACCGCAGAAGCACTTCAAATTCCCCATACCTCTCAACTGGTAACAAGTCTTCGGAGTAAGTGTACATACTAGTCGAATATGACCGGGCTTCCCCCATTGGTGGCATATGACCGATCTCACATCAGATGTTGCAGAAGAAAACTTCCTGGAAGAGTGAAAGGAACTGCCTCCTCCTTTCTTCACATGACCCTCTGATATACTTTTCTTCTCTAAGGAGATACCACTGCCCACTACTGATAATGAACCATAGAAACTAGCCATGCCTTTACTATCAATCTCCACCATGCACACCCGATCAACGACCTCAGAATAGGTCGTCAGCTTAAACAAGAACACCTGGGAGTATATCACTTGTTGCAAGCCTTTCTCAAACCTATGGTCCTTTTCCTTCTCATAAGATTCAATTTCTAGAGCATACTGAACCAACTCAGTGAAATAGTTTTCATATCCATCACATATAGATTCCCCTAAACAAGTTGCATGAACCCCCTAAACCTTGCATAAGACAACACCTCAGGGAAGTACTGTTCATTTAAGATAGCCTTGAAATATCCCCATCACATTTGCTCATTCTTCCCAGTCTGAAGCACTGACTACCACAACTTGTGGCAGGGACCCTCAAACAGAAAATAGGCAACCTTCACCCTGATCTCCTCGGGTGTTGCTAGGAACTCAAACATACGCTCAATCTTTTCGTTCCATTCCTCTGCTTCATCGGGTTCTGCGCTGCCTCAGAAGTTAGGAGGCTTGTTTTTAAAAAACTCTTGTGCTTTATCATTATAGGACATATCTCTTCTACCGTAATAGGAATAAGGGCAAGATCTGGTCCTTGTCCCAAACCTTAGATAGCCCTAACCACAGCCTCCAAGAGCCTCTGATCAATCCGTGTGGGAGGACTCTGTCCAGCTTCCTCCCGTGGGTGCGTGAGAGATTTCCGGGGAGGCATGATGCTACAAAATGCAACAGTCACAAAAATATCAATACCAAAATTCTGAAAATTTTAATCAGATACATCAAATATAAATAATCTAAAAACATTCAAGTAATAAAAGTAATAACTACTCCACCGCTGCTCGATGTCCACGTGTGGCCTACAGCCCACACGTCTCACTTGGAAGTGAAGTCAATTCGTAAATTCCAACATCCCTTAGTGACTCAAGGTATGTAATTAGAGGTGCGGGCCAAGCACCCTACCCAAAACCAAAACCTTATGCCCCTACATCCCTAGATCTGTTCTATCCCAACTCATTCCAAAATAGCAATATAAGCCAAAAAAGTTAACCTCCTTTGATACCATTTTGTCACAAACCAAATCTGGTTGCTACTATTAACGTCACCATACCCGGCCTATGACAAGGCACGAAGGGAATTCCCTATCCCCACAGGATGGAACAAGTTCCCGAGTATCATTTATCTAGGTTTGGGAATGATTTACCTGAATATTTATACATAAAACATCCAAAAACATTGATAAAATGAATCTGAAAATTCACACCAGCAAGGTTTATACAAATAATCAGAACTGAATAAATAAGTTAAAATGAATTACAAAAGGTCCAAATACAAAATGAAAAAGCAACAAAACATCCCCATGGACTCCACATGACAAGGGGTCATCACAACCAAGTCGTCTCCACAACTTTGTCCCAATGATGGGGAGTAACACCCTGAACCGCCATCACCCGTAGACATTCCTTTACCTTAGTCAAATATAACCAAGAATACATACACCCAAGGGGTGTAAATAGTGTGTGAGCCTAAGACCAATAGGATACAACACAATTATTCCAAATAGAATGAAATACAATGTGAAAAAACAAGCAGTTTTAATACACAAAGAAAAGCAGTGATAAAATCAAAGAAATGCAACATTCAATTGATAACAGTTTTCAAGATAAAATTTTCAAAATGTTCACACATTTAAATAGAAATGTCACCTAATGTAATGTACTGCCAAATAACCACAATACAAGGGTAAATAACACAAATCTAATGAGGACCAAAATTGGGAACCCCCCTAGGCAACTAGATAGTCTATGGCCCTATGTACCTCATACCTCAGTGTAAATTATCCACGTCACAATCCATTTCCATGCATGATACACTAATTGGGAACATAAACATAACCTTGTGGTCCCCAAATATCATCCACATAGATTAGTTAATGTTGTTGTTATTTATTTGCTCAGGGAAATGGGGACACAACCCATCTGGTTCACTAGTTGTACTTGTACATATCCGCCCACCTAAGTACCTGATATTCCCCTTTTTGTGTTCAAACAATTTCAGAAAACAAAACACATCATTTTGAATATAAACACCAGTACTGGTCAAAAAAAATATTGTATCTATGCACACATTATAACATTTAAAACACACAAAAAAAGACTTTGATTTTCAATAAAACAACCTCTCGAAATATCCCATTGTTTTGCACATAAAGCTCTTTAAAATATCCAAATTGAACACTATGTGAAAAAATTTAAGTCAAAAAGACAAAATGGCAGGTCAATAACATTTAATGAAACCAATATTTCTGTTTTTGGGTAGCCCCATCTGAACCAAGATGTTATATCTTTTAAAACCCCCCATTTTCACACAAACATAGAACTTAAAGCCTATTTGCTTTCGAAACACCATTTAAACCAACTTTCGCACCAAAAAACAAAATTAATAAATATAAAAAAAATGATTTTCAGTCATAATACAATTCAATAAAATCCACAATGTAATTATTGGTCATCCCCAAATGAACCAATAAAATATTTGTATGAAAACCGCCCAATTTCACCAAAAAATGGAACTCAAAATTAATTTGCTTTATAAATGCAACTAAAAACAATTTTTTCAGAAACATTAAAATATAATAAACATTAAAATACCATTAACACTTCGAGAAAAGTCACAAAAATTTCATGGACAATGGGATCACCTACCAAATTAAGGAAAACCCTTGAATTACCATGCAAAAATTAATTTACACCACCGCCCCACCAATAAGGACCTGGAAAACCCTAAAACCACAAGAATTGGAAAATAAAACCCAAGGATAAACATTAGGATCAAAACCCTACCCCCTGGTAATTTGGGAATTCAAGTAATATGGAATAAACCTTAATAATAAAATGAAACTCTATGCAATTTGAGAGAGGAAAGAAAGGGACTCACTTACTTGAAGTGTTCTGAAGTAATCACTCCAAAACAATTGTAGATGAAATTAAAAATAGCGAAAACTAAGGGGTATTTTGAAAGAGAATTAGGAGGTCATTTATGAACTAAAATGGTGGAAAAGAGTGAAAATTGAGAGAGCTATGCAGGGATGAAGTTACCTCTTCAATTATGGACGATTTCAGACACCCTATGATGTGTTGCCCTAATTTGCGATTTCAAAGAGCTCTAAGGAGGGGGAATGAAATGGGAGCTTGCATGGGCTTCTTAGGGTAGATCAAGAGTTTGAGTCACAGAAAAGTTCATTATAATTAATAAGATATTAAAAAATTTAAAAAACAATTTAAAACATGAAAATCGGCTTTCGGGGTGGCCCAATTCTTAAATAAAAACCAAAATACCACATTGTTATGGATTCCTAAGGGGTCCAAAATTCTTTTTTCGTTTTAAAAGATTAGGTGAGGATATTTTAGAAGTGGAATGGGTGAAAAATATTTAAAAATGAAATATTTTTAAAATAATCAAAATTGGTTTTTAAATCTGGAAATGGGCTCTCGATTTGACCCAAATCATGAAAACCCCCCCTTTCCTCCAGAAATGAATGGCAAACCACAAAAACAAACAATGAATAAATTTTAAATGAAATTTTCCTATAAAATAAGTTATGTATATATCATATAGAATTTACATATTACCATGTTTCTTCGCCTAAGATATTTCTATGTTCAGTGTGGTTTTACGCGGAGGAAACATGGTCGCTCTGTTGAGATGACATCAGGAGGAAGATAACCTTCCAAATAAGCCACCTGATATGGTCAGAATTGGAACTAAATAGTTTTTTTCAGTAATGGAACAATTGACTCAGGCTATAAATGTTGGAGGTATCCATGTACGATATCAGCCAGATTAACCACAGAGGAATATGTCATTAGTAGAGCATTTCATTAGGAAACATCCCCTATCATTCAGAGGATCAACTGATCTAGTGGTATCTGAAGGGTTGATTAAAGCACTAGAGAAGATTTTCGATGTCATGGGTTATTCATAAAATCAAGAGGTTTGTCTCACTGTTTACCATTTTGAAGGTGAAGCTGATCAATGGTGGTCGATGGTGAAAAATATCAGGGATAGTGAAGAGATTTTCCCTCTTGATTGGGATGAATTCAAAGGTATGTTCCTTGAGAAATATTTTCCTAAGGTTCTTCATCTTATGATGGAAAACAATTCTTCTAATTGAGGCAGGAGGATGACTCAGTGGCTGCTTATGAAGTCAAATTCACTCGACTGGAACGGTATGCTCCAAATTTCATACAAGACCATGATAGTAAAATCAACCGTTTTACTCAATATTAATTCCAATATATCGAAGGGATTTATCATCGTGTGAGTTCAAAAGTTAGGAATTTTTTTATTGTGTGGAGAAGGTTGAAATGGAGTTTTCTAATAATCATGTAATCTTTAACAAACAACAAAATAAGATTTCGAGGTGGAAGGAGAAAGGGAAGAACTCTTCAAAAAAGCCTAATGGTAAGAAACTTATGTTTATAGTTTGTGAAAATTGAGGTAAAAAAACATGCTGGTGAATGTCTTTTGAATTTTGGTAAGTGCTACCTCTGTGGTAAAATGGGACATAAGGCTCGTAATCGCATTGAAAAAGATCATGGTAATGGTAAGACAATGTCTGATTTGTGGTCAGTAAAATGTTTTAAGTGAAACTGAATGGGTCATTATGAAAATGAGTATCCAACAGAAAACTCAACTGATGGAATGTAGCCAGACTATAAGAAGAAAGGGGTGGTTAAATCATTTGTAACTACTTTAGCAGAGGTTGGGCCATCAAATGAAGTTGTATCAAGTACACTGTTTATCTGTTCATATTGTTCTAATGTGTTGTTTGATTCAGGGTCTACACACTCATTCATTTTTGAGAAGTTTTCTAATAAAATGGGAATTCTATTTCAAGATATGAATATGGAACTTATGGTAAAAACACCTGGAGGAAATGTTTAGACAAAAATAAAACATAAGAACCTTCTTTTCCTTATATGTTGAATGAATCTACCTGAAAACCTTATTGTTTTTCATCTAGTATTGTTTGATGGTTTTTTGGGCATGGATTTGCATTCTATTTATCATGATAAGATTGACTGTAGAGCTAAATAGGTTTCTTTTCAGAATGAATTTTAGTTTGTATACAAAAATGAACCCTTTATTTTGATATCATATTAGGAAGATGAGAAACTAGTAAATATGGAAATGAATGTTACCTTACACATATTTTTGAAAATAAATGAGCTTTTCATATCAATGATGTGTTAGTGGTAATGAGTACAATGATATTTTTCTTGATTAGTTGCCTGGTATTATACCTGATCGGGATGTTGAATTTACTATTGATCTAGTTCATGATGCTAAGCCAATTTCAAACCCCCCTTATTTAATGGCTCAAATTGAACTTTTAGAGTTAAAGAATCAATTACAGGATTTATTAGATAAAGGATCCATTCAACCTAGCACATCACCATGGGGTGCTCCTATACTGTTTGTTAAAAAGAAAGATGGTTCAATTAGACATTTCAATGATAATAGAGCATTGAATAACATCACTATTAAGATCGAGTATCCTTTGACTCATATTGATGATTTGTTTAATCAGCTCTGGGGATCTCATTATTTTTCGAAGATTTATTTATGTTAGGGGTATCATAAGTTGAAAGTAAATAAGCAGACGTTCCAAATACCGCCTTTAATACTAGATGTGGCCATTATGAATTTTTAGTTATGCCTTTTGGTTTAACCAATGCACCTGCTATATTCATGGATCTTATGAATATAATTTTCCATGAGTTCTCGGATAAGTTTGTTGTTGTCATCATTGATGATATTATGGTGTATTATAAAAGTAAAGATAAGTATGAAAGTTATTTAAGGGTTCTATTGATATCTTTAAAAGAAAATAAACTATTTGGGAAATTCAGCAAGTGTGATTTTTGGTTACAACCAATTTCTTTCCTTTGACAAATTGTTTCAAAAAATGGCATAAATGTTGATCCTACTAAAACAAATGTTGTTGATGAATGGCCAAGACCCCAAAATATAACTGAGATTCATATTTTTCTAGGTTTTTTATGCTATTACAGAATGATTGTTGAAAATTTTTCATGGATATCAAGTCTAATGACTATGATAACTCGAAAAGGAGTTATGTTCACCTGGAAAAAAGAATGTGATGATTATTTTCAGAAATTGAAAAGAAGATTGGTGAATGCTCCAGTTTTGGCACTACCATCTAGAAATGGTGAGTTTTCTATCTACAATGATGATTATTTAAAAGGACATGGATGTGTTTTTATGCAGAATGATCAGGTTATTGCTTATGATTCATGTAAGATGAAACCACATTAGTAAAATTACCCTACACATGATTTGGAGTTATCTGCTCTTTTTTTCTCTAAAAATATAGAGTCCTCATTTGTATGGAGTAAAATGTGAAATATATACAGATTACATAAGATTAAATTATATATTCACTCAAAAAGAAATGATCATGAGATGGAGGAGATAGTTAGAATTAATCAGTGATTATGATTGCACGATCCATTACCATCCAGGAAAAGAAAATAAAGTTCCTAATGATTTGATTCAAAAAAGTAATGCTTCGTTAACTATGTTAGGTTTGGAACATGATCCTTTGGTTTTTTATTTGATGAACTTTGGAATAGAAGTTGTTGTTGCATGAAATTCTTCTGTTTTGTTGCACGCGTCAGTGAAATCATCTCAATCATACAGAATTAAGCAAGCGCATAAGGAAGACACTATGTTACATAAAAAGGTAGTGTTAGTTCAGAAGGGTTTGTTTCCTAATTTTAACATTGATAATTATTTTGTTTTGAGTTTTGGGAAGAGATTATGTGTGACTTTTGATTCACAATTGATGAATGAGTTGTTATTTTAATCTCATTGTTCTCCGTTTTCAATTCATCCTGGCAGTACTAAGAAGTATAAAGATCATTGGGAGTATTTCCGGTCAGATGGAATGAAAAAAGGTATTATTGATTTTACTTTTAAGTGTTTTACTTTTCACCAGGTTAAAGCCGAGAAACAGTTACCAAAATGAATGATTCGGACTTTACCGGTGCCAGAGTGGAAATGGGAAAATATATCCATGGACTTTTTTGTGGGATTACAAAATACATCTAATGTTAATAATGCAATATGGGTTATAGTTGACAATTTGACTAAATCTGGTCATTTCTTTCATATTGTAGATACTTTGTCTCTAGATCAACTTGACCGATTGTATGTTAAATAGATTGTTGGGTTTCATGGTGTTCCCATATCCATTGTATCTGATCGTGATCCTAGGTTTACTTCTAAATTTTTGAAGGGCCTTTAGAAGTCATTGGGTAAAAAATTAAATTTTAGTACAACCATTCATCCTCAATCATATGGGAAGTCAGAACGAACAGTTCAATCCATGAAAGATATGTTACCTGCTTTCTCTATGGATTATCAGTGATGTTGGGACCATCATCTTTATTTGGTTAAATTTTCATATAATAGTAGTTTTCATTCCAGTATATAGATGGATCCATTTGGGGAGTTATATGGAAAGTGTTTTCGAAATTTATATTTTTGGGATGAAGTAAGTGAAAGGAAGATGAGGAGACCATAATTGGTATAAGAGATGGAAGAGAAAGTTCAATTGATTCAAAAGCTCATGAGAAAAGTTCAAAGTCGTCCGAGAAGATGTGTAGATAACCGGATGAAGGATCCTTCTTTTGTGGTTAGTGGTCAGGTTTTTTTCAATGTTTCTCCACAGAAATGTGTGATGTGTTTTGGAAAGAAAGGAAATATACTTCAGAGGTTCATTGTACATTATGAAATCCTAGATAATGATGGATCCGTTGCATACAAAGTGGATTTACCACCATGTTTATCCTATGTAAACAATGTTTTTCATGTTTCTATGTTGAGAAAGTATATGCCGAATTAATATCATGTTTTGAGCCCAGAGGTAGTTAAGTTGGAAGAGAATATCTCTTATGTGGAACAATCAGTCTAGATTCTTGACCATAGAGTGAAAGTGTTACAGAATAAGGTAATTCACAAGGTAAATGTTTTTCGGAAAAACCATATGGTTGAAGAGGTAATTTGGGAATCTGAAAATGCTTTGAGAGACAAACACCCCCACATTTTTTGATAAGTAAAATAGCATGGATACAATTCCCAACAGGGGGGAAGGATGTAACATCCAAGGTTAATAAAGAATAAGATATATTTCATATTTATTATTATTTTGGGATTAAATATTTATTTTACTTTAAAAGGGTTGATATGTTCGATAGCGTACCTGATACGCAAGAACGGGTTTCTTTGAAATCTTACATTGCACACTAAGAATATAATTTTATTATTTTTATTTGTAGTTAAATCCTAGATGTTGTATTGGGGGGAATGAAAAATAGAAACTACAATATCATTATTCATGTTTGTTAAATGCATTTACATTTATCGAATAAAATTTAGAGGCTTAAAATATGAATGAATCTAATTTTAAGCATAATTTACATTAACAGGTCGATTTACCTCCTTTTAATGGAGAACCCTCATTAAATTTAGTTTTGGACATCTTTATATGTTATATATGAACAAGTAAAATTCTTCTTATGATTTTGGACATTAAATTTTACTTTGGATATTTTTTTTGCCATTTTTCGGATAAAGATCATTTTTTAATGAATAATAGAAAATATTGTATTTTAATTCAAAAGTGCCTCCTAATATATTTTATTTATATGGTTATATTATCTTTTTGATTCGTTTTAATGTGTAATTAGAATATATTTTTACAATAAATCCAATGTAGTTCATTGGAATTAATTTCACTTTGAAATTGGACATAAACAAGTGTCAATTTTTTAATAGTTATTTTTTTTAAAACACGCCATTTGTTTTAACAATCGGAATGAATTTTAAATTAATTAATTCCATTTATATGTTTTGAATTTCAAAAAATAGACATCATTTTTTAATTCGAAATATCAAATATAGAATATGCTGAATTTTAGGTATTTTTCTGAAAAACCTCAATTTTTTATGAATAGTGAAACCACTTTGTAGTAGTTAAAAAACTGACTTTTTGATTTAAATGAAATTTTACCGTTTTTTTGAATTTAATTAAAAAAATCTGACATACATGTTTGATATCAAGAACTAAAATGAGGTTCAATAAGATGAAAATAATGTTGGGTGACTAGTAACATTTGTCATTTATTTACCACGGTTAAAGTTAAATAAGGTAATTCAAGGTAAAAAGAATATTATAATAATTAAAAATTACCATAAAACTTGTCCAAATTTTATTGGTTGAGACATTTACAACCATAGGAATCTTTGGGTCGTTATTGGGACCCCATTGAGCCACATGGGAGTGATAATGACAGTTTGGATTAATTAATTTAAAGTAAAGGAAAAATAGACAAAAAAAATATATTTAAGTAATGAATTTTTATATGGTGTCATATAAGTGATCATTTTGACTATAAATATTCATTGGAAAGATAAACATATTTCCTACATCATTTTTTTTTTAATTTTTAGACAAGAAATAAATTAAATTATTAATGACACAATAATGACACAGTGTTTTCATCATTAATAAATAATTTAAGTAAATATGATTATAATGATTAAAATATTATCCAAAACCTATCCAATTATGATTGGATTATTTTATTTATACCATGAGTAATATTATCTTCATATTTAATTGTTTTTGGACCTTTTGAAACAGAATATATATTTATAATAAAATAATGTTTTTACACATTCCTAAAGAGACCCTCCTCTCCCTTATAAAAGGACACCATTTATATCCAATTTCTCACACCTCTAAAGCCATTTGTCTCACCCAAACATTGACCACATAAGCTCCATATATCTATCTCCTCCCTCTAGAATCATTTCCTTAGGTAGAATGTACTTCAAAAAGTACTTTGGTTCAAACCAAAGGGAGTTACCCAAAATAAAGGTAACAATTTCTCTTAAATTGTTTTCTTTTATTTTAATTCTCCAACCCCTAAAATCTTTTTATTCCTTTCTTTTGTAACAACACATGTATCCTCAATAAATTTGGATGTTTTTATGATAAACATTTGAACTACACTTGCACTTAACTCCATCTAATGGAAGAAGAACATAATGTTTCTGTGGATGGAAAACTAACGCCTCACGAAACACTGATTGTTTGATTATCTCATACCGCCTATCATGGTGGCCATTATGATGGCACTTTATTTATATTTGATATATAATATGAAGGCCCAAAAAATTTCATGAATTTTTTTTTCGTAATTTTATTTTTTGAAATTTACGAGTACACAGTTTCAGATGACACCTGATTCAGAGGCCTGGTGTGCCCAAAATCAATTTCCAAAGTTTAGCTCTGGTACGTTCAGTAAAAAATAGAGTGAGTTTTTTAAATTTTGAACCAGTGCTAGGAATTGAAATCTAAGGGAACCGATGAACTCGGAGAGCCGGTAATTTCTTAAGGGGTCCTTTATCGCACTTACGTTTGTGTGGGTGGAGAATGTAAAGACCCAAATCATGACGTACATGTAAATTACATTACTTTTGCGGAATACTTAATACATAAAAAAACAGATACACAAGGATCGTAATATCTTAATGTCTTTGGAAACTTGGAATATAAACTTCTAATCATGTTGAAATATCTTCAACAACTCCCATAACGATCTTCCACTATTTGTTTAATTACCTAAAAACATTATTTATTTCATGGGGAAAATAAAACATAAAAAGGGTGAGATCAAATGCTCAGTAAGGGAAAACCTAGATAACATAAAACAATCTATAAACATTTGGAAGCAAAAACATGAACACGAAATTTGAACATCAAAATCTTGAGCAAAGACATAAATCGTGGAAGTTTGTAAGGAATATATCATAATGGAAATTCTACCGTGATAAAATATAATGGGAATAAAACATGTAATTTTGGCAACCATTCAGCACATGTTATGATTTCCATAGTAGCCAAGGCATTGCTGCCAAGACCATCTTAGTGGACAAAGTCCCTTTTCTGAATGGAGGTCACTCCTCGTTTCAGTCCTGTAACACTAAACCAGTTTAACTTATCTATCCAGTCATTCTATATCATTAGATATAAATCTTTACCCAATGCCTTGGAGGGAGATATAGGTCCCACCCACCTCATAATTAAATCATTCTTACTTGTGCCACAAAATAAACTTAAAACATTCATCATAACTCAAAGAATAAAAAGGGTTTCATAAACATCATCCCATCATCACATAATCCATATAAAACAAATGGATATTTCATCATAAGAAAAGTGAAACCATGTAAATCATAGATACATTTTACCTGAAACATACACATATTAAATAATGTCATCTTATATGGAAAATGGTTTTGATAAAACACTTGAAATGAATTCTTGAAGAAAATATCCTTTATTCTTCAAAATATTTTCGTTTCCCAAAATTCCATTCAATTTTAAATGAAAAGTATTTTGTTGAAAATAGTCATGAAATATTTTGGATGAAGCTTCATGAAAATAAGGCTTTATAAAATTGTAAAAATTTGTTCATGCCGTATAAGTCAAAAATAATATTTTTCTCGTACTTTTTTGGGAAAAGTCAAAAAGTACCTCGTATGGTAAAAAAAACAAAGATTTCATCCATTCGAGGTGGTAAAATTAAAAAAGTATAAAAATGACTTAAAAAATAAATGGATGAAAACTAATCATTTTATGAAGACATTTTGAGAATGTGTGGACATTGATAATAATCATAACTCCAGTAAATACTTACAAATAATCAATCTCGGATAAGAATGAGATTGGAATAATTATCTCTTACCTTATGTCCGATATAATTCTTATGGATCCGAACCTCCTGTATAATGATTTAAATATTTTCATTGACTTGTTATATTATCATATTCATCATTATGATATCATATATGTTTCACTTATGACTTTATATTACCCGTTATTTTGTAAATTCCATGTTAAAGCATTGTTTTGGGTAAAATCATTTCATTTATCGTTTGTGTTTCGACATGTCGTTCTTGATATTATTAATTATATCCTGATATAAATAATTCCACAATGTAAAACATGATTTATATATAATATATATTCATCATATACATATATATTATAGATCAACAAGAGGAATGAAATACACCATTCATGGAGACGGTAGGTCGTACATACGCATGAACGCTGTTTTCGTTTCCTTATTGAATTGAATGAAAATAAATAGATTTCATATATATATATACATAAATCCAGTATTATTATTTTTTATATTTAATTATTATTCATTATAAAAACTTTATGATCATTCATGTATGGTTAACATGGAAAATGAATCTCATCGCGTCGTGGAGATGGTAGTCTGTACGTACGCACAAGCGATGATATCATTCCCATAATTATTTAATATAATTGTAGTGGATGTTATAATATATCAGATTCAGTATGATTTTATAATAACCATACATAGTTATTATTTACACCATTAAACCCATCTATTTATAGTGTTGGTGGAAAAACATATTACACCACGGCATGGAGATGGTATTCCGTATGTACATACGCGCGGTGATTTTGTTTTCCATAGGATGGAAAGAAGGTGAAATAGTTTTGTTTCATATTTATAATAAAATAACAGTATATTAGTGATACTTATTTTGTTACTTCATAATGAAACTACTAAATAAGAGGAAGTAGAATAAGAAATAAATTTTAAAGAATCGGTAACAGATATTACCTCTTCTTCGACACGCCTCATTAAAACCTCTTCTTAGGGAACTAAAATTGGTCTTTGAAGAAGACCATGACCTCAAGAATATTTCATGGGAATTTGAGAAGTGAAATGGGTAGGATTGGGCCGAGCTTTAAGGCTCAATGTTGTGTAAAGATGAGAGGGGGGAGGTTCCCTTTTATAAGGGATGAGAGGGTCACCTTGGGAAATCTAAAAAATATTAATTTATAATAAATCTAACCCCACTTAAAATCCTCCATAAATGACTCATATTCTAATATTAGAAGATATAGGGTTGTAATCGCATCAACCAATTAAATTTAGACATGTTAGGAATTTATTTTAAACATTATCAACTTGATTTATCCTTATTCAATCAATTTAATTTTATTTGTGGTAATAAGATTTAAAATTTGAAATTATAACAAATAAATACTTATTTGTTGTGAATTGTCCATAAGTTTTTACTTTATAACATTTTAGACCATATAAAATTAAATTTATGATTTTAAAATATTATTGTGATTTTTAAAAAGTTTTATAATATGTTATTTTTATAAAATAACAATAGTGTCAATTTTGACACTATTCATTTATTGGAATTTGAATAAAATATATAAAGAATATATGTTTGAACTAAAAGCTTAAATAGAATCATAAAACATCATATGTATCTAGAAAATTATTGGAGAACATTAAATAGTTCATATAATATTTAATTTATTATTTTTAAAACCAATTATTTGGTTTATCTCTTAACAAAATTATTACTACAACATTTTTGTATAATTATTTAATATACTTATATGTTGCATAAAAATTATAAATAAAATAACATGACGATTATAAATGTATTAAATGTAACAATAATACTTTTAATCGAATTTATCATCTTAAAATCACAATATTTAAATTGATAAATTTATTAAATTATAAAGGTGACAACTTTTGCATCATTTAAAATAAAATAATATAAGTGTCATAATCATTTTTATAATGCTCTAAATGGTCAAATATTAGACCATTGGATGATTATGGTTTAACTTTACATGACCAATAAGTTTTGGTCAGGGTTTTGTGCCTTTTATTGTCACTATTAGTTTAATAAAAAATATATTCTTGATTTTTCACTAGATAAACAATTTATGCATCACTATTGTGTCACAGTTAATGATAATTACTTAATCTTTAAAAATTATAAATATATTCATATGATGTAGATAATTTTATTATATTTCATGATACTATTCATGTTTAATGTGTCATGAAGTTTATCACTAAATTAAATTTAATATACTTATATGATTTAAGAGAGTGACATTTGTCACTTTCTGTGGTATTAATAATAATTAAACTATTTTTATTGTAAAAAGTACATAAAATGAATCTAATCCGACCCTTAGGTGATATGGGTTGACTTTTATACATCCAATATAATTTTGGCAGGTGTTAGGATAATTTTACAATCTTATATTTACCCTTAATTACCTGATTTACCTTTAACAATGGTAAATAAAATTTACCGTAGATACTATTCATAATGCCCAAAAATAAAAAGTAGTTTATTATGATAATTTGAGCCCACTTATTCCAAATATGGAATCCATTTTTCCAAATTCAATACACAAAAGTTGTAGAAATTAAATTAAAATTAATCGCATTGTCGAAAGAAAACAGGTTTTTCTTTAAAAAATTGCAAAAGATTGAATTGATTTAACCTACGAAATCAAAGTAAAATCAATGGTAATGACATAAATTATATTAAATGGTAAAAATATATTATATTTATACTTTAAAACCATTAAATATTATAATTTAACTATAAAAATTATTACAATGAAAAACGTTGTTTTTAATTAAAATATAGCGTTTTTTAATATTCATTAAAATATGGAAGTTATCAGAACATATCAAAAATTTATCCAATATAAATTTTTATATCCTGATTCAAAATTATAATTTTATTTTGTATAATTGATCCTATAAACATGTCAAAAACGAGATTTAATGTGGGTGCTCCATCGAAAGGCGGCAAAAGTGTATTTTTTTTTAAAACATATTTTACCCTAAATACTTATTTTGTTCTCATACCATATTCTAGAAAATGTGTAACTTGAATAATAATGCAATAAGATTCAAAATGTAGTTATTACTATTCATAAAGGCTAGTTCGTGATATTATTATAACCATATATTGTTGTTTAGTGAAACCTGATATTGCGTACAACACACGCTATCGAGGATGGTCGCGATTGCGTGTAATGCAAGCCAAGTTAGGGTTGCGTGGTTTGAAAGACCCCTTTGTTGTTTCATATAACATAATCCAACAACATTTCATTTATTCATTGAATATATATATATATACAAACTCAATGTTGCGTAGAATGACTATTATCAAATGAACTTGAAATTGTGTGTAACATAATCTAAGAATAGTGTTGTGTATACTGCAAGCTTATACGATGTTGCGTATAACACAAGATAATCATGTTATATCATATAAAAGATGACTTCAAATAAATTAAAACGAATACTTATCATAAAATATCGGGTTGTTATATTCTACCCCCCTTAAAATAAATTTCTCCCTAGAAATTCATCAGGGTTATACTTGGGTTTCTACATGAAAGTTTCATTAATTGAAACCCACATTGAAAAATTAAATACCAAAACATAACATTATAAACTAATGTCTGAAACATAATGGTTACCGAAATTAACTAATCACTGGGTTCCCACATAGGAGAACATATGTGAAAATATAGATATAGAAGAGAAATCTAACCATCATGTTCTGATGGAGAGTAGTAGAGAACATGGCTATGAAAAAGCCAACAATCACAAATCCATATATTTGTGATTATCTAAGGTACCATCCGATTCATTGGATATAAGAGAATAGGGAAAACATTTTTGGTTTTCAATATCATTTCCCTAAATTTGAAATTTTTTAATTAGAAAAAATACATGCTTTATTTTGGTACAATCTCACTGTTGTTCGTGCTTTGAACAATATCCACTTCATATCTTAATGAAATGATGTTGAATTTGTTATTCGTGATGTGTTAACAGATCATGTGATAGAGTGATGGGTCATTCCATCTGTTTCAAACAAAAGGTTAGCAAAATTTATCAAATATACATAAGTCTGTCTATGATGAGGTTAATCGTATACGATTCCAAAAATGAACTTATACTTCATATATCATACCGCTTAATAAAAAAACTATTTTTTACTATCCAGGAACTTCCTATAGCCAAGTAAAATGCAATAAAGTCCAGTCGCACTTTGGTTATGAGTTTGATTCCAACAGCCATATCCGATTTGATGGGTTGTTTCCGGTCCTGCAGGTTCTCCTTTTTCTAAAACAACATTACTATAACATCCCATCAATAATATCGATAAAATTTATATCCTTACACAATACTAACTTATGTCCAACATAATCCATTCTAGTCTTTTTTATTATATAATATACTTCGTCCAATCTCATAGTATAAATAAAACAATTACTAGTAAGGTTATATACCAAGAATGTGAATAGAAGTATTTATCTCACATATATCATAAGATATATCTTGTTGGTTACATTCCAAACACATGATACATTGTCTCTAGATCAACTTGCTCGATTGTATGTTAAAGTGATAGTTGGGTTGATTTGTGTTCCCATCTCCATTGTATATTATCGTGATCGTAGGTTTACTTCTAAATTTTGGAATGGCCTTTAGAAGTCATTGGGTACTGAATTGAATTTTAGTACAACCTTTCAGCCTCAATTAGATGGGAAGTCAAAACAAACAGTTCAAACCATGGAGGATATGTTACATGCTTTCTCTATTGATTATCAACGATGTAGGGACCATCATCTTTCTTTGGTTAAATTTTCTTATAATAATAGTTTTCATTCTAGTATATAGATTCATCCATTTGTGGAATTATATGGAAAGTGTTGTTGAACTATGGAATTTTGGGATGAAGTAGGTGAAAGGAAGCAGACGGGACCATAATTGGGAGAAGAGATGGCAGTGAAAGTTCAATGCTTTCAAAAGCACATGAGAACAGCTCAGAGCCATCCGAAAAGTTATGCAGATAACCGGATTAAGGATCTTTATTTTGAGGTTGGTGGTGATGTTTTTTCTCAATGTTTCTCCACAAAAATGTGTGACGCATTTTGGAAAGAAAGGAAAGATACGTCAGAGGTTCATTGGACCTTATTAAATCGTGGAGAATGTTGGATAAGTTTCATACATAGTGGATATACCACCAAGTTTATCCCAGGTACAAAATGTTTTTCAGGTTTCGATGTGGAAAAAGTATATGCCAGATCAATCTCATGTTTTGGGCCCAGAGGTAGTTCAGTTGGATACGAATATCTCTTATGAGGAACAATCATTCTAGATTCATGATCATAGAGTTCAAGTGTTACAGAATAAGGTAATTCACATGGTAAATGTTTTTTGGAAAAACCATATGGTTGAAGAGGAAATGTGGGAATCAGAAAATGCTATGAGAGACAAATACCCCCACTTTTTTTTATAAGTAAAATTGCGTGGATATAATTACCAAAAGGGAGGAAGGATGTAACATACAAGGTTAATAAAGAATAAAATATATTTCATATTTATTATTATTTGTTAATTAAATATTAATTTTAGTTTAAAAGGGTTGATATGTTCGATATTGTACTCGATATGCAACAGTGAGATTCTTTGAAATCTTACGTTGCACACTAATAATATAATATTATCATTTTAAATGGTAGTTAACTCCTATACATTTTATTGGGGGGAATGAACAATACTAACTAAAATATCATTATTCATGTTTGATAAATTCATTTACTTTTGTCCAATAAAAGTTAGAGGCTTAAAATATGAATGAATTTAATTTTAAGCATAATTTACATTAACAGGCCGATTTACTGCCTTTTAATGGAGAACCCTCATTAAATTTAGTTTTGGTCATCTTTATATGTTCTATTTGACCAAATAAAATTTTTCTTTGGTTTCTTTATCACATTTTACTTTGGGTGTTGTTTGGTATTTTTCGGATAAAGATCAATTTTTTATGAATAGTAGAAAATATTGAATTTTAATTCAAAAGTGCCATTTAATATAATTTATTTAAATGGTTATATTATCTTTTTAAATAGTTTTAAATCGTAATTATAATATATTTTTACCTTTTAATCCAATGTTGGTCATTGGAATTAATTTCACTTTGAATTTGGGCGTAAAGAAGTGGCAATCTTTTAATAGTTATTGTTTCTTAAAAACATGCCATTTGTTTTAACAACAGGAATAAATTTTAAATTAATTAATTCCATTCTTATGTTTTTAATTTCTAAAAATAGAAATAAATTTTTAATTTGAAATATCAAATATAAAATAGGCTGAATTTTTGGTATTTTTTTTGGAAAACGTCAATTTTTGATGACTAGTGAAACCAATTAGTTGTAGTTAAAAAAGATGACTTTTTGATTTAAATGAAATTTTACTATTTCTATGAATTGAATTAAAAAAATCTGATATACATGGTTGTTATAAAGAAATAAAATGAGGTTCAGATAGATGAAAATAATTTTTGTTGAATAGTAACTTTTGTCTTTTATTTACCATGGTTAAAGGTAAATAAGTTAATTCAAGGTAAAAAAAATTTATAATAATTCAAAATTACCTTAACACTTTTCCAGACATTATTGGTTGAGTCATTTACGACCATAGGAATCTTTGGGTCATTATTGGAACCCCCTTGCATCACTTGGGAGTGATAATGACAAGTTGGAATAATTCATTTAAAGGCAATGTAGACAAAAACAAATATCATTTAGTAATGAATTTTTATATGGTGTCATATAAGTGATAATTTTGACTATAAATATTCATTGAAATGATAAAAAGATTCCCTACATCATTGTTTTTTTATAATTTTTATCCAACAAATAAATTAAATTATTAATGACACAATAATGATGTAGTCTTTACCTCATTAATAAACCATTTAAATAAATATGATAATAATGATTAAAATATTGTCCAAAACCTATCCAATTATGATTGGATGATTCTATTTAGACCATGAATAATCTTATCATCATCTTTAATTATTTTTTGACCTTTTGAAACTGAAGATATATTTATAATAAAATAATTTTTTTACACTTTCCTAAAGAGTCCCTCCTCTCCCTTATAAAAGGACACCATTTCTATCCAATTTCTCACACCTCTAAATCCATATGTCTCTCCCAAACTCTGACCATTTAAGCTCCATAAATCTCTCTCCTCCCTCTAGAAGCCTTACCTTAGGCAGAATGCACTTCAAAATGACCTTTGGTTCAATCCAAAGTGAGTTAACCAAAATAAAGGTAACAATTTCTCTTAAATTGTTTCTGCTTATTTTACTTCTTCAACCACTAAACTCTTTTTATTCCATTCATTTGTAACAACACATATATCCTCAATATATTAGTATGTTGTGAGGAGAAATATTCTAACTACACTTACACAAACCTCCATCTAATGGATGACGAACATAATGTTTCTATGGACGGAAAACTAACGCCTCATGAAACAATGATTGTTTGATTATCTCCTATCGCCTCTCATGGTGGCCATTCTGATGGAACTATATTTATATTTGATATATAATTTGAAGACCTGAAAATTTGAAGGAAATTTTTTTCTTAATTTTGTTTTAAATTTACGATTGCATAGTTTCAGACGGCACCGGATTCCGAGGCCCGGTGCACCCACAATCAATTTCCAAAGTTTAGATCGGGTACGTTTAGTAATCAAATGTGTGGGTTTTTCTATCTTTTTAACCGGTTCTAGGAATTGAAATCTGAGGGCACTGTTGAACTCGTAGAGCCGGTAATTTCTTAATGGGACCATTACCGCAATTACATTTGTGCGGGTGGAGAATGTAGAGACCCAAAGCTTGACTTACATGGACATTACATTACTTTTGCAAAATATTAAATACATAACAAAAACAGACACACAAGTATCGTAATAGTATAGTGTCTTTTGAAACATGGAATATAAACTTCTAATCATGTTGAAATATATTCAACAACTCCCATAACAATCTTCCCCTTTTGGTTTCCTTACCTAAAAACATTCTTTATTTACTAGGGAAAATAAAACATAAAAAGGGTGAGATCAAATGCTCAGTAAGGGAAAACATAGATAACATAAAACAATCCATAAACATTTGGAATCAAAAACTTGAACATGAAATTTAAATAACAAAATCTTGAGCAAACACATAAATCGTGGATGTATGTAAGGAATATATCATAATGGAACATAAACCATGATAAAATATAATGGGAATAAAACATGCAATTGTGGCAACCATTCAGCACATGTTATGATTTCTAATGTAGCCAAGGAATTTCTACCAAGACCATCTTAGTAGAAAACATCCCTCTCTGAATCGAGTTCACTCCTCGTTTCAGTCTTGTAACACTGAACCTGATTAACTCTCCGTTCCAGTCATGTCTATCACATGAGATATAAATAGTTACCCAATGCATTGGAGGGAGATATAGGTCCCACCCATCTCATAATTAAATCATTTTTACTTTTTCCACATAATAAACTTAAAACATTCATCATAACCCAATGAATAAAATGGGTTTCATAAACATCATCCCATTATCACATAATCCATATAAAACAAATGGATATTTCATCATAAGGTAATTGAAACCATGTAAATCATTGAGACATTATACATGAAACATAAACATATGAAATAATGTTATCTTAGATGGAAAATGTTTTTGATAAAACACTTGAAATTCATTCTTGAGGAAAATATCCTTTATTCTTCAAAATCATTTAGTTTCACAAAATTCCATGAAATTTTAAATGAAAAGTATTTTGTTGAAAATACTAATGAAATATTTTGGAGGAAGCTTCATGAAAATAAGTCTTTATAAAACCGTAAAAATCCGTTCACGTCTTAGAAGTTAAAAATAACATTTTTCTCATTCTTTTTTCGGAAATGTCAAAAAGTACATTGTATGGTAAACAAAATAAAGATTCCTTACATAGGATGTGGTAAAAGTAGAAAAGTGTACAAATGACATTAAACATACATGGAAGAAAATTAAACAATTTTTGAAAACATTTTGAGAACATATGGACATGGATAATAATCATAACCCCAGTAAATACTTACAAATAAACAATCTCGGATAAGAATGAGATTGGAATAATTGTCCCTTACCTTAGGTCCGATATGATTTTTATGGATCCGAACCTCCTGAATAATGATTTAAATAATTTCATTGACTTATTATATAATCATATTCATTGTTATGATATCATATATGTTTCACTTATGACTTTATATTACCCGTTATTTTTTAAATTCCATGTTAAAGCAGCGTTTTGGGTTAAATCATTTCATTTATCCTCTGTGTTTTGACTTGTCGTTCTTGATATTATTACTTATATCATGATTTACATAATTCCATAATGTATAACATGATTTATATATAATATATATTCATCATAAACCTATATATTATAGATCTATAAAAGGAATGAAATACACCGTTCATGGAGACGGTAGGCCGTACGTACGCATGAACGATGTTTTCGTTTCCTTATTGAATTGAATGAAACTAAATAGATGACATACATATATATATATACATAAATACAGTATTATTATTTCATTTATTTAATTATTATTAATTATATAAACTTTATGATCATTCATTTATAGTTAACATAGAGAATGAATCTTATCGCGTCGTGGAGACGGTAGTCCGTACGTACGCACAAACGATGATATCGTTCCCATAATTATTGAATATAATTGGATTTGATTGTATAATATATCAAAATCAGTATGATTTTATAATAAACATATATATTTATTCTTTACACCATTATGCCCATCCATGTAAGGTGTTGGTGGAAAAACATATTACACCACGACGTGGAGACAATATTTCGTACGTACGCACGCGCGGTAATTTTTTTTCCATAGGATGGATAGAAGGTGAAATAGGGTTGTTTCATAATTATAACAACATATCAGTATATTAGTGATACTATTGTTAATAATTAATAATGAAAAAACTAAATAAGTAGAAGTAGAAGAAGAAATAAATATGAAAGAATCGGTAACAGATATTACCTCTTCTTCGACACGCCTCTTTGAAAACTCCTCTTAGGGCACTAAAATTAGTCTTTGAAGAAGACCAGAACCTCAAAAATATTTCTAGGGAAGTTGATATGGAAACTGGGCAGGTTTTGGCCGAGATTTAAGGCTCAAAGTTGTGTAAAGATGAGAGGGGGGATGTGCCCTTTTATAAGGGAGGAGAGGGGAACCTTTGGAAATCTTAAAAATATTAATTTATAATAAATCTATCCCCACTTAAAAACCTCCAAAAATGACTCATATTCAAATATTATATGAGATAGTGTTGTAATAACATCAACCAATAAAATTTTTACATGTTAGGAAATTATTTTAAACATTATCAACTTGATTTATCCATATTTAATTAATTTTATTTTATTTGTGGTAATAACATTCTAAATATTAAATTATAAAAAATAATTACTTATTTGTTATGAATTGTCCATAATTGGATAATTTTTAATAGTTTCGACCATATAAATTTAAATTTATAATTTGTAAAAATATTTTTCATTTTTAAACAATTTTATAATATGTTATTTTTATAAAATAACAATAGTGTCAATTTTGACACTATTAATTTATTTGAATTTAAATAAAAGATATACAGAATATAAGTTCAAAATATAAGCATTAATAAATTCCTAAAATGTCATATGTATCTATAAAATTATTGGACCACATAAAATAGTTCATGTAATATTTATTTTATTATTTTTGAAACCATATATTTGGTTTATCTCTTCAAAAAATTACTACAACATTTTTTGATAATTATTTAATATACTTATTTGTTGCATAAAAATTAAAAATAAAATCCTATGATGAATATAAATCTATTACCTTTAAAAATAATAATTTTACTCGAATTTATCATCTTAAAATCACAATATTTAAATTGTTATATTTATTAAATTATGAAGGTGACAACTTTGGCATCATTTATAATAAAATAATATAAGTGGCATAATCTCTTTTATAAGGCTTCAAATGGTCAAATATTAGACAATTGGATGAATGTGGTTCATATTTACATGACCAATAAGTTTTTTTCAGGGTTTTGTGCCTATTATGGTCACTATTAGATTAATAAAAACTATATTCTTGATTTTTCACTAGATAAAACATTTTTGGTCACTATTGTGTCACAATTAATGATAATTATTTACTCCTTAAAAATTATAAATAAATTCATATGATGTAGATAATTTTATTATTTTTCTGGAGACAATTCATGATTGATGTTTCATGATGTTTATCAGTAAATTTAAATTAATATACTTATAAGATTTAAGAGAGTGACATTTGTCACTTTCTTTGGTTTTAATAATAATTAAACTATTTTTATTGTAAAAAGTCCATAAAATGAATCTAATCCGACCCTTAGGTGATATGAGTCTACTTTTATCCATCAAATAGAATTTTTGCAGGTGTTATGATAATTATATAATCTTATATTTACCCTTAATTACCTGATTTACCTTTAACTAAGGTAAATAAAATTTACCGTAGTTACTATTCATAATGCCCAAAAATTTAAAGTAGCTTATTAAAATAATTTGGACCCACTGATTCCAAATATGGAATTCATTTTTCCAAATTCAATACAAAAAAGTTTCATAAATTAAATTAAAATTAATCTTGTTGTCGAAAGAAAAGAGGGTTTTCTTTAAAACATTGCAAAAGATTGAATTGATTTAACCTACGAATTCAAGGTAAAATCAATGCTAATGACATACATTATATTGAATGGTAAAAATATATTCTATTTATATTTTAAAAACATTCAATATTGTAATTTAACTATATAAATTATTATGATGAAAAAAGTTGTTTTTAATTAAAATATAGTGTTTTCTTACTATTCATTAAAATATGAAAGTTATCAGAAAAATATCAAAACATTACCCAATGTAAATTTTTATATCCTGATTCAAAATTATAATTTTATTTTGTAAAATTTAACTTATAAACATGTCAAAACTAGATTTAATGTGGGTGCACCCTCAAAAGGCGGAAAAACTGCATTTTTTGAAAAATACTTATTTTACCCGAAATATTTATTTTGTTCTCATACAATGTTCTATAAATGTGTAAGATGAGTAATAATGTTATAAAATTCAAAATTTAGTTAATACTATTCATCATGGCTAGATCGTGATAATATTATAACAATATATTGTTGTTTAGTGGAACCCGGTATTGCGTACAACACATGCTATCGAGGAAGGTCGCGATTGCGTGTAATGCAAGCCAAGTTAGGGTTACATGTTGTGAAAGACCTCATTGTTGTTTCATATAATACAATCCAACCATATTTTCTTTATACATTGAATATATATATGTACAATCAATGTTGCGTAGAATGACTATTATCAAACGAACTTGAAATTGCGTGTAACACAATCTAAGAATAGTGTTGCATATACTGCAAGCTAATACGGTGTTGCATATAGCACAAGATAATCTTTTTATAGTATAAAAAACATGACATCAATTAAATTAAAAATAATTCTTATCATAAAATATTTCTTTGTTATATTCTACCCCGATTAAAATGAATTTCGCCCTCGAAATTCATCGGGGTTATACATGGTTTTGTACTTGAACGTTTCATTAATTGAAACCCACATCATAAAATAAAACACCAAAACCTAACTTAAACAACTAATGTATGAAACTTAATGGTTACCCAAATTAACTAATAACTGGGTTTCCACATAGGAGAACATAGATGAAAATATTGATATAGAATAGATATCTAACCATCATGTTCTGATGGAGAGTGGTAGAGAAAATGGCTAGGAAAAAGACAACAATCACAAAGCTATAGATTTGTGATGATCTAAGGTACCATCCAATTCATCGGATATAAGAGCACTAGGACAAAATTTTTGGTTTTCAATAACATTTCCCTAATGTTGAAAATTTTGAATTAGAATAAATAATTTCTTTATTTTGGTACATTCTCACTATTGTTTGTGCATTGAACAATTTTCACTTCATCTCTTAAAGAAAATAAGTTGAATTTGTTATCTGTGAAGTGTTTACAAATCATGTGATAGAATGATGGGTTAGTCCATCTGTTTCAAACAAAAGGTTAGAAAAAGTTTTCAAATATACATAAGTCCATCTATGGTGAGGTTAATAGTATACGATTCAAAAAATGAACTTATACATCATATATCATAACGCTTAATAAAATAAAACTAGTTTATACTAACAAGGGTCTTCCTATAGGCTAGTTGTATGCGATAAAGTCCAATCGCACTTTTGTTGTGGGTTTGATTCCAACAGCCGTGTCCGACGTGAGGGGCTGTCACCGGTCCTGCAGGTTTTCCTTTTTCTAAAACTACATTACTATAACATACCATCAATAATATCGATAAAAGTTCTATCCTGAAACAATACTAACTTATGTCCAACATAATCCATTCCAATCATTGGGCTTATCTGAAATATTTTGGTCCAAGCTCATAGTATGAAGAATCCAATTACTAGAAAGGTTATCTACCAAGAATGTGAATACAAGCATTTATCTCACATATATCACAAGATATATCTTTTTGGATGCATTCCAAACACATGAATACCATAGTCATTTATTATCTTGATACATAAATTACCACAGACCCTTAGTGAAAACATGAATACTATAAAAAGTTAACCCTTTCCACATACCAAAATCCCAAAAAAAATCTATATAATGAAACCATAATATCACATAGTCCTTATATCAGTCATGAGCTCCTGAATATAATCAAAGATCTCATTATCTTATTATCCCTTCATTATGTGCATATCATCTAATTTCCAAAAATATCTGAATAACCTTCCATGGATACCAGTATGATTCAACATATAATTTCAAATACTTTAGGAAAAAAATAGTGGAACAATCCTTAGATAATTATTTATTCCATAGTTCCATACATTATTATTTATAAACATACAATCATTCCACTAATTTCTTAAACCACTGACTGAGCTTCATCATTTCATTCATCTCATATTTCATTTGTAGTCTCTACATCATCATCCACATAAATACTACTCATATGACCATGCTGATTCTCATCATGAGATTTTCCATTAGGGAATTGGTTTGCATAATGCCCATACATTCCACATTTAAAACATCTAATCATTATTGATGTCGTAGTAATACCATTATCCTTATCCATGTTATTAACTGAACATTTTCCTTTTCACTTACTGGATTTGTGTCTTTCTTTTCCACACCCAAATCATCTTCCAGTTCCTTTGAAACAATATCCCTGATGCCTCTTCCCACATGATTTACATGAGGAAAATTGATCTTTCTTTCCTCTATGATCATCATGAAAACTCCATCCTTCTCTTATTATCTGAGTCGGGAAACATACCAAAGTGGAGATTATTGATCATATTATGAGATTTCTGATTAGTCATAATAATGATGTTTGGACATTCAAATCCCGTTTCATTTGGTTGCTCATGAATAATATCATTCCATTGTCCGTCATATCATCCATTATTGTGAATCTTCCTGTTTCCAGCCATTTTCTATAACCCAAAATGAATAGTGTGAGCAGAAAAAATCATGCTAGGGAAACCAACATAGTAAATGGGGCATACCATCAATATCTAAAGTATTTGGTTAAATTCTATGATCGTTACCGTAGTTCTAGTACTATATCCTATACGTATACATATCCTCAGGTACATCCCTAGACATACCTTAGAAATATCTCAAGGGATCTCACTAACGTTTTCGCATCCTAGTTTCCAAAGGATGACTAAACTGTTCCTCTGATACCAACTGCAAAGACCCAAAGCTTGATGTACATGGACATTACATTAATTTTGCAGAATACTTAATACATAACAAAAACAGACACACAAGGATCTTAATAGTTTAGTGTCTTTGAAACTCGTAATATAAACTTCTAATCATGATGAAATATCTTCAACAAATCCCATAATGATCTTCCCCTTTTTATTTCCTTTTCTAAAACCATTATTTATTTAGTGGGGAAAATAAAACATTAAAAGGGTGAGCTCAAATGCTCAGTAAGGGGAAACATAGATAACATAAAGAAATCCATAAGCATTTGGAATTAAAAACTTGAACATGAAATATAAATATCAAAATCTCGAGCAAAGACATAAATCGTGGATGTACGTAAGGCATGTATCATAATGAAACATAAACCATGTTAAAATATAATGGGAATAAAACAGTTAATTGTAGAAACCATTCAGCACATGTTATGATTTCCATAGTAGCCAAGGCATTGCTTCCAAGACCATCTTAGTGTACAATGTCCCTTTCTCAATCGAGTTCTCTCCTTGTTTCAGTCCTATAACACTGAACCAGATTAACATACCATTCCAATCATGTATATCACATGAGATATAAATCATTACCCAATGCATTGGAGAGAGATATTGGTACCACCCATCTCATAATAAAATCATTCTTATGTGTGCCACAAAATAATCTTAAAATATTCATCATAACCCAATGAATAAAATGGGTTTCATAAACATCATCCCATCATCACATAATCCATATAAAACAAATAGATATTTCATTATAAGAAAAGTGAAACCATGTACATCATAGAGACATTATACATGAAACATGCACATATGAAATAATGTCATCTTAGATGGAAAAGGGTTTTGATAGAACACTTGAAATGAATTCTAGAGGAAAGTATGCTTTATTCTTCAAAATCATTTAATTTCACAAAATTCCATGCAATTATAAATGAAAAGTATTTTGTTGAAAATATTCATGAAATCTTTTGGAGGAAGATTCATGAAAATAAGGCTTTATAAAACCGTAAAAATCTGTTCACGCCGTATAAGTTAAAAATAATATTTTTCTCATACTTTTGTCGGAAAAGTCAAAAAGTACCTCATATGGTAAACAAAAGAAATATTCCTTCCATATGATATGGTAAAGGTAGAAAAGGGTAAAAATGAAATTAAAAATACATGGAATAAAACTAATCAATTTATGATAACATTTTGAGAACATATGGAAATTGATAATAATCATAACCCCAGTAAATTCTTACAAATAAAAAATCACGGATAAGAATAACATTGGAATAATTATCCATTACCTTAGATCTGATATGCTTCGAATGGATCCAATCCTCCTGTATAATGATTTAAATAATGTCATTGACTTATTAAATACTCATATTCATTGTTATGATGTCATATATGTTTCACTTATGACTTTATATTTCCCGTTCTTTTGTACATTCCATGTTAAAGCAGCGTTTTGGGTAAAATAATTTCATTTATCATATGTATTTCGACTATTCATTCTTGATATTATTACTTACTTACTGATTTAAATAATTCCAGAATTTAAAACATGATTTATATATAATATATATTAATCATATACATATATATTACAGATCTATAAAAGGAATGAAATACATTGTTCATGGAGACGGTAGGCCGTACGTATGCATGAACGCTGTTTTCATTTCCTTATTGAATTGAATTAAAATAAATAGATGAAATACATATATATATATATACATAAATATAGTATTATTATTTCATATATTTCATTATTATTGATTATATAAAATTTATGATCATTCACGTATGGTTAACATGGAAAATGAATCTCATCGCGTTGTGGAGACGGTAGTCTGTACGTACGCACGAGCGATGATATCATTCCCATAATTATTGAATAGAATTGGAGTGGATGGTATAATATATCAGAATCATTATGATGTTATAATAACCATATATAGTTATTATTTACACCATTATACCCATCCATGTAAGGTGTTGGTGAAAAACAGATTACACAACGGCGTGGAGACGGTATTCCGTACGTACGCACAGGCGGTGATTTTGTTTTCTATAGGATTGATAGAAGGTGAAATATGGTTGTTTCATATTAATAATAACATATCAGTATATTTGTGATACTGATGTTATTACATCATAATTAATCAACTAAATAATAGGATGTCTAAGAAGAAATAAATTTGAAAAAATCGGTAACAGATATTACCTCTTCTTCGACACGCCTCTTTGAAACCTCCTCTTAGGGAACTCAAAGTGGTCTTTGAAAAAGACTAAGACCTCAAGAATATTTATAGGAAATTTGAGAAGGTAAATGGGCAGGGTTTGGCCGAGCTTTAAGACTCAATGTTGTGTAAACATGAGTGGGGGGAGGTACCCTTTTATAAGGGAGGAGAGGGGCACCTTGGGAAATCATAAAAATATTAATTTATAATAAATCTATCCCGACATAAAAACTTCTGTAAATGACTCATATTATAATATTAGATGATATAGGGTTGTAATCTCATCAACTAATAAAATTTAGACATGTTATGAAATTATTTTAAACATTATCAACTTGATTTACCCATATTTAATCAATTTAATTTTATTTGTGGTAATAACATTCTAAATTTTAAATTATGAAAAATAATTACTTATTTGTTATTAATTGTCCATAATTGGATACTTTATAAAAATTTATGCGATATACATTTAAATTTATAATATTTAAATATTTTTGTGATTTTTAAGCAATTTTATAATATGATATTTTTTTAATATAACAATAGTTTCAATTTTGACACTATTCATTTATTTGAATTTAAATAAAATATATATAGAAAATATGTTCGAAATAAAAGAATAAATAGATTCATAAAAGTTAATATGTATCTATAAAATTAGTGGAGAACATTAAATAGTTCATATAATATTTATTTTATTATTTTTAAAACCATTTATTTGGTTTATCTCTTAATAAAATAATTACTACAAAATTTATGTATAATTGTGTAATATACTTATATATTGAATAAAAATTAAAAATAAAATCCTATGATGAATATAAATATATTAAAATTCACAATAATAATTATACTCAAATTTATCATCTTAAAATCACAATATTATAATTGTTATATTTATTAAATTATGAAGGTGACAACTTTGGAATCATTTAAAATAAAATAATATAAGTGTCATAATCACTTTTATAAGGCTCCAAATGGTCAAATATTCGACCATTGGATTATTATGGTCTAAATTTACAAGGCCAATAAGTTTGTTTCAGGTTTGTTTCGTTTTATGTTCACTATTAGTTTAATAAAAACTATATTCTTCATTTTTCACTAGATAAACAATTTCTTCATCACTATTGTGTCATAATTAATGATAATTATATAATCCCTAAAAATTATAAATAAATTCATATAATGTAGATAATTTTATTTTCTTTCAGGAGACTATTCATGTTCAAAGTTTCATAAAGTTTATTACTAAATTAAAATTAATATACTTATAATATTTAAGTGACTGACACGTTGTCACTTTCATTGATTTTAATTATAATTAACCTATTTTTATTGTAAAAACTCCATAAACTGAATCTAATATGACCCTTAGGTGATATGGGTCGACTTTAATCCATCCAATAGAATTTTGGTAGGTTTTAGGGTAATTTTATATTCTTATATTTACACTTAATTACCTGATTTACCTTTTACTATAGTAAATACAATTTATCGTAGTTACTATTCATAATGCCCAAAAATATAAAGTGGCTTATTAACAAAATTTGGACCCACTGATTCCAAATATGTATTTAATTTTTCCAAATTAAATACATAAAAGTTTCCGAAATTAAATTAAAATTAATCCCGTTGTCGAAAGAAATCGAGTTTTTCTTTAAAACATTGCAAAATATTGAATTGATTTAACCAACAAATTCAAGGTAAAGTCAATGATAATGACCTAAATTATATTAAAAGGTAAAACTATATTCTATTTATACTTTAAAACTTTTCAATATTTTAATTTATCTATATAAATTATTACGATGAAAAAGTTGTTTTTAAATAAAATATAGCGTGTTTATACTATTCATTAAAATATAAAAGTTATCAGAAAGATATAAAATCATTATCCAATGTAAATTTTTATATCCTGATTGAAAATTATAATTTTATTATGTAAAATTTAACTTAAAAACATTTAAAAAACTACATTTAATGTGGGTGTGCCTTCAAAAGGAGGCAAAACTGCAATTTTTTAAAAATACTTATTTCACTCAAAAAAATTATTTTGTTCTCATAAAATGTTATATAAAATGTGTAAGATTAATAATAATTTTAGATAATTAAAAATGTAGTTAATATTATACATAACGGCTAGTTCTTGATAATATTATAACAATATATCGTTATTTAGTGGAACATGATATTGCGTACAACACACGCTATCGAGGAAGGTCGTGATTGCGTGTAATGCAAGCCATGTTAGGGTTGCATGTTGTGAAAGAACTCTTTGTTGTTTCATAAAACAGAATCCAACCATATTTCATATACACATTGAATATAAATATATATATATGCACTCAATGTTGCGTAGAATGACTATTATCAAACGAACTTGAAATAGTGTGTAACATAATATAAAAATAGTGTTGCGTATTCTACAAGCTAATACGGTGTTGCGTATAGGACAAGATAATATTGTTGTAGCATAAAACAAATGACATAAAATAAATTAAAAATAATAATTATCATAAAATATCTGGTTGCTATAGAGAAGTTAAAAATTGTGGATTAAATGAAGAATGAATAAAATTGTGAAACAATTTTATTTTTATGTATTAGGTGGTTTTATCTTACATGGGGGAGTTGGGGGGGAACCTAACTACCCATGTGAGGATTAATGTGAGGATAAATGTGAGGTGGGTCCCACATGATCCCCAACCATTCACATTCACATAACTCTCTTCTTAACTCCCAAAACCCCTCTAAAAGTCTCCCAACACATTTCATATCCCCCTATTAACTCTTCCTAACATAAACAAATTAATTAATTGAACCTAATCATTTAATTAAATAATGGATTTGATTTTTGAAATTTTAAAAGGCATGTGTTAATTAAATAATGGGAATATAGTTTTTTTTTATTTTGTGGGGAGGTTTTCGTTGTGTAAAGGAAAATTGGGAGAGAATTATTGTGATGAAGAAGAGGACTTCAATCTCGATGAAGAACAACCATCCTTCTCGACGAAGAACACTCCCCAGTTCTCCACCAAGGGAGGAGAAACCACATGAGAATTCACGAATGCCAACGACCATCGCCACCTTCACCTCTTTCCATGCGACGATGTCAACAAACCGATGTCTACTCCCTTTCGCGATATCGTCAATGAACGACGAAAGACACGAGGTATGGTATTTAATTAAGTATGTTTTTATTCCCTTGATTATTTCATTCTAAAAACAAATAATTCGGATCCACTTATTATCATGTTGATCTGCGACTGTTTTCCATGAGGGTTGGGAATAAAATTTTGTGGGAAGTTGTAGGGGTTAATTCTTTTGTTCATGTTGTATCATCATCATTCACTGTTTAAAATTTTCTCCGAATGTTATCGTTGTAATGGGAGGAGATCAGCCCGCACAAACATGGCTGATTCTCCACCCCTTTCTCTTGTTGATCTTCGTTGTTGATTGAGGAGAAGGTAGCGCGGTACAACGGCACCAAGTGGGGACGAAGAAGACTGCGACCGGAGCAGGCCACGGTGGGGGCACAAGGCACCATCATGTTGTGTCGTCGCGCCATGCTAGCGAGGCCAAAGGAGACCATGGTCGTAGCGTGTCGCGGCTGAGGTGTGTGGCACCTTCGCGCCGCGCCGGTGAGGGTGAAGGGGCCACAACCGGAGCGGGACTTGGCGGAGGGGCGTGGTTCCATCGCGCTACGCCGGTTGGTCAAGAGACACGGCCAAAGGCGGCGACAGACATCCAAGGGCGGTCGGTTGTGCCAGCCGCCAGCACCACCTGGAGGCGGGACCCAAGAGGGTCCCGCGGTTACACCTAGGCCGGCCATTACGGCCGGCTGTTTTGGAGACACGTTTGCGGCGCCCACCTTTGCAACCTGCTCGGCCAGCGCTGAGCCATATCCGCTGGCCGCCCAGGCTGGGCCGGGCTAGTCTGCGCCAAATCAGGCCGGACCCGGACCTGGGTCGGGTCGACCCAGGGGGTATTGGGCAGGGTCGGACTGGGCCCAAAACCCCTAATTTCAAACCAGTTTCATTCAAACGCCTATAACATGGGATACCGACATCCGATCAATGCACTGTCAGTTGCGTAGATATCATTGTTTCGAGGCGGTCGTTTTGGTATAATACACTCACGATTTGGGCAATGTTTTTGGTATGGCCGGGTTGGTTCGAACTCGATACCAACCAGGACCTCAGAGAAAAAATGCTTATAACATGAGATTAGGACGTCTGATTGACCTGATGTCAAAATTTTTGGATTCCTATTGATGAGAAGGATCTTTTGGAATACTTTACCTGAGGTTTTGTCGCATTTAGAGTATTTCCGAATTTGATTGTACCTCAAATCCAACCGGGCCCTGGAATGGAAAAGCTGATAACATTCAGACCGGACGTCTGTTTGATGAACCGTTGGCAGATTTGGTAATCTCGTTGAAAAAAGACCCTTTGAGTATACCATATGAGATTTCTGGGTACAGTTGAGATACAGTTGAGATACAGTTGGGTTGGTTCGTACACAAAACCAATCGGGCCCCCAGGATGAAAATGCTAATAACTCATAGATCGGGCATCTGATTGATGCATCGTCTGTTGCGTTGAGACCCATGTGACGAGGAGATAATTTTTTATACTTATTTTTTGGAGTTTTTGATACTTGTATTATCTAACAGTAGCTCATGGAGCGGATCCTCCCAGAGACGACCGTACAGAGTGTGTAGACCTAGTAGCTTTGGACATGACGACTGCTTGAACGATTCGACTTGGAGTGAGTATACTAGCCTAGTAGACAGAGCGCCTGGTATTTCGCGGCATAAACACAGAGGACGGAGCACCTAGTAGATGGCAGAAGAACTGTGGTACTAGACCGGAGGAGTACCTCTATATGCTATTAGGGGAACTGCTACTATGTTTGGGCGGCAGACCCCTTACATGGAGCACTACTATGTTTGGGTGCGGACCCACAGTACTCGACAAGAGGAGTAACTAAGCAGTCGAATGATTGTGAGTATCACCTCAGAGTCGTGAGAGGGCTACCATACTCAACAATGGAGGAGTTATCAAGAAGTTGGGGTATCAGTTTCTTAATGAAAATCCTTGTTTTAGTTGAGTCAATGACCTCTGTGTACTCCTCATTATTGAGATGGGTCACTTGATAACGTAGGTATATGTATGGCCATATTTCTAAGTAATGGTTATCCGTTGATTTCATAACCTTTGGGTTTCCTCATGATTGAGATGGGTTACATGATAAATTTGATATATTTATAATCTTATACCTAAGTAAGGGTTATCTTTTGAGATCCTTCATTGTGGTTATCCATGTTTGTTTTAGTGATAACATGAGGGTCTCAGGGACCCTACTGAGTATCGTTATACTCACCCTTGTATGGGCTATGCCCGCACCTCGTTGTGTTGGATGCAGGAGACAGACAATGCTGATGATGACAGACTGTTTGAGGACTGCACGGTACCTGGAGGTGGAACTCACAATGAGTCTGTATCTGGAGGTGAAATTCACGATGAGACGATACCCGGAGAAGGTTGACAGGAGAGATCATTGAAGATTCTATTTGTACCTAACAATTAGGTAGGATCTGTGGTGGAAGATCCAGGAGCGGCACTATCTATACCTACCCTTCGGGTAGGATCCGAGGTGGATGAACTAAGAGTTGCCTCTATTATAGAGTTATTTGTATTTTATATTGTACATTCATTCAGGTGTAGCTATACTTTTCAGTTGGGTTTTTATTCTGGCCCATTTACTTTTCAACACTTTCTTTCGTACTTAGTGTCTTACTTCCGCATGTACTCTGTGGTGTTTGTTTACTGTTATAAAGGAAATGCCTTCCTAGTTATCAGGATTTACTCCATTGGTGCTAGTCGCCAGTCCCTGGACTATGGAAGGCGGGGTTGGGTTAGTCACGCCACGGGCCCCGAAGACGGGTCATGAAAAATTGGTATCATAGGAGTTGGTTCTACCACAGAACATAGGACTCTATTATTATTTTTTCTGTGAAGCAATAGTTTTAAGGGTACTAAGTGTGGTCTTCATTTAAAGGAGTCTAGTGTTGGTGCGGGAGGCCAACATGTCCATACACCAGGACCCTGAATGCTGATTTCAAACTCAATGCATGGAAACACTGATTGCGTATGATTTTTCAAAATAATTTGTTTTGAAATATCTCAAACCAGGTCAGCTCACTCGGTATAATTATTTGACCGTTTCACGTCTATTTCTTTTAGGATGTCTTCACCTAGTCAGACAACATGGGTACCGAGTGGGGAGCGCGATGATAGCCTACTGACCAGTGAGGCCTCATTACAGGGCCCTCCACCAATTGAGACACTAGAAGAGATTTCACGCCTCTTGAGTACGATGCGCGAGTTCCAGGGTCAGAGTCCTCCGAGGTTTCGAGGTGAGTCAGATTTTCAGATGGATGGACACTGGATGGAGTTTGTAGCACATGCATTCCACACAGTTGGGACACCCGCAGACTGGATGGTGTACCTAGATGTGAGCCTCTACCAGGGAGCAGCTGAGAGGTGGTGGACCCACATGTTCCAGTTTTGCGATGGGTTGACCATCACCAGGGGAGACTTCGAGACCTTCTTCAGGGTGGAGTTTATACTAGATACTCTACACTCTGAGCATGCTCAGGAGATGATGACCTTGCCATAGGGTTTTTCTACAGTACCCAAGTCATTTGTAGGCAGGAGACGAATGATGTAGAGGTCCAAGAGGACCAGGCCAACAGGTGGGTGACCTCGGGATTTAGGTTCGTTTGTGTGAGGCAAACGAAATAGAGCCAGCTATATGAGGAGCAGGAAGTGCTATTCATGCAGCAAGAAGTGTCACATGGCACATGACTGTCTGACTCCCTGCACAGTTGATCTGCAGGCGTTGGATGAGCGACGGAGACAGAAACAGCGGTGAAAGCTTGAGCAGCAGCCAAGCAGTGGACAAGAATGTGGAACATCGGATGCATGTGGACCGGAGTGGGACTACATCCAGGCATGGAGGCCTTTGTTATTGGCGCTTCTAGCCTTCTTTTTTGTTGTTGTTGTGGTTGTATGTGTCATTGTACATAGTGTTGTAGTAATAAAAGACACCTTTCATTGCGGCGTTTAGTTTCCTGTCCTCTCTATATGGTTGTTACTAAGAGGTTCTAGTTTAAAACCATTGTCTTGACCCTCAAATTTTAGATACAAACTAGAGGAGACCCAATGACCACGCACTGCTGATGATAGTTTCAATCAACCCTTATAGGTGAGAGTGATGGTTGGATCTCTTAGTAGTAGCGTCGAGGCCTTATGATGTCATTCAAGACAAGAATTGTATCATTAATGTCAGGATTGAATTTATTAGGAAAAGAATGTGGTTCAACCAGAGGTGAGACCAGATTTATCTTTTCGGAAAATGAGAAATCCAAATAGATCTTTGGTGGAATGTAGACAAAAAAGGGTGGGGATGAGTTCTTTCAATTGGCTAGTCTCACCCATTGTTCGTTGAGCAGACGGTTTACGGTTCTCTCTATCACAAATAGTCTCAGGTGTATCTACTCTCAGAAGGACATGAACCCGAGACAACGATTATGTCTTGAATTCCTATAGGACTATGACTTCGAGATAGTTTATACTCCATGGGAGGGTAACGTTGTAGCAAATTCTCTTAGTAGGAGAATAGGCGTTCAGCGGTTAGGAGTGGCGAGACAGGAGTTGGATGCATTTCAGATATCCTATGTGGATAGTGTTGGAGTTAGCACGTGTAGTACCATAGAGGGTTCAAGCTATGACAGAAAAGGTACAGATCATCCAAGGGCAGATGAACACTGCACGGAGTAGACAAAAGTCTTATGCTGATAGGAGGCAAGACCAGTGGAGTAAAGGGTTACGACAACGTCTTCAGATGGGTCTCACCTCGACGTGGTCTACGGAGATGTGGCCAAGGCGGCATGTAATCTTCGAGGTTCAACAGGACTTCCAGGTCCCCAGTAGAGTAGGAAAGGTGGATTATCTCCTATCCTTTCCACCTCAGATACACCGGGTGCACGACATTACCAATGTATCTCAGTTGAGGAGAAGTGTTCATGACCTATCTGTCATCATTGACCACATAGAGCTGGATGTCGATTATGGGGAAACATCCATGGCGTTCCAATTGAAGTTGAGGATCGACATGAGTGGGTCCTTCGAGGATGGTCAATACCACTTGTTCAATTTCGTTAGCAGTGCCGAGAAACTCCAGGAGAACACATGGGAGCAGGATTCTCATATGCGTGCAGTGTTCCTCCTTTAGTTTCATTAGTTTCGGTTGTATCTTTACTGGGACATAAATCCCTGAGGTGGGGTTAATGTAAAACTCAAAAAATTCAAGGGAATTTTTTTTCATAATTTCATTGGAATTTTTCTACTACGCAGTTGCAGACGACACCTGGTTACGAGGCCCGGTGTGGCCGGAATCAATTATTGAAGTTTAGCTCGGGTACGTTCAGTAAACGAACGAGTGTGTTTTTCTATCTTTTGAACCGGAGCATGTAATTGAATTCCGAGGTCACTGATGAACTCGCAGCGCCAGTAATTGCTTAAGGGGACCTTTACCCCATTGTGTTTGTGCGGGTGGATAATTTAAAAATTGTGGATTAAATCAGGATTGAATAAAATTGTGAATCAATTTTATTTTAATGTCTATGATGGTTTTGTACTACATGTGTGAGTTGGGGTGGCACCTAACTACCCATGTGAAGATAAATGTGAGGATAAATGTTATGTGGGGCCCACACGATCCCCAACCTTTCACATTCCCATAACTAACTTTTTAACTCTCAAAAACCCCTCTTAAACTCTCCCAACACTTTCCTTCTCCCTCTCTTAATTATCACCAACATACACATATTAATTTATTGAACCTACTTAATTAATTAAATAAGTGTTTTGAGTTTTGAAATTTGAAAAGGCGTGTGTTAATAAAATAATGGGGATAATTTTTTTTATTTTTTGGGGAGGGCTTTCGTTGTGCTAAGGAAAATTGGGAGGGAATTCTTGTGAAGAAGAAGATGACTTCCCTCTTGATGAAGAACGACCATCGTTCTCGACGAAGAACTGTCCATGGTTCTCCACCAAGGGAGGAGACACCACATGGGGAATTCAGGAATGCCAACGACCATCTCCACCTTCACCTCTTTCCTTGCGACAACGTCAACGAACAGACATCTACTCCCATTCGGGATATCGTCAACAAACGACGAAAGACCGAAGGTAGGGTTTTTAATTAAGTATGTTTTTATTCCCTTGATTTTTTCATTCTAAAAACAAATAACACGGATCAACATATTATCAAGTTTATCCATGAATTTTTTCCTTGACTGTTGGGAATAAAATGTTAAGGCAAGTTGTAGGGGTTAATTCTATTGTTCATGTTTTATCATCGACCTTCGTTGTTTAAAATTTTGGCCAAATTTTATCGTTGTAACGGGAGGAAATCGGACCACACAAACTAGGATGATTCTCCTCCTCTTTATCTTGTTGATCTTCGTTGTTGATTGAGGCGATGGTGGCAGAGTGCAATGTCACCGTGTGGGGACGATGAAGACTGCAGCCAGAGCGGGCCACTGCGATGGTTGGCAGCGCCATCGCGCTGCGCCAGGGAGGCCGATGAAGACCGTGGCCGGAGCGGGCCGCGGCGTTGGTGCGTGATGCTGTCGCACCATGCCGGTGAGGCCCTAGGAGGTTGCATCTTGGAAAGGGCCACATTAGTGATGCACAATGTTGCTGCGCCGCCCTGGTGAGGCCGAAGGGGCCGCGACGCCGTCACGATGCGGCGGTCAGACAAGTGCCACGGCCAAAGGCCTTAGTGGACCCCAACAGTGGCCAGATGTCCTGCCCACCGGCGCCACCTGGTGGCGGGACCCGATAGGGTCCCGCGCTTACACCTAGGCTGGCCATTATGGTCGGTCGTTTCGGAAACAAGGGAGTGACGCCCCCCTTTGTGCCCAGCTAGGCATGCGCCAAGCTGAGGCCGTAGGCTGCACAGGATTGGTGGGCTGTGCCCAGCCGGACCACACCCAATTAGGCTGGACCCAGACCTGGGTAGGGTCGCCCAGTTCAGGCCGACCCAGGGTGTATTAGGTCAGGTCGGACAGGGCCCAAACCCTCTAATTTCGGACCAGGTTCGTTCAGACGCCTATAAAATGGGATACAGACCTCCAATTGATACACCGTCAGTTGCATAGGGATCCTTGGATCGAGATGGTCGTTTTGGTAAATTACACTCAATATTTTCTTGATGTTTAGGTACGACCGGGTTGGTTTGAACTCGAAACCAATCGGGCCCTCGGAGCCGAAACTCTTATTACTTGAGCTCTGGACGTCCGATTGACGTGTCGTCGACTTTGTTGGATTCCTTTTGATGAGACAATTCATTTGGAATTATTCACCTGAGGTTTGGATGCATTTGGAGTATGAATGGGTTGGATTGTACCTGAAATCCAAACGGGCCCCTAGAACGAAAAAGCGGATAACTTTCAGACCAGACGTCTGTTTGACGAACCGTCAGCGGCTTTGGTAATTTTGTTGAGAAACGGTCCCTTTGAGTATACCCTATGAGACTTCGAGGTACAATTGAGATACTGTAGGGTTGGTTCATATGCGAAACAAACCAGGACCTAGGATGAAAATCCTAATAACTCACAGACCGAGTTTCCAATTGACGCGCCGTCTATTGCGTTGAGACCCTTGTGATGAGGCGGTCCTTTTTGATACTTCATTGTTGGAATTTGTGATACTTGGAGTTTTGACCAGTAGCTCATGGAGTGGATCCTCCTGGAGATGAACGTAATAAGTGCGGAGACCTAGAATCTATGGACCTGATGACTACTTAACTGATTCGACATTGAATGAGTCGACTAGCCTAGTGGACGGAGCACCCGATATTTGGTTGAAGACCCACAACGGACGGAGCGCCTGGTAGATGGCAGCAGACCTGTGGTACTCGACAGGTGGAGTACCTCTGTAGGCTATTAAGGGAACTGCTACTATGTTTGGGCGGTAGACCCCTAGCGGGGAGCACTAATATGTTTGGGTGTGGACCCGCATCACTCGACAGGAGGAGTACATCAGCAGTATAAGGTTAGTGAGCAGTGCCTTGGAGTTGTGACAGGGCTACTGTACTTGATAGAGGAGGAGTTTTCTAGCAGTTGTGGCTTCGGTATGTTAATGAAAATCCTAATTTGAGCTGAGTCAATGACCTCTGTGTATTCCTTAGGATTGAGATGGGTCACTTGATAATGTAGGTATATGTATGGGAATATACCTAAGTAGTGGTTATCCATTGAATTCATAACCTCTGTGTTTCCTCATGATTGAGATGGGTTACTTGATAACATAGTTATATGTATAATATTATACCTATGTATGGGTTATCTGTTGAGATACTTATTTGTGGTTATACTTGTTGGTTTTAGTGAGACCATGAGTGTATCGGGGTCCCTACTGATTATTGTTATACTCACCCCGACACGGGCTATGCCCACACCTCGTTTTGTAGGATGCAGACGACGGACAACACTGACAGAGACCGAGTGTTCGATGACTAGACGGTACTTGGATGTGGAACTCACGACGAGTAAGTATCCGGAGGTGGACTTCATGACGAGAAGGTACTCAGAGGAGGATGATGGCGAGAGAATTGAGGAGGCTATTTATAACTACCCTTCAGGTAGGATCCATGGTGGATGATATAGGAGTTGCGCTATATGTACCAACCCTTCATGTTGGATCCAAGGTGGACGACCCAGGAGCTGCTTCTATTATCCATCTGTTGGTATTTTCTGTCGTACTTTCTTTCTGTTGTAGTTGTACTTTTCTATTGGGTTTGTATTCTAGCCCTTTTAATTTTCAGCACTTTCTTTCGTACTTAATCAATTACTTCCTCTTGTACTCTGTGGTGATTGTTTACTTTTATAAAGGCAATGCCTTCCCAATTATCGGCATTTCTGCTTTTGGGGTTAGTCGCCAGCCCCTGACCTATGGAAGGCGGGATTGTGGTAGTCATGACATGGGCCCTGATGACGGGCTATGAAATATAATATGTTTATGTTTTCTTTATGCTTCTATTATTTTCATTTATAGCATGACATTATGGTTTCCATAGTGGGTAAATACAATAATCTTATTTGAGGATGTGCGGACTACCACCCCCTCAATGTGATGTGACTCATTAATGCCTTTTTGGTATGTATAGAGGATGTAGTTAATGATATTATATATGATATTATATGCTAATTATAATATACCTATGTATCATTATGCTTTAATTCCATAAAAATAAGAAATATAAATGAAAGTAGGGTTCATGCGTACTTACGGATTACCGTCTCCATGAACGGTGCTTTTCATTTCATACCTCTAAGTGTTATGTAATATTATAAATACATGAATAACATTCTACATATAATTAATCAATGACCACAAGAACAACATGTAATTAAATGAATTCCATTTTTGACTCATATACCAAATATTGACAAAACGAACGTTATTAACATAAATGGTTACATAATGTTTATAAGATGGTAATAAGTTTAATAAAAGGATTAATAAACTTGAAAAATGTTCATAAGCAAGTAGAAATTTACTTTAGTTTATTATCCTGGAGATTAATGAACGATCAATTCAAGTCAGACACAAGGTAAGGGACTTCGTCTTAATCTACATTCATTGAGGAATAATTTGTTTTAATAGACAAATTTATTTTATATGTTGTATAAACACCCATGAATTTTTAAATGGAAAATTATTATATGAATTATTTTATTAAAAAATAAAAATAAATGTTTTTTTACATATGCGGTGAAAATGAACTTTTCGCCGCCCCGAGTATTATTTGATATTTGGATTCCGTAACAAGCTGTGATGTTTATAAAAGTAAAAATAAATACCATATACTATATTTACAAATTTTGGTATTATGAATGATTTTGAGAATGGATTTATTATTTCAATATCTTGATATGATATTTTTTTATTGCAATGTGGAAATGTTATCTTTCCATTATTCTTATGTTATGTGTTATGATCATGTTATGGTACTTGGGCTTTAATTATGTATATGGGTGGTTCCGTGATAATCCTAGGGTGGGTGAGCCCGAGATAGCTCTCCAATGCATTGGGTAACGTGACATAGGTAAACATTAATGTTTATACTAAGAGATTTATGGAATATACTGTGATGGGTATTCCAAAGTAACTCCCTATGTATCTATGATAGCTACAATGTAAGTATGCTTTTGATTCCACATGTTACCTTTACGATTTATGATTTTTTGTGTCTTTCATAAATCATATGATTTCATGTAGTAAGTAAGATTGTTCATGTTTTTTATGTATTTATAAAGAAATGTTTTCATCCTTTTTTTTATAACCCTTACTGAGAACTTTATTCTCATCCCATGTTTTGAAATGTTTTCACAGGACATAAAGTTGAATAGGGTCAAGGATGGGATAAAGGAAAAGTTATCATGTCTAAAACCTGCAACTTGACATGAGTCTTTTTTTCAAGAGTTATTATTTGATGAAAAAAATGAATACATTGTAGAATTTTTTTCATGTAATATTCATGTTGTTATGAAAATTTAATGGCCTAATTCTCTAAAACACTAAACCTGAAAAGATCCTCAATATGAATTATTCATTTAATTTAATATTATGTATTTTATTAAAGGTTGGGGACGAAGCCTCAATTTATTATTTAATGAAAATACCTCTTTAGACGGGGTAGAGGGAGACCCATTACATATCCCGAAGGCCCAAGACCAAGTGGATTGAATACAAATCTTGAAAGGTCATTTAATGGCCCAAAGGACCCCTCGGTGAATAGTAATTCTACAGTACCTGTGCTGCTACAGTACCTACTACAGTCCCTCTGCCACTACAGTGTTGCTACTACTACAGTTTCTCCACTTCTATAGTATGACTATAGTGCACTGCTACAGTACCCAGATATTCTCCCCTGCCCGGATTTGATCTTGGATCTTTTGGATGCCAAGTAGGTTCTTCTACAACTAGGGTACATGTTCGTTGTCTTAATTCAATATTATGTATTGTTTAAGGTCAGGTCCTTATAATTATATGATCATATATGATGTCATATTAATGTATATGGTTCTTTTATAATTTAATGACAATGATTTCACCATTATACATGAGGTCTACTTACCCTCTAAAAAGTAAAAGAACAAGGTAAGGGGTTTTCATCTCACTTCTCATTCATGTAAGATCCATGCTATAATTACAATTATTTACTTTTTTATGGTGTATTTACTGACCATGATTGTATTCGTTGTGCAATATAATTTATATTATGGGTATTTACATCTTCATTGTATGATCCTTCTTTAATGGGGTGTATGTTTCGTAAGATACCCAAGCGATATGGTTAATTTCACAAGATCATTATTATATGATGTCGTTTTTACCTGAGTATCTACTATGACATATTTATTATCCAATTCCATGTTTAATAGAAGAGTTTTTAAAGTTATTATTTTTAAGGTACTCTTTTACTAAAACATTATTTTAAGTGTTTTAAATGTTTATTCTTCTAAACCTTTATTATTAATGTCGATGTTTTTAAAATGGTTTTAAGGATTTATTTATATGGAAATGAAATTTTTTAAATAATAATTATTTTAAAAAGATTAAATGTGGTATTGGATTCTTTGGTTCAAAAATGTTTCTTAAATGACTTCCTTTATAAATTATGTAACTTTTATAAGATTTCATGAAAAATAGATATTTTTTCTCAAATATTTTTACTGATCATTTTTAATTATGACAACATCCTTTACAAGATATTATTCTTGATCGAGGTTGATTTATTATAATAAAAATCGTCCATATTTTATTGAAGTTTATTTGATATATTTGACCATGGATGTGTTATTTTTATACCCATCATGGTTTATGTCTAAAGTATTAACATTTCATATGATAGTTTTAATAAAAAAAATTATGTTACGTTTAAACCTTTTATATTAGGAATGTATTGGACTTAGTATGTGATGGGTGGAGCCCAATATAGCTCCTCGATGAATCTATAGGTCTCAAGAGACAAATAGTCGAGGAATTTCCTAAGCCCATTCCCAATTTGATATATGGTTTTGGCCGATGCCTTAATCATTTTTGATGTCTTGGCCGAGGCCTTGAAAAGATGTTTCAGAATGTTCGGAATTATACATTCCCTCATTATGAAAATATTATTGATGGATCATGTGGTTATTCGACTAGTAGAATACCCATGACAATGTTTTGTTATGGAATTATTTACTCATCTCATATTCCTAACATAAAAGTGTTCATGGTAATTATTTGTAATGGAATGTGTTTTCAATTATTCACCATGATTAATATTTATGTTATCTTCCTCTGTATTGTCTACCATTTATTAGCATTTGAGCTCACCCCTTTCTTATGTTTCATTTTCCAATGATATGAAGATGTTAATTATCAGTGACTTGCATGCATAATATAATAGGCATGGATGTTTATAATGGAATAAATTAGTGTTATATTTATTTTCAAGTTGTAAAGATGAAATTATGTGTGAATATTATTTCCAATAATACTAAACTGATCAGTCTATCGGGACATGATTTCCATGTGATCGTGACAATGTTATATAATAATGCACTGACTCTAGATAACTGGGTTCGGGGCGTTACAGTTGGTATTAGAGGAATTTTTGTCCAAAAATTGGAAACACGATTTAGATAATCTCTGATTATAACACGTAACCCTAAGATGGTCTTTGAGGATTAGTATAGAGGAACTTCCTAGTGTTTTAGTAATGATGATATTTTGTGTGTTTTCCAAGAAATACATCCCTCTCTAGATACGAGCAAGTAGAGTCATCTCTAGCACATATGAACCTATGGGAAAAACCCGAAAACACCTCTTTGAGATTGAATCTAATTCGAATTAGTGCACGGGAATTGGCCTTGATACACCCTTGGTTATGACACTCCCAAGGGATATGCTTAGGATAATTCACATTTTCATTACAAGCCATTATGAAGGATTTGTGAGTAAATACTTCTTCAATGAATGTTTTTATGATTATGGATTATACCCATAAACTATTCAATTTATGTTAGGTATTTTACAACTTTGTAATTATGAATTGCGATTCATAAACTGACCTAATGTATGCCATTGTTCAGAAAAAGCACCAAGTGGAAGGAATTCAAACTCCTGCAATACGTATGATCTAAATAGTAGAAAGTATCACATTATTCATGTTATTAAGCTATTATCTACAAGTGAAATAGTATCCCATGAATTCTCATTATATGAATAAATAGAATAATTTGTTAATAAGATAAGTAAAGAATTATCTGAGTCATATGGCTTTGAAGGGAAGCAAGATAAGTAAAGGATGAATGAGATAATGATGGATAAAGGGACGAAGGGAAAGAAGAATTTTCCCAATTGTGATAAATGTGGAAAGAATCACCATGGTAAATTCATGAAGGGATTGGGACTTTGTTATAGGTGTGGAGAAAAAGGACACCAAGTACGTGATTACAAGGGTAAGAAAATGGTACCAAATGTACAATGTTTCATCTACAAGTAGTTGGGACACTACGCGAATCAATGTCTTATTAATCATAGTATACCGCAAATAATGCTATTGGATAATAATAAAGTTATGATACTACCACAGATTAAGAGGAATGAATGGTGTTTTTATGTTGTTATTAAAGAATTATTTCATTTGAGTATTGTATCAATGATGTACTAGTTATATAAAATATAGAAATATATATGGAATTGTACTACAGTACTATTTCAATGAGGATTTGAGATTATATGGTATTATGAAATGTTACTAAATAGAAAGTAAAACTTTATTGAAAATAAATATTTCAAGGAATGATAAACCATAATATGGTCCTGATACTGAGGTAGTAATTTTGGAATAAGAGATGAATGACTTGGAAAAAATATATTGAATAATAATTACTTCGGTGGAACTGATTAATGGTTTTGTTTATTTCATCATTGTTTGATTATTCCAATATTTTTGGATATGAGGAGTATATCTAGTATTCTATAATAAATAACGGAGAATGAATGTAATTAATATGGTTTTATGGTAATTTAGGGTTTTACCTTGTTTTAAAATAATACATTATAAAGGTATTCATATGTTATTATGTGAAAAAAAGTCTTTCATTGTGTTTACCTTCCTTATAAATGTTTCACTGTAGGACTGGAAAGAGGTATATTGGATAATAATAATGGTTTGAATGGATTAATTTGATCTTTGGATATTATTGTTTATGTTTAAAACATTTCTTATGATTATTTTTAAAATATATTATAATATTATAGTTTTAGGAAAACGACAACCTACAAGTCGGGAGATAACCATTCACGTCAGAAAAATATGCAGGAATCGAAACCACAACCATGGTGCGACAGACCTTTATTACCTATAACTTGCATACAAAAAGTCCCTAGTTTTTAAATTTAATTTATCTTCATTTAAATGTTATGTGTTAGAATATGGTACCTTATATGATTAGGATAAATATAATATTTTTGAAGGATGAAACTCTACTTGTCAAGTATATATATATATATATATATAATTATATAATTAAATTAATTCTTAAATATTAGGTAAGGGATATTAAAAAAATATGGGTTTTCCACAAAGGTATTTTATATTTTTAACCTTTTTTTGGAGAATAATTTCAAATTGAGAGGACACAATTTATTGAGTCACACACATCCAAAAATCATTCTAAATTACAAAAAATACTTAAACATGATGATGTAAATATTTAAACATGAATTGATAATTTATTCTGAGACCCGGTCTTGAATTTTGTTTTTTTTTGTGTTAAAAAAATACTTATGTACACCATTTATAATTTATGATTATTACAAGTAGCGATATGGGTATGAATGTAGTAAATGGGGATATATTATCCATAGTTTTAAAAAATAAAATTATAAATGATAGAACAACATAATAAATAAAATATATTAAGGAAATATAGTGGAAATTATAAAATTTTATATCATAAAATAAACCAAAAACACCATAGTGGTAGTATAATAAAATCTATTCCCAATAATAGGGAATTGAATTAAATATTATTGGGTAACTCTTGGATCAGTCTTGGTATTACCAGAAAATTCTTCCACCATCACATCTCATCAGGTTGTTAAGTCGTTTCCATTTTATGTGACCATGAACGAGTAGTATGTATATTCATCAATATTCCAATATAGTCATTGATATATAAATTCCAATAGGATACTACCATTTCATCCTAATAACTTGTTCACATCCATAATAGATTATGTTGAGGGAAAAATGTAACAATAAATAATTACTCAATTCGATAATGACCAATCATTATATAAATACTCCACCGCATTCCATGGTCTTATGAAAATGGAGTCTATGATAGAGATATATACATTGTAGTAGATGTGAACAAGTACCAAGAATAAGGACAAACCATGTATAAAAACACAACCATAATGAGCATGATTATCTTCAGAATGTCCTCGTATCTTGACACAATGTTAGTTCAGTCCATAAGGACTCATTAAAGAAGAAAAATATCTAATATTAAGTTTGTGAAGACCATAATTCAGCATTATAACCATTCATGTAGGATTAATGAATACAATTTCACTTCATGACATGAAACATATGTCCATAAAACCACATTATTTATCTCTTTTCTATCAACATATCATAGTATGTGTATCACAATTATCCTCTAATTAGTATGAAAATCCACAATGATTCTACCTGTTACATTGAAATTAATGATAGAACAAAAACATGTCATATACCAAAAAATAATATAAAAATTCTTTTCGCCATATAAATAAAAAATATCAAAAGTCAAAACATACCATGTCCATAGTGAGAAGAAGTTATGAATTAACAACACTTGTGATAAAAATAATTGATAGTTTTCATTGTATATTAATGCAAAGACATGTTATCAATCATTAATCATTGATTAGACGAACCCAAACATAGTGATGTAATACAAATAATAGACTCATAGGATACCCACTCTCACATAGGTGATCAAATTATATTTTTCCCAAATAAAAAAATCACAGAATATTATCTCATGCGAACAATAATAAATATGGATTATATAAAGAATAAAAAATCCAACATCTTGTGGTTTTTTTTATCATGAAGCTTCATCAAATTTGTCGACTAATAATCCTTGAACATAAACATAACATATATTTATTTATTTATATTATTCCAATGTCCCTATAACTACATAAAAAAAGGATACATAAATGTTCTAGATTTTTTATTCATGATTTAATTTTGACATTAGATAGATCCAACACAAATCTAAACTCAATTATCGACAATGGAAATCCGTGAATAGTTTTGAAATTTGGATTAAATAGCTACTAAAAAACCACCTATATTGGATAATATATTATGAATATATGGTCTTTATTCGTCAATTATATACTCTATAATCCATCATAAATGATTTCAATAATTTCATGTAATGGGGGCTTAAAAGATCATGTTTTCCCAAGGGACAAAATTAACACAAAGAGGGTTTCCCAGGATGATCAATGTATTTTTGAAATTCATATCGATTAATGTATTCAACAATAGGGTGGTATTAATTAATTAATATAGTAAATTAACTGATTAAAAAATTAATAACAACCACGCATTTTTTATTGATGTGGTTTCCCTTATAAGAGGATAAGATCTAAGAAAAAAATGGAATTTTTCAAAACCCACTCAATTCATAAACTTATGTAATGATGGAGACCGTCATAATCCTAATGACTCTTCAATGGTCATGACATAACAGTTCCTTACTCGAACACCATAGCATCTATCACAACAATTCATTTTATTCATGCAGCCACCATTTTTCAATGGATCATTCATAGAACACCAAGAGTCTAGTGTTTTTCATTTTTTTAAATAATCATTCCAAAAACTAACCATTATATACTATAAAGCATAAAAATCATTCATGATCATGGTCATACCCGAAAAAATTAAAGGATCAAAATGATGCTAAATTTATTATATTGAAAATTATAAATTTTTATTATGTTTTAAAAAAATGGATTTCTAAAAGAAATTTTTAGATTACAAGAATAAGGGGATATATAATTAACAATGAAATATTACATGAAAAAATAATTCATTCTCCACCATCATAATGTATTTAACATTAATAAAAAAAATTCAACAAGAAAATACTATGATGAAGGAATTTAGTAGAAATTTAATTCGACATGGTATATTTTTCTTCTTAATTACTAAAAAAATAATATTAAATAACATTTTTACTATTATATAATAAAACATGGAAATATAAATAATTAATATTAAATTATTTAAATTTGGGATATTTTTTAGAAACTATAATTCTCATGTTTATTTCTATGGTTAAACATTACTATGATTATACTCACTAATTGATAAACTAAAATGCATATTACAATAATTCTATTATGATTTTGATATGGACATTATATGTTATTAATGAAAAAAATGGAAATACCAATTTAATTATACAATTTTCATGATTATTGAAAAATATATTATATAAATTCTTTGTCGCATTTTATATAGTATTTGTGGACATACCTTGAAAAAATTATGATTCATTGTAGATCCTATGAATCATCAGGATAATATTAATAATATTTTTTCTATTCATACGTTCTATATAGATTTCTAAATATAAGACTCATATATTCATGTTCAAAATATTTATGAATAAATTAATTATTGAAATATATTTATTAATAATTCATTGATGTTAAATTAATAGACACACTTATAGTGTCATAATAATTTGAAGAAGATGATGTTTTATTTTTGTAGGTATATATTACTATAGATTCATCAAGGATATTTGAAAATAACATATCTAATAATTTCAATTACATAAATAACAATTTAGTTATATTTCAATTTACACTCCCCTTATGAATTTTAGGAATTATAAAATACATATTTTTCTACACCATATTATATTCATCGTCATATAACTGTTAGTTGTAGAACAATATTTAACACATCTGGATTGGATATATGATATCTCTTTATTCCAAGAAGAAATATTTCTTCATATGGGCCTTGTAAAATTATTCTCTAGAAAAATAATAATCATATTCGTATTTTAGTGTTAGTATACATGATATATTATTAAAATATAGTGTGGAATCAACATTATGGTTGTTAGGTCCTGGATCTGGGTGCCTCCCAATGGTCCCCCATACCTATTTTTTCACATAGCCTCAAACGCATTTCACTGAATGCTAGAGGATTACAATTAGTAGAGACAACATTGGGTGTGATAGATGGGAAATTGTCCCCCCATTGTCTGATTAATATATTGGAAAAAAATTTGAAAATTAGTGGAATCAATAATACTATATAACAGGAGTAAATTGTGAATGACTGATCATAATGTTAAAAATAGTGCATATATAAACGATTCATGTCCCTTTTGTCTGGGAAAGTAGTGAAACAATTCATAATGTTATAAATACAATACTGAAACCGAAGTACAAAAAATAGTAAACTCCAACCGCATCGCAAGCCCCAACATAGTCTCATTCGCTATATATCCATACGAAATCAATTACCTAATGAGTAATGGTGCTTTCCTTTTTCTATACCTATAACAATATAAACTATTTGGTCCAAAAATCATTACCCAAATAGGGTGTGAAACAAATACAAGTACGAATCCACCAAAAGATCTAGGCCTCAATTTTAGTGAATATATATAACAGGCAATATGCAGATATTAATAAATAAACATAAAAGAACTCAAAAGTAATAAATAATACCATTTTAAATTTTATTTATTTACATATATTAACTATTCAAACCAATGAACAATGAAATTATAGGATCTATCCTAAGATCTCTATCCCAAATGTAATAGAAAAAAAATTCCTCAGATGAACATCTAACAAACTCGTAAGACTGAGTCCAATATTGTTAATTGGCAAGGCACAGTCATCACGATTATTCAATAATTCAAAAAAACACTCTAGGAATGTTCTCACAGTCTAATCCATCATTTTAAACATATCATTAATTCAATAAGTAATGAACCAATGTTAATTATCTCATATTTTAACCGCTTTGGTCTCACATATCAGTAAAAATTTACAAACCACCACCCGTGAAGCTCTCATAGTCAATACCCCCTTATCCTATAAAGCGAAAATAAAATATAATGATCACCAGGATGCCCCTACATTCAATTCCCTGGGGTCCTCATTGAAACAATAAAATACAATTTCTACCTGGATGCTCTCATAGTCAATGTCCCATGGTCCAAAATTCTTTTAATAATGACCCTTTGGATTGATATCAGTGTATATGTCACGAACCAACCCGGGTCGAACATGAACCCATCACCCAAGTCAGCACACAACATGGCCCGAGAGGCGTTCCCGATCCTCCCGGGCGGGCGACGGGCAGTAGGGCATCAAAAGAGAGCAATAGGGAACGATTTCACCCAGAGAAAATAAATAAAGCTGCGGAAAGAAAAATAGAACAACACAGAGTAAATAAACAACACGAAAATAAAGAACGACCAACAACAACAACTAACCTGACCATGAACAAAACTCCTCACGACTCCGAGAGTCGCTCACAAGCCAAAAACCAACTCTCACCCACAACGAGAGATCTCATGTCAACCTGCAACAGAAAACTAAAAATAGGAAAAAACTATAGGAGTGAGTATTAAAACTCAGTAGGTAGGCCCAACTAATTCTATTCCCAATGCACATACCATTAAGTAGAGAATTTATCAATTCCATGTTAGAACTAAATTATAAAAAATATGGTTTCCACACACACTTTCATTTCTAAAACAAGTAATAGTCTATTTCACTTCTTAGTTTAGAAAAACTTTTATGTTGAAAGAAACAGGTGCATTGCATTTTTAAAACATTTTATGAACAATTTAGAAATCCAACCATTATTTGTTATTAAAAAGTAATATCACACACAACACACAACACACACTATGGGAAATGGAAAAAGTGTCACACATAGGTCAACTACCGAACTCGACCTCCTATTCGTCCGCCACATACAAATAAACAGTAAAAGAAACATGGGTCGAACCTAGGAGATCGTGTACAATCGAGAACATACTAGACTTCTGACTCATCCTGAAGGCATGCCCTAACTCGATGACGTCATAACGCCCTAATGCCCGGCATAGCCCTGCATGGCCTAACCGAGGGGCCCAATCCCCATAGCAGCAATAACTCAATATTCCCCTGCTATGGGGCCACCAGCCAGTGCGTGGTCTAAACTAGTGCAGTAATCGTTCTCGGAAAATTCGCTCAATATTCCAGGTTCCCATGTAAACACATATAATAAAAGAGGGGTGCGTCCACAATGTAAATCAAGCAGTCACAAAGCACTGACATCACATATAGCTCACATAATAAATGCACAGCAAATATCACCCCTGATTGGGTTTTCCAAAATAATCTATTTTATTAAAGTGCCAAACAGGCCTTCACCAGTTTTAAAGCAAAACTTCATTTCTCGAGAAAACCCAAACACTTGTTCAGAAGAAATCATTTATCCTTAAAAATATAAGTACGTTTGAAATTCTGTGAGTTATGTTTAAAGGCCAAATGAGCATTCATTCAAAACTGGGTGTCCGCCCATCAGGAAAATGTTCCAAGTGTTCGGTATAAAATAAACGGCTCTTTTCACACTAACTAATCATGTAAAATTTTATTATCTAATATTATTTATCATTCATTAAAATTTACAAAACATCATGAAATTAATAAATTCTAAATTTAAAGGTTAGTGAAATGGGGGAACTACCTCGACACACAGTGGAAACATGATGACACGACACTCTTCAAAAAGGTGCGCAACCACGCAAGCCTATGACCGCAGTATCACGTTTTTCATCCCCAGCACACTGCAAATACCGAAAAAGAATTAATAACACATAACCAGTGACCTAAAACAAATCAAACGAACAAACGGAGCAAAGACCATTTTGACATGCTTTCAATACACAATGTGCACAATCTGCACTGTTTAATAAACCCCTATAAAATTTATTAAACCATTCCGAAGACACCCACAGCCTTACACACCCAAATCCCCTTCAAAAACTTTGTTATGATCAGCCTCACATCCTCAACATGCCAGAATAAAAAAAAGCACGACTTTAATTTCCAAAAAAAAAACTAAATGCACATTTTATTGAAAAGACATCAAACACAAAATAAATTCTTTTAAATAGAAAAACATTTTTTCACTAAGATAATCAATCAAAAAAAAGTCAAATTAATTAACTGAATGAAACAATTATCCAAACAAGGGAGAACCAACAATTTCAACATGATATCATCAATTTAACAACAACAACGAATACCTAGCAACACAGGAGATGCGAACCTCAAGTAAACAAAATAAACATAATTTAAAGAGGCATAAGCAATGAGATTCAACCTCAAGAAGGAAGAAACATTCAGAATTCCGAAGCGAAACATCAAACGTACATTGTTCACAACCCAATATGCACCACAAGTGAACCAAAAACAATTCCTAAACCAGAATTTGAACCAAAAATCAATTAAACAATGACCTTAAGAAACCTTATACCTGCAGAAGGCCCAGAAACTCAATGGTTATGAGGCGATACCTTCTCAGAGGTCTTGCGCCGGTAGTCGCGGGTCATGGCCAGATGAAAGATACTGGAAGCAAGTCACGTTGGAAGGAAGAGGACGGCTGGATGGAAGGAAGGGTCACTTGGGAGGTAAATGGTCTCCAAACAGGTTGGCCGAAGGGGGTATGCTGCTGGAAGCTGGACTGTGATGGTCGTCCGAGGTGTGCACAAGAGGATGCGCGGATATGGAGGTGGAGGTCGGCTGGTGGTCGAGCAGGAGGGTGGAGGCGTGGAGGGATGGTGTGGGCGAACGGTGGAGGTAGGCGCGAACCAGGTGGGGGTGACCAGCAGGGAAGAGGAGAGGGAGAGGTAGGGGCGGCCGAGATTCAGCACACAGGGCAGCGCAGATAGAGGCGGGGGCACAACACGCAGGGCATAACGGGTATGGCATGATGAAGAAATAAAAACAGGAGGAGACGAAGAGTTCCAGCGGCTGGTGTGTAGGGTGGCGCGACGCGGAGAGCAAGTGGGTTGTGAAGCGGCATACAGTAAGGGGGAAAACCCTACTAAACGAAAAGAAATATGGCGGCAAAAAATAAAAATAAAGTAAAAGTAAAACTTATAATAATAATAATAATAATAAGATAAAAAGGAACTTAATGAATTAAATAATAATCTTTACAATAATAAATGTAATAAAATTCAAATAGTCAAGATAATAATCTCAATTAAATTATTATCCAAGATAATAATAATTATAATACTATCAAGTAACATTATTATTATTATTATTATTATTATTATTTTCATTGTAATTATTATTATTATTATAATTAAAATATTTTTTAATTCATTTTATTACATTAATTAACCATCGGCAAGGCGTGCGGTGAAACAGGCGGGGTCATGTTGCGACCTAGGCGAGGCCGCGTAGCTTTGACTACGTTGTGATGGACGCAAAAAATACCAAAACACCACGAACTCGAAATCATAAGTCAGGTTTCGACCCGAACTACCTGACAAAAAGAAAATTAATAAATTATAAAAATTTTAAAATGGAGGGTATGACAGTATAACCCCTCTGGTCTATCAATACCCAACAGATATCATATTCAATACCTCTCAGTCAACAAAAAAACAATTCATACAAAAATGAACCTACTTATGGAAGCTCTCAATATCAAATTTCCTGTAGTCAAACATCCAAAATGAAAATTGCATGTCTTTTATAGTCATCATCTCCATGCTAACATTAAAATCATGGAAAACAAGATACCCTACCAAGAATTATAGACCGAACTCCCATATTAAAACAATCAAGGTAACAAACCTATGGGGTGTCCCATAATAAGGTATCTATCCTTTCGCACCAAAAATAACACTTCCAAAAACAAAATAAATATTTCCAGAATTAAACAGGGTTAAATTCCAATACTTGCAATACCCTAGACATGGGTATTCGTCCCTTTAAGCATATATATTCCAAATAACATCAATGAAAGGAAAAAACCACCTACCTCAACGTTGTACGATTTGATACTCTTTATCATCGGTCCATCAATCAGCCTAGAAAGACGTACCTATATAAAAAAGTTTTAAAATGATCAACCATGAAATACTCATGATAGAGGAGGATATAGGAAGAAATGATCAAGATAAAGAGAGAAATCATATGTGGCAGTCTAACACCCATGGTGGAATCACAATCGGATATCAGATAGAGAACTTATAGGAGCTTGATTTTCTTCTGTCATTCGTTTCTCTCTTGAACAAATTGTGGGGAGAAAAAAAATTCATGAAGATGAGACACAACCACACTAGGACTCATCAATAAAAAATAAAAGTGCATATATTTTTTATTAAATGTACATGTAATATACTATAATCAACCTACCCCTGCATTAGGCAGTATTCCATGTCTCCTACACCACAATGTACTCAGTTGTTAAACAGCTAGTACACAGCTATACGCAGAAACTGACTACACAATATTTAATAATAGTACATAGTGTGTGCTAAAGAAATTTCCCATTTCATTATTTTTCCTAAAAAAACACCCAAAAAAGAGATCAATACCAAAAATAAAGAACCTATTTCTAAGAAAAAACCCCCATTATTAAATTAATCATAGAATTTCCACTCAAATGGCCGTGAAGAAGAAACATTAAATAAATCTATCCACTTTGATACTACATTAGCCTCCCTCTCCCAAGACTCTTGTAATACCCCAACCATAGTTACCCAGAGTCGATAAATTAATACATAACATTGGAATGATCCCATGAGATAATGTCTCGAAAGGCCAATTAGATTAGTTGCCTTGGAAGGATTAGATACATACATAAGTTTTACATTAAATAATGAAATGAAAAAAAAAACATTGTGTCTCCTTTTAACACATTCATCTCCCTTACACTATCCCTACAAGTCAGTATTAATATACTTCTTCGTATCCTGGAAAAATAAAACATATAAAATGGTGAGCTCAGTAAGGATATCAATATTGTGGAAATTTTGATAAATAAACATAAACATTTAATAAATTTATACGACTAAAATAGAAACCTTTTAAAGATAAACATCAGCCTAATACAGAGAAGATAAAACATATAATACCATTCACATATTCACATATATCTACTACAATCTAAAGTATCACATACAATATCAATAGCCAATTTTATAATGATGGAACGCATAATGCCGGAAATCAAAACTGTATAGTCAAGGCCTCGTTACAAGACAAAAAATAATATTTTTTTCAAGGCGTTGTTCCATCACACTAGTCTATCTAATCAGAACTAACGATGCATATAAGAGTTTTATAGGGCTCCACTCATCACTCACTACGATCAATGTATTCCTCATATGAAATGGATAAAACATAACATAAACATTTGTACTAAAACTAGCATAAGAAATGTCAATACATTAACTATAAACCATGAATGGTATAAAAATATGACATCCACAGTCAATCATATCACAAAACAATAAATACAATATGGATTATTGTATCATAATTGTAATGGCTCAGGTTGTTGGAGGTCCAGTACTTAGTAAAAATCTGATGCATGAGGTGTTTTGTGTGGTGTGGGAGGCCATCCCAAGTTCTCGGTGATGTTTGACCCACGGTAGGCCTACCTGTAGCCTTAGCCTACGAGTAGCTTGGTCTACCGGTACCCATAGCCTACGTGTAGCCCGGTCTACTGGTAGTTGCAGCATATCGGTAGCTCAGTTACCGGTAGCTCTCGACTACATGTGGATGCACCCTACTGGTAGCTCGGCTACCTGTCGCTGTCAGCCACCGGTACCTCTCAGCTACCAGTCCCTGCACCCTACCTGTAGCTCTTTCCTACCCCCACGAGTTTTTCCAACAGCGCCTCCTTTTTGGGAAAATTGTGTTTTAACCCCTATTTTGACCACTTTAAGCCTGCTTTAAGGCCCATTATAGCCAATTAATGGCGTTTTATTAATTATGATACACTGGGTGCGTCAGCTAAACTGCCCCTAAAGGTGAGGACCTCTATAATGATGTGTGGGGCCGCATGGTCAATCCATGCCCCCCGCTCCTTATGCGGTCTCACATTCTTATCTCAACCATACCCGAGTCTTTTAAACTAATGGGGTCCTTGGATTTCTTGTATTCTCGATCACCCTCCCCTCATTTTTTCTGCTTGTTCTTGAGTTGCCGAGTCCCCACCCCTGCAAATAGAGCATCTTCTGTTCTTGGCGTGTTAGATAAACCACGATCATCGATCAATAAAGTAGGGAATTTCTCCATCTTCTCTCCTTTTTTGTATCATGAGGGGTGGGAATGCTTTTGATTCTGTAGAAGTGGATGAACCTGAACCTTAATGAAGATAATTAATGGAATATGAAGAATGTAGGGGGGCTATGATCGATGATGCTGCTTTGTTTTATGATCGTGTTTTCTGAATTGTGTGGGCTTACGCCTACTAAAAATCATGGTCGTGGGTGGTCTATCTCTGTGCACTAATAAACCCTTACCTTTGGTGATGTTTAAATGGACTGTATTGTGTTTGTGAACCATTCCCTATAAAGGAATTTTGTTTATTATGTAAATCTGGCTAAATAAATTTAAAGCACCAGGATCACCCCTTTTTTGTGATAACCCCAGTTAATGTACTGTAGAATTGGGATCATGGAGTGTGTTAAATCAATTAAATCTGAAAATAACATCATGTCCTTCTTTGGTTTTATGGTAGCGGTTTGTTGTTTTTTCTTCACAGGCCGATTGTGGGGTGATGTGGGTGGGGATGGGATCCCCTATTGTTATGCTTCCAGTGGTTTTCAATTTAAGGCCTAGTGGTTACCTTGATTATATCATGAATTGGAATGGAATCCTCTGTTGTTGAGAAAATGTTGGCTTTTGTGGACATGTGGTTGTACCTTGGGGTTTTGTTTGGTTCCAGAACATCGAGGGATCTCACTTATCACTTTGTTGTTATGAATTTACAAAAGAACTGGGTGTGAATGTTTAAGTTGATGTTTGACTATACTCTTTCCTCGGGTTGTTCTTATGCTTTCTGGTTGCCCAAGTAGGTGCAGAAACATATTCAATCATTATTAGTTAACATGAAAACCAGGATGGGAAAATCGGTTTTGGTTTGGTGTGAGTTGTGACTTGGACATGGTACTGATTGTGTTCTTTAAAAGTCTAAAGAAAAACCTAAACATTAGGTGATTGCTTGTTACCTATACATATACTTGTAGTTTTGTTTTTTTTATTTGTGCCCCACCCAAGTTGAGATCTTAGTGCCAAACACCCCCTCTTCATGGGGGTGGGTGTTTTTCCCAACACTTCTATGAGTGGCTGGTTATTAGCTCCATTATTCTCCCTTCCCTGGATAGCCCATTATCTTCGGTCAGGCTGTGATGGCCTTAAGTCCATTATTATCCCATTAATTTCGTGCAGGGTGGCACGGTGGTTGGCCCAGGTGTGTGCGGGAAGGTGGTTTCTGAAGTGTCTTTGGGATGAGGCCCAGGTGTCTTATGGCATGGAAGTGGATCTTCTAGCACAGGTGTCTTCGGTAATGGCGATGGTTGTTCTCGACTATGTGTTTGTAGGCGTGGTTACGTGAGATAGTTGTGGCCCAGGTGTTTTTAGGTTGTGTTTGGTAGTGGGAATGCGTGAGGTTATGGCCCAGGTGTGTGTGGGCAGGGTGTGGAAGTGGGTCTGCGGTGAAAATGGTGATATTGGTTCGATGCATAGATGTCCTCAATAACCAGTGGTAAAGTGGCACGATGTACCCAAACATTGATGTGTTATTATTATATTTTACTTGATTTGCGTTATTTGGGGAGTGTACCTTGGTGAGGCTTGGGTGGTTAGTTTCCTAGTTATGTGCTTGGTTATCTCTTTTCTCACGGGGCATTAGTATGCCTCCCCATTTGTGCACGAGTGCTTTTGGGTTTTCCCTACTGAGTATACATGTATGTTCACCCTACATATATAAAACTGTTTTCAGGTTTCCAGGGGGACTTCGGGGGTCGTGCAAGACCATACTAGCCAGGACCTTTGGGACAGTTGTAGTTGTTGTTTTTCATTCATTGGTACTTTACCTTTGTATTCACTTTGTACTTCTGGTTATTTACTTTTGGAACATGCATATGTGAATGGTTTTTTTGGCTTTTCTTGAACTTTTAGTTATGGTGTTGGTGGATTTACTATCTTATCTCCCGATCATTTTAAAAGAAAAAGGGTAATGCCTTCCATTAAGTGAGTGATTCTATACCCTTGACGCAGGTCACCACTCTGGGACCTATTGAAGGCGGGTTGTGGGGGGTCATTATATCTCCTTCAACATGAATAAGGAAGGGTCGGGAAATCTGCTGACCCTTCCCTCCTTTTGGTGAAGGTGGGTCGTGATAGTATGGTATCAAGGGCAGGATGAGAGATAGGATGTAGTCTAGAGTTATAAACAGTAAGGACTGAATGGGATGGTAGGGAAAAAGTGTTGGGTGACCTTGGTGCGTGAATTAGACCAGGGAAGACTGGCTATGACATGGGATTTTAGGGCCCTCCATAATCTGATGCAAGGACTCTAGACCTACCGAACGACCAAGTGAGGCCACACGGATTACAGGGTGGAGACCCTATGAAAGGTGAATGCATCATTATGACCTGTGTTCTTGTGTTTAATGGGTGTTTTGGGAATGGAATTAATAATAAGTTCAATAATTTTTTAGGAACAATATTATGCTCTACATGGGCTTAGGAATTCCTTGTTTAACTTGCAGCTATGGCACCTGTGAGACGACCACATGTGGTGCAGGCGATCGAGTGTGGGAAGACTACCTTGGTTGATGGGAAAAGGGATGATCGAGAGGAGGAGGATGACCAGTGGCAGAAGACACTTCGAGCCTTCCAGCTACAGACCCGCAAGAAGTATGAGGGCAACACCTCTAACATGAAGACGGAGAGATGGCTAGAGGAGCTGGTGATAGCCTTCAGCCTGATTCATTCCCCGACCGAGTACTGGGTCCCTCTGGCTGTTAGCCAGAAACAAGGAGCAACTTGTTAGTGGTGGTCACTTTACCTGGGTGAGAGGAGAGAGGTTGAGGTGTCATGGGCTGATTTCGAGAGAGAGTTCCTGGAGGAATTCTTCTATTTGACGATGAAGGCGGAGAAGAGGCAGGAGATGCTCTCCCTCTAGTATGGGAGTATGAAAGTAAGGAAGGTGGGAATCAAGTTCACGGACCTCCTATGTTTTTCTCCGGACCACATCTTGATGAGGAGTCTCGGGAAATATGTTTAGAGGAGGCGCTCCGACCCTCCCTCCAGTATGTTGTTTCCCCCTTTACCCTGTCATCGTAGTTAGAGGTCCAGAAGAAGGCCGAAGTGGTAGAGAGGATGCATGCTCTAGGAGGTGTGTCTATAGAGGGGATTCAGTTGGGACCATCGAAGTGGAAGGTCGTCACCACCAGGACTCTAGCGTCCGGACCCTCCAGGATCCAACCAGTAGGGAGCATGCCGCAGTAGTTTCAGTTCCAGTCCCTGGTCCTCACCCTTTTCCATCAGGCCCAAGACCACATTTCTCCGTCTGTGGGATCCATGGACATCTTCGGAGTCAGTTCCAGGACCGAGTACAGTACGGTGGTGGCCGACAACCCCAACACCCACCCAAGCCGCAACTTTCAGCTAGTCCTTTCCAGCTATAGCAGCAGGGGCAACGAGCTCCCGCTCCTCCGAGGGAAGACGTTGCAGGAGGAGGCCGACCTCAGGGTGCTCCTCAGGGACCTCGACAATGGCGTGGTCCGGGAGGTGGCTGATAGCCGAGGGGCATAATAGATGGGCGTGGTTAGTTACACACTGCGGAGGCAGCAGTTCTAGCAGGGCCGGAGGTTGTTCGAGGTACGATAGGTCTGTTTAGCACTCCTGTTTATGCCTTGTTCGATACCGGAGCATCGCACTCCTTTATTGCACCCAGTCTAGCTCGTACCTTGGGTCTAGATTCCAAGAGAATTAAAGTGCCCCTAGTGCTGCTCACATTAGTTGGAGGTTAGACCGAATTGTTATATGTTTTTCGAGGATGCAGACTGATGATATGACCACATCAGTCGGTCAGGAATCTACTACTACTACATATACAACCATGCGATGTCATCCTAGGCATCGACTGGTTGTTCTCTTTGTGTGCCGTCATTGACTTCTTCTGAGGAAGGGTTGTGTTCTCAGACTTGGGCGGCCGGCGTGCTACTTTCACCAGTGAGCGGAGCAATAATAAGGGCAGCAGGCGAGAGGATCCCCTCCTCTCTTTGTTGGCCAAGCTTTCAGTAGAGCCAGTAGATGATGAGATGGTAGAGGTTCCAGGAATTGTTAGAGTGTTTATGGATGTCTTTCCTGAGGAGGTAACGACTCTACTCCCTCGACGTGATATCGACTTTGGGATAGACTTGCAACATTTTCTAGACCGATCTCAATGGCTCCTTACGGGATGGCACCTTCGGAGCTACAGGAGCTGCAGATTCGGATTGATGATCTAATGAAGAGGGGTCATGTTTGACCAAGTGCATCACCATGGGGTTCTCCAGTCTTGTTCGTAAAGAAGGAATATGGTGGTCTCAGGTTGTGCATAGACTACAGGAGGCTGAATTAGGTAACGATCAAGAATCCCTACCCTCTTCCTAGGATAGATGATCTTTTCGACCAGCTAAAAGGGGAAGGGTGGTTCGTGATGATCGACATGTGATCTGGGTATCCCTAGTTGAGAGTGAAAGAGGGAGACATCCCGAAAACAACGTTCAGGTGCATATATGGACACTTGGAGTTCATAGTAATGCCCTTTGGTGTTACGAACACCCTGGATGTGTTCATGGGGCTTATGAACTCAGTCTTCCCAGAGTACCTGGATTGGTTCGTAGTTATGTTTATCGACGATATTCTGATATATTCAAGATCATTGGAGGATCACGTGGGACATCTTAGGATAGTTTTGGAGGTCCTCCTACAGCACCAACACTATGGTAAGTTGTCTAAATGAAAGTTCTGTACGTGAGAAGTGCACGTCCATGGGCACGTAGTGTCCGAGCAAGGGGTATTGCTAGACCCATCAATGGTTGAAGTAGTTGTTTCTTGGGCAGCACCCCAGAATGTGGCAGAGGTTCGTAGCTTCCTCAGGGTGGCTGGTTTTCGTGTGGAGTGATCAGTGTGAGGCAGCCTTCTGCTATCTCAAGGAGAAGAGGGTTAGTGCCCCAGGGCTTATACTTCTAGAAGAATGGGCATCATACGAGGTGTTATGTGATGCTTCATGTCAAGGCCTCAGATGTGTGTTGATGTAGCAGTAAGGAGTAATCTCTTATGGTTCTAGGCAGCTACGCCCTCATGAGCGTAATTATGCTACCCACAACCTGGAGCTTGCAGCGGTAGTTTTTGCGCTAAAGTTATTGTGGCATTACCTCATCGGATAACGCTTTGTGGTCTTCACAGATCACAAAATTTTGAGGTATATTATCTCCCAGCGGGACCTAAACTTGAGGCAGCGAAGGTGGATGGAGTTCCTCCATGATTACAACATTGATATTTCTTACACTTCAGGGAAGGGGAATATAGTGGTCGATGCCTAGAGCATGAGGTTATAGAATGATGCAGTCCGACAGTCGGTAGACACCTGGAAGGAAATGGAGGATTTGGCTGCCTTACACATCGATGCGAGGATGGATGGCGGTAGAGGTTGCCTATATCAGATGATAGTGAAGTCTTCTCTGTTTTAGCAAGTGGAGGAGTCTCAGTGGGGAGACCCAGAATGCGAAGTGTTACGTGACCGAGTTGACCAGAGCAATGTTCCGGAAGGATTGATGGAGGATGGTCAGAAACGGATGTTTTTTCTGGGGAAGCTCTTTGTTCCAGAGGTGATGTACAGCAAGGTTCTCAGTGAGTTCCACAAATCACCCCTAGCAGTACACCCAAGAGTTTCCAAGATGTACCAAGGAATGAGGAGACTGTTATGGTGGCCCAGAGTAACGAGAGTAGTGGTGGAGTTTGTGGCCAAGTGCCTAGTGTGTCAGTAGGTAAAGGTTGAACACTGAGTTCCAGGAAGCCTGTTGCGGTCTCCAGATGTCCCTGAGTTGAAGTGGGAGGGAATCTCGATGGATTTCTTCATGGGACTACCAAAGGTTCTAGGGGGATATGATGCCAACTAGGTATTAGTGGACTTGTTGAATAAATCGGCTCACATTCTGGAGATTAAGGAGTCATGTGCAGTGGATGCTTTGGCTCGAAGGTACGTAGATGAGGTGGTGCGGTTGCATGGAGTTCCGAGGTCCATAGACTTGGATAGGGATGCACGGTTTACCTTAGGAGTCTAGAGAGGATTGCAGCATACTTTTGGTACCCAAATACGTCTTAGCACTTCTTTCCATCCCCAGACAGATGGGCAGACAGAGCGCATTATCCAGTCCATGGAGGATATGTTGCGGGCATGCGTTCTGGACTCAGGAGGATCATGGGTGCGACATTTTCCTCTGGTAGAGTTCGCATAAAATAATAACTATTAATCTACCATTGGTATGTCCCCATTTAAAGCCTTGTATGAGAGGCCATGCCACTCACCTGTGTGTTGGACTGAAGTCAGAGAGGCAGGAATCCCTGGCCTGGAGGTGGTGTTGAGCATGATAGAGAGGGTTCTGCTTATACAGGAAAAGATGAAGGCAGCCCTGGACAGACAGAAGTCGTATGTTGATACCAGGAGGAGGTCCTTGGAGTTACAGGTTGGAGACCACGTGTTCTTGAAGGTCTCCCATTAGCATGGATAACAGAGGTTCCACAAGGGGAGTAAGCTTTCCCCAAGGTTCATTGGACCCTTCTAAGTGTTGCAGTGGGTCGGTGAAGTGGCTTATCTGCTAGCATTACCACCGCCGCTACTGGCGATACATGACGTCTTCCATGTGTCCCATCTCCATCATTATCTGCATGATGATTCACATGTCCTTGACTGGGGAAATCTAGACAATGAGGAAGACGTGATTTTTATGGAAATACCAGTGATGATCAAGGATCGTGAGGAGAATGTGTTGTGTGGGATAACCCTTCCCTTGGTTCGTGTGTTATGGAGACATGGTGGGCTTGAGGAGATTAGGTGGGAGAGGGAAGCACAGATGTGTGCCCAGTACCGAGAGTTGTTTTGAGTTTGTGATTTTATATTTATACATGATGTGGTGGATCATTTTACTTTATAGGCATTGAAATATGTGGTTTTATCTTTCCTCTCTAAATGTGTGTGAAAAGTACTGGCTATGGGGAGTAGAGGATCAGAACCCTAATCAATACGCATTAAGGTGGATGTGATTAAACCGGTGCGGGTGAGTCAGTGCCGCCCAAAGCGGATAATATCTTGACATGGGGGAAGGGAATCCCCAACCCACATACTGGGCAGTCTGACATGGTATGTTGCTTCGTTCATAAGAGAAAGGTGTTTTTGTTAACAATGAGGTTCGCTCTTATGAGGTATCTTTTGATGTGGTTGTCTAGACCCTGTATTTACATGTGGGTTGTTTTGATTCTCAAGGGAGAGAATAGTTTGAGAGGTATATGATGTAATGACCTGGGTTGATAGAGGTCCATTACTTAGTAAAAATATGATGCTTGCGGAGTTCAGGTTGTTCTGGGAGGCCATGGAAACATCTTGGTGATGTTTCACCCACGGTAGGCCTACCGGTAGCCTTAGCCTACAGATAGCAGTCCTACCAGAAGCTCGGTCTACCGGTAGCCGCAACCTACTGGTCGCTCGGTCTACCGGTCGTTGCAGCCAACTGGTAGCTCGTTTACCGGTAGCTGTCAGCCACCGCTAGATCTCGACTACCGGTAACTGCAGCCTACCGGTATCTCGGATAATGGTAGCTCTCGACTGCCGGTAGCTACACCCTACCAGTGGCTCGGCTACCGGTCGGTGTCAGCCACCGGTAGCTCTCGACTACCGGTTGCTGCAACCGACCGGTAGATCTGCTACGGGTGGCTGTCAACCACTCATAGCTCTCAGAAACTGGTTTCTCTTGCATACCCCCACAGGTTTTTCCAACAGCGCCTCCTTTTTTCACAAATTGGGTTTTCCGCCCTATTTTGACCCCTTTAAGCATGCTTTAAGGCCCATTAATGCCAATTAATGGCGTATGATTAAGGGACATATCCTTGGTAATTCGGTTTAAACCAACCCTAAAGGCGAGGACCTCTTTAATGACGTGTGGGGCCGTGTGGTTAACCCACGACCCCCGCTCCATACGCGGTTTCATGTTATTTTCTCAACAGTCCATGGACCTTATAAACTAAAGGGTTCTCTGGGTTTCTTATTTTCTCGATCACCTTTCCATTGTTTTTTTTAGTTCTTTAGTTGCCAAGGCCCCACCCCTACAAATCGCACATCTTCTGTTCCTGGCGGGTGAGATAAACTTCGATCGTTGATCAATAAACAAGGGAATTTTTCCTTTGCCTCTCCTTTTTTGTATCATGTGGGGTGGGAATGCTTTTGATTCTGTAGAATTGGATGAAATCGAACCATAATGAAGATAATGAATTCACTCTATATAATGGAGGGGGGACTGTGACCGATGATGCTGATTTGTTTTATGATCTTGTTTTCTGAATTATGTGGGCTTACTCCTACTAAAAATTATCGTATTTGGTGGTCTTTCTCTATGTACTAATGAACCCTTACCTCTAGTGATGTGTAAATGTAATTTATTGTGAATTTTATCCCTTTCCTGTAAAGGAATTTGGTTAATTACGTAAATCCTTCTAAATAAATTTAAAGCACCACGAACACCCCTTATTTTTGATAACCCCGGTTAAATTACAACGGAATAGGAATCATGGAGTGTGTTAAATCGTTTAAATCTAAAAATACAGGCATGGGCGTAATTTTCTTTGGTGGTAGTGGTTTGTTGTTTTCCTTCACGGGACGATTGCTGGGTGATGTGGGTGGGGATGGGATCCCCTGTTGTTATGCTTCCAGTGGTTGTGAATTTAGGTCCGGGTGGTTACATTTATTATATCACAAATTGGGGTGGAATCCCCTGTTATTGAGAAAACATTGGCTTCTGGGGACATGGGGATGTACCTTGGGGTTTTCATTGGTTCTAGTACATAGAAGGATCTCACTTATCCCTTTGTTGTTGTGACATTACAAGAGAACTGGGAGTGAATGTTTCAGATTATGTTTGACTGAACACTTTCCTTGCCTTGTGCTTATGCTTTCTAGTTGCCCATGTAGGTGCAGAAACTTATTTAAACATTATTACTGAACATGTAAACCAGGATGGGACAAATGGGTTTTTTTTGTGTGAGTTGTGACTTGGACATGGTACTAATTGTGTTCTTTAGGAAGACTGAAGAAAAACCTAAACTTTGGGTGAGTTCTTGTTCCCTATACATATAATTGTAGTTATATGGTTCATATTCACGCCCCACCCAAGTTTAGCACTTAGTGTCGAGCACCCCCATTTCACGGGGGAGGGTGTTTTTCAAAACACATCTATTAGTGGATGGTTATTATCTCCTTTCTGCTCCTTTTCCCAGATATCCAAAGTATCTTCAGGTAGGCTGTGATGGCCTGAAGTCCATTATTAGTCAAATAATCATCGGGCAGGTTGAAGCGGTGGTTGGCCCAGGTGTGTGCGGGCAACTGGTTTTCCAAGCGTATTTGGGATGAGGACCATGTGTCATCAGGCGTGGTAGTGGATCTTCTATCCCATGTGACTTCAGGAGTGGCGGTGGTTGTTCTGGCCTAGGTGTTTGCCGATGTGGTTACGTGAGACAGTTGTGGCCCAGGTGTTTCCGGGCAGGGTTTGGCAGTGGGACTACGTGAGGGTATGGCCTAGGTGTGTGAGGGTGGGGTGTGGCAGTGAGACTGCGGTGAGAATGGAGGGATTGGTTCGATGCATAGGATGTTCTAAAAAACCAGAGGGAAAGTGGCGCGAGGTACCCAAATATCGATGTGCTATTATTAAATTTTACTTGACTTTCATTATTTGGAGAGTGTACCTTGGGGAGGCTTGGTTTGTTAGTTTCCTTGTTAAGTGCTTGGTTATCTCTTTTCTCACAGGGCATTAGTATGACAACCCACTTGTGCATGAGAGCTTTAGGTTTTTCCCTACTTAGTATACTTGTATACTCAACCTACGTATATAAGATTGTTTTCAGGTTTCCGTGAGGACTTTGGGGATTGCGTGGGGCCATACTAGCGTGGGACTTTTGGGACAGTTGTTGTTGCTGTCATTCTTTCTTTGGTACTTTACCGTTGTAGTCACTTTATACTTTGTGGTATTTACTTTTGGAACATGCATATGGTAATGGTTGTTTTTTCTTTTCATGCACATTTATTTTTGGTGTTGTGGGATTTACTATCTTATCTCCCGGTCCTATTAAAAGAAAATTGGTAATTATTTCCATTTAGTAAGTGATTCTATACCCTTGGCGCTGGTCGCCACTCCGGGACCTATTGAAGGCAGGTTTAAGGGGTCATTATCTCTCCATCAACTTGAAAAAGGAAGGGCCTAGAAATCTGCTGACCCTTCCCTCATTTTGGTGATGGCGGGTCATGCCAATAATAAATCAACATAAAAAAACCATAAAATTCAACAAAGGATTTTGACATAGATGAAATAAAAACTATTTGAGAGAAACATCTATTTCAATTTAGAAATCATTTAAATTTCATGTAATTTTTAAGGAAATCTATTTAGAAAATATTCAAACAATCTGGTAAGGGAAGCTAAAAATGTGTTTTCATGGAAGAAAATTGTTGCACCGAACATATAAGTTAAAAACATTCTTTCCGGAATTTTTTTGAAAAGATCATAAAGGACCTTGTTTGGAAAATGACGGAATGATCCCTTTATAAAATAGTTATACAATCAAACAAGGGTATAAATTACTTTTAACCATAGTCTATGAAATAATAAAAATGTTTTGAAATTAATTTTTATGAAACAGAGTTGAGGAGGATAAATATGTCTCAGTATATACTCATGTATAAACAACATTGGATAATGAAGAGATTGTAGAATTAACCCTCACCTTTTACATTTTCATTATTTAAGGTAATTCATATTTTTATATAATATTTAAATCATTGTTATTAAATTTTACAGGAACCACATTCAAAAATATGATATCATATATTCTCTTATAATATTTATTTTTAATAATATTTCAGTAGTAACACTGTTTTGGGTTTTAATTGATTAATTTTCATTTATATTCTTGGTTATGTATACTAGGTTTATTAGGTATAATATGTATTCGATTAATATCCAAAATGATATAATGTTCATAAAAATTATTTTTAATCATGTAATGAATGTTTCTCTTGAATGGTTATGATGGTGAATGAATTTAATCGCGTTTGTGGAGACGGTAGTCTGTATGTATGCACGAGCGACAATATCTTTCTATTGATGATGAAATCACTTGTAATTGGAAGTTATATCATATATACACAATAATTAAAATATTATATTTATTAGTTAAATCAGTTATACTAATTATTATACCCATCCAAATAATGAAGTGTTGAATAACAAACTACACCACGACATGGATACGGAAAGACATACATATGCATGTATGGTGAATTTGTCATTAATATGATGGATAGAATAATGAATATGGTTGTAGAATATTTAAAATAACATCATAGTATCTATAAGGAACTATATTTATTTTTTTCTATGGAGGTAAAAAATAAATAAGATGTGGAAGAAGAAAAGAACATTGAAAGAGGTGGTGAATTTATTTCCTCGTCTTCAAGAGTTTCCTTTTGAGTTGATCAAAAAAGAATCCTAAGGATGGATTTATGATCAAATTAAGGAATGTGTAACAGATTTATGGTAGTTGGGAGGATATTTGGTCAAGGTTCGGATGAGCCATATTTCATGGGTGGTGTTATTTTGATAAAAGGGAGTTACCCTTTTACTAGATAGGTGAGGGTGCCATTAAGAAAATATTGAAAAATTATTTTGTTATACAACCACATTCTATTTATAATAAATTCAAAATGATATATTTAAAGGATAAGTTAATTATAGTTCGAAAATATTTCAACCAATAGGTTTTAGATAGGTTTTGGCAACTATATTAACCTTACATTTTTCATTAAACTCTTAGTTAAATACTTTAACGTTTACCATGCATTCTTGTATTGTCATAATAAATGGTTAATAAACATTCTATAATAAGACAAGAGAACACCATGTGTTTCATTATTGATATATCAAACATTATTTCAGTCCTTTTGTTGAATAATATATTTTTATGAATATTATATCTTATAATAATATAATAATTGTTTTAAAACTCATTTTTGTCAATTTTGAAACAATTTGGCATTTAGATTTTTTGAAAGTCATAAAAATTTTATTAGTTAGAATGAAATTATTTAATAAACCCTAACATTGATTATTTAGAAAAAAAATTCAGAATACATCAAAAGACTCAATTTAAAATTATATTAATATTTATAATATCAATTATTTTAATATTTCAATAATAAAGTAATTACTACACCATCATTATGCCATAAATAAATTTATATATTTAATGTCTAATAATTATAATATAGTACAATTATGTATGAAATATTTTTAGCTTTCTTATTAATATTTATAGTAGAATTTATCTTATGTATATCCATATATTAAAAATTGTTTAGTTATTAAACATTGAATTTAACACTTTTAACTCTTCTTTTAATAAAATAGTAATAAATATACTATCTAATCCACGTTGACAAAAATGATCAAATTTTTTTACTATTGTTTAATTTTGTCGAAATAAACTTCCAATAACATTAAGAATTTTTTTAGGGTAATCATATTATCGATGTTTTACTTTTAATTACAATATTTACTAATAACCGTGTTAAATAAAAGTCAAAAGATTCTATTCACTAGAAATTATTTCCATCATAGTGAACCAAATATTAATTATTGATGTCACTGTGTATCTCAGAATTTTGAAATTCAATTTACAGCTGCGGGAAAATTCCATTTTATGAAAATTTGAAAATGCGCCTAAAAGGTGTATAAAGACGGTAAATGTAACGCCCCGACCCCAGCTACCCAGAGTCGGTGCAATAATTACATAATATTGGCATGATCACAAGAAAGATCAAATCTCGAAAGACCGATTGGTTTAGTAGCCTTGGAAATACTAGATATAATCATAAAGTTTTACATTACATTTCAAAGTGAAAAACTACTACAACAACAAAGTCTTCATATCCACACTATTAACCCCTCATAATATCCCTGCAAGTCATTCATAAATTACTTCTTCACTACCTGGGAAAAATAAAACATAGAAAAGGGGTGAGCTCAAATGCCCAGTAAGGATAACAATATAGCGGAAACTTTCATCAATAAGAATAAACATTTAAGGCAATGTATAACTAAAACAAAAGCCTTTTAAACATGAACTTTCAACATGGTATGGCATAAATAGAATGAAATAATTCCATTTACTTATTCACATGGATATTCTACAAATCGAATAATCACATGCAAAAATAAATAACCACTTTCATAATGTTGGAATGCATAATGCCAGACTATCATAACCACATAGCCAAGGCCTCGTGCCAAGACTACAAATAAGATTTTGTCAAGGCCTTGTGCCAAGACACTAGTTTGTCTCATGAGACCTACCGATGCATCGAGGAGCTATAGCGGGCTCCACCCGTCACTTATTAAGTCCAATGCATTCCCATATGAAAAGGTTTAAACATAACATAAACATTCGTATTAAAACTAGCATACGAAATGTCAATACTTTCACAATAAACTATGAATGGTATAAAAATAGCACATCCACAGTCAAACATATCACAAAACCTTCAATACAATATAGAAGTTTTGTATCATAATAAATCAACTTCAAATAATCTTAAAATCCATCAAAGGATGTTGACATAGATGAAATCAAAATTCTTTTTAAAGAAGTATCTCCTTTTATTTTGAAATCATTTAAGATCCATATAAAATAAAACATTTTCTTTGAAAATATTCTTATAAGCTTGTATGGAAATCTTTGAAGATTTTATAACGGCGGAAAATAACCGCACCCGCCGTATAAGTTAAAAAAAACATTCTTACCTCAATTCTGTCGAAAAGGTTAAAAAGGAACTTGTTTTGAAAACGACGGAAAGATTCCTTTATAAACCTCTTATAAAAAGTCAAACAAGGGTATAAATGACTTTAACCCATATTCTTGTAAATAGTAAAAATGATTTGAAATACATTTTGAAGAAACATGGATGTGGATGATAACGAGATCCCAGTAGATTATTACGTATAAACAACCTCGGATAAAGAAGAGATTGTGAAATAACCCTTACCTTGTACTTTTCCTTGGTTGGGGTAGGTTAACCTCCTGTATAATGGTGAAATAGTTGTTATTAAATTATACAAGAATCATATATATTAATATGATATCATATATGATCTTTTAACATTGATTTGTTAATAATATCTTAGAATTATCGTCGTTTCGGGTGTTAACTTACTCATTTTCTTTATATGTTTTGTTACATAAGCCATGGTTGTTGTATCTTATTCATATCCAGAATGATATACAGTCCTTAAACATCATTTTTAAATCATCAAATGATAATTATACTTGAATGGATACGATGGAGAATGAATCTCATCGCGTTCGTGGAGACGGTAGTCCGTACGTACGCACGAGCGACAATATCATTCTTTTGATATTAAAATAATATATAAATGGATGGTATATCATATATAAAGAATCATTAACATGTTATATTTATTATTTACATGAGTTACACATCATTATTATACCCATCCAAATAATATTATATTGAATAACAATTACACCACGACGTGGAGACGGTAAGCCGTACGTACGCACGTATGGTGACATGTTATTCAAAGGGTGGATAGAATACTGAATATGATTGTACCATATTTATAATAACATCACAGTATATGTGAGATACTGGAGTTATTATTTCAGAATGGTAAGAACAAAGGAAGAAGAAGTGGAAGAAGAAATGAACTTAGAAAAGGGTGGTGAAATCATTACCTCTTCTTCGGGTTCTTCCTTTTGATTTGATCAAAAGGGCTCCTTAGGTTGGCTTTCTTATCAAACTAAGGCCTCTAGGATGTAGTTAGGGATGTTGGGAGAGTATTTGGGCAGAGTTTGGCCGAACCAAAAGGCTTTGAAGGTGTGAAGAAATGAGAAGGAGGAGTGCCCTTTTATAAGAGGGGTGAGAGGCACCTTTGGAAAAGTTAGAAATATTAATTTATAATAAATTCATATTCGGTTTACAAAGGCTCCAAAGTTGACTATTCAAAGGATTAGGTTGGGATAGGTCGAAAACAACTCATCCAATAGAATTTAGACAGGTTTGGGTACTTATATTAACCTTATCTTTAAGTATTAACTCTAAGTTAATTAGTTTCACTTTTACAATGTCTCTTTGTATTTTTATATAATATGGTTAATAAACTTACTATATACATCCAAGAGACCCCCAAGTGGTCCATTAATGAGGAACCTATCATAATATAAGTCTCTTGGCCGAACCTTATATTTTTAGGAATTTAATATCAATTAATAATATAATATTTGTTTTAAGAACTCTTTTATGTCAATTTTGACACTATTCAATAGTTGATTTTTGTGAAACTCCTAACAGATTGATTACTTCGAAAAAAGTCAATTAAATCAATCCTAATATATCTTATTATCATAGAAAATTAGTTTAATTCATTAAAAGTTTCATATTATAATTATTTGGGTATTTATAAGATCAATTATTTTTATTTTTCACTATTTTAGTAATTACTGTATCATCATTGTGTCATAAATAAAATAAATTATATAATGTCTAAAAATTATAAATAAAATATCATTATGTAGGAAATCTTTTTATCTTTCTAATTAATATTTATAATAGAAAATCCAACATGTATAACCCTATTTAAAAATTGTTCTTCTAAAAGATGTAAGCTTATGCCATTTTTATTTTTATTTTAACTTTATTAATATAATGTGTCCCTACCACATACAAGTGGCTCCAAGGGGTCCCCAAATTGACCCAAGGATGCTCATGGTCGGGCATGTGTCCACCAATAAGGTTAGGACACGTTTTAGGGTAATTTTGTATTATTATAATATTATTTTTTAACCCTTATTTACCGGATTTACCCTTTAACCATGGTAAATAAAATATTTACCGCAGTAATTATTCAAAATGTCTAAAAATAAAAGTTACCTATTTACACAATTTGAAAATCCTGATTCCAAATATGGAATCCATTTTCCTAAATTCAAAACACAGAAGTGGCATAAATTAATTTAAAATTAAATCCCGCTGTCAAAACAAAAAGCGTGTTTTTAAGAGATAATAACTATCAAAAGATTGACACTTGTTTATGTTCGGTTTAATTGTAAAATTATGTCCAATGATAAACATTAAATTGAATGATAAAAATATATTCTAAATATACTTTAAAACCACTCAAATTCATAATTTATCACTATTAATTATTTTGATTAAAAAAGTTGTTTTTAATTAAAATTTAGAAATTTTCACTATTCATCAAAATATGAAAGTTATCCGAAATGTACCAAAATTTCACCCTAGGATAATTTTGATATTCCGAATCCAAAAATTAAGTCCATTTTGAAATATAGAATATATATGATTTCAAAAAGTAGGTATTACTATTCACAACGGCTAGTTTAATTAGTTGTGGTGTGTGTTAGAACTCGAGGTTGCGTACAACACACGATATCGCATTATTCGAAGGGAAACGTACCGTAGAAGCTTGGGGTGTTACATTCTCCCCTCCTTCAAATAATTGCGTCCTCGCAATTTCTAGGGTATTACTGCATAAAAAGATTCGGGTGGTTCTTCATCATAAGTTCCTCGGGTTCCCACGTTGCCTCTTCCATCTTATGATTCCTCCACAAAACTTTTACCAGACGCGTCGTCCGGTTTCTCAGTACTTGTTCTCTTGTATCAAGAATCCTGACGGGCTCTTCGCAATAAGACAGATCGGGTTCCAGTTCTAATTCCTCATAGGTGAGTACATGCGTTGGGTCAGGCATGTATTTTCTCAACAGAGATACGTGGAACACATCGTGAACTTTGGAGAGACTTGGCGGCATTGCCAATCGGTAAGCTACAGCCCCAATTCGTTCTAGAATTTCGAAAGGTCCGATGTACCTGGGACTCAATTTACCTTTCTTACCAAAACGTATGACTCCCTTCCACGGAGATACCTTTAGGAAAACATGATCACCGACTTGAAATTCCAAATCCTTCCTTCGATTATCGGCATAGCTCTTCTGCCTACTTTGAGCTGCTTTAATGTGATTTTGGATTACCTTTACCTTTTTCATCGTTTCCTCCACCAGTTCTAGACCTACAAGTTTTCTTTCACCGACGTCATCCCAACAGGTTGGTGTACGACATCTCTTTCCGTATAACGCTTCATATGGTGCCATCTGAATACTCGAATGGAAGCTATTGTTATAGGAAAATTCTACCAGAGGTAAATATTGATCCCACATACCCTGAAAGTCAATGAGCAAGATCTCAACATGTCTTCTAAGGTTTGAATAGTCCGTTCTGACTGTCCGTCTGTCTGAGGGTGGTAAGCAGTGCTCAAATGAAGTTCAGTATCCAGGGATTTCTGAAGACTTTTCCAAAACCTTGAAGTAAAACGGGGATCACGCTCTGAAACAATTGATAAGGGTACTCCATGAAGTCTCACAACTTCATTAATGTATAGTCTTGCTAGACGTTCCAGGGGTAGATCTTCTCTTATAGCAAGAAAATGTGCTGACTTGGTAAGACGATCAACAATAACCCATATTGCATCGTTCCTTCTAGGAGTCTTTGGTAGCCCCATGACAAAGTCCATTGTAATATTGTCCCATTTCCACTCCGGTATGGGAAGCGGTTGCATGACTCCTCCAGGCTGTTGCCTTCCAGCTTTCACTTGTTGACAAACCATACATCTTGACACAAAATCAGCAATCTCCCTCTTCATGTTGTCCCACCAAAAATGTTCCTTCAAATCTCTATACATTTTGGTGCTCCCAGGGTGTATAGAGAAATTGGAACTATGAGCATCATCCAGCAATTCCCTTTTTAGATCAGGTATATTGGGAACACAAAGTCTCTTCCCGAATTTCAAAATTCCATCTTCATACACAAAGTCTCTCAATCTCCCATCATTCACAGCTTTAATCTTCTTCTGAAATTCTTCATCATCGGTCTGGGAACTCTTAATCCTTTCTAGTAAAGATGGTTTGGCAACCATTTGAAAAAGCATTGATGTTTCACCTTCCCTGGTTATTCCCATGTCCATCTTCTCAAGATCCATGAAAATTGGATCCCTGTCAATTCTCATCATGTTCAGAACTCCATGGTCTTTTCTGCTCAAAGCATCTGCTACTTTGTTTGCTTTCCCCGGGTGGTAGTGTATCGTGCAATCATAATCCTTGAGTAATTCAAGCCATCTCCTTTGCCTCATGTTGAGTTCTTTTTGTGAGAAAATATACTTCAAACTCTTGTGATCAGTATAAATCTCACATTTTTCACCATAGAGGTAGTGCCTCCATATCTTCAAAGCAAAGATCACAGCTGCTAACTCAAGATCATGAGTAGGATAGTTTTGTTCATGAATTTTCAACTGTCGTGATGCATAGGCAATAACTCTATCATTCTGCATAAGGACACAGCCAAGTCCTTTCTTTGATGCATCACTATAAATAACGAACCCATCATTCCCCGATGGTAGAGTCAATATAGGAGCATTGACTAATCTTCTCTTCAGTTCTTCGAAACATTCTTCACACTCTTTTGTCCAAACAAATTTAACCCCTTTACGTGTGAGCTTCGTTAGTGGGTTAGCCAATCGGGCAAAATTCTGGACGAAACGTCGATAATAACCTGCCAAACCAATGAAACTACGTACCTCAGTTATACTCGTAGGTGCTGGCCATTCTTGGATTGCCTTGGTCTTAGAAGGATCAACAGAGATTCCATCTTTAGAGACAATATGGCCAAGAAAAGAAATCTCCTGAAGCCAGAATTCACACTTGCTAAACTTCCCATATAATTCATGTCTCCTCAGAGTCTTCAAGATAATGCGCAAGTGATTTTCATGATCTTTGTAGGTTTTGGAGTATACCAAGATATCATCAATAAATACCACCACAAATTCATCGAGATACTCCTTGAAAACTCTATTCATCAGATCCATGAATACAGAGGGTGCATTAGTCAATCCAAACGGCATTACAGTAAACTCGTAATGCCCGTACCTGGTTCGAAATGCTGTTTTCGGAATGTCTTCCTTCTTTACACACAACTGATGGTATCCAGATCGAAGGTCAATCTTTGAAAAGTATTGAGCTCCATGCAATTGGTCAAATAAATCATCAATACGAGGTAGGGGATACTTGTTCTTTATCGTTATAGCATTGATCTCCCTGTAATCGATACATAACCTCATAGATCCATCTTTCTTTTTAACAAAAAGAACAGGGGCTCCCCATGGAGAAACACTAGGGCGAATAAATCCCTTATTACTCAATTCCTCTAGTTGTTTCTTTAGTTCGACTAGCTCTACAGTGGCCATTCTATAAGGGGTCTTCGATATAGGCCTTGATCCAGGAATCAAATCAATAGAAAACTCAACTTCTCGTTCTGGAGGATGTCCAGGTAAATCTTCCGGAAATACATCTACAAATTCTTTCACAATAGGTACATCCTCTATTTGAACATTCCTTTCCTCACCGACAGTTATTTCATTCTCTTCCTCCCCGATAATTGAATTAAGTTGAGCTACAGGGGGTGGATCTAAATAAGAATTAGGTGGTGACGATTCTGCTATAAAAATAAGGTGTTCCTTATCATTATCATCAAGAATCGTAACCTCTTTCTTCTTACAATAAATCTTCGCATCATAGTCCGAAAGCCAGTCCATACCGAGGATTATATCAAACTCAATCATAGGTATGACGATGAAATCAGCAGATAATGAAAATTTATGTGCTCTAATGGGGACTGATTCACAAAACTTTGTTGCAACGATACTTCCCTTAGGAGTTTTAACTGACAACTCCCTTATTAAATCAAATTGGAAATATCTAATTTTCTTAGCAAACTGGGAAGATATGAAACAATGCGATGATCCAGAATCAAATAATGCATTTGCTAAACTTGAGGAAACCATTAAATTACCTGCCACCACGTCTTTCGGGGCTTCTACCTCAGCAGTAGTGATAGCATAAGCCTGGCCTTGATCCCTTGGCCTTTTCTGAGGTAAGTTCTCCTGACGCTTAGGACATGCATTTGCATAATGCCCCATCTCCCTGCAATTGTAGCACTGAACGTTGGTAGCTTCCTTCTTCCCCTTGCAATCATGAGCTTGGTGTCCTTTTTCACCACACTTGTAACAGACTCCCATTCCCTTCAGGAAAGCACCGGGGTGTTTCTTCCCGCACTTACCACAAGATGGATATTCAACCTTTCCCTTCTTCCCCTTATTTCCATTCCCAGATTGATCAGCAGGTCTCTTCTTCTCTTGCTTTGCTTTATAGTCATAAGACTTAGAGAATTCCTTTTCGGTCTTGATAGCACATGAGACAATGTCTTCGTACGATGAAAAGGATTGTGAGACTAATGCTCGACGGAGAAATGGTTTTAACCCATCAAAGAAACGATCAATCTTACTTCTTGGGTTGCGAATATAATCTCCAGCATACCTCGCTAACCTTGTAAAGTTAGCCTCATACTTTGTGACATTCTCATCCTCCTTTTGTCTCAGACTCAGAAATTGCCTTTCCATATCTGCTCGATGGTCGCGAGGAAAGTATTTTTCTAAAAACAGATCTTTGAACTCCCTCCATTCCATGTTTGATACTTCATCATCTTCCTTCATGTTTTGAATCAATGACCACCATTGATCAGCATCTCCAGTGAGGCGGTAAACTGCCATGGTAACTTTTTCCCTTTCACTACTCCCCAAAGCCTGAAATATTTTCTCTAGGGAAAATATCCACTGCTCAGCTACTAAGGGATTTGTACTTCCATTGAACGTTGGTGGTTGTTGTCTCATGAATCGATCTAACATTGATCCTCCACGCTGCAGATCAGGGTGCTCCATACGGGTAAGGTTATTATTCATAACCTGAGTAAGTTGTCCCAGTACGGTGATTAGCTGATCAGCACCAGTTGCATCACCAGCCCCACTATAATTATCTTGAGCAGGAGGGCAATCCCTACATGGAGTGCGTGCATTGATACGGTTTCCATTTCTTCCACTAGGCGCCATTTCTAAACAATGGCATAAACTAGATCAGTTTATGAATCAAAAAACATAATCCCATACTTATAAAACACTTAACATAAATTGAACTATCTATGGATATAATCCATAATCATAAATATGTTTTCTTTGAGGAAGTATATACTCATAAACCCTTCATAATGATTTGTAAAGAATGTGAGAGTTATCCTAATCATATCCCCCGGGAGTGTCGTAACCAAGAGTGCAGCAAGGCCCGTTGTCGTGCACCAGTTCCCGTTCGAGTCTAGCTCAAAGCGGTGTTTTCGGGTTTTACCCCTAGGTACATCTGTGCCAGAGCCGCCTCTACCTGCTCGTATCCAGACAGGGATGTATTGCTCGGAAAACTCTCAAAGTCTCTACAATACCAAATTTCTAGGAAGTTCTTCTATACTAATCCTCAAAGTTCATCTTAGGTCTACGTGCTCTAATCAGAGTTTATCTAAATCTAGCTTCCAAGGTTTGTACTAAACTTCCTCTGATACCAACTGTAACGCCCCGACCCCAGCTACCCAGAGTCGGTGCAATAATTACATAATATTGGCATGATCACAAGAAAGATCAAATCTCGAAAGACCGATTGGTTTAGTAGCCTTGGAAATACTAGATATAATCATAAAGTTTTACATTACATTTCAAAGTGAAAAACTACTACAACAACAAAGTCTTCATATCCACACTATTAACACCTCATAATATCCCTGCAAGTCATTCATAAATTACTTCTTCACTACCTGGGAAAAATAAAACATAGAAAAGGGGTGAGCTCAAATGCCCAGTAAGGATAACAATATAGCAGAAACTTTCATCAATAAGAATAAACATTTAAGGCAATGTATAACTAAAACAAAAGCCTTTTAAACATGAACTTTCAACATGGTATGGCATAAATAGAATGAAATAATGCCATTTACTTATTCACATGGATATTCCACTAATCGAATAATCACATGCAAAAATAAATAACCACTTTCATAATGTTGGAATGCATAATGCCAGACTATCATAACCACATAGCCAAGGCCTCGTGCCAAGACTACAAATAAGATTTTGTCAAGGCCTTGTGCCAAGACACTAGTTTGTCTCATGAGACCTACCGATGCATCGAGGAGCTATAGCGGGCTCCACCCGTCACTTATTAAGTCCAATGCATTCCCATATGAAAAGGTTTAAACATAACATAAACATTCGTATTAAAACTAGCATACGAAATGTCAATACTTTCACAATAAACTATGAATGGTATAAAAATAGCACATCCACAGTCAAACATATCACAAAACCTTCAATACAATATAGAAGTTTTGTATCATAATAAATCAACTTCAAATAATCTTAAAATCCATCAAAGGATGTTGACATAGATGAAATCAAAATTCTTTTTAAAGAAGTATCTCCTTTTATTTTGAAATCATTTAAGATCCATATAAAATAAAACATTTTCTTTGAAAATATTATTATAAGCTTGTATGGAAAGCTTCGAAGATTTTATAACGGCGGAAAATAACCGCACCCGCCGTATAAGTTAAAAAAAACATTCTTACCTCAATTCTGTCGAAAAGGTTAAAAAGGAACTTGTTTTGAAAACGACGGAAAGATTCCTTTATAAACCTCTTATAAAAAGTCAAACAAGGGTATAAATGACTTTAACCCATATTCTTGTAAATAGTAAAAATGTTTTGAAATACATTTTGAAGAAACATGGATGTGGATGATAACGAGATCCCAGTAGATTATTACGTATAAACAACCTCGGATAAAGAAGAGATTGTGAAATAACCCTTACCTTGTACTTTTCCTTGGTTGGGGTAGGTTAACCTCCTATATAATGGTGAAATATTTGTTATTAAATTATACAAGAATTATATATATTAATATGATATCATATATGATCTTTTAACATTGATTTGTTAATAATATCTTAGAATTATCGTCGTTTCGGGTGTTAACTTACTCATTTTCTTTATATGTTTTGTTACATAAGCCATGGTTGTTGTATCTTATTCATATCCAGAATGATATACAGTCCTTAAACATCATTTTTAAATCATCAAATGATAATTATACTTGAATGGATACGATGGAGAATGAATCTCATCGCGTTCGTGGAGACGGTAGTCCGTACGTACGCACGAGCGACAATATCATTCTTTTGATATTAAAATAATATATAAATGGATGGTATATCATATATAAAGAATCATTAACATGTTATATTTATTATTTACATGAGTTACACATCATTATTATACCCATCCAAATAATATTATATTGAATAACAATTACACCACGACGTGGAGACGGTAAGCCGTACGTACGCACGTATGGTGACATGTTATTCAAAGGGTGGATAGAATACTGAATATGATTGTACCATATTTATAATAACATAACAGTATATGTGAGATACTGGATTTATTATTTCAGAATGGTAAGAACAAAGGAAGAAGAAGTGGAAGAAGAAATGAACTTAGAAAAGGGTGGTGAAATCATTACCTCTTCTTCGGGTTCTTCCTTTTGATTTGATCAAAAGGGCTCCTTAGGTTGGCTTTCTGATCAAAATAAGGCCTCTAGGTTGTAGTTAGGGATGTTGGGAGATTATTTGGGCAGAGTTTTGCCGAACCAAAAGGCTTTGAAGGTGTGAAGAAATGAGAAGGAGGAGTGCCCTTTTATAAGAGGGGTGAGGGGCACCTTTGGAAAAGTTAGAAATATTAATTTATAATAAATTCATATTCGGTTTAAAAAGGCTCCAAAGTTGACTATTCAAAGGATGAGGTGGGGATAGGTCGAAAACAACTCATCCAATAGAATTTAGACAGGCTTGGGTACTTATATTAACCTTATCTTTAAGTATTAACTCTAAGTTAATTAGTTTCACTTTTACAATGTCTCTTTGTATTTTTATATAATATGGTTAATAAACTTACTATATACATCCAAGAGACCCCCAAGTGGTCCATTAATGAGGAACCTATCATAATATAAGTCTCTTGGCCGAACCTTAGATTTTTAGGAATTTAATATCAATTAATAATATAATATTTGTTTTAAGAACTCTTTTATGTCAATTTTGACACTATTCAATAGTTGATTTTTGTGAAACTCCTAACAGATTGATTACTTCTAAAAAAGTCAATTAAATCAATCCTAATATATCATATTATCAAAGAAAATTAGTTTAATTCATTAAAAGTTTCATATTATAATTATTTGGGTATTTATAAGATCAATTATTTTTATTTTTCACTATTTTAGTAATTACTGCATCATCATTGTGTCATAAATAAAATAAATTATATAATGTCTAAAAATTATAAATAAAATATCATTATGTAGGAATTATGTTTAGGTTTCTAATGAATATTTATAATCGAAAATCCAACATGTATAACCCTATGTAAAAATTGTTCTTCTAAAAGATGTAAGCTTATGCCATTTTTATTTTTATTTTAACTTTATTAATATAATGTGTCCCTACCACATACAAGTGGCTCCAAGGGGTCCCCAAATTGACCCAAGGATGCTCATGGTCGGGTATGTGTCCACCAATAAGGTTAGGACACGTTTTAGGGTAATTTTGTATTATTATAATATTATTTTTTAACCCTTATTTACCGGATTTACCCTTTAACCATGGTAAATAAAATATTTACCGCAGTAATTATTCAAAATGTCTAAAAATAAAAGTTACCTATTTACACAATTTGAACATCCTGATTCAAAATATGGAATCCATTTTCCTAAATTCAAAACACAGAAGTGGCAGAAATTAATTTAAAATTAAATCCCGCTGTCAAAACAAAAATCGTGTTTTTAAGAGATAATAACTATCAAAAGATTGACACTTGTTTATGTTCGGTTTAATTGTAAAATTATGTCCAATGATAAACATTAAATTGAATGGTAAAAATATATTCTAAATATACTTTAAAACCACTCAAATTCATAATTTATCACTATTAATTATTTTGATTAAAAAAGTTGTTTTTAATTAAAATTTAGAAATTTTCACTATTCATCAAAATATGAAAGTTATCCGAAATGTACCAAAATTTCACCCTAGGCTAATTTTGATATTCCGAATCCAAAAATGAAGTCCATTTTGAAATATAGAATATATATGATTTCAAAAAGTAGGTATTACTATTCACAACGGCTAGTTTAATTAGTTGTGGTGTGTGTTAGAACTCGAGGTTGCGTACAACACACGCTATCGCATTATTCGAAGGGAAACGTACCGTAGAATCTTGGGGTGTTACAGTAAAAAGATCAATAAAATTTTATATAAATATAATGTTATTATAAAATGAATCTAAGGAATTACATTGAATATATATAGGTATTAATTATCTATTTTAACAAAAATTAATTTATTTAAAATAACCAATTATTTAAATAAATAATTTTTTTAAGCAATAACGCAGTGTTTTTCAATATTCATCAAAAATTTAATGTTTTCAGAACAATATCAAAATTTCACCCCAATGATAATTTTGATATTCCAAATAAAAATTTAATTCCATTTTGAATAAAAAATTATAAGAATTTATATATTTGGTATTACAATTCATAGCGGCTAGTTTGGTTGGTTATTTTGTGTTAGAAGTCGATGTTTCGTACAATGCAAGCTTTTCCACTATTCAATGAGAAGTGTAATTTGAAAGAATTTTGTGTTACATTCTTTTCTTTTTCAAATAATTTAATCATAAAAATTTCTAGAATATTAATGTATAAAAATATTTGGTGGGTTCTTCATCACAAGTTCCCTTGGTTCCCACGTTGTATCTTCCATCTTATGGTTTCTCTATAGAACTTTCACTAGACGAATCGTCCAATTTCTCAACACATGTTCTATGGTATCAAGAAATCCGATAGGCTCTTTGCAATAATATTTGTCGGGTACTAGTTTTATTTCTTCTTAGTTGAGTATTTCTATTGGGTCGGGCATTTATTTTCTCAAAAGTGATACGTGGAACACATCATGAACATTGGAAAGACTTGAATGAATTTCCAAATAGTAAGACAAAACTCTAATTCATTCTAGAATATCACAAGGTCTGATGTACCTGGGACATAAATTTTCTTTCTTATTGAATCGTATAACACCCTTCCATGGAGATACCTTCAACAAAACATGATCTCCTACTTGAAATTCCAAATCATTCCTTTGGTAAACAACATACCTCTTTTGAATACTTGGAGCTAATTTGATGTGGGTTAGGATAAACTTATCCTTTTATATTTTTTCCTCAACATGTTCTGGGACTACGAGTTTCTTTCATCGACATCATCCCACCAAGGTGGTGTGCAACATATTTTTTCATAAAACTCTTCAAATGGTTCCATCTAAATACAAGAATGGATGCTATTGTTATAAGAAAATTCCACCAAAGGTAAATATTGATCACACATACCTTGAATGTAAAGTGAGAAATATCTCAACATGTCTTCTATGGTTTGAATTGTCTATGCTTATTGTTAAATGGTTTGAGGGTTCTAGGAAGTCCTCAAAAGAAGTTCAACAACCAAGTCCTTCTGAAGACTTTTCTTGAATCATGATGTAAAACAGGGATCACGATCAGAAACAGTTGATAGGGTTACACCAAGAAGAATTAAAACTTCATTAACATATAGTCTTGCTAAATGATCAAGTGGTAAATATTATCTTATAGCATGAAAAGGTTCTGAATTGGAAAGTCAATAAACAATGACCCATATCGAATCATTCTTTCTAAATGTTTTTGGTATCCCCATGACAAATATCATTATAATATCATCCCATTTCAACTCAGGTATGGAAAGAGGTTGCGTGACTTTTAAAGGACGTCGTCTTCTAGACTTAAGCTGTTGAAAACGCATAAATATATACACATAATCATTAATCTCCCTCTTCATGTTATCCCACCATAAATGTTCCTTCAAATATCTATACATCTTCATGCTAGAAGGGTGTACAGGGAAATTTGAGCATTAAAAATCATCTGAAAATTCACTTTTTATGTCAAGTATACCAGGAACACAAATTATATTCCAAAATATCAAAATTCTATATTCATATAAAAATTCAATCAATCTTTAGTCTTTCATTGCTTTATATTTTTTTTAAACTCCTCATCATCAATCTGAGAACTTTCTATCCATTTTAGTAAGGTTGGTTAGGAAAAAATTTGAAAATGTTTTGATGTTTCACCTTCAATGATTATTCTCATATCCATAATTACTAGATTTATGATCATAATATCCCTTTCATATCTCATATTTTTCAAAACTCCATGATCTTTTCTACTCAAATAATTTGTCACCACATCATTCGAAGATTCATCATTAGCATTAGTGATCACGTATGCTAGGATTTTCTCCCTTCATATTTACTGAGGAATGTTTCCCTGATGCTTAAGAAATTAATATTAATAATTCCACATTACTCTAAAATTTTAGAATTCAACGTTGACATTCTATTTCATTCCATTTAAATCATGTTTTTTGTGGCCTTTTTCACCGCACTTGAAACAGACACCCATTAAATTATGTAAATTAAAAAAGTGTTTCTTCAAACATTTACTACTGGATGGAAATTAAACATTCCCCTTCTTCCCCTTATTTAGTTTTCTGGTGTGTTATGTATATATCATGTTCTTTTTATTTTATTTAAAGTTGTAATACATTGAGAATTCATTTTCTATCTTGATAGAACATGAGATAATATCTTCGTACAATGACAAGGATTATGATATTAGTTCCCAATGGTGAAATGGGTTTATCCCATAAAATAATAGATCAATAATACACGTGGGGTTACATATATAATCTGATCTATGTCGTTCTATCCATGTATTGTTATCCTCATACAGTGTGATATTCTTATCTTCCTTTTTCATCATACTCAGAAATTGGCATTACACATCTGCTCTCAGGTAACGAGGAACATATTTTTCTAAAAATGATAATTAAACTCCCTACATTCCATATTTTATACTTTTTCATATTCATTTCTGATTTAAATTAATGAACACCATTGATGTGTGTCTCCCGTGAGGAGATAAACTGATATGAAATCTCTTCCCCTTTCTCTACACTCCAATGAATGAAATATTTTCCCTAAGGAACGTATTCATTCCTCATCTACAAATTGATTTGTAGTCCCATTGAATGTTGGTGGTTATTTTCTCATGTTGAGGTCCAACATTGATCATCCACTTTGTGGATCATGATTCTCCAAATGATTAAGTTTATTATTCATAACCTGAGTATGTTGTCCCAGTATGGTGATTAGCTGATCAACACCAGTTGCATCACCAGCTCCACTATATGTGTCTTGAGTAGGTGAGAAATCCCATCATGAAATATGTTCACTATTGATTTACCTTCCTTCCACTAGGATCCATTTCTAAATAATTACATACTATAGATTTGTTTATGAATCACAATAAAAAATTATATCATGTCAAATAAGTTACACAAATTGAACAGATTATGCATAAAATTCATAATCATAAAAAATTCATCGTTGAAGTATTTAGTCATAAATCCTCTATAATGGATTGTAATGGAAATGTGAATTATCCTAATAATATCCCCCGGATGTGTCGTAAACAAGATTACAACACGTCTCGTTGTCTTATTCGTGGATACCCCTAGTCATGCTCGCATCTCCTTGTCAGTGTTTTAACTGCTAGGTAAATTTGTTCCAGATCCACCTCTACCTACACATATTTGGATAGGGATGTATTTCATAGAAAAATGACAAAATATCTACATTCCAAAAATTATAGAATGTTTTTCTATAAAAAATATCAATGTATATATTAGTGTAGTTTTATCTAATAAATGATATCCTATATCTAGTTTGAAAGGTTTGTACTATGAATCCTATGATATAAACTATAATGCCCTGACCCTAGTTACCCCAAGTCCGGTCATTATTAGATAACATTGTCATGATAATAAGAGATCATCTCTCAAAATACCAATTAGTTTATTAGCCTTGGATGTACTTGATGCATACATATGTTTTTCATAACATCTTTAAATGAAAATCAACAACATTTTACTTCCTTTTAAAACATTCATCTATTTTATACTATCCTTATAAGTTAGTTATAATATAATTCTATGATCCTGGGAAATATATTACATAGAAATGGATGAGCTCAGGTTCTCAGTAAGGATATCAATATAGAATTATTTTTCATAAATTAGCATAATCATTTATGTTAATATATAAGTCTAAAACACATGCCTTTTAAACATCAAATTCAGCATAATATGGCCAAGATAAATAAAATAATGACATTTACTTATTCACATGAATATTATACTAGTTAATAATCACATGTGATATTATTAGACAATTTCATAATGATGTAATGAAAAATTTTAGACATCATAACCACATAGTTAAGGCCTCACCCCAAGACTACAAATACGATTTTGTAAATGACATGTTCCAATACACTATTTTTTCTCATGAGAAATATTGATTCAAAGAGAAGTTATAGAGTGTTTCACCCATCACTTACTAAGTCCAATACATTCCACATATAAAAAGGATAAAACAAAAAATAAAAATTCGTAATAAAACTACCATAAGAAATGTAAATAATTAATCCATAAACCATAAATGTCATAAAAATATCACATCCACAATCAATCATATCATAAAACCTTCAACAATATATAGAAGATTGTATCATAATAAATCATCTTCAAACAAGTGTAATATACCACAAAGGATTTTGGCATACATAAAATCAAAACTATTAGACAGATATATATATTTATATTTTTAAATTATATAAAATTCATGTATTTAAAAATTTAATATATTTTGAAAATAATATTATAAGCTTGTATGGGATTCTTTTATTGTGTTATAATAGTGGAAAATATCTACACCCATTGTATAAGATGAAAAAACTTTCATTACTGAATTTTGTAGAAAAGTTCATAAAAGAACTTATTTGGATAACAAAAAAAATATTACGTTATAAAAATTTTATAAAAAGTAAAGCATTAGTATAAATGAATTTAAACCATATTCAAGGTAATAGTAAAAATGTTTGGAAATATATTTTTATGAAACATGAATGTGGATGATAAAGAGGTCCCAGTATATACTCACATATAAACAACCTTGGATAATGAAGAAATTGTAGAATTTACCATTACCTCTTACTTTTGATTTATTGATTGAACATTAATAACTTTTATAATAGTTATATAATTATTATTAAAATTTATAGGAACCAAATACATAAATATGATATCATATATGATCTTCTAATATTTCTTTGTTAATAATAATTCAGTAGTATCAATGGTTCAGGAGTAAACCGATTTTTTCCTTTATATGCTTGGTTACGTAAGACAAGTTTATTATGTATAGGATGTATTTGATTCATATCAAAAATGATATTTTGTTCTTAAAAATTATTTTTAATCATAATATAAAAATTATTCTTAAAATTTTTTGATGGGGAATGAATTTAATCGAGTTTGTGGAGACGGTAATCAGTATGTATGCACGAGTAACAATATAATTCTATTGATGGGGAAATATTATGTAATTGGATGCTATATCATATATATAGATTCATTATAATGTTATATTTAATATTTACATCTGTTTTAATCAATATTATATCCATAAAAAAATGAATTGTGGAATAACAAACTACACCACAACGTGGATACGGTAAGACGTACATACGCACGTATGGTGAATTTTCACTGATAAGATGGATAAAATAATGATTATGGTTGTAACATATTTATAATATCAGAACATTATGTAGAAGGTACTAGATTTTTTATTATGGTATGGAAACTACAAAGAAAGAGGAAGTGGAAGAAGAAAAGAACTTCAAAAGTGGTGGTGAAATTATTACCTCTTCTTTGGGTGTTACCTTTTGAGTTGATAAAAAGGGCTTTGTAGGTTTTCATTCTGATCAATTTAATGCATCTAGGTCAAAGTGAGGATTTTAGAGAGGAAATTTGATTATGTTTTGGCCAAGCGCAATGGATTTGGAGTTGTGATTTTTATAGAAGGGGAAGTACCATTTTATTAGAGAGGTGAAGGTATCTTTTGGGAAAGATTCAAATATTATTTTATTATACAATCATATTCCATTTATAATGGCTCAAAAATTATTTATTTCTAAGATAATGTGATTTTGGGTCGAAAACTTCTCAAGAAATAGGTTTTGGACAGGTATAGGTCACCATATAAACATTATATTTTAGATTTAATTCTTAGTTAAATAGTTTTAATTTTACCAAGTATTTTTTATTTTTATAATAAATAGATAATATATTTTCAATAAAAATCCATGAAATTCCCAAGTGGTTCATTATTAATATATATAACCATATCTATGTCCTTTGGCCAAACCTTTTATTATTATCAATATTATTTTAATTAATAATCTAGTTTTTATTATAAAATCTCATTTATGTCAATTTTTACAATATTAGGTATCTTTTTTTTGTGAAATTCATAACAACATTAACACTTCGAAAATAATTTGGATAATAAACTATAAAATTTCATATTAACCAAATGTATACTTGTAATTAATAAAATGTATCAATTTATAATTATAATAATATTTATAATATCAATTATTTAAATAATTCAACAATAAGGAAATTACTGAATCATCATTGTATCTTAAAAAAATTAAATTATATAATGTCTAAAAATTATAAATAAATAACAATTATGTAGAAAATATATTTATATATATAATTAATATTTATTGAAAAATTTATCTTATGTATAACCATATATTAAAAATGGTTTTTTATTGAACATTGAATATAACACTTTTCACTCTTCTTTAAATATAATAACAATAATTGTCCTAATATAATACAAGTGGACAAAAAGGATCATATATTACTTCTAAGGATTATTTTGGATGAAATAAAATTATCTAATAGAATTAGGAAATGTGTTAGGGTAATAATAATTACAATTTTTACCTATAATTACCATATGTACTTTTAATCGTGGTAAATAAGAGTCAAATGTTACAGTTCACCAACAAATATTTTCATCCTATTGAACCAAATTTTACATACTGACATCACTTGTGTCTCTCATATTTTTATAATTTAGTTCATATAAGCAATAAAATTGCATTTTTTGAAAATATGAAAATTCTCCTAGATAGCGTGTAAAAGAAGGTAAAAACTTGAATAAAATTTTATATATCTAATATTACTATAAAATGAGTCAAATGATTTACATTGAACATATATATTTATTTTGTATATATTTTATCATAAAATAAATTTAAATAAAATAACTAATTATTTAAATAAAAATTTAGTTTTAAATAATAATGACCCTTTTAAACAATTCATCAAAAAATGAATGTTTTCAGAAAACGACCAATAATTCAACCTAAGATAATATTGATATTCTGAATCCAAAAAATGAAGTCCATTTTGATAAATAAAATTTTTAAAAATTCAAAATGTGGGTATTACTATTCATAGTTTCTAGTTTGGTTGGATGTGTTGTGTTAGAACTCGAGGATTCATACGACTCAAGCAATTGTATTATTCAAAGAGAAGCATGCCATGGATGTTTGGGGTGTTACACTTCATCCTATACTCGCCTATTCTTCCATAGCACATTTACCAGAGAAATATATTGGCCACTAACAATATACTTGATGTGATCCACATTTTGAATAGGGGTTCTCCATAAAGGATTCTTCCAGCTACAACTCAACCTCGTCAGGTTGAAAAACATTTTTCAGGTCTATAATGTAATGTTGAAGATGATAAAATTGAATTACATCGTGAAAAACCCAGTACCTATGAGATAACTGCACCCTATAGGGAAACACACCGACTCTCTTCAAAATCTAAAATGGCATGACATCTCTCCGTGAAAGTATCTCATTTATCATAACCCTCATATGTCCCACCCTCTGTGTCACACATAAAAAACATGATCTCCAAACTCGAACCCTAGAGGTCATCTCCTTCGATCAACATAAGATTTCCAGCAACATTGAGTAGTAGCCATCATCTTATGAATTGACCCCACCTACTATGTGGTCTCCTATATAATACAATGTCCAACCATAGCTTCCTCTCATACCAATATCCAAATAGGGGTGGTCAGCATGTCCTATCATCGAAATCCTCATATGCTTCCGTCTGAATCATTCTCTGATAACTGTTATTGTAATAAAACTCCACTAGGGGTAAATGTCTTTCCCAAGAGATCTCGAAATCCCGGATTCATGCTCGAAACATTTCCTCTAAAACCTAATTCATGCACTTGGAATGGCCATCTAACTGGGGATGGTAACCTGTACATATAAGTGCATGTGTACTCAATGCCCTTTGTAGTCCCTGCCAAACAAAAGAAGTAAACCGAGCATCCCTGTCAGAAATAATAGATTGTGTAACCATACATAAACATACAATCTCTCATATGTAAAGCCATTGAATCTCATCAACACATAAATTATCTACGATTAGTAAGAAATATGAATCCTCTATTTTTCTATAAACAACAACCAAAATGAAATCATTTCCATTTGGCGACCTCGATAAAAGAATCACAAAATACATTGGGACATCATTCTTATTCCACTCATGAATTGGTACCTACAGTAAATTCCATGTTGGTTTAAAATACTCCACATTCACCAACATATAGGTTGAAAATCTCATAACAAATCCAACTACATCCCTCTTCTTACCGGTCCACCAATACTGATTGTGTAAGTTCGATACAACCTGAGCACACTCAGATGAAATACCAACTTTCGGGAATGAAAATCTCACAACATATCCTCACGTATGTCTGTTGAGACCCAAATATGTTCATGAAAATGAATGACCTCATATTTGCCAATGGTCCAACTGGGATTATGGTCCTTTCCTAAAACACTCTCCCAATCGTCTAGGCCTTCGTAATATGATAGCTACCTTATTCACACTCAGTCCAATATATTAGAGGTAACGCATATATAATGGAGAACCAATTTCCCATGTCTATCATGTACCTCCAAATTCATCATAAAGAATAGATCCATAAGCTTCCAGTCACCTATATACTCCTAAATATCTGGTATATGAGTCATCCTTCTTCAACGCATCATCCACAATGTTTCCATTCCCTGTATTGTAGGAAAGATCAAAGTACAAAACAATGAAAGTACTCATCCCACCATCACTGTCTCAAATTCAGATATGATTGGGTAAAGATATACTTGAGGCTATTGTGGTCAGTTTATACCACAAAATGATCTCACAAAAGATAATTTTCCTAAAGCGCAACGCATTCACAACTACAGCTAACTCGAGACAGTATGTCACATAATTATTCTCATGTGGCCTCAACTGTTGTGACCAATACACAATGACTCCATCCCCATGCATATTCACTTCTCCAACATTGATACCTTATGTATCACTATATAATGATTAAATCTTTCCCATATCCCACAAAAATCATTAGAGGTGTATAATTTAATATCCCTTTCATCTTCTGAAAGGCCGAATCACCAGAATCTATCCACAAGTACTTCATACATTTCATACTAGGGAATGTCTGTGGGGATTCTAAGAGTTAAAATTCAAATATAAACCATCTGTAGTAACTAGACAGCCCTATAAAACATTGTACCATAATGATATTCATCAGCTGCTTCCATGAAACTACAACTCTCCCATTATCTGTGTTTACTAAAACATCTTTCTCTGAGATGAAATAACCCAAAAAGTGAGTTCAGTCTATCCAAAAGTGAAATTTTGATAGGTTGTCATATATCTAATGCTCTCCCATTGTAATCAATATATTCTCAAGATGGGTGTCATGGCTGCATTGAGTGAAATAGTACACTAAGTTATCATCCATGAATACTACCACAAAATAATATATATAAGTATTGAATGCTCGGTTCATTAGTGTTGTGAAAACTATTGGCGGATTTGTGATTCTCAATGGCATAACCAAATACTTGTATAGACCATACCTTCTCCTAAATGTTGTAAGATGTCTATCTAATGGTCTTCAGTAAATTGATGATAACCAGATCTAATTTAAATAATTTAGAACACCTAGGATATTCTAAATTGATAAATGATAACATCAATTCTCTATAAGGGATATCAGTTCTTGACCATCAAACATTTCATCTTCTAATAATAAATCTATAGTATGAGGGTAACATCTCCCTTTTTCCTAATGAGGACAGAAAAAATGCCAAGGATAAGTACATATTTTACGTACCCTTGCCATCTTGATATAAACTAGATATCAGGGATGTAAATCCCTTTAACCCATGATGCTTGGGTCTAGATCTGCTTTTCTGGACATCCCATTCTTCCTTGTATCGAAAATACATGCCCTCTAGTGATTTGAAACACACCCTACTGTGATAAATGTCAACAAAGGACTAAATGTAGACCAAGCAGTCCATTCCCTGAATGAAATCAAATCCAATTATCTTTAATACATTGAGGTCCCATAAAATCTGACACCCACCAATCTCAAGAGGGAACTACCATCACTGACTTACAATAGCCTTCCAAATTCCCAATGGAGTGCATAGTTTCATAACATCCCCAAAATACTGACACAGAGACAAAGGATCTCCTAATAAACAATATAAATACAACTAAATGAATCACTAATATAAAAAAAAGATGTTGAAAACACTTAAGATAAAATAATCAGACCAATAAGTGTAAAGGGAGTTTAATCTGACTCATGTTGGTGTTCTTAATCATTAAATTCCGACCTAAACCACAGACCTAGAACCCTTCATGACTACCCCGATATGATACACCATATTTTCACTAAATAACTATCAGTTTACTATGATAGCCAAGACTATCTCTTTGGCCTAAACGTCCTAATAAACTGTAGTACCCTGACTAGGTATAAACTCATGGTCCTACTCCTAAATGTGGAGTCATAATAGGAATTCTTTCATTAGATACTTGTTAGATAAATCAACAATAAATATACTTATGACACATAATACTTCGTATCTTCACTTAACTAGGTCTCTCATGCACTAATATCTATGTTACTACTCATCCCACAATGGTTGCACCTCACCTAGATACGTGATGATACATCCCTTCATCTAGAGTCACCATGTGAAGGTTCCCCATGGTTCTTCATTCTATCAAATGAAGGAGTACTAGCCCTAGATGCAGAACCGCCCTCACTCACAGCTCGCAAATCCATCATATTGCACTCAGTGATCAGCAGCTGGTTAACTATAGTCGTTAATAAATTAATCCTAATAACATTCACTTGTGATTGGGTATCATAACTAAGAACATCCTCAAATCAACTAGTCAATGATAACTCTTCACCACCCAGAAAAGGTACGAAGCACTATAGCCCTGTAAAAAGAGAAGACTAATCCATCATTGAAAGGGTTCCCTAATCTAAATGTACGAACATTCAGACTCGATCCTCCCTCAACATCATGGGTACATGAATTCATATAAGTACTCTGAATCTCTTCCGAAAAAATATCCCTATGATGTCTCATGTGTGAGATAACATCCCACCATCTCTTGGTGGAATCACGTAGCAAGTAATTCATAGGCCCCGCCCTCCTCTCCAATGTAGAATTAAAATGGTCAATGATAGAAAGAAGGGCCTCCAACCATGACTATGTACCCTATTGTCATCCATCCTCGGAAAAGGTTGGATGATGCAGCTGTTGGAACACTCACTTCAACTCTTCCATAGTTTGGGAAGGATGTGGTGCTTCCTGTAATGATTTAATCAATATCAATACACCTTTATGTACCTGCTCATCACCACTTGTGTTCAGTATAATAGTCAGTCCCATGATGGGAATGATGTGATGATCTGCTGGTAGTATCTAATCATTCATTTTTAGTGTATGAAAATCACCATATACCAAGAAAACAACCGAATGATGCCTTGGTGGAATGACTCTACAAGGTAAAGTTCACACGTGAGTTCAATATTATCAGGGAAAATAACATAGATGTAAAATAACATAAAAGGATAAGGAAAGCATTCAATATTTAAAAAACAGGGTTACATGGGGTGTATAACCACCACACAGTGTAATCCATTTATGCTTTAACCTGTCATGTACCTCTGCCAGTCATAGACATGTAACATACCATACACAAGACATGTTCTACCAGAGACATGGTGTGTAAAGTAATTTCTATCCTTCCCATGTAATTCTTCAAGGCTAAACCACATAGGGTTTTTCAGTGTAACACTGCACAGTGTGTTTATCTATGACAAGACACGTAATAGTTATGTCCCATCCAGAGACATGGTGTGTAATGTAATTTCTATCCTTCCCATGAAATTTACAGACTCATGTACTCTACCATCACACAACAGTTTGTACAACATGAGTTTCATCTAGCAGAGACATGGTGTGTAAAGTAATTTTTATCCATCCCATGAAATTTACACAGTCATGTACTCTACCATCACACATCTAGTACATAGATAAATGAAAAATTCAGGTATATGGCGTGTACTCAAAAGTACACAGTGTGTATAATTAAAATTCATATTCCATCCTTTTCCCTAAAAACACCAAAAATCCAGATCCAACCCTGAAATGATGATTTGGGTTCCTACATTGTTGAATGTATTATAGTATATATTGATCACAATACCATAAATAAAATATTCATATATAATAAATATGACATGTGGTAGTATAAGATGGTGCGTTATCAATAAATGTTTTATTTTTATAATATGTATACTTTGGTAGATTTTATTAAAGAGAAAGATTCATTATTGAAAATATCAACAACTGATGTAGTGGTCATAGATCTAGAATAAATTTAGGTAGTGAGGTTATTTTTAAACATTCATATAGTAGTTGATTAAATGGTTTATGTAGTTTTTATCATAAACAATAATATAAAATAGATAACAAGATACATAATCAAATTTTTGTAGTTTTCATATATTTATTCTAAGAGTATGATAGATTAATTACATCCTTGGAGGAGAAATTAAAAATATGTTTTTTCATAATATTTTATTATTTATTTATACGGGTAAAGGGGTTATCATATTATAATAAATACAAAAATTATTAATATATTTGAAAATTGAATTTGGATGCCTATTATAGGGATAAAAAAACATACTAAAATTTATTTATAATTTTGGAGTGTTATAATGGTAGGGTTATTGTCTGATTTATTTATAAATATTTATTTTTTAAATAGGTGATTATAAAAAATTTAGGTATAGTTTTTGGAACCATTACCTATATTAGTGTGAGTAGGGGATGATATTCCAATCTATTACATCATTGGGATTACATGATCACCCCAAAATCATGATGATGTTTGGTTGTTATTTTTATTGAATCCGGATATATGTACAATTATTAACTAATTTGATTTGGGTTTTTTATTTAATTTTGAAAAGGGAAATTTAGGGAAACAAAGTATTCAAAGGTAAATTTTCATATAAATTTAAAAATCATTTATATTATGATTGTATACATTATAATATATTTTGGGGGGTTATTTTTGGATTTTTATAGATAACAACACCAATATAGATGGAGAAATAATTTGTTATTCAATTTTACAATGACATTATTGGTGTCGATAAATGTGTCCCACTCATTCCATGGACTCAATGATGAAATTTGAGATTGACTCCTACAGAAAGGGTCGAACGACCATCCAAGCCATATCAAAATTGCCTTTCGTGAAAGGGTCTACGCAGTAGCCACAAATTTTTTCTGACGCCTTCGCGAGGTGATCCACGACGTCCCAGCCTAGTGAGATTTTGAGGTCGATCGAATCCCCTCCGTAGAGTCCATACCCTTTATGACCCATATCATGGTGGTTGTGTCGATGATCCTCTGCGTGCTGTCCATCACCCTCAACAAGGCCGGCGTAGGCTGATAGAGTGAGTCCTTTATGCGGTGTCACCCATATCTGTGGTGTGTTCCATGACCCAGTCGATGGTGTTAGCCTATAAATAGTAGGCTCACCCCCTATTCCAAACCATCAGGACTCTACCCTTTCAACTTCCAAGATCCTATTTCACATAGACCTTCGAAAAACCCACAAATGGATCACAAATGCTACATGGCCTCTAATATCCATACCCCATTGCATTATTATCAACCACCTCTTATGGAGAAGAGGCCCTTCGCAGAAGAAGGGGTCCGTTAGGGGTAATTGTGGTATAGTGATGTGTAACGCCTTAGTGAAACTCTCTTCAAAAAAGAGGTATTCACTATGGTGAATCCCTTCTCCCTTAAATGCTTCTCTTCTTGAAGTATTGTCTTTCAGTGAAGACCCTCTTGTTCACAAACCCATTCTCTTTCAAGAAGCCCATCATCATTGGATATTTTGTTCCCATTGGGAGGGCCTTCCTCCTCACAAATAATCCATCCTTATCAAAGCCCATCCTCTTCATCTAGTTCATCTTTCTAAGAATCAATTTTTTACACACCACATTTCCTATATCGCCCTCCAGGATCATGCGAACTGATTTCAAGGTCCCTTGGGTCGTTCTTAATGTTGTATTTCATAGCCTCATGATTATTTCATAGACATGATAACAGATATTTCTTATTCTCATAGCCTTGCTAATGTGATTCCCTCAATGGATCACTCCAAAACATCCCCACACTAGGTAATTCCTAATGACTTCCCATCCTCAAGTGATGGCGGGTATCAATTACGTATGTCCTAGGGGTGTGGAATGAACCCACATCATCCTAGGTGCACGATGTTAAACATAAATGCACCATCATACTCATAACATGATGTTAAACAGTGGCCTCGCCCTGTAAAATATACACAGGGCCCCATCTCAGACACTATCCATGCCCACTCATGTCCATTAGAGTGATATCTTCCTCCCATGGAAGGAGATCCTCTTTCCTTGTTCGATGTCTACCCATAGGGAATAACAATCCTTTTGGTGTAAGACCCTAGCCTTTCTTGTAGGAGGTATCAATCGCGATCCACCTACCTCATTCTGTGGTAAATAGTAGAGGAATGATGGGCACCAGGATCTTCATTACACAATCCCTCTCCCTCTATGGTTTGTCTCTATCAGGCCTCCATCCTGGAGTAACTCCCAATATCCATCTCCATTATCCTCTAGCCACGTATAATCCCATGTAACCACTTTGGGATACTAATCATGTGTATTCCCCTTTAATCTCTTTGTGATGATATCCATGTGTGTGGCCCACTTTATTCCTTGCATATGAACCATCATTGATGTGATCATCAGGACTTTTCCATCTCTTGTTTCTCACCTCGAGAATGACTCATTTTAGATTAGAGTAAGCATCAAACCTGACATCCTCCATGGGCCTCCATAGATTTTACGTCCCAAAACCCTTCTCAAAATACACTTTCATTGGTCATTTCCTTTTCTGATCAAGTTACGTCAGAATCCTTGCTGAGGTTCAAGCCCAACGTCCATCGGTTTTGACCACCTCATGTCAGTCGAACATCATCCCGCATGATGTTTAAATATATCCCTCATGCTGAACTATGTGTACTTTTATTCCCTGCCATGGGGATACATAGGAAGCCTCCCATAATTTCAAGCCCAACATCCATCGATCCCAACCACTACACGTTGGTTCACCCCCATCCTACAGGATATTAAAATGTATTCCCCTTTTTGTACAACATGAAACTAATATATATACTTTCGAACTATGTGGGATTTGTTCCCTATTTCATGGAAAATGTACGTAGGATGTGTCCCTTAGGTTCAACCCCAACCAGAAGTATGTCTTTGGAACCACATCCAATAGTTTTCCATTGGAACCCCAACCAGTTTTAACCTATTGTCATATGAAATAAATGGTAAGCCGTTGTTGTAACCTATTCATGGACCCAGATCGTTATTCTTCCCCTGAGGTGTTAGACCAACTTCGGATGGTAACCACATGTAAGCCCCAACAATTATTGTCATGTCATTGTCCTATGATTACACCCCAACTCGATGACCACATCATGATCTACTTGTACATTGATTACCTATCACTTGGATATGTATGAATCCTCCATGAGATTCAATCCCATCACTCATGTCCCATCATGGTCTCTCCCTCAAGAAATCCTATGTTCTAGGAATATCATGCCCCAACCTGAAGGTTCTATTTCATTCAGGTCCCTTCAATGAATCAATTCTCATGAGAAAACCCCTTTTGTTTCCCCATCACCCAATCAAAAAAATTGGTCTGAGATTACCTATCACAGGGATATGTAGGATGTCTCTATGAGGCTCAATTCCAATATTGCAGTCGTCCTCACGTCGTTTCATTCTCATTATTCATCCACTTCTCTTAACCTTCGATATCCATCTTTATTTTTACCCGGGCCGCAACATATGGTTGATATCATGTCATCCACCTACATACTACTCCATGTAATGCAAAGTCTGCTAACCACAAGTAAGCCCCAACATGTCTTCCGGTAACTGTCCTCTTCCCAAAACTGATTTATCACCCCTTCGATCTACATAGGATAGGATCCCTATCTTTTAAGATACGGTTCGTAGGAAAATTCCCTGAGATTCAATTCTAACCAATGGAAGGCATTGGGGTCTCCCTTATAGGGACAAAATCACTCTTGGATCCACCTTAATTTGATGTTGTCATCCACCTATATAACAGTACTATCATGTGTTTCCTTTTGGGGCTGCAGCCTTGTGATCCACTTTTATTAGTGTTATGATCAGTCTGATCCATCTCCCCAACATGTTAAAATTGTTTCATAAGCTGTGTTAAAAATGGGAATTTGAGGCAACCCTCAGATACATCCCTATGGAATATGATTCCCCGCACTAGATGTGGGATGCCTCAGGATTCCACACCCTCAAGAAGACCTATCATAAGTGTATGAAAACCAGATGCATCAATGTTCAAGAATACAAACACACCAGCGATGTCCAATGTTACTACTCCCCCGATAAAAATTTGCGGCCCTGACATTACCCATTGAAATGTCTGTATAGAATTAGTTTAATTAACCAAAATCCACCAATATATTTCAATTGGAAGAGTTTCAACATCAACATATTAATATTTAAGGGAGTTCTAGACTAGGAAATGAGTTTTGAGAAGGAATCCATAGAAGGATGATCTGACTTCCCGTAATCATGTTTCGATCAAGGAGAAAACAACCCCAAACAAGTTACAGATGTGTACCACAAAGGAAGAGTCAGAATCAAAAATGGTAAAGGCGATGTGATGTTATTCAGTTCAATGTGGAGATTAGTAGTTTTTGAGACAATAGTGGATTAACATGTCACTAGATCCAGTTATTAGGCACTATGTCCAACCATGAAAAGATTGGGAATAGCATGAAAATCACAAGATAATGGGGAGATGATCATTAAAAATCCCTATTTACGACGTTGTTCATGTGGATCCATCTTACCGGCCATAGACGACTTAATGGTACTGGGGAACTTGATGTCACTTTTCAACCATTGAGGACTAATGGATGAATCTCTTTCCTTTGAAAGACCCTATATGCAACGATATGAAATAGTTTACCACCCACCCATAGACACAAGGTTATGATAAATGCAAATGCAGTGATTTTGTGTCTCCCACCCTCTTCCATGGAAGCATTTAAATCCATGGATTATGGGAACCCACACCCATCTCCCCATCTGAATTCTTTAATTGAAGGGTGATTAAGAACCACTTCAGACAATACGAGGAAGAGGGGATTATCATAACCCGAGATATGGACTGAAAAGACCTATATTCTTATTCTTCTCATAAATACCACCTCTTCAAGGGATACACAAGGTGAAACTTCTTACCACACTAACATACATTCATTTCAGGAGTCGCTCCCTAGATTGATTTGATGACTCCCTCCCATGCCAACGAGGTGATGAAGGTTTGGGCTAGTCCAGCTGTATTCCCATCTGGGGGGCAAGGAGGGCTCCCACTAGTTTGTGTCAGAACCACCACCCATCCCAACAAGCCAATGATTAGGTTAGTTATACAACTGTGCCACCAGCCCCAGTCTAGTTAACATGATGCTGGAGTCATGTGCAAGCTGATGAGGATACCCTCCAATAGGTGTTAATATCTATAGCTACTTTGTCCAGTTCCACTGCTGATGTAGAACATCAATCTTTCATTTGTTCCTAATAGGGGAACTCAAAATCTTGTCCTGGATTGAGGCCCCAACCACCCTGTGTGCATGTTGGGACGAATCTATTAGGCGCCGACATTGGTGTAATCTGTTGCAAGCCAACCCATGGTAATGAAATCCAGAACAACTGTCCTATCGATGCCATAACCAATGAGTTTTCATGTCCTCCCCACTCCCATGATCAGCATGGAGGTACTCCCCATGAGACCATAAATCCAAGAGAAGGTCTTCAATACCACATTGAACACCTGTATGGAAAACACTTCCAAACCCATGAATGCAGATACAATGTCGTTCTTCCAGTCACTGGTCGCTGATATGAATATGCTACATGTCTGGTCAACCGTTAGTGTGGGGGTAATCCCCATGATCATTCAACAACTGAAAAAGGTCATCATCATCCCAAAAATCAGAGATGTGGAGGTCTTCCTCACTTCATTGACACCATGTAAGGATGTCTTACCCATGAACATATTTACCAGTAAGAAGGCCCTTCTCATTCCGTCATTACTAAGGGTAAAAAGCATGTTGGTATACACCATGCACCCTCCATCTCCAACATAGGTCCTACCAACACTGGCACATTCCACAGAGTCTCCCCTTTCACAACAGCTACCAGACATAGATGTCCACCCCATGTTCCATTTAATATTTGTCTAGGTGGTCCTCGCACGCCAACTCACCAAGGATGATGTCCTATCCACCGATGCATTAGTTCGTCTAAATTTCCTCTTGAGTCAAAAACATACTTTGTCCTGAAGATCCATCTTGAGGTAAGATGACAGGATTCTGATTTAATAAGAAGAATACCATGACATTTCAGACCATGATTATGCCCAAATTATTATCATATTCTTTGGAGAAATTCAATTCATAAATGAAACCCTTACCTCTATCCTCTATGATGATGGAAAAGGTAGGAACGTGGTGTATCATCATCATCATTATGAATTGTGATGTTGACTGGATTCTTTCCTCCTTTAGTTAATACATCTAGTAGGAGGAATATTTTTCCTCTTTTAGAGGGCCTCTCCATACAATTATCTCAATTGTCAACAGGGTCATTCTCTACCTCGACCAGAGATCATGGAAGGTTATTCATGGTACTGGTAGAGGGCCAATAGCAACATGGACAACCAACAGTAACCGAACCCCTGTGCTAGAAATTGTGGTCTCTAATACATCTTACTAGAATGTGGTGGCCCAGCCGTTGCATTTTATGTATGACATCACACGATGTGACAACTTGTTATCCTATTTTTTGTATTCCCACCAGCCAGTTTTCCATCTCGGTTGTCTACTTCAGGGTTGTTACCTATCCCATAGCCACCCCTAGTTGATGATGGTGGAAACCATGGGCCAAATCATGAATTTCATCCGAGGAGATTATGAAAAATCCTTGTAGTGGATCATTTTACCAATGAAATTCTCGATAATTGGAACCCGGAACATCAGTGGACTAGAATCGTTTATCATGGAGGAAGTCACATTTTTTCATCCATCCCTCTGGCCAAAAAATTTCATTCTCTATTATCAATGAGTGGATTATCCCGAATCTCATGCACACATTTAATAAATATACATGTAGTTCAATATGGTTTTCTTGGTTGTACTGTATGTGGCCCAAAGCACTGAGTCGCACAGTCGCCACCAGACACTCCAGTAAAGACCCTTTCAGAGCTGTAAAGAGATCCACATGAATTATAATGGAGGATTCCCCTAGGTTTAGTTCTGTTGGTTGGGGTAGTATGTTTTCCTTCATATCAGTTCTATCTGGTCTCAGTCTGACATGCCAGATGATATTGAAGAAATGATTCTAGCTAGAGTGCCGGTTAATATAGATAACCTATCATTGGAAGAGAACGAGGAAGAACTCTTTGATGGTAACTTACCCCCAGGGTAGTGACTCACCTATTAGATCCATTGGTAATGGGTTACACTCCATCATTGAAATTTACTAGGCCTTCATGTACCCACTAATTCATTGGCCATTGGTCAGAAATCTAATGTGGTAAAAGAGCATCTTGCGGCCGCCAAACCCTCTTACCCATATGGATCAATGCAAAATATGGGGAATGATTCGGAAAAGGCCGCATTTGATCAACATATCATGGGGAATAATAGGATGTTTAATTTCATCCTTTTTTATGTGATGTGGAGTAGAGACCAAACTACGGTGATTTTTGACAGGGACAGTAGGGGTAGGTACAACTTCCCCCTAGCGAGTGGCCTCTGGGTGGCATGAACCATCCTACCCACATTGACAATGTAGAATCTGGATCATATGAAAAGTGGTCATTCATATGTCACCAAATCCACCTGGGTGGCTTGAGAATCATAATGACCATGCTCATGTTCCCCCATAATCTCCATAAGTCATCCCACCAGCTAGTCCATGAGACATTTGGAATTCTTAATTATTTTGTATAACCTTCCAATGATATGGTTTTCAGCTATAATTTTCATGATAAGAATACAAATATATATTATCTAATATAAGTGTTTGACACCCAACTCAAGGATTTGGATACATGATATGTGGTCATTCAGCCTGTTGGTACGCCATATCCAGAGTGGGTGGAATATATGCTATCACCTTTTGGTTTCTAAAACCCTAAATTTTCCCCCATTAATGGGATTTGGGATTTTCTATAGAATATGACCCATTTCATCTTAATGTGTATACCCTTGCTGGGATCTCCAACATAGAAAGTGGATTCCAAACATCGTATTTTCATACAGACATTGGATGGGCCTGCGTTTTTACGGTTCATATTGAAACATATTGGGTGAGTCCCTAATTGGGATGTTTTTTGTAGTCATTTTTATTACGTTATTAGATCTACCACCGGGTACTTGATTATTGTATAACTATTCAAGTGCGTGTAGAGGAATGATGAGTGCATCACATAATTTGTCGCATGGTGCCAAGGACTCACCTATTCCATGTGTATGCAGCTAAATCAAGAACAACTAATGAAAATGTGTGTGGGGATTTTAAAATATGAAATTTTCCCATCTTCCATCACAAATAATTACCCTCACAGATTATAGGGTTTCTGGGATAAGGCCATGAATCTATATAATGCCTTTCAGTAAGCTAGACAATCACTTCCATTGCCTCCTATGGTTCCCATGAGAAGAACCTATAAGGCCAAGCCCGTCGTGGTAGAAAAGATAAAGGACCCATGGAAGATGGAGTTATTAACAATGGATCAACCTCAACATCTTTGCATATGACCTCCACCTCATGCACATCCTTCGACATAGAAATTCCTGCCATATAATTTCCAGAAACCCTCGCGTAATGCACCACTGCCACATAAGCAAGATAATCAAAACCCACCTCCTTGACAGGATCCTCCATCCCCTCTTCAAAATCAGGCTCCCAGTGCCCCTTCTTGTATATGATAAAATATATTTAATCATTGTACTTGTATCAAGTCCCTAGTTATATCACATATTCCTTTAAACATATAATTCTATAGTTACCTGAATGTTGGAGGCCCAAAGAGTTGGATCTCACTAATCATTCCAACTATTACCTCTTTTAGTATATCCTAAGGAATACCATCAAACAATCATATGATTTTTAGTTACTAGCCTCAAGACTAGGTCGTTAAAAACATAGTCAGGTTAGTCCCAACACCGGTATAGGTTGTAGATGTATTCAAAATTCCTGACCGCAAACGTGACAATAGGGGTGAGTGGAATCAGGTTCCTAACCATGGGTCTCAAATATATTATTACTAGATGTCTCGTAAAGTTGAATCCCCTATGTATGGTATTATAAATGCACATATGAATTGATTTAAGCCTTTAGAAATATCTTCATTACATGCATCCAGTACTTCGGCATGATGTCTCACCTTTCCTCTTCCTAGAGGAGCAAGCATCGACGATGTAAGGGGAAACGAATTAACCCAATGATTCCATTGACATCACATACTCAACAACTTCATTCCCATAGATAATGAGATTAAACATAAAATCTATTAGGTTGTGGTGTATTCTTTCCATTAATATCATATGAATGCATCCGTTCACACCATGGAGCTGGTAAACCCTTACATGATTCCTAACAATGAGGTTTGACAGATGAATCATCTTAAGGTCCATAGTAGATACCATCATCAACGAATCCATGGATATATGTGTGGTCAAAATTCATTGGTATATAATTCTTGAAATGATGTGCATGACATTGAAACCATAAAATAAGTCAAGGTTGAGATCAACACGTACCTCCTTGTCATCTTGTTTCACATGGTTTTCCTTCACTATTGTTAGTTTTTCTTGATCAGGAGGAGACACCACTCTCATGCTACAATAAAATACATTCCATTATATAACGGCCATAACCGTATAGCCCTTATCGGTTAGTTTCTACACATGTTTCTAATGGTGGGTGGTGGGGAATTCCATCCACTAGTTGGTCACCGGTTCAGTCATAAAGGATTGCAATACCATCTTCCATAGAACGACCTCCTCCGACAAGTTGAAGTTCATTCCTAGCACCAATGTGTGATATTATTAATCATCTGTTAGGTATTTATGTGTGCCTCTATATCCTTGAGTTTATTCTTCATTCAATGGATATGCATGAAGAACTTTTCAAGGCTTTAAGAATCCCCCTTTAGATTAAGAAATAGGTAGCATGTAAAAAATCATTCCATGCTGAGGAAACCGAGCAAAAAGAATTCCATGTCATCATATCATTCCCTGAGGATGATGAAGGTACTACTCTACAGGGGAATATATTGTTGTTTTAAATCACTGGCCTCTTCAATGGTGTATAGGTTCGTTGTTGTCTTGTCGACACAAGCTCTATGATCATCCTTTTCTCGACCCAGATCATCCGAAATATGGGGTTGTCTGAGAATGGTATGTGTCCTCTAACATGAAAATATAATGTTATGATTGGATGGAATAGACCCCGGTATTCAAGATTCTACTGAAAACCCAGTTCGGTAGTTTTTTTTCCAACACTGAGTTCATGGTTGTCTTACCGGACACTTCCTACAACACATTGATGGGTAGGCCATGGATTCACCTCAATATGGTGGTACCTTCATCGTATCACCAATGACTTATGTAATCCCTTAATGATCACATAGGAATACTCTAAAGTTACTAATATCACTTTTCCTCCATTGAAACCCTCTATCTAGATGATGACTACTAAAAGAGCAAGGAAATGTAGATCTAGGCTTCTAAATCCCCCAATTGGATTCTATGACCCCACATCTGTGATAATTCTTTTTTGAATCTATTAAGAGGTGGAATCATGTTCAAAAGTCTATGGGATGCCATGAAATTACGTCGTATTCCAACACAAATCAACATGGGTGATCTCATAGCCCCCTACTCCAATAAGGTATTGGGATGACATCCCCATGACAACCACTATACGTCAAACATGCTTTTTTTCCACGATAGGTTAATTTGGCTCAAGACGACACACTAATAATTCATTGATATCATCACGAATGGCCGCTTAGGCCGAAGACATGTTGAAATCAGATCGACAACCTTTATTGCTATGATTTTGGCAGCACAGGAGTCTCCTGATGTTGTGTCCATCGCCACTCAGGCTGGCACCAGTGTCTTGTCAGGATCTATCAACTCTGAGGAATTGGTTCCCATCGATGATCCCTCCTCTATGAATAAATAAGAATATTTATAGGAAGATCCTCCTACCTAAAAAGGGGGTTTCCACCTTAGCTGATGAGTTAGTACTGGTGGACCTCTGTATTGAGAATGATCGAGAACACAATTTGATCAGCACTATTATGAATTTCGAAGAGAAACAACGATACATGAATTTCATGAAGAATCACCATTATGTATTTTCTTGTAGTTATAATGAAATTCCAGAACTATATCCTGAGGTCTCTATCCACCACCTTGGTCTTCTAGACAATCATCTGGTGATAAAATAACCTCCCTGAAAGATGCACCTTTCTCACGATTCCATGGATGAGGCCGAGGTTGATAAGCTCATCAGTTACAACTTCTTCATGGAGGAATAATACCAAAAATGGATAACGAACATTATGACTTTCATGATGAAGAAAAGATAGACTAGTGTCTAAAATGAAATCCTGGATCTCAACATTCACAATAGGAAGGATGAATTTACACTTCTTGTGACAGAATTGTGGATTGATTTCACAACGGGGTTCTAGTATCTCTCCTTCAAATATGGATAATATAGGTATAACCAAATCTAATATCCCATGAGGGTAAAGAGTATTCAGATATTAGGGAACCTCAATGGACATTCTGCTACCAGGTGATGCCTTTTGGTATATATAATGCAGGTACCACCTATCAGCATTAAATGCATGGAATATTAAAAACCAATCCTCAGAACATTGGCTGAATGTTATATAGGTAATCATGTGGTAAAATCGTGAATGTTCCAGACCATCTCAATGATGTCGACAAATTGTACAACTTCCTCTATTATCGACACCTAATGATGAACCCCTTCATGTTTGACTTTGGGGTCACTTATATAATGTTTATCCACTTCATTGTTATGTAACGAGACATCAATATCAATCATGGGAAGATCAAGGCCATCGGCTGGATTTCTCCTCTGAGTAATATTTGAGAGCATCAAGGATTTCAAGGTCACAAGGGCTACAAACGTCGATTCATCCCATATTTTTCTAATGGGTGTATGATCCTATCCCAAATCATGAAAAAAGGCACCTTATATCAGTGGGACAAGGAATGGAAAACCACCTTGGAGTAAATAAATATGTACCTACTTCAGCCTCCATTCCTAATGCCACCCATTTTCCATAATCTCTTAGTCCTTTATGTTACCTCTATAGAATGATCTCTCAGCACCATTCTCTCCAAAAATAAAAAATAGGGATCATAGAATAGTCTATACTATCTCAGATTCATTCTCCATTATAAAGAGACTATGTATTCTCCTATCGAGAAAATATTCCTTGGGCTGGTATTCAAAGTCTATAAATAGTGACATTACTAGAAGCATTAGGATATAAAATTAGTGTCCCGCGTGGATTTGTTGAATAAATCCTAAACTGAACCATATTTACCCACCATTTAGATCACTAAATAGTGATCCTCCAACAATTCGAAATCATGTTTATCCTTCACAATGTTATTAAGGGACAATAATTGGTCGCCTTCCTTTCCGCACATCCAGCTCCCGCAGACCAGTCTATGGATATTAATATTCCGGATGATGCCATCCTATATGTAGATAAATATATTAAATATTGGAAAAGCATTTTTATGGGACTGCACAAATACCTATTTGAAGAAGACTCCATGATAACATACTAAACAATGTGGGTCTTGATATCATCTTTATCATTCCCGCACAAGCTATTATTCCATATTCATTCCTATTGTTAGAAGGCTATATCATCAATTAGTCTGAGTACCATGGTCTCATTACTCTTCGTGTGCTAGCCCTATATATTTATGTTCCCCTCTTACATGTGAAAGTGGACTTTGAACTATTCATTAAACATATCAACGATGACTTTGTCCTCATGAATCTGAAGCCCATACCATTGTTGGAACATACCCACCGGTTTAGGTTTCAGTTCCTATTTCTTCCATTGGTCACTCTTGTCCTTCATTTAAAGAATGAATGTGTTTATTCCTTGGCCAACCTCGTGCATCCCATAAAGAGCCTGAACAATATTAGTTGGTTATTTTTGTGGTGCACCAGAGAGTCATCGCTTCAGTTACTTCTTATGATGATGATTTCCCACAGGTAAGCCACCTTATAGCTGATGCCTCCATGTCAGAACCCTTACATTCCCCAAGAAACGTATTATATGAAAAACCTAACTGGAGGACCCCTTATATCAAGTATCTCAATAACAACTACCTACCAATAGATCAAACCGAGCACAAGTGAATATAATGAAGCATATTGCGGTTTACCCTTCAATGTGGTCCCGGTCATCAGAAGATCCTCTATCCACAAGGGTTTGATGGGATTATCCTCCATTGCATTCAAGGATTTGAGATTTCTTAGGTAATGGATAAGGTTAATTCCAGCTCATCTGGGTCTCATCAGATATGGCTGACACTATCTCAACAAATATGAAGATTAGTGTATATTTGTCCCTCCATGATCCGTGACAGTATTGAGTTTTCCAAGAGATTCCAGTCATGCAAGATCCATGCTAATTTTGTGCATCAGCCTCCAAAACCTCTCCATAGTAAAATATCTTATTAAACCTTCTTTTAATGGGGACTAGATGTTGTTTGACCATATCCACAGATGAAATCTTGCTAGAGTAGTTTCATCTAGACCACTATATATTTCATTTCTAAGTGGAAAGAGGTCATTCTGCTCATGGAGGTCAAGAACTGTTCTATCCTTGAATTTTTTATCTCCAAAATAATCTACTGATTCATAGTCCCTCAATACATCCTCACTGATAATGGCACCAAATTCAATGTATCTAGACTAAAAACATGGTATTCCACATGAAACAGATTTTCTAACCATACCTCTTACATTCTCGCTTAAATAATACACAGATCGAGGTGTTAAATTAAAATCTCTCTAACATTCTATAGAAGATTGTTGGTTATAACAATAAGATTTGACCATTAAAACTCCCCAAAACTCTCTAGGTTTATCTAAGTATTCCTCGTAATTCCACCCAGGTGACCCAATATTCCCTAGTGTATAGAAAAGAGGTAGTCTTTCCCATCATGATTCAGTTTCCTTTATTAGGACCAACTGTCTATGAGAAGTTAACACCAGACAAGGTAGCTGAAATCTATCTGGTTAAACTGGATGCAATCGATGAGAGCTGGCTTTGTGCTCTACACAATATAGAAAGGAATTAGAACAAGATAACCATATCTTTAGAAGTAATTTTCTCTTACACACTTTCATAAAAGGTGGAATGGTTTTGGCCCTATGAACTCCAAAGATACCTAGTTGAAAACCACACAAATTGTTTCCTATTTTGGAAGGGGATTAAATCATTCACAACGTATACGAAAATGGTGTGTACTCTCTAGTTACCATGGATATTGAGTGTATATATCTTATGCCCAATGAAAAATTCCTCAAGATATAATTTTGTTGGTTATATGGTCCTACATGACTATAAATTTTAAAGTCTTTACCGTATGACATTAAAATTCATGAACTGTCTGAGATGAAGGATGTGAATCTACTCAGCACACATCATGCATAACGTTAAACAGTATATGGATTGAATGAAATAATGTTGTTATATCTTCACCACATGACATCAAAATTATTAATCCGTTGATACTAGAAGATGTAAGACTACCCATCATCCATCCCAAATAATGATTAACTGCAAAATGGTCTGAACTCATTGACTGTAAGCTAAGAGCTCCCCACATCTTATCCACATGACATAAAACTACCCAGAATCTCTTAGAACTATGTATTTCCTGATTCCCATGTTGATTTGATATGTTGGAATACTCATAATCATAATCTTATAGTCTAGCCTCTATATCCTTCTCATTGATTTCCCATCTTGGGTGTAGTTCCTTAAGAGGATCACACATAGTGTATTGTACAAATTCTTGGCCATATCTACACCTAGTTTTCAATGATCGGACCATGTGCCCCTACCATTCCTCAATCCCCCCATGTATTTACTGCATGACATTAAACTGTATGCCTTCGGATATACGTATGGCTTAATTTCCATCCTCATGGGTTATGTTAGAATGTCATGAAATGTTTTCCTTATGCCCATCCCCAAACTGCCTGATCTCCCCTCGTGTCCATCCCCATGGCTCAGATGCTTCTCAAAACACATGGTGTGGTGCACGCACTATTTGATTTCACTCACATCAATTATATCATGACATCACCATATAAACCCCTCCATGGTGATATCCACCTCTTTTGGCATTGCCATCATGATTTTAGACTACATGCCTATTCAAACGTCACATGACTCCCATTATTTGGGTCGACAACATATTTCCCATTCAAAAGGACCCCTGAATGGTATGGATTCTAGGACCCATTTCTCTCCTACCATCTTGGTCCAACATCCTTGAGAATTTAAAACGAAATATTTATACATGTCCCACATTGAAAATATTGTCAATGGTTGATGCTCATTTATTTTCCAATTTTAGGTCTCCCAATATAGATGTTTTGTTTCGAATAAGGTCAACATACATCCTCCATATTTATCTGCAACCCTATATGTACAAAATATTGGGTGTAGTGATTCATCTTGTCTTACTATCCCATTAAATGTTAGCATGCCTCAAGTATGGATGTTTTGTTATATGGGATCAACCCCACCATGTATATTTCTTGTATTATCGTACACTTTTATTCTAAAGAGAATCTGATCACATTCCTTGTTTCCCACATCGAGCAGTTCTCATGTGGTCTCATGATCATTGATGAGTCTATACATATATAATGGTTCATGAAACTTTTGGCCTGGTCTCAATAACCTTAAGCTGAGATCACTATCGTTCTTATCACAAGATGTTAATCTACAAAATCTATATGTCACTAAGAGTCATAGGACCACACACCACTTGTCCCACATGATAATAAATTGAATTCATGTTTTGACTTTCCGTACATGGACTAGCCTCAGTTCCCTCAACCTTTCCGGGCCCTTGTCCCAAGTTCTCATGTAATATTGTGCGGTGTGGTGTGGACTTCGTGTCCTCATTCACGCCATGATATTTTTTTCCACAACACATACATCCCATTGAGACACACCTCCAACAAACAACTATTCCCTAAGATGCTAAACATATTAGGTCCCACCATGACTTACATTTTTCATAATTTGGGTTTCCATCATCTCTCACATTTGAAGGTAACCTATAACTACATGGATGCTTGGACTTGGGGCCTCTTACTATCATGGCCCAACATCCCTGAAAATTATGGATGAAAATTTGACACGAGTCTTGTGTTGTGAATATTCTGAATGGTTGAAAGTAATTATTTTTCCCCATTTGAGGAAAATATATACATAAAATGTTTTTAACATGGTCAGTAGTTATCATCAATCATTGTTGTCGTTATGTGGTCTCCCTCATGGAAGTCACAATGATTCTACCTTTCCACCAATCTTTCCCAAACATATGACACTAAACTGTGAACCTACATTCCAAGATCTATAACTATAAACTATGATCTACCAAGTCACCACTAGATGACTTTAAAAAGCACAACATATTGTATAAATTTGTTTGTATTGATTCAAATCCTCATGGTATACATAGGAATACCCAAACATTTTGTCTTCAGGTCTAGTCCAAGTTCATTTATCATTCATATCGTCACCTTAGACCATGATCCCTCTTGGGATTATGAATGATTTGTTTTATGAGAACATACACCCTCATTCATGTGGAGTTATTCCCCATGCCAGACACATTTCTAAACGAGGTACTACCCACCTGTATTTGTTCTCACCGCATTACATTAAACATCATTACATCTTCAGAATAATGTGTGGCTTGATTCCCATCCACATGGGATAGGTAGGAACACATTGATGTATATATTTTGGGTCCAGTACTATTTCATATAAACCTCTTCATCCTTCTAGACCCTTGTCCTGAGTCCCCCATTAGGAGGTTATGTGGTGTGGCATGGGATTATTTTTCATCCACATCGGGTTTTTAACATCCACTACCCATACATCTCCCTCTTGAGAGATATGATGCTCCCTTTCCACCATTCCTATTTTTGAGTCGGATAGTCTTGATTTAGGCTCCTCAAACCTCTTTGGATGTTCACCAGTATTCCCAGAAGCACTCTGGTTCAGGGCATAAAGTGTTGGATTTTACATAGTCATGTTCTCTCTAATGTTCTTAAATCAGGTACCCATAAATTTGTGTTTTCATCACCTTTCACATTCTAAAGGACCCCAAAATAGTATGGATTCTTGGCCATAGTTCATTCATAAAACTTTGGTCCAACATCCCCAAGAATTTAGAACGATAAATTGATACATGCTCCCAGATGAGAATATGGTATGTGGTCCACGCTCATTTATTGTTCCCATTTCACGTCACATGATATTGATGCTGGTATTCAAACATGATCAATAGCTATCTGACATCTGTGTTACACCATCATTATTCCCTGAATGTTGGTTGCATGATTCACATCATTTTATACTCCATCATGTCTAAGTGGAATTTCATCATTTTAGGTGTTATTACTTATTACATGTATTCGCTTTAGGAGGACCAGGATATTGTGAGGTGTCATTCAAGGGTACTAACAATTTTACCATCTTCTTTTATTCCATGTGTTACAAAAACTATATCCTCCCTTGTTTCCCATAGCGAGTGTAGCTCACGTGGGCTTAGAGATTTGGTCACGGATCACACCCATTTGGTAGAGCCTCACTTCTCATGGTCAAATCCTTGTAACCTTAAACTATGATCTCTATATGATCATTCCACATGATTTTAAACTAAATTTCATCCTTATGAATTATGTATGGTTTAATTCCGATCTTTATGGGATACATAGGAATACCTATGAATTATTTCTTCAGGTCTATCTCAGGTTCCACCAATTTTCTCTTATGGTTGATCTTTTAGACCTGAATTTTATAGTATTGTGCGTTGAGGAATATGTGGACTTATTTTCTCATTCATATCATGTTTCAATAGACACACCACATACTTCCCCTTTAGGAGCTAGTCCCTCCTACCTCTAATCCCGCATGATGTAAAACTGCACTCTTAGAATTATATATGGTTCGATTCCCATCCTAATGGGAAATGTAGAAACACCTAGATGATTTTTCTTTGGGTGTAGCCCCTATATAATTTTATCTTTTAGGGGATCATGGCCCAAGGATATCCCCTATAATTCTAAATAGTGGGGTATGGACCATGTCATCATTTAGGCCAGGTATGCTTTATCACACCACACACATACCCCTCTAGAACAACTTTTCTTCTATATGCATACAATAAATATGTTTTTAAACAATGATACATAATCCCAAATTTAATTTAACTACATCATTGTTATTTCTTGAAAATAAAATTCATTTATTTGTTATCGAATGACCCTAATCTATGACATCATTGTCCTGGCTGCACGACAAAAAATGTCACCGCTTTTTGATATACTTACTCGATGGGACATCATTTTTGTTATCGATCATCCACCATGACATTTTTTGAAGGCCATTATTAGCATGATTCCTATAGTGATGCATGTATTCTCTGTCCTTTTTTGTTTCCTCACAAATAAACACACATCCATCCTAAATAACAAATATGATTTATCAAATGCCGCTTCTATTGGTTCTTGGGACAGGCCCGCACAACAGTATTGTCCCCAGTCATCCAAGATTCCATTTTTCAAGGCCATGATGTGGATTGATTCCTATAGTGATTCCTATACTATACTTCTTATGTTTGTTTTTTCACAAAAAACACACATCCATCCAAAAGAACAAACAATATTTATCAAATGTCACTTTTTGTGTGTGTCGGCCAGACCCACACAATAGTATTGTATATGGAATTGGTACCTTACCATTACACTTCTTGATCTCCATATGTCTTGATGTAAATAATAATGGGGTATATAGGAATGCCCACAAACCTTTCCTAGGTCCCATACCATCTTTTATTTATGGTTCATTGACCTAAAACCTCCAGAGGGATCTCATGGTGTTATATGGGATTGTGATTTCATTCACGTTGGGTTTTGTAATTACTGCTCTACATGTCACCCTCCCCAATTTCCATCTATTTTATGTACTATATGATCTAAAAACTAATCTCAATCCATCGTTGTCTCATGATAATAAAATGCACTATATTTTCTATAACTATCTGTTATTTGATTCCCACCCTCAAATGATATGTAGGATTGCCCAGATACTCTGTCTGAGGGTCTGGCCCCAGTAATATAAATCATATCCCTTTTTCAGCCACGTGTTCCTAACTCTATTGGGAGCAAGTGTTGTGGAGTGTACCTATTAGGTTCTCATTTACGTTAGGTTTTTAAACAACCTCTCTATGTTTCTCTGTTGTCTCTTCCCAACCTCGTCCGAGTTCCATGACACTAAACATAGATCTCCAATGGGAACTATTCATCAGGTATGGATATGTTTCCACCCTATTAACATTCAATTAAACCATATACCCTTTTAATTGTCCCCCAGATGACCAAAATCAATGGGAATGAAACCCCAAGTCCCTTATATATAGAAAGGGACTCAAATTCCTCTATCTAACACATCTCATCAGCGTACTGAAATGCATCTTCAAAGAGATCCAAATGTGAAAACATTTCACATAAAAATCCCCTAATTTTGTTTCCATACTTCATGAGACCTTTATTTGGATCACCATTAACTTCCACTTTTGAAGGGACCCACTTTACCGCCCGGTCTGAGGCCACATTGTATAACCTACCATCTGGGGTCGACGCCCTTGAAGACCCCAAACAACATTAACGATATGTCTAATGTTTTTACCGTGGTAAAAGATGAACCCTAATTATTTGTCAACATTTCAGTATAACACGATAAAGAATCATTATTTCCAACATGGTCAGCAATTTTCCCCTACCATCATGCCACTAATTTTGATCAAGATCTCAAGCATCATGATTCACATATTTCCATTCCTTTATGATTATGTAGAATTCCAACTCATTTAGTTTTACCCCTATATGCCTTTATGAGTGTTATATAGAAAAATTAATAATATTGGGACATTTTTTACCATGCATTCTACATATCCTGATGTGTGCCTCCTTGTACCAAGAAAATCCCTTCAGTACTAATTTTTTCCCACACAAAGAATGATTAATGAGGGCTTAGTGGTTTTATGAAAATTGTGCTGGTGCAACCATGCCACATGTTCCTTTTTTCATTCTACATGACATTAATTTGAAATCCTAGAACTATTCATGTCCTGATTTCCATCCTAATGTGGTACGTAAGAATGCACGGACAATTTTATTCAAGTATATACTTAATTCAGGTCACCTCTAATCAATGGACTAAATATTCCCATTGATAACATTTTGTGTTTTGTGGACTACATATGTCCTCTTCCACGTTAGGATATGTAACGCATTGTGTGTTTCATTTATAGTTAACCATGTCCTCAACACATAGCTATAAAATGTGATTCTACCCTGAACAAGTTCAATATGCCCCATGATAAGTATTATATTCATCAACTACCTCACTAGATTGGATTTCCCATACCAGCGTTGGTCTCTGAGCATTCTGTTCTTAAGAACTATGTTTTTCTTGATTCTCATCCTTATTGGATAAAATATATATTTCCTAGAATTATGCATCAGGCCCAGACCCATTGTAATTAACCCTTCTGGGCACTCAGTATTGATTATGGTCTAGTCTTTTTGACCTTCAACTATGAGCCTACAATACGTACAATGTGACTTTAAACTTTTAACCTCAGTCCAGGATGTATGACCTTAATATTATGTGAAACATCCTAGTCATATGATGTTATACATTTCCATTAATCATTCTAATTTGTATGAAGTAAAACTACAAGTCATTATTGGTCCTCATGAGAGTGGTCATGACATGATGTAGGAACAATCCCATACTTGACCAAGGTGATTACTTTATTTTTTCCATCATAGTGGAATAATTTCTAGAGTGTCAGATTCCATTCGAACAACCCATCTCTACACACTACATGCTTTTGTGTGCCCTTTATATGGATCCTCACACAATTTTAAGCCGGAAGGAACAATTTAAAATAATGTACCCTTGGCCTATGGCTCACCTACTATCCACGGATAACATTCTGGAAGACTAATGGATAAAATCTCATGATAGGCCCCATTTTTCAAACATATCCAGTAGGTGGAACACATTGTTTATCCCCATTTCGGCTAACACATTATGGATATTGTGTTTTGAACATATTAAATAGTTATCCTTCATTTTCATGGAATTACTAGAGTGTTACGAGTTTTTGGAATCATGAATAACACATTACACATCTCTAAGTTCAGATTTATTCTGATTCCCCAAACATTACCCCACTCGTGCACTAGAGCGCATTGAGAAAATATAAATTAAACTTATTTATAACATTATGTTCCATTTAGGCCTCCATATTTCTTCATATAATCGTAGATTGGTCATTTATACCCCATATTTCTGAATATTGGTTGGAAGTCCCCCATTAAAATGAAGAAACCATGTGGCCATCCCTTGTTTCTCACATACGGCACCACCCAAGTGAGCATAGGGATTGATTGTTGGATATTTAATGAATGTGCTGAAAATAAAACAATTAATTTTTTTTATCTATTTCATGAGATCAAAATAAAAAAGAAAAAAAATATACATGATTTTATATAAATTAAAACTCCCATGGGTCAGCCCCCCATAGATGTGTTGACCTCTTCAACGGATCATTTCAGCTCCTCCACACGATAGGTTGTGGTGTCCAGAATCTGTTGTATTTTTCTAACCTCATTATCCTCCTTGACAACAATGATTCTTAGTTATTCTACCTCAATTAGGGCCCAATCCTCGCTAGCATTGATATGTGACATCTCATCGAAGGCTTGTCTGACCTGTTTGGCCTCTTATCGCATGGATTTCTTTTACGATAAAAGCCTCGATTGAGAATCAATGAAAGAAGAAAACTTATTCATTAGTGACATCATCCTATGAATCTCAAGTTGATCATCCTTTTGTATTTGAATATTTTATGGCATTTCTAATCTTTAAACTAAAATTAAAATTGTGTGCGTCCTCCCGAACAATATTAACAAGGTTGTCCAGAATATTCATGTGATTGAATTTGGAATTTACCCCTCCAACACATAGTTTGTGCTTCCTAAAAAATAATCCCCATCAGATCTATCCATTATTATTTCAGGGTCTCTGTTATAATGTACTTAATCATCATCCTTGATCTACGATGAAACGATATTCCATCCTTCTCTTCATAAATATTTATGTCCTGATCATGTGGGTTTGATTGTTCATATTTGCGTAACCCCTCCAAGAGATTAGTTGTATGGTATTCCCTGTGTTGGTCTTTGTCTCTTTATTCACTACGATGGAGTCCTCCCGACCCATGTTATAATCAATTTCAATATCAGAATCTCCTTCTATCACCTTCCATTCATAGGTAATATGGTCAGATCAGTAAGAGAATGTAATGCGATAGAGAGAAACACCCTTATTTGGAGTACAGACTCGTGTCTTTATGCCATTTTCATTATCAATGTATGAACCGTCCTAGATATTATACATTCAATGGTCGTGTCAGCCAGTTTGTTCATCCAGACTATGGGTACATCTCTGAAGTATGATACTTTCCCTGGACTGTAACTCGGTCTTGCCTTGGGTCTACCATCATTGGAAGGCCAGGGCATGACAATAAAAATTCAATTGTGGACTATTAAGATTCTGAGTAGGTCACCCCTTCGTACCCAACATTGTGTGACTATCCAACCATCATCTCTCCAGATGTGGGCCCAGGTGTTAGGTCACCTGTGACTTCTGCTCCTTCATCATAATCATTGAGAGTGGCCTCCTAAGGGATTTCTGGTATAGATATATGTTATTTGAAAAACTAAAGATACTCTTCATAGGGCATCAATGCATTAAAAGGGAGTAGATACATACTTCTAATGTTGTAGTGAATTTTCCAAAAGAGATTCTTGGAACCATGGCCTCTTATGCTGGAATTGGAGTATGATTTGTGTTTGTTTTCAATCCTCAGTGAACATTCAGAATGTGTACTTGTAAAGTGATCACACAGTTCAAGCAGAAAGTAATATTGAAGGTGGCATGCAAGTGATATGTGCGCCGAGAAAGGACCTGCGCGTCGATGCCTAAGAGGTTTGCAAACTTGGGTTCTAGATTTTATTCATGATCATAACAAAAAAATATGGAAAAGGAAAGTAGGTTGAGCAAGTATTGGTGTGTCCGCACATGTGAGTAGTGTGACAGAAGCTAGGGCAGTTGGAGCTGCGCGTCGGGACAGGCGCACCGTGAGGACACTTGTGCACCACCGCGCAGGGGGTCCAGTTTTCCTATATATAAAGGACCACCCCTCCTCATTTGCAACGAAGTTCAAGAATTATATATTTTTTGAGCTCTCGTCACACAAGTGGTTGATTCGGACATGTGTTTGTTGGGTCGCGCAAGTAGAGGCTGCACGCCGGTTATTAGCTACGCGACCAAGGCGGTTTAGGAGTTAAAGGCGCAACATCAAGAATGTTTGTAGTTGAAAGAGGTAGTGTCACACAAGTGTGTTGGTGTCATAAGATGCCAAATTTTTACCGTGTAAGTGACTTGTACGCTGGTCATGAAACTTGAGTGCTGGTCGTGGAGAAGCGCGCCTAGTGAGGTTGTTGTATGCCAGTTCTTTTGGAGCTATACAAAAACTAAATGATTATCCTATTCCTTCGGTGAAAAGTGGTATTAGTATATGAGTGAAAGTTTCACTTCAACAGATCATCTACATTCAACAGAGGATGAATTATTTTGCAATGATGAAGAGACATTCATGTCTACAATCTGAGTGTGATATCACCAAGGGTAGTGAGCCAGCAGGAGTCAACAAGAGTGACCCTAGGGAAGTAGTGAGCTATCCCTAAACAATTGTAAAGGCAATGAGCCTGGGAACGAGTGACTATGCTCGAACCTTTTTAATCCACAACTAGTTAAGATTAGTGGAATTTGGTATGACTGACATCTTGTTGGTGTATGCTCCTTGGACATAGCCCTTAGTGGTGAAACAAGTAAAAAGTGATGTGTCTTCTATGTGCATGTGAATGTTTTAATTCTAATCATATTCATCATACATGTTCAACAAGTTCCTACCAACATGGGAACAAGATCCATCACATAAAAAAAATTTGTCACCCTGATTCACCACTCCCCTCTCAGGGTTTCCTGATGTCCTTCAAGTGGTATCATAGGGTATAGGCTGCTGGTGTTGAAGGAGATGAAACTTGCGCACCATATGTTTTTCAAGATCAGAACATGGAAAAATGGAAATGGGATAAGAGCCACGCAAGTTATGGACTGGTCGCGCATGTGACCTGCGTGCCGAGAAAGGACTTACACGCATATGGCTATGAGGTTTGGAAACTTGGGTGCAAGTTGTTCTTCATGATCAAAACATAAAAATATGTCAATGCATAGTAGGTCGTGCAAGTGTGGGTGTGTTCGAGCAATTGAGTAGCGCGACAGAGGCTAGGGAGGTTGGAGCTACGCGTTGGGAGTTGCGCGCCGTGAGGACACTTGGGCGCCACCGCGCTGGGGGTCCAGTATGCCTATAAATAGAAGACCACCCCTTCTCATTTGCAATGAAGTTCAAGACATAGTGATTTTTCGAGATATCTTCGCGCAAGTGGTTGAGTCTCACAAGTGGTTGTTGGGTCGCGCTAGTAGAGGTTGTGCGCCAGTTGTTGGGTGTGCGACCAAGCCGATTTGGGAGTCAAAGGCGCAACATTGCGCAAGTTTGTAGTTGAAAGAGGCAGTGTCGTGCAAGTGGTTTGGTGTCATATGGGTTCCGAATTTGTACCGCATAGGTGACTTCCGTGATGGTCTTGAAACATGCACGCCAGTCTTGGAGAAGCGTGCCAGTTGCTGTTGTTGTATGACAGTTCTTTTGGAGTTTCATGAAAATTGGACGATTGCCCGATACCTTCGATGCAATGTGGGATTAGTATATGAGTGAAAGTTTCACTTAAATAGAGCATCTCCATTCTACAGATGATGCTTTATTTTTCAATGATGAAGAGACGTTCATGTCTTTAAACTGTGTGTGACTTCACCAAGGGCAGTGAGCCAGGGGGAGTCAATGTGAGTGACCCAAGGGATGCAGTGAGCTATCCCTGATCTTTGGTAAAGGCAGTGAGCATGAGACAGAGTGACTATGCCCGAACCTTTGAAATCCATAGCTAGTGAAGATTAGTGGAATTTGGTATGACTAACAACTTGTCGGCGTATGATTCTTGGACGTATCCCTTAGTGGTGAACCATGTAAAAAGTGTTATGTCTTCTCTGTGCATGTGAATGTTTACTTTCTGATAGTATCTGTCACACAGGTTCAACATGTTCTTACCAACGTGGGACAAGATCCATCAAACTAAAACAAAAAAAATTCACCCTGATTCACCACTCCCCTCTCAGGGTGTCCCGGGGTCCTTCATAGATAACCCTAGAGACTGGTATCTTGCATTATTCAACATAGGAACCACCATATGTCCCCTATAATGATCAGTGTATATCTCCCATATTACCTTCTTCCTGATGTGATTCATCTTCATGGATGGGAAAGGGGAAACGCTCCGCAAATTGAGCTGACATCAGTTCTGTAGGATTAGTAATATTCAGAAAAACCCTTTCCTAGTTTTACATTGTCCACATGTTGACATGAGAATTTATTGCATCTTCAAGATCCATTAATAATGTTGGAAGCATCATGTACATATTTTGGTTCATCAATAAATAATTTATTTCACTATATTTTTTTTTCTTTTATCAATACTTTCATGCCTCTATAAAGACGGTGTCAGGGGGGATTGATACAAGACAGAGCTTATTCCTGATAGTTTGAGGGGAGGTCCTTCAGAAGCCCCAATATGATTCTCCTCCCTCCTAGGATCTCTCATATTGAGAAATCGAGCCTAGAACTGCCCCCTCTCCCTCTTCAATTCTGGTCAGCACTGTCATGGGATTTTCCAGTTCACAACCTACCTCCTCATGTATTACAACTTAACTACCAAGGAGAATGGTTTCCTGACCTTTTGACATACACCCATTATCACTGTCTGACATCGTGGAGTATAAACCACCTTGCTGGCCCAGATGGACACTTGTTTCAAAATTTCACTAGGTGAGGAATCCTCTCAACTCTGGGCATTCTCGTGGAACAATCCAAAAGTTTCTTCATAAGGGGGAAACTAGTCCTAAATAATTCCTTTATATCTTATAAACAATATCAAGGGTTTTTGCATCACACATAGTTGAATCTAATGGAACACGTTCATATATAACCAAGGATTCATCCTCTCATGCAATGGAATTTTCAGGTGAAGTGGTACACTGTTTGTCGCTCACATATGGGATCACAATCTACTCATTCCACAAGCACACCATTGTGTAAGGTCATAATATGTGACTATTTATCTATCATATTCAGGATGTTGTCTGAATAGGACCCTAATGGAAATAAAAATGTGTGGAAAATGAATTATTTTAGTCTCGCCAAATTACCTAGCATGGTCGAAGCATCTAGCTTCAACGGGGAGTTCCCCACAATATTCAAAATATCGGGTTGAGAATGTTTCATCAGTGGAGAAATGGGGTAACGTTATTCATATCCCCCAAGTGCACATCACTCTAGCTGTACTAAAAGTGGAACATCCAAAAATCTTGCAGCAACATATTCCCCTCACTGACGTGCTGAAGTAGATGGTAGAACATGGAAAACTCTAATATGACTAGATTGATGTGATCCCCGAAATCCATATGGGAATACCTAATGAATGTACTAGGAAACATACCCATGATGAGATCTCTTGCTGTTAAAATCCACCTGCAGATCATCACTGAGAGAACCTAACAAGCCTGAATATTGGTCACTGCTCAGTGTTAATAATTTATCCCCATAGCTTCCACTGGCTATCATCCAACAATTACCAATATTAACCCTCTTTAAATCATGGATCACCTCGTGAACAACTAGGGGGACCATGTGTAGTGTTCCCTCTTCCGAGGAAAAATACATGGAGTAATAGAACCACTTCGTTATGTGGATGTAACATGTGTTCTATTAGTCCTCGTATGTTCATGGAAGAAGCCACAACAATTCCATCTCCAAAGGAGGAATTTTCTCCCTATCCCGTTAGAAATTCATAGTGGGAGGGAGTAACTCTTCATACATCCATAAATGGATTCAGATGATAGAAATCTGATGAATGTCCTAGAGGGTGATGCAAACCTCCCTATGAATCATATGGAAAGTATTGGTATCTAGATAACACTGACTAAAAAATTCCGGTATAAATTCCTTCTGATTGAAAATGATAAAATGGGAGGCCTAGGATGCTTCATATTGAAAAACCCACATCAGGACATTCTCAAACACTACATAGAACGCACGTGATCAATAGGCCCATTCGTAGTTAGTTATGATGTTGGTTCCCTAGAGCAAGTCCCATCTTGTGATCCACCCCTTTTCAGGATTTTCGAGCTTGACTGTGGTGATCATCTTGTATAGGGGAGGGGATTTGTCTTAAGTCAATTCCCATCCATCGATGATGTTGGCATAATTATATAGACAATTCACGGTGACTGTAGTATGATGTTTCTTGATGTTCCATTCTGTGACCCTATGCAACTGATATTGCTTGAGGGTACTCATATACCAGTAGGTTGGCTCATCCTTCTTGTTTTCAGTAATTAATAAGTTATCCATCAAGATATATCCATATAATGGTAGGAGAATTTATAGTGATATTTCCCTCTGCACCACTGTCAGCTGCACTACCAACGATCTGTGATAAGAAGTGCACTAATTGTACTCAACTATTTTTATGTTTTTTTTTCGTGGCCTCCCTCTGAGCAGCATCAGAATGAACCTCTCTCATAGCCTCCCAAATGATCATTGAATCAGAGGGAATGGTGGAAATTGGGGCTGAGGCATCGATGTTATGAAAAGACCATTCCCGAACTCCCTTAGTGATGAACCTTATCATAGATAATCTCACCACCGCTCTACACCGCAAAGAAGCATTGCCTTCACCATACGCCGCAAATAATGTAGTGGATCCCGATGCTCTGGTTTATAAAAAAGTGTTTTTGAACCAACAGATCCAAGACATCAGTTCAGTAACACTTTATCATAGAGAATCGTTTCGTGAAGTGAGAGTGCGAGCACTATCATTCGAAAAGATCAATGTGCAGAAAAAGAAGACTCTCTGCCCCAATATATAAGCACAAGCTGTTCTGGCTTCACGGTGACCCCAAGGATCTTTGTGGAACCCATCTCCCTACAGAATTATCCCTCTTCATGAATAACTCTTCGCGACAATGTTAAAGTGTAACGCCCCGACCCCATCTACCCAGAGTCAGTGCGTTAGTTTGTAACATTGGCATGATCACAAAAGATAAAGTCTCGAAATACCAGTTAGTTTAGTAGCCCTGGAAAAAATAGATACATTTATAAATGTTACATTACATCATAAAGTGAAAAACTACAATAACAAAGTCTCCATAGACCACACTCATATCCTCAACTGACAATCACTGCAGGTCATTCATAAAATACCTCTTCACATCCTGGAAAATATTAAAACATTGAAAGGGGTGAGATCAGATGATTAGAAAGGATACCAATATTGTGGAATCTTTCATAAATAAACATTAACATTTAAGGAAATGTATAACTAAAAAAAGCCTTTTTAATCTTGAACATCAGCATAATATGGAAAAAATAAAATTAAATAATGCCATTTACTTACTCACATAGATATTATACTAGTAAAATAATCCCATGCAATATCAATAACCACTTTCATAATGATGGAATGCATAATGACAAAATATCATAACCACATAGCCAAGGCCTCATGCCAAGACCACAAATAAGATTTTGTCAAGGCCTCGTACCAAGACACTAGTTTGTCTAATGAGACCTACCGATGCATCGAGGAGCTATAGCGGGCTCCACCCTTCACTTATTAAGTCCAATGCATTCCTCATACGAATAGGTTTAAACATATCATAAACCATAACATAATTGTATCACATAAAACATGCATAAAGGAAACATAAGATTTCCATATTTCAATCACAAGATATCAATACAACAAATTGATATAATAAAAAATTTATCAAAACCATTTTCAATACCAAAATAAAAGAAAAGTAAAACATGGTATTTATTTTTCTTTTAAAAAAAGTTATGGCTTATAGAGGAAGCTGAAACTCAAATAGTAGTCATGACGGCGAAGAATTTGTTGTCGCCACATACGTAAGAAAAAAACATTCCTTTTGTCGTTTAGTAAAAATGCTTCGTATAAAATGATTCCTTTTGAATAAAAGTAAAAGTCAAAGGAGTTTATACACTGTATAAATGAAAGTTGTGTATAAATCCAAATATGCCTCAATGAAAGGAGATTGAGACGACGTCCATACAAAGATCATTTTTAAAATAAAATAGATATATTATGTGTATTCACTATAATAACACATAAATAAAGTACAAATACAAGATATGACATAATAATATCATGACATAATTTGAAAGTAGTTGATTAACCCAATGAATGGAAATTTCGTTAAGAAATTCCTTTACCTCGTGTCTGACATGACTCGATCGTTCTTTAACCTCCTGAATAATAAACTACTGTTAATTTCTATTTACTTAAGAAAATTTTCATGTTTATTATTCTTTTTATGTCACTTATTACCATGTTCTGAACATTATGTAATTATTTAAGTTAATAACGGTCATTTTGTTGATCTTTGGTACTTGAGTCAAAAATAAACTTCTTATAATTACAAGTTGATCATGTGGTGAAATATCCATTATATCCAGAATTATATTAATTATTTAGATATAATATATATCCAGTATATCCAGTATATACATTCATTTATAATATTTCATAACATTTAGAGGTAAGAAATGAAATGCACCATTCATGGAGACGGTTAGCCGTATGTACGCATGAACGCTACTTTAATTTCTATTTCGTATTTAATGAAATGAAATCATAATAGTATAAAATTGAAATATAATTAAAGTATAATATCATATATAATATCATTTACTCCATCATTTATACATCCCACATATGGCATTAACGATTCAAATCACTTTGAGGGGGCGGTAGTCCGCACTTCCTAAATTGAAATTATCGCATTTACCCATAATGAAAATAAAAATGTATGAAAAAAATGAGAAATAAATAAGCATAAGGAAAACATAAACATAATATATATATCATATATGAAAATATTGTCATCAAAATGGCCACCATTAGAGGTGTTATATGAGTGTTGAACAATCATCGTTTCGTGAGGCAGAAATTCACCATCCACAGAAACATTATGTTCATTAACCATTATATGTATGTGTGTGTAAGTGTAGCTTGAATAATTCTTATAAAAACATCCTAGTATATTGAGTATACTAGTGTTGTTACAAAAAAATTAATAAAAAGAGTTTAGGGGGTTGGAGATGAAAAATAAAATAAAAGAACAGAAGAGAAGCCATTACCTTAAAATCGAGTAACTCTTTTTGATTTGAGCCAAAGGCTTCCTTGGGAAGAGTTCTGCCCAATGTGAGGCTTCTAGGAGTAATAGAGGGAAGTTTAGAGAGTATTTGGGCAGAGGTTGGCCGATCCCAATGGCATGAAGGTTTGAATAATGTGGTAGAGGTGGGGGCCTTTTATAAGAGGAGAGGAGGGGCACTCTTGGAAAGCCATGAAATGTTACTTTATTATATAATGAGTTTCGGATTTTAAAGTTCCCAAACTTATATATTTCTATGATAAGGTGATAAGGGTCAGAAATATACTCATCCAATAGGTTTATTACAAGTTTATGTCTTAGAGTTTACATTATCGTTTTATTTTATTTAAATTGTTAATTAATGAGGTAAACGCCTCATCATCATGGTGTCATAAATAATTTAATTTATATAATGTCTAAAAATTATAAAAAAACTATCATGATGTAGGAAATATTTTTATATTTATAAATAATATTTATAGTAAAAAATATGACTTGTATAACCCCATTTAAAAAATGTTTTAGTAAAACAACTCATGTTTGTGACATTTTTATTTTAACATTAAATAAAAAGTTTTTAATGTCATTTTCCTACAAAAGTGTCTCCATGGTGTCCCAAAGTTGACCCATGGATTTTATTGGTCGACCATGACTCATCCAATAGGGTTAAGACATGTGTAAAGATATTTTCATATTTTTATAATATCATTTTTACCTTAAATTTCACTAATTACCTTTAATCGCGATTAACTAAACTTAAAAGTTACTATTCACCAAAAAAATATTTTAATCCCGTTGAATCAAATTTTACTTCTTAATGAAAACAATGTAATTAGGATTTTTTTCAAATAAAATTACATAAGTGGTAAGGTTTCATTTACACTAAAAATCAGTTTTTTAACTACCACTTAGTGGTTTCACTATTCATCAAAAAATTGAAGTTTTTCAGAATAATGCCAAAATTTCACCCTAAGCTATAATTGATATTCCAAATTCAAAAATGATGTCTATTTTACAAAATTCCAAACATATAATTTTCATTAATTAATTTTATATTTCATTCCTACTGTCACAACAAATAGCGTGTTTTTTTAGAAACAATATATATCAAAAGATTGACAGTTGTTTTTGTCCAATTTCAAAGTGAAATTAATTATAATGAACACCATTGGATAAATAGGGAAAAATATATTATAATTATAATTTAAAACCACTAAATAGTATAATTTATCACTATAAATTATTTTGATCAATAAAGTTGTTTTAAGTATTTTTCAGTATTCATAATGAAATGGAAGTTCTCAGAATATTACAAAAAAATCAACTTAGGATAATTTCGATATTATGAATACAATAATGAAGTCCATATTGAAATATAAGATTTCCATAATTTTAAAAAGTGGGTAATACTATTCCTAACGGCTACTTTGATTAGTTGTGGTGTGTGTTAGAACTCGATGTTGCGTACAACACACGCTACTGTATTATTCAAAGAGAAGTGTACCATGGAAGCATGGGGTGTAACATTATCCCTTATTTCAAAAAATTTCCTCCTCGCAATTTTAAAATGTTCTTCAAAAATAAAAGGTTGAAAATAGAAAAAACCTTTGTGGAAAACCCACATCGAAAATAGGGTTAATAAGAATATAACATTAAAAGAAATAAAGAGAAGTACAAAGTTCACCAGAGATAGCCCATAATAGGATTCTATGAAAATATGGATATAGAGGAGAAACAAACCATCAAGGTCTGATGGAGAGTAGTAGAAAACAGGATTAGGAGAAAGTTAACCATAATAAAATCACAAACTTGTGATTGGTTAAACGGTCATTGAATCCCCAGTTGGAAAAGTTAAACGACAACGTTTTTGTTTTAAGTAACCTTTCATAATGTTGAGGAATTTATTTAAGAGATTTACTAAGAATGTAAGGAAATATACTAACTTGTCATGTAGGCTTTTATTCTTTAATAAATTTTTACCATGAACCCATCTTTCACTCTAAAAGTTAATAGAGTTCAAAAATATTATATTTATCCTAATCGTACAATGTTCAAAATATTAGCATAGACCATTTAAATTAGGAAAACTATTTTTTAATAACAAAGGACTTCCTGTAGGCTAGTGGTAGGTAATAATGGCCTGTCGCACTATGGTTGTGGGTTCAAATCCTGCAGCTTTGTCCGACGCGACGGGTTATGCCCCACCCTACAGGTTGTCCTTTTCCTAAAACTATAGTATTATAATATTTCAAAAATAATCTTTAGAAATGTTTTAACCTTAAACAATACAATCCAAAGTTCAACTTAATTCATTCCAGCCGTTCTAGTTATCCAAAATACCTCTTTCCATAATTTCTCTAAAAGGTCTCTAAATTCTAAAATCAATTGTATCATCAGATTCCTCAAACAAATTAATGTTCCTCTTATTGTCACATACTAAAATATGATGACCTTCATCATATTAAAACCTTAATGAAAACAACAAGTACTACAGTACAATCCTTATATAACACAATATTCTTATAACTAGAATATAATCCTTGATTCCATAAAGACAAATATATTATTTATTAAAATTCATCTGTAGAAACAACATAAGCATGGCCTTGATCCCTTGGCCTTTTCTAAGGTATGTTTCCTTGGCTTTTAGGACAATCATTTGCATAATTCCCCATTTCCCTACAATTATAGCATTCCACATTGACATCAAATTTCATTCCCTTGTAATCATGAGCTTGGTGTCCATTTTTCACCACACTTGTAACATACTCCCATTACCTTCAAGCTAGTATCGGGGTGATTCTTCCCACAATTATCGCATAATGGAAAATCCTTATTTCCCTTTTTCCCTTTATCTGTCTCTTGTTCCACCGTTCTCTTCTTCTCTTGCTTTACATTATTGTCATAAGACGTAGAATGTTATTTTTCTGTCCTGATAACACATGAAACTATATCTTCGTATGTTGAGAAAGATTGTGATACTAATGCTCGACGGAAAAACGGTTTTAACCCATTAAATAAACGGTCAATCTTACTTCTTGGGTTACGTATATAATCTGCAGCATGCCTTGCTAATCTTGTAAAGTTAGCCTCATACATTGCGACATTCTCATCCTCCTTCTGCCTCAGACTCAGAAATTGTCTTTCCATATCTGCACGATGGTCATGTGGAATGTATTTTTCTAAGAATAGATCTTTGAACTCCCTCCATTCCATATTCGATACTTCATTATCTTCCTTTGTGTTTTGAATCAGTGACCACCACTGATCAATATCTCCATTGAGGCGGTAAACTGCCATGACATCCTTCTCCCTTTCTCTACTCCCCAAGGCATGGAATATTTTTTCTAAGGAGTTTAGTCATTGCTCAGCTACTAATGGATTTGTACATCCCATTAAATGTTGGTGGTTGTTGACTCATGAAACGATCTAACATTGATCCTCCACGTTGCGGATCAGGGTGCTCTATATGAGTAAGGTTATTATTCATAACCTGATTGAGTTATCCCAGTATGGTAATAATTTGATCAGCACCAGTTGTATCTCCAGATCCACAGTAATTATCTTGAGAAGGAGGGAAATCCCTACACTAAGTGCGTGCATTGATAGGGTTTTCGTTCCTTCCACTAGGCGCCATTTCTAAACAAGGGAATTAATTAGATTAGTTTATGAATCAAAATACATAATTCCATACTTGTAAAATACTTAACATAAATTGATATATTTATAGATATTATCCAGAAAAATGTTTTCTTTGAGGAAGTATATACTCATAACCATTCATAGTGATTTGTAAAGAAAATGAGAATTATCCTAAGCATATCCCCTGGGAGTGTCGTAACCAAGAGAGCAGCAAGGCCCGTTGTCATGCAGCAGTTCAAATTCGGGTCTAGCTCAAAGTGGTGTTTTCAGGTTTTACTCCTAGGTACATCTATGCCAGAGCCGCCTCTACCTGCTCATATCCAGACGGGGATGTATTGCTCGAAAAACTCACAACATCTCTATAATACCAAAATTCTAGGAAGTTCTTCTATAATAATCCTCAAAGTCTATCTTTGGGATATGTTCTCTAATCAGAGTTTATCTAAATCTAGCATCCAAGGTTAGTATTAAACTGCCTCTCATACCAACTGTAACGCCCCGACCCCAGCTACCCAGAGTTGGTGCATTACTTCATATCATTGGCATGATAAAAAAAGATCATGTTTCGAAAGAGCTATTTGTTTTGTATCCTTGGAAACACTAGATACATTCATAAATGTTACATTACATCATAAAGTGAAATAATACAATAACAATGTCTCTATAGACCACACTCATATCCTCTTCTGACAATCCCTGCAGTTCATTCATAAAATACTTCTTCACATCCTGGAAAATATTAAAACATTGATAGGGGTGAGCTCAGATGCTCAGTAAGGATAACAATATTGCGGAAGCTTTTGTAAATAAACATTAACATTTAAGGAAATGTATAACTCAAACAAAATCCTTTTTAAACTTGATCTTCAGCATAATATGGAAAAAATAAAATTAAATAATGTCATTTAACTACTCACATGGATATTCTACTAGTCGAATAATCACATGCAATATCAGTATCCACTTTCATAATGATGAAATTAATAATTCCAGACTATCATAACCACGTAGCCAAGGCCTCATGCCAAGACCACAAATAATATTTTGTCAAGGACTCGTGCCAAGACACTAGTTTGTCTCATGAGACCTACCGATGCATCGAGGAGCTATAGCGGGCTCCACCCGTCACTTATTAAGTCCAATGCATTCCTCATATGAATAGGTTTAAACATATCATAAACCATAACATAATTGTATCACATAAAACATGCATAAAGGAAACATAATATATCCACACTTCAATCACAAGATATCAATGCAACACATTGATATAATAAAAACTTTATCAAAACCATTTTCAATACCAAAATAAAAGAAAAGTAAAACATGATATTTAGTTATCTTTAAAAAAAAAGTTATGGCTTATAGAGGAAGCCGAAACTCAAATAATAGTCACGGGTGCGGAGAAGTTTTTGTCTCCGCATACGTAAGAAAAAAACATTCCTTTTGTCATTTAGTTAAAACACTTCGTATAAAATGATTCATTTTCAATAAAAGTAAAAGTCAACAGAGTTTATACACCGTTTAAATGAAAGTTGTGTATAAAACCAAATATGCCTCAATGAAAGGAGAATGACACGAAGTCCATACAAAGATAATTTTTAAAATAAAATAGATCTATTATGTGTATTCACTATAATAACACATAAATAATGTACAAATACAAGATATGACATAATAATATCATGACATAATTTTAATGTTGGAGATTAACCCAATGAATGGAAATTGGGTTAAGAAATTCTCTTAACTCGTGTCCGACTTGACTCGATCGTTCTTTAACCTCCTGAATAATAAAAGAGAGTTAATTTCTATTTACTTAATAACATTTTTCATGTTTATTATTCCTTTTATATCACTTATTAACATGTTATTAACATAATTGAATTATTTAAGTTAATAACGGTCATTTTGTCGATCTTTGGTACTTGAGTCAAAAATAAACTTCTTATAATTACAAGTTGTTCATGTTGTGAAAAATCCATTATATCCAGAATTATATTAATTATTTAGATATCATATATGTCATATATATCAAGTATATACATTCATTTATAATATTTCATAACATTTAGAGGTATGAAATGAAATGCACCATTCATGGAGACGGTAAGCCGTACGTACGAATGAATGCTACTTTCATTTCTATTTTGTATTTAATGGAATGAAATAATAATAGTATAAAATTGTATTATAATTAAAGTATAATATCATATATAATATCATTTACTCCATCCTTTATACATCCCACATATGGCATTAATGATTCAAATCATTTTGAGGGGGCAGTAGTCTGCACTTCCTAAATTGAAATTATCGCGTTTACCCATAATGGAAATCATAAAGTACGACATAAATGTGAAATACAGAAGCATAAGGAAAACATAAAAATAATATATATATCATATGTGAAAATAGTGTCATCAAAATGTCCACAATTAGAGGTGTTATATGAGTGTCGAACAATCATCATTTCGTGAGGAAGAAATTCGCCCTCAACAGAAACAGTATGTTCTTTAACCATTAGATTTAGGTGTGTATAAGTGTAGCTCGAATATTTCTTATAAAAACATCCTAGTATATTGATTATACTGGTGTTGTTACAAAAAAAATTAATAAAAATAGTTTAGGGGGTTGGAGAAGAAAAATAAAATAAAAGAACACAAGAGAAGACATTACCTTAAAATCGGGTAACTCTTTTTGATTTGAGCCAAAGGCTCCCTTGGGAAGATTTATGTCCAAAGTGAGGCTTCTGGGAGTAATAGAGGGATGTCGAGAGAGTATTTGGGCATTGTTTGGCCATGCCAAATGACATGAAGGTGTGAATAAGGTGGTAGAGGTGGGGTCATTTTTGAACAGGAGAGGAGGGACACTCTTGGAAAGTCATGAAATGTTACTTTTATATATAATTAGTTTCGGATTTTTAAGGTCCCAAACTTATATATTTCGAGGATAAGGAGATAAGGGTTGGAAAATACTCATTCAATTGGTTTTTGACAAGTTTGTTTCTTATATTTTACATTATATTTTTATTTTATTTAAATTGTTAATTAATCAGGTAATCTCTGCATCATCATGGTGTCATAAATAATTTAATATATTTAATGTCTAAAATTTATAAAAAAATATCAGGATGTAGGAAATATTTTTATCTTTCTAATTAATATTTATAGTCAAAAATATGACTTTAATTACCCCATTTAATGGTTTTTTTAGTAAAAAAACTCATGTTTGTGACATTTTTATTTTACCATTAAATAAAATTTTTTTAATGTCATTTTCCTACCAATGTGGATCCATGGGGTCCCAAAGTTGACCAATGGATAGTATTGGTCGGCCATGACTCATCCAATAGGTTTAGGACAAGTGTAAAGGTATTTTCATATTTTTATAATATCATTTTTACCTTAAATTTCAATAATTACCTTTAATCGCGATTAAGTAAACTTAAAAGTTACTATTCACCAAAAAAAATTTAATCCCATTTAACCACATTTTACTTCTTAATGACAACCATGTATGTCGGATTTTAGAAAATCAAATTAAAAAAGTGGTAATGTTTCATATAAACGAATAATATGTTTTTTGACTACCACTTAGTGGTTTCACTATTAATAAAAAATTGATGCTTTTCAGAATAATGCCAAAATTTCACCCTAAGATATAATTGATATTACGAATTCATAAATGATGTCTATTTTACATAATTCCAAACATATAAGTAGCGTTAATTAATTTTATAATTAATTCCCGCGGTCACAACAAATAGCGTGTTTTTAAAAAACAATATATATCAAAAGATTGACAATTGTTTATGTCCAATTTCAAAGTGAAATTAATTCTAATGAAAAAAATTGGATAAAATGGTAAAAATATATTCTAATTATACTTTAAAACCACTCAATAGTATAATTTATCACTATAAATTATTTTGAACAAAAAAGTTGTTTTAAGTATTTTTCACTATTCATAAAAATGGAAGTTCTCAGAAAATTACAAAAAATTCAACTTAGGATAATTTCGATATTACGAATACAAAAATGAAGTCCATATTGAAAAATAAGATTTACATAATTTTAAAAAGTGGGTAATACTATTCGTAACGGCTACTTTGATTAGTTTTGGTGTGTGTTAGAACTCGAAGTTGCATACAACACACGCTACTGTATTATTCAAAGAAAGTGTACCGTGGAAGCTTGGGGTGTTACATAAAGAGCTCCCCATAGTGAAACAGATTCACCCTTGCCTCCTCAATCCACCACGAGTTCAATTATTCTGGTGTCTTCAACGTCATTCCTCCGAATTGAACCCTCTCTTTCTGTCAGATCCAATAAATTGTAGGAATTTTATGGTTATGAATAATGTGTCCCACTAACTCCATGGACTCAATGATGTGATCGAAAATAACAGTCTATTGTTTGAATGACCCTCCAAGAAATATAAAAATGGTATGTCGTGAAATTCTCCTTGCAGAGGGTGAATCTCCGTACTGACTCCTCCACAAGGGGTTTTGTGACGTCTCGATTTGGCATTTGTCGGATGAAGACCGAAGCCCCTACACAACATCATTGCCCTCAATGGTCCATTTCATAGTGGGAATGTCGACAAACCTCTAAGAAGAGTCCACACCATTTGTGAGGCCAACATAGGCCGACAGAGTGAGTCCTCCCTATTGTTTCACTCGTCTATATGATAGGTTTTGTAACCCCACTGGTGGTGGATAACTATATATATAAGACTCAGCACCTCTAAAAAACTAGTGTGACCCTTACCTTTCAACATACATGATCTCTTTCGGCATAGGCATGCACAAAAACCTCAAAAAAATTTCTAATATAACTTGGCCTCTTGGAGTTATACCCATTTGCATTCTATTCAGCCTCTGCTTATGGCAGTGATGCCCTTCAAGAAGGCCTATTCCATTTCTATAGGAAGGGTCCCCTTTAGGGTGATCAAGGATTCACGCAGCATAGCGCCCTTTTCAAACTCTACCCAAACAAAGAGGTATTCTCTATGTAGAAGCAGTTTTCCCTTAAAGGCTTCACTTCGTGAATCCTTGATATTTCTTGAATAACCCCCTCTAAGTGGATCCCTTCTCATTCATGATGACCCTCCTCTTTGGGTAGTCATTTCCCTTCCTGGGTTCCATCCTCTTTGCAAAGCATCCATCATTCATGAATCCCACATTCTTTGCAAAGCACCTCTTTCTAAGGCTGAATGTTTTACACACTCCTTTACCATATTATCCCCGGGCTTGTGCGTTGTTATTTCAGGGTCCCTTGGGTGGGGCTTCATGTTTCAATTCATATCCTTATGGTTCTTTTCATAGGCATTCTAACATCTATTTATTCTTTAGATAGTCTTGATAATGTGATCCCCTAAATGAATCACTCCAAAACATCACCACACTATAGTGTTGCTGATGCCTTCCCATACCCAAGGGTTGGTGGGTATCAGTTAAGTATGTCATAGGGGTGCAGAGTGAACCCATCTCATCCGCGCTGTAGAATATTGAAATGCCGAACACCATCATCCTCAGCACATCATGCTAAACTATGGAATCTCCTCGTGAAATATACATGGGGTGCCGTATCTCAGACATTTTCTATGCATGCTTGTCTCCATGAGAGTGAGATCATCCTTACATGGAATGAGTTACTCTTTTATTGAATTACTTCGGTCATTGGGAAAGGTAATTAATCTTGGTGTAATCCCCTATCCATTTTTGTGATAGGTTGCTTCCCTGATCCACTTCTCTTCTTCCTTGCCAAAGACTATAGGATAGATGGGCACCAGGATTTCTATTACCCCATTCTCTCCCTCTATGATTTTTGCTCAACATGCCTCCATCCTGGAGTATTTCCCATTCTATATCTCCTTGTACGCATACCACACATAATATACTATTATTTATTTTGGCCGATTACCATGCTTAAGACCTTCTTACTTCTTTGGGTGGTTAACCACATTTAACCCCTCTCTATTCCCCGCATACGAACCATTCACAATGTGATAGTCATGTCTTTTCTACATCTTGTTTCTCATACGAAGAATGAATTACATGAGATTAGATTAAGCATCGATCTGGACATCCACCATGGGTCACCATGGAGTGTATGTCCCACACCACTTCCCGAACAATGTGTACATTGATCCTTAGCATTTTTGGGAAACCTACGTAGGATTCCATTCTGAGGTTAAATCCCATCATCCATTGGTGTCGACCACTTCACATTGGCCCACCTTCATCCCACATGACGCAAGACTTTATCCCCCATACTAAACTATGTGGACTTTGATTAACTATGATGGGAAAACTTATGAATATTCATGAGGATCAAGCCCAACGACCATCGGTTCTGATCACATATCGTCAGTTCACCACCGTCATGCACGAAAATAAAAGGTAGGCCCCCTTTTCATCTAGCATGAAACTAAAATGTATACATTAAAAGTACAATGGTTTCCATCCTTGTTTCCAAGACATGGTACACATGAAGTCTCTCTGAGGTTCAACCCGAGCCTGTGGTAATCCATTAGAACCCCAACCATCGATAAGATGTTGGAACCCCAACCAGCGGTAAGCCTTGGAACCCCTATCAGCATTAAGCCATTGGAACCCTAACCATCATTAGGCCTTTGGAACCCCAACCATCGGTAATCCATTTTTACCCCAATCAGGGGTAAGTCGTTGGAACACCAACTAGCGGTAATCCGTTGGAACCACAACCAGTGTTAAGCCATTGCAAACGTAACCTGTAGTAAGTCATCAGAACCCCAACTAGAGGCATGATGTTGTAACCGCAACCAGTGGTAATCCATTATTGTCTACAATCGAAGGTAATTCGTTGATGTCCCCTTTCCTAGGAGCCACATCTCTGTTATTCCCCTCGCGCGTAAGACCAACTTGGGCTACTAACCACATTTAATATCAATCAATCGTTATCATGTCATTTTTCTATATGTACACCTCAATTCTATGCACCCATCCCAAACTAAATGAACGTTGATTAACCATCACATGGATATGTAGGATGTCTCTATGATGTTCAAAACCATCACTCATATCCCATCATGGACTCTCCTTCGAGCCCTCCTATGTTTTGGGGAGATCATCCCACAGCCTAAAAGGATATATTTAAATTGTGTCATAACCATTTTTCCATTCCCACGGACCGCTTCCTCAGGTGTCCCATCACCCCACCAAACTATGTGGAATTTGATTCCCTATAGTATGGATACATAGTAAGTCTCTTTGAATCTCAAGACCAACATCATTTTCGTCCTCACATCAGTTTCATCTTGTTCTTCATCCACTTATCTCAACCGTCCATATCCATCCTGATTTTTACCCGAGCTAACACATCCTGGTGAGTTCATGTCATCCACCTCCTTACTTCACCTAGTAGTACCTGAGCAAATAACCAAATCTAATTCCCACCATTTCTTCATGTCACTTTTCTTTTTCGCACACCCTGATTTATCACCCCTTTAAACATTTGGGGTTTTGACCCATATATCTCGAGAAACGTTACATAGGAAACCTCTATGAGGCTCAATCCCAGCTAACGATAAACCTTAGTGTATCTATTATAGGGACCCATGAACCCTCATATTCATATTCATATAAAATTTTGATCGGCCTATCTAATAAAACTATGATGTGTTTCATCCAGGGGATGTACCCGTTTGGCACACTTTAGTTAGTGTTTTCATTAGTCTGATCCATCTATACAAGATGATAATCTTGTGGCATAAACTTTGATAATAATGGAAAGCTGAGGAGAACCTTATAGATATGTCTATAGAATATGATTCCCCAAACTTGATGTGGGATGTCACAGTCTTTATCTCAATAGAGCGGCCTAATCATAAGTGGAAGAACCACATGTGAATCAATGTTCTAGCATCTAGACCCACCAGTGATGTACAAGGTGACTACTACCCAGATCAATGTTTTCTACCCTAACATGACCCATTGTAATGTCATTACAAAAGTACTGTCATTAATCGATATCCACAATGAGATTCCACAGAGAAAAGTTTCACGAACAAACTCTTAATATTTATGGGTTACCCTAGTAGGGTGTTGGGATTTCTAGGTGGGGGGGGGGGATGTCCAGGTGGGAGGGGGATGTCTTGGTGGGGGTGGGGTTGGGCTGTCTAGGTTGGGGGGGGATGTCCAGGGGGGAGGGGGTGTAGGAGAGGTGGGTGTGGTATGTCCAGGTGGGGGGGGGGGGTATCAATGAGGTGGGGGGGGGTTCAATGAGGTGGGGGGGGGGGGGGGGTCAGGAGAGGGGTTGTGTGTTGTCCAAGGTAGGGTTGGGCTATCCTGGGGGGGAATCCAGGTGGGGGAGGGGGTATGGGCTATCTAGTGGGGGGGTGTAGTGGGGGTGGGGGTGTGGGCTATCCAGGTGGGTGGGGGGGGGGGGGGGGTTAGGAGGCAATAGGGGGGGGGGGGGGGTGTTGTGAACTTCCTAGGGAGGGGTTGAGTTTTCCATGGGTTGTGGTGGGTGGGCTATCCAGGTGGGGGAGGGGTGTGTCCTATCATGGGGGGTAGGTAGTCAATGTGGGGTGGGGGTGGGATGTCCAGGTGGGGGGAGGGGTGTTGGATGTCTAGGTAGGTGGGGGAGTGGGCTATCATGGGGGGTGTGGGCTATCATGGAGGGGGGGATGTATATGGGGGGGTGGGGGTGGGGCGGACTGCCTAGGTGGGGGAGGGAGTGATGGTTGTCCATGGGGTGGGGGTGGGGTGTCATGTCCAA